>JAZKJV010008144.1:0-603810 GCA_037367405.1 Ottelia alismoides
TCTCCAACATGCAAGTTTTTCCGTTTTTGGAGGATAACTAGACTAAGAATGAGGAGCTCTATGTGATTGCTTCCCTCATCTGTTACGATCAATTGTTGATCTAGATGTGTAAGAGTTTTTAGCCAAAGTTAAGGGGCCGTATGAAGGGTGTGATCATTGAAAATGGCTTGACAGAGAGTTCTCGATCAAGAAGGCCTAGAGGGTCATTTCATCTTCGACTTCTTTTGATGTCAAAAACTATGTACATGTGCCAGAAGCATGTAGAGCCGAAAGGTCCCATTAAGAGAGAAGATTTTCCGTTAACTTCTTCGATGAAATCGTGCAGTGAAAAAAGATCATAGGGCTAGACTCATTAAGGGGCCATATAGGTCTTGTCTATGTTGTTTCAAGGACATGAAAGATGAGGACTACCTCTTATTACCTATAAAGGCTCCAAAGAAACATGGGGTATGTTTCTTATCACCGAAGAAGGTTTCACAAGTGCTTCAGACCTTTAGGAATTTGTGGGTTCCAACTAGAGTGGTTAGAACAATGAATGGGTGACGGCTTTGGCTATTGCAAGGTTCAGAAAGTCGGTATGTGATATTCGTTCGGTCAGGCGGTCTGGAGCGAGTAAGCGGTTAGCGGAAGTATATGCGAAAGTATATGCGGATTATGCGGTTTCTATTATTTTAATTAAAATTAATTAAAATGTAATAATAATTTCAAACATTATATATTTATGTTTAAAAAAATATAACATGAAATAAATATGAAGTGAAGATTTTTTTGTACAATGTGATATCAACCAAAGCATTTTCAAAGGTCATTCATTTTCAAAAGACAAATATTTTAAGGTAACGATGGAGAGAGTAAAAAATGTTGCAAAGTGATTGAAGATAGAAAAAAATTAGTGGATATCCTTGTCTAAATTGGAAGGTAACCTTTTTTTGGAAGTGTAACATTGTTAGTAAACACAACCATGAACCTTCGTATTTTAATAAATGGCGTATTTGTCTACTCGAAGTCAAACATTAAAAAATTCAACTATTTAAATTTAATACATGTAATTTGCTCTCCAGTTAAAAATTCCATGCAAATATGACATCTATATTCATTTTATACTAAAAAAGATCTAAGATAAACGCATATAATTTATTCTATATTCATGCAATTACGAGATAATGTAAAAGTCAGAGCTGTCGTTGGAGAATCTAAAAAAATAGAGAGTCGTTGTTGTTGAATCTAAAAAATAGAGAGATTTAGAGCTAAATAGATCAATCAACAAACCTTGGCAAAGGAGAAAAGGATGATGGAGGAGCAACCCATGTGGAAGTCAAGAAGGTGGCGGATAAGCAAGGAGTTACCTCTATTACATATGTGGCCGCATATGCGGCCGCATATGCGGATTACTCGGTCGAGTATACCCCCCGACCCGCATATTGACTGAGTATAGCATACTCGGTGCGGTAGGGGGGGCCGCCTGCGCATATGCGGCCGCCTAGATCGACTTTCTGAACACTGGGCTATTGTGTGGGAGATGTGGCTGGCTAGGAATGGGGTAAGGAGCATTATTATGTGGAAAATATCTTGGAGAATGCTAAGGTAATGAATCTTGATTTTTATAACCGATATTATGATTTTGTAAATATATAAGTCTAGATATCCATCATTTTGATATAAACCTCATTTATATTAAATAAGCAGGTTGCTACCGTCCATTGATTCTCGCAATATATATTAACTCTTTTGGAAAAGCTACATATTATTCTTGTGAAAAGGGATAATCTAACAAGTATAAAGGATTCATTAAGATAAAGATGCTTCAAAAAGAAAAATAGTTAGAAACGAAGCCTATCACCATAACATGTATACTGATTTTCCTTGATTGCAATTGAGCAACTAAAAGTTATAACTAGTATACTACAACAACAACAAAGCATTTTCCTACAATGAAGTAGGCTCAGCTACATGGATTGTATGCCTCCATCCACATCTATCTTGGATCAATCTCGGGCTTGTATCCAAAAAACTAAGATCCCTTCGTATAGTCTCATTCCAACATTTCTTGGACTGTCCTCGCCCTCTCTTAGCCGGCTCAACATCCCGAAACTCGCATCTCCTAACGGGTCATCAGTTGGCCTTCTTTGCAAATGACAAAACCATCTTAAGCGGTTTCTTCGCATCATATCCTCGATCGGAGTTACACCAACTTTACTTCTGATTGCATCATATCCGAATCCGATCGTTACGTGTGTGTCCACACATCCACCTTGGCATTTTCATTTCTGCTACCACCATTCTCTACGCATGTCTATGGTTCACATGCCAACATTCAGATCCATAGAGCATAGCAGGTCACACAACTGCTTTGTAAAACTTTCCTTTTGTTTTTAACAGGATTTTCTCATCACAGAGAACAACAGAGGCTCCTCTCCCACTTTAGCCAACCTGCATTTATTCTACAAGTAACATCTCCATTAATTTCCCCACCATGCTGCAAAATAGATCCCGGGTATCTAAAAGAATCTCTCTTCCGAATGTTATCGTCATCAATCTTCACCTCGATTCCTTCATCATTGTTTCTATAAAAGGTGCACTCCATATATTCGATCTTACCCCTACTTATATGAAATCCTTTAGTCTCCAATGCATGTCTCCAAACCTCAAGCTTCTCATTTACTCCATCTCTAGTCTCATCAATCACATAATATCATCAGCAAATAACATACACCAAGGTATCTCATCTTGAATATGACTTGTCAATTCATCCATAATCAAAGTAAAAAGAAATGGACTCAAACCTTAACCTTGATGTAAACCAATGTTGATGTCGAAATAGTCGGTCTTCCCCGACTGGATCCTTACACAAGATAAATCCCTATCATACATATCCTTTATGAAGTTAATGTATAGGACAGATGATTGTCTTTTCTCCAAAACTCTCGACAATATTTCTCGCGGGACAGCATCATAAGCCTTCTCTAAATCAATAAAAATCATATGGAGGTTCTTCCTTCTAGCTTTATAAATCTACATTTTTCTCTTCAATAAATGGATGGCTTTGATAGTTTTTTTAATAGAAAAAGGGGGAGCCCTCCCAAGTCGGGGAGTCACCACACCAAAATATTCATTAATTACCGAAAAGGTACATCAGTTAGAAATCCAGAAATTGTACACAGCATTACAGTGGGCAATAATATTTTCCCAATAAAACCGCTGGCCCTTGAAGATACAGTCATTCCTGCCAAGCCAGATAGCCCATAAGGCGGCGAAGGGCCTGGAAACATCCCCGAAGGACCCAAGTCCCACCAATCGAATAGATCTCCAAAAAAGACCCAAACTGGAAGTCTGGACGTAAGAGATTCCTAATGAATCTCATACTTGCACCGAAGTCCTGCAATCGAAGAAAATGTAGTCCGCGTCCTCCACGTCCTCCTCGCATCTGTCACATTTCAGATCCGCCATACCCAGCATCCTCCCCCTCCTCACCTTGTCGCAGATGCGGTTCCTCCTTAGGCACCAAAGGAACACCTTGACACGAGTAGGAATCTTGGCCGTCCAAATCACTTTCATGCCTGTGCATAGGTCATCATCATTTACCACTGCTCCAGCTCTCAGTTTTCGACAGGCCATCTTAACCGAGAATTTACCATCTTCCCAAACAAAGTGATCCGGGCTACCTGACATCTCTCCAACAGAGGGAATCTCGGATAGCAGGCGTAAGAACTCCTCCATCCTCTGATCCGAGAGATCAGAGTGGAACCTCGGAGCCCATGAACTAGAATCAGCCACCTCCGCCACACGTGCCCCTCTATTAGCTGCTAAAGCCACCAGCCTAGGAAATCGAGTGGCCAGCACTCCCTCCCCTGTCTAATCATCCTTCCAGAATCGGAACCGGTGACCATTACCCAACCTCGGCCGGAGAAAAGGCCTGAGCCCCGGAAGCACAGCACAGATTCCCAACCACAATGGAGACTCATGACGTATCCTCATAGCCACCAACTCCCCATCGACACCATAGATCATGCTCAGTAACCATAAGACCAGCGAGTCGAATGTGCCCCAGATCCGCACCACCCATTTAGCAATCAAAGCTTTGTTCATCAGCTCCACATCTCAAATACCAAGACCCCCCTCCGAAACGGGTACAACTACATCCTTCTAAGCGACCAGATGGAAACCCCTTCCTGCTTGCCTCCCATCCGACCAGAAAAAAGCTCTCATCATAGCCTCCACCTTCCTTCTCACCCCAACAGGCATCAGTCTCGTAGAGTAGAAAAAGACCGGAATGACTGAAAGGACGTGCTTCAGCAGGATAAGCTTCCCACCCTTGGACAGAGTGGTAGCCTTCCACCCTCCAGCCGCTCCTCCATTCTCCGCAAAACATAATCCCAATCAGACTTCCTCAATCTGTATGCAACCAGAGGTAACCCCAGATAGGTTATCGGTAAATGTCCCTGAGGACAACCCGTCCACTCCGCGTACCCGATGCCTTCCTCATTGTCTATCGTCAGTGGAACCAGGACCGACTTCTACCTGTTAATCTTCAATCCAGAGAGGCACCCAAACAAGTCTACCAAAATAACCGCATTGTGGTTCTGCTCTTCCGTCCCCCCCCAGAAAGATCTGCGTGTCATCCGCATACTGCAACACCGTAATGGAGATGTCCCCCAACCTGAAGCCCTCACACCACCTCTCTTCTACCGCCTGCTGAAACAAGACGGCAAGACAGTCCGCAACAAGCACAAACAACAAGGGAGCTTGGGGGCAGCCCTGATGAACCCCTATCTACGATTGAAACCAACCACCCTCCGACCTTCCGTTGACCAACACAGAGCACGAGCTAGTAGTGGTACATCTCTTGATCCAACTAATCCACTCTTCGAGAAATCCCCTTCTCTGCATCGATACCCAAAGGAACTTCCAACTGACACAATCATAGGCCTTGGTGTAGTCAATCTTCCAAATGGCACATTTCTTTGAACCTCTTGCACTCAAGACAAACCTCAAACGCAGCGACGATCCCATTCGCCATACACCGACCAGGAATGAACGCAAATTGTGCAGGTAAGACCACAGATGCCAAGACTGCTCTAAGCATGCCCGCAAGCACCTTCGAGACAATGAGATTTATGCCATTAGATATAGAAATAGGCCTGAAGTCCACAACCCATATAGGAGTCTCCTTCTTTGGCAGTAGAAAGATCAAAGCCCTGTTAATTTTCTCAAAACCCATGTTGACACTCCTGAACTCATCCAAGACCTCCAAAATATCCCCCTTAAGCAGCTCCCAGAACTCCCGGCAAAATGATATAGAGAAGCCATCGGGGCCAGGAGCCCCGTCCACATTCAGATCCCAAACTGCCATGCGGACCTCCTCCTCCGAGAACGCAACCACCAACGAATCTGCCTGGGTTACAGTCAAAGAACCAGCACCTAGGCCCGTCCATCCTCAGCCACTGTCCTCCCTCACCATCCTGGAAGCCCTCACAAAGTGCTCCCGCAAAGCGGCACCGATGTTCCTCTATCCCGACACTCTGCGCCCTCCCACCTCCACCTTGTGTAAAAGCTCCTCCTCCTCCCGGACGCCACGGAATGGAAAAAGCGCGTGTTCGCATCGCCTTCCCGTAGGCACTTTTGCCTCGATCTCTGTCGCCAATGAACCTCTTCTTTCCTGTCCTCCAGGTATACTGCCTCCAGCCACGCTGCCCTTTCCTCTACCTCCGCCAGGGTCAACCCCCGCTCATCATCAAGCCCATCTAACCTGCTTATCCCCGCCTCAGCCTCGGTCTTGATGGCCCTCCGCCTCCTAGCAACATCCTTCCCATACGACAACAGCAACCGTCTTAGGGAAGCCAGTTTAGCTCCCCTCCACCACATAACCCCGCCAGTGCTCAAAGACCATGTCCCGGAATCCCTCTTCCAGCATCCATTTCTTCTCGAACCAAAAGAAATAACGACCTGGCCGATCCTCCCCAGAGCACCGGAGAATGGGAGTGTGCGGAAATGCCCAAGCCCTCTCCAGCGGGAAAGTATCCCCATGCCTCAACGGACATCAGAAACTTGTCAAGTCTGGACCTGGATCTCGTATTCCTCCAAGTGAATTTATACCCAGCCGCGTCCACAATAGATAGCCCCAAAGACTTGGTCACCTGCTTGAAATCTTCAGACCTTGAATCCCTACCCCCAGCCTCCCCCGGCATGTCTCCCGGAAGCAAGGTGACATTCAACTCACCACCAATAACCCAAACAGCATCTCCCAGCTCGAACACAACACTCGCCAAATCCGCAGCCAAGCTACCATCCTCTCGTCTACACGGGCCATATATATTGGTGACACATAAGCAAATTCCATCCGCTCTCCGCAGCAGCTTGACCGTCAATGTGAACAAGGAGACGAAGGATCCCAGCAAATCGAAGGAATCGGTTCGCCAGCCAGAAATGATTCCCCCAAAGCACCCTCTGCCCCTTTCTCCGCCAGCGTGAAAGTATCCCCCCTACTCAGCTCACGACACAAAGAATCGTCCATGACCTGCAGCTTCGTCTCTTAAAGCAAGAAAATGTCTGCACCAACTCTCTCACAAGGCTTACACCCCAAGCCTCTTATCGGGGCGGCCCAAACCCCTCACAATCAGAGAAAGCATCTTCATTTAACCACCTAGACCGCCCTCTTCTTAGGGAGAATGAACCCCAATCGCCGCACCAAATCCCTATCCAGAGCCGCAAAGCGGTTCCGCACTGGCACCGCGGTGGCATCGCCCTGAAACTCAGCTTTTACAGGAGACCCTGACGCCAAGGATGCCCTTAGTGAAGCCATCGCCACCTTCCCATACCCCCTCCCCCCTCCCTCCCCCCCCCCCCCGGTCTCATACGCCAACCCGAATCGCCTCTACCACGACCCCACCCCCTCCAAAGAAGCCAGCCTTGAGTCCCTCCCCCCCCCACACGGCAGGTGCTCCATGCATAGCCACGAAAGATCCCCCCGCAGCCTCCGCTTCAGATCCGACCACCCCAGCACCAGACACACGCCTCTACTCCCCTATTGCGGCAGGCACCCCACTTCCCTCCTCAGCACACCCAGCCCTGCCCCAGATTCAACAAATCTGCCCCCAAGTGGGCCTTTCAGCCGCGCTTCGATCATCGTCTCTTCCAAGGAGTCCATATGACCGAGGCTCGAAGTTGCAGCGGAAATACCCCCACCCGCCTCCGCAACCACCGGAAACGAGGATATCCCCAGGAGACCCGAGAGTCGACCGCCACAGGAGTCGCCAATATCGCCCGGGTCCGGAGCCACGAAAAAGTCCAAAGAACGCGAAACAGTCGGATCACCTGCCGAAGGACCTTCCGTAGCAACCGAGTTCGGAGCAGCACGCCCTACCCGACAACCCGACAAGCTCCCAGGCCCTTCGACCCGCATTCCTTCTGGATCCGACCCGCAGGGACATAAGCCCTCCCGAGGCTCTCCGAACTGGACCCCACCACCCCTGACAACGTCAACTGCCTCTTCTGCAACACGCCAAGGCAGGGATACCGTTGCCAACCTAGAGACCCCAAACACGGATATCACGTTGAACCGTATCCTCTCCCTCGGAGATCGCGCCAAACACAAACGCCCTCCCCCACCAGAAGGCTGCGACCTCTCCGGGAAACGAGCCCGCTCAGCCCTGTGGCTGCTCATCGGAAAGACGCTCCTCGACCTCGCCACCACCAGGAAGCACCGACTGCACCGCCTAATCCTCCCATCGCCGACACTCCGCTGCTGACTTAGCTGGCCATGCGTCTGCTTCCAGCAGCTCGAGCCGCATATGCCAGACATCAATGGTCACCTCCCACCACCCCAACTTGTCGACACCCACCGGTCGTACCCGAAGCACCACATCCAGGGGTTGGCCTGGTTGACAACCAGTGCTCTCGATGGAGACAACGGTGACTACATCCCGCAGCAGCCCAGAGATGATAGATCTCGTTCTTGCCCTCAAAGGGAGCCCCTTGACGACGAGCCTCGTCACCAAACCCGGCTTCAGGACGACGTCCGCGTCCCTTGGCACTCGCCATCTCAGCTACAACGACCCATCCACCGAGCCTCGCAATAGATCCCGCATCTATGATGTACGGAGCCCCCTCACCACCGCCCTCCAGGGAGAAAGGTGAGCCACGTCGCCCTTGAAGGACGCCCTGGAGACGCGCCCCACATCGGAGGTCGCCAAGAACAGAGCCCCCTCCCCACTTCCCTCACCAATCAGCACAGTTGAGTAGGTAGCATCTGCCGAACAGCTCCTCCGTGAGTGGCCAAAATGACGGCACACGAAGTAGCGCAAAGGTTCACGACAGGTTCGCGCCCAATGATCCACACCCCCACACCGAAAGCACCCACGGCCGAAGGAGGCCTCCGGAGGCAACCCACGCGCCCTTCGAGAAGCCACACAGCTCGCTTTGACCTCCGACGACCCTCAACCAGTCGCCACCCCCTGGGCCGCCCGACCCCCGCGCGCTCTCCACATCCCCCCTGAAGATTCCATCAAATAGTTGAGCGACCTGGCATGAATTCGAATTGATTTTCTTTTACTTTGGAAACTTGCGTCAACCTTCTTTAAATCATATGTTTCCATATTTTCATAGTGTGACTCATCAGCTTGATACCTCTGTAGTTTGAACAATTTTAAATGTCTCATTTGTTCTTATGAAGAGGCACAATGATAGCACTCCAATCTTCAGCCATTTTCTTACTTCGTCCAATAACATTGAATAAATTCGTAAGCCAAGTCAAATCACACTCACCTAAAACTCTCCATACTTCTATAGGGATGTCATCCGGTCCTACACCTTTCCCAGGTCTCATAATCTTCAAAGCCTCCTCTACTTCCTTTCTTTGTATTTGTCTGTAGCTTGCACGATTCAAATAACGTTCACTACTAGCTAGACCACCCAAAGTGATCTCTATATTTCCTTCCCCAATGAAAAGTTTATGGAAATATTGCTTCAATATAGTCTTTATATCCTTCTGAGTAATAAGTACGCGACCTTCCTCATCATTAATGCATCTTAATTGAGAAAGGTCTTTGGTCTTTCTTTTTCTTGCTTTGGCTAACCTGAATATATCCTTGTGGCTCTCCTTATAGTCGATATTTTTGTATAAAACTTCATAAGCTTCTGACTTAGCTTCGCTTACAACCTTCTTTGCTTCCTTCTTCGTCATTTTGTAGTTTGTGACAGATTCCTTTGCTCTATCCTAAGACATAGCTTTAAAACATGCTCTTTTCATTCTGAGCTTCTCGTGCACCCCACCACTCCAACACTAAGCCTCCTTTTGGCTTGGAGCTCCTCCTTTGACTCATCTAGCATCTCTTTGGCCACCTTTCGGATAAAAGATGTTACTGCCTCCCACATCTCATTTGCACTTCCGCTATAATTCCAAGATAAGTCTTCTAAAACCTTATCTCTGAAGCTTGATTGCTTCAGTTGAAAATTCCACCATCTAGTTCTAGTGATCTTGGGAACCCTCCTTTTCTTTATCAACCCTTTTATTTGCAAATTCATAACTAACAAGCGATATTGGGTTGTCAAACTCTCTCCTGGGATTACTTTGCAGTCTTTGCAACACAACCGATCTCTTCTCCTCAACGTAAAGTAATCTATTTGTGTTCTAGTTGAGCTACTCTTATAAGTAATTAAATGTTCCCCCACTCTTCTTGAAGAGAGTGTTTGATATGAAATATGTTGTTACAAAAGCTTGAATGATTTTTCCCTCTTCATTTCTATCCCCGAAACCATGGCGTCCATGAACACTAGCATACCCTGAAGCATCCCTTCCCACATGTCCATCAAGATCTCCACCAAGGCAAATCATCTATCTTTGTAGGATTCCTTGCAAAGTCTTATCTAGATCCTCTCAAAAAGCTTGTTTAGTCATTTCATCTAAACCAATTTGTGGTGCATAACTGAGATGAAATTCGGAATTTCTTTTTCAAGCACCAATTTTAGCAAAATAATCCGATCCTCGAATCTTTGCACCTCAACCACACAATCCTTCAAATCCTTAAGGGGAAAACCACTCCAACATCATTTCTTCCCTTATCTTTACCTGAATACCAAAGTTTAAAGCATGTCTTCTCGATCTCCCTTGCTTTCTCTCCAATACATTCAGTCTCTTGAAAACATAGTATTTAAATCTTCCTTGTTTCCAACGTATCCACTATCTCCATCAATTTTTCAGTTAAAGTGCCAATATTCCAACTACTTATATGCAACATCCTTCGCAACCTCTTTTGGACTAACTTCTTTACTCGTATTTGTCCATTATGCGAGAACCCTTGCATATTTTGGACTCCGTCCGAGCGGTGATGCAGTGGAACTAGCTTATTTACTCGCATGCGTTCGTCATGCAAGAACCCTTGCAAATTTTGAACTACATCCAAGTTACATTGTAGTGGCCCTTGCCAATTTTTCATTGCATTCGGGCGATGCAACGCATCGCAAGTAGGGAACACCCCAATGAAACCTAAATATTTGCTTAAATCTATGTTGAAAAGATCTGACTGTCATTAGGCGACTTCAGATCTCATCGAGACGAGCAACTTTCATGTTGAGCACTTTTTGATTTAATCCCTTTTGTTATTTCTTTTGACGGTTGTTGGCTACCTAACACAACCCTCCTCATTTACCCGGGCTTGGGACCGGCCATGGCTGAGTTAATTTTTACTAATATACTAAAAAATAAATCTTGACAATTTAACGGTAGTGAAAACAAAGTATAGTTAGATACTTACCCAACCAGATAGATGTATCATTCATGCTAAGTTGTTGGACTTTATCTCACATCTTGTATTCATGTTACTATACAGATTTTTTGCACGCATGAGTGTGTCCAACAAGTATGGATTTACATGTGCAAACATGTAATGGATTTACGTGTGCAAACATGTAAGATGCATATAATGGTTTATCCTTGAAAACTCATCCGCATTTAATCAGAAATTTATTGGAAAGATGGAGGCGTATTGGGATGTCAAAGGGATTTTAAAATGATGGAGGTGATGGCCAAGTTTCCTTTTTTACCGAGTTTTGTTTACTCATCTCATTTATAGCTTCTCAGTTATTTACACAACAGTGGAATTTTTTTAATTAACTTTCTAACAGTAATAAATCGTGTCCACTCAATAAGAAAAGAACAAGATGAAGTTAACACTGCCTAGGCATCACATTAAAAGACGGACGGAATTCATTGCTCCTGACAAAGATGAAAATTCTAAATGCAAGCATGATTTAATAAATGTCAGCTCTACAACTTTCGCTAAGCTTGTACAGCTTTAGGAGGTAAAAAGATAGGTTTCCATTGTACATGTATTCCTTTGTTTTGAAAGAAAAGGGGACATGATGCACGTGCCTATGGGCAGGTCTTTCATAGTTACTCACCGTCTCTACTTTATGGTAGAGCACCAATAGATGACAAGTTGCATATCATTAAGAAACACTCATATCATTGTCAGCCAAACCTACAGCAATGATTGCTGAAAGACATAAGAGGAGAAAGATATATTTAACACCAGAAAAAAAAAAGATTTCCATCAAATCTCTAAAACTAATCATGGCAAACCAAAGAACAATATAGATTCAACAAATTGACTTCATGAAAAGGGTATAGAAATAGCATAAACTTTAGATACATCACCATGAAGTGAGTGCAACTTGAGAAGAAATGCAATGGCAAAACACTGCAAAAAATATGTTTCATGAATAAATGAAAAGGATTGAAAAAAACACCGATATTTCTTGTAACAATGCCTCTCTTGTTGATGAAAGTTCAACAACACAATGTAAAAGATTGTATTTAAGAAACTATAAATTCGTAACACTGTGAAAATAAAGATACAAAAATATATTTGATATATCTATAAATGCATGATAAAGTTTGCCTCTTTCATAAGGATGTCTATCACATCTACATACATCAATTCATAATTCCAAGAAATAATTGGAAAGACAACCTACTAGTATTCAATAAGAGAAAAACAACCCTAGACAAAGTCTGTGGCCAAAGAATATCTAGCCTGCTAAGATTTTTAAGATAACTAATAAAGCACCATAAAAAAAGGGAGCAGTGAAGCACATTTAAAGCACATTCACATTCAAATATAAGCTAGAGTGAACTACGTTTATTTGTTGAGCGAAAATTCAATTGAAGGATCAATCATGTCGAGTGAACTTCATATTGATTATGAAAAAGAAGTTGGGAGAACATTCAAGAAAATATTTAATAAAAAGAGGCTAGTTGCAAGTCATTGATGAATTAAGAAGGCTATGTGCCCAATGGAAATGCAAAGAAAAGTGAGACCATAAAACAAGTATTATTAGAAACAAATACACTTTAAAAAGAACGGACGGTATTATATTGTGCCAAATTATTAGTTACTTTGATGGCATCAAAATTGTCTTAAACTGGTGATTATAAGAAATGGAAGTCAGCAGATTTTGTTCTTCATGTTCATGATTTAAGCATCTACAAGTTTCAAAACTCGAAACTTTATCACTTTCAGAAAAGTTGGCACTTAGGAACACTTAAGATAAAATTTCACCATTTGGATTATGTGAATTTGCAATCTTCCATTCGAAGTATTTGTAATTGTGTGAGTTTAGTTTACCTGATAGTGCTGCGGTAACTAGAAAATTCAGTAATTAGACTGGCCCTACGTTGGGATCCAAATGTATTCCACAGTATCAATTCTTTCTCATTCCCAATCAGGGTTGCCAATCGAAATCCATCACGACTTTGAGACATTGAAATAATGGGAGAACCACTGCCAACAACATTTTCAGTACTGCGCATTTCAGGGTAATCCCAAACTGACAGTTTATCTCCACAAGACAACAACTCCTCCCCATCAGGGCTCCAAGCCAACCCATGTACTCGAGAACCAACATCGGTAGAATTCAACATGGCAACTGTTTTGGCATTCCAGAACTTGACAGTACGATCCGTCGCTCCACCACCGGAAGCAAGAATGTCATCGTGCGTGGGGGACCAAGCGAGTGCCTTGATGGTGGAGCGGTGGTCCTCAAATCTCTGATAATAGCTGGCAGTCCTCAGGTCCCAGATGTGCACAATCCCATCAGTGCTGCCACTTTAAGATGTTGAATAATAGCAAGCTTCCCCTCATCCCCACCCTTCCACAAATCCCACTACATCCCATTCCCCTCCCTCCTCTCACACAAATGTCCATGCCCAACATCCCCCAACTTTTGATGGCGGTGAGGGTGCGGGTCATCGAGTGCTCCTCGACAGCGATTAGCTCCAGATGGCCAGAGTTGATGCATGGGGAAGATCGATGTTGTGGTTTGGCCTGACCGGGGTTGGGGTTTTTATATGTTGCGGGTCGATGCATGTGCATCTGAAGGACGGGTATTGATCAGAGATCGGGAATCAAGTGTTATTGCAAAAAAAGTTAGGGGCATAATTATAATTACATAATCTTGAGGTGGGCATAATTTAAAAAACCCTTTGAAATATGTCAAATCTGTCTCTCTTGTTTATCAAATTTCGCGAACTAATACCTTCCTCCATTCTCCAAACATCATAAGGAACGGAGAAGACCTTGCCGCCACCACCTTCACCTCCCCTCCCTCGCACTATCGTCGCCTCCACCACCTCCCCTACCTCATACTTCCTCCAACACCTCCTCCCATCGCCCTCATCATCTCTCCCTCTTCCACGCCACCTCCTCCTCCAATATCTTCTCACATGCAGATGCCACGACATGACTCCACACTCCTTCGCATCACTATTCATGAGCATTGGATAGGAGCCTATACATCGTAAATGACCTAGAACCAAGCCTAATTTACATAGTGGGCTTTGAGGCTGGTCTAAGCTCGGAAAATTTATTAAACTACGATCTAAGTCAAAGACTAACACATGAAATAATGGGACGAGCTTGGATCGGCCTGGCCCAAACTACTTACATATATAATAAGAACATTTGATAATCTCCCAAGTTCCTCATTCAATGATAATACCATTAGTTCATACTCTTTGAATTCGTTATCGAAAGGGGCAAACTTCATTATTCACGCATAATATCTTCCTGAGGACTGCCAGCTATTATCAGAGATTTGAGGACCACTGTTCAACCCAACAGCTATTATCTGATAATCGTTAAGATGTTGTCGTTCCATGAGAGGGAGCAGACGGGACCAGTGTGGATGCCTCGGAAGGTTCAGAGCAAGCGTGGTGATGAGGAGGAGGAAGTATCCCATAGCTGCACGTGGCCACTGTTCAACCCAACAGTGATCCGGTGTTTGTTGGCGGTGTTAGGGGGAGCCCAAGCAACGCTGGTGACGGGTCCATTTTCGTATTCCACGGAAACAAGCTCGGAGACATGGAACAGATCCCGGTTGTCTTTCTCGTTGCTGACAAGTATGACATTATCTCCCAGGGCAACGTCAAGATCTCTGTTATTGCGCCAAACCATGAGATTGAGGCGCTCATCTTTGACCAAAGAAGGGGCTTCTAGTGCCCCATAGGGTTCCAGCTGAGGCGCCCGTGCACGTCGAACGGGTCGAACGGGCTTATGATTTCGATGCGTGTATGTGCGTTCCCTTCCGATGGATGCGTCCACTTCCCCCTCGTCGTCTTCGAAGAGAACATCCCAGAGGCACCTCACGTAAAGGGAATCTGAGGACGTCGGCTTCTCCGAGATGGGAGGCCGTGAAGCTATCCACCGGAAATGCCACGTCGACGGCATCATTCTATCGCCAACACCGTGATCGCTTCTCACCATCTTCACAGAAACCCGCGCACGGCAAAGAGCAAGAACAACGGAGAGCGAGAGAGGCGAGAGAGGAGGGCGAGAGATGAAAGTGATTAGGGCAAGAGAGCGCGAGAGATGAAAGTGATTAGGGCGAGAGAGCGCGAGAGATGAAAGTGATTAGGGCGCGGTTAGTTACCTTAACCGTATATATATTTTTACAAGGCATTCGTCATGTACATATATATCTTCCTGCATTATTATAATTACCTTAACCGTATTGTTATTATGTGAAACTAAGTTATGCATTTAAGGCCTGTTTGGTAGGAGAATAAGCAGGAATAAGGATGGAGAATAAGGGGAATAAGGGTCTATTCTCCGTTCGGCTGGAGTATAGGAATCAGGAGAATAAGGTGGAATAAGGGTTATTCTCTGTTCGGCTGGGTTTTGGGGGATAAGGAATAAGGTTTGAAAGTTAGGTAAAGTTGTTGGTTGTTATTTGAAGTGGTGTGATATAATATCTCATTATAGGTGGCATATACTTGTCAATAACCAGGCGACGATATGGAAATATACCTGATCGGATGTTGAAATAAGGAAAAACGAAATGGAGCTAAAATTATGAAAACTACAAAAGCAGAAAAAAATAAAGACATTATATATATTTCCCTCAGATTTGAATTTCCACATCGAAAATAACAATGACAGTGACGTCGGTTAAGCCACGCCACTACTGTGGCTGCTCAGCCATGATCGACACTGCATCATTAAATCATAATTTATAACGGTGGAATCATCATAGGGACGTTGCAGAAAGTTTAAGATGTACTCTGTAAGAAATCATGATAATAATCCATGGAAGGCGTTCGGTGTACAGTACTGCACGATGCAACGTAGAGAATACATGAACGTAGTATGAAATAGTCGGTGGAGGCGGCACAATGGTAACAAAAGCTACACATAATTAAATAAAAATCAACGCTGCGCATTCTCCCACATGGCCGTTGCCAAAGCATCACATAACAACTCTCCAGCTCGGATCTCCTGTTCGGAAACCCTGACGTTGCTACCTGCGGTAGTGTTGTCAAATTCTTCGTCATTGGGACTGGGCTCTACAGACGATCCAATTTGAGCTGATTCAAGAGTGAATGCACTTGATATTTGATCCTCGCCCTGGACTTCACGGATGAAGTTGTTAATGATGCAGCATGCCATGACAACCAAAACTTGCTTCTCGAAACTGTAGAACAGTCGCTCAGTTATAGCCTTGAAGCGGGCCTTCATGATGCCAAATGTTCGTTTGACGTAAGACCGGGGCTGTGAATGCCTGTGATTGTACAACTCCTCAGGCCGGCGATATATGTGTCCCCTTCGAGCCCTAAACTGGGGTAGGTGTGCAATAATGCCACGGTATGGGGTGAGGAAGCTCTCCGTGTTTGCATATCCACAGTCAAGCAGGAACTTCCTTCCCGGAGGTACATGAAAGCCTCCCTCGTCTAAAGCCCACCTTAGCACCATCATATTAGCGGCTGAACCCTCCCATCGGGCGGTGACATATATAAATATGTAACTGAAGTCCACACACACCATGACATTCTGTGCTAGGGTTTGGTTCCTGCTCCGAAACTTTGGAGCGACATTCGCAGGGACATTTGCAGGGATAAGCGTGCCATCGATTGCGCCGATGACATCCTACAAAATGGTTAATTTAAATACATATTCTTATGTAAATCAATTGCATTCTAAATCCATCATGCAGGAGTACCTTGAAATAAGGATAAAAGTTCCTATTGTTCAGAATAACATCTGGTACCGGACAGTCAGCAGCTGGGAATCAGATGAACTGATCTCTGAGGGAGACGATGCGTATGAGAATGTTGTTGAGGTGATTCGAAATTGTATCACCAGAGTGTTGGAAATGTTCAGAAAGCACATGGTTCTTTGCATTGTGGCCGAGATAATACAGGAAAATGCAGAGGGATTCCACTGCTTTGAGGTGCCTCGAATCCTTTAGGCCGGCTCGATCCTTTAATAGGGTGCATAAACTTAGAATGGTATCGGGGTACATTCGGAAAATAGAATATGATCGGGCAACGTGTCCATTTAGCATCTCCCGAATCCATACATGTCATGTACGCACTGACGTATGCTGTGGCTGTCTCGGGATGTAACCGGCTCCATCGATCAGGTTCTCCTCGTCATCCTCTAGGATTGCACACAGGTATGTCATATTCAACATGACCAAATTATATCTCATTGCGGTGATTGCCGCCATTCCCTCCATCGGACCTGTAGAAAACCTGCATTTCCATATTGATTCTCAATCATACAAGACCACCAACAATCACAACAGGTGATTATTGTAGAACACATGTACGGAAGCTAAGAAGTTATCCTATTACATGCGAGAAAAGTTCGTCAAGGTAGTTACTTATTACATGACATCTAAAGTTAAAACAGGAAATATTGTTCAACAGGCAAAGAAGACAACTAAAGAAAGGAAAAGGTGCTCACGAACGAAAAAGAAAGCAGCAGACAATTAAAAAAAAGACCAGCAGACAGTCAGACAGATGAGGTGTTCAGCAACTAATCCTTGCCCAACTGGATGCTTACCCACGCAGCCAACTTCGCAGGCACAGACTTGGCCCGGTTGAATATAATACGTTCGTATGGGTCACGAAGGTTGTGGGCAAGACGAATTTGTCCTCGGCGGGTAGGCCCGGTACTAGTGCTTCAAGCTCATCCAGAAGCTCCTCCACCCCCTGGTGCGGATCTTTTGGAGTCCACACTTGGATCTGCTCCCTTTGCATCTCCAACATTTGCGTCGTCAAATGGACGACGTCCTCTCCCAACAGTTGTGACGGTAAGGGGGCACCGTCATTGCGTGAACACTTCGTGCTTGTTGCATGCGCGCCTGAATCCCGGCGTCTTCTCATACGACTTTGTTGCGTACTTGGGCCAGCACCTTCTCCTTGTTCCGGGACCTCAGGGGCTTCGGTGTCCCCTTCGAGATCCTCCTCGAAAGCTTGTTGAGTACCAGCATCACCCTCAAAAAATGCAGCAAACGAACCTGGGGTTGCTGTCTGTGAGGAGAAGGCAAATGTACCCTTCGCGGTGTAGTCTCCGACAATTGCTTCCACGAGACCGAAGTGGGGGAAAGACTTCCTTCGATATGGCTTGTACGCCTTGTCAATCTGAGTGCAATATAAAATGATGAGAGTTTATTAAATTTATGCAGCTTTAAAGTAGGTGCACATGTAGTTACTCACCGTGAGCCATGCCTCCTCATCAGGTGCGACCACGATACAACTCAGTGGGTCCCATCCCCAACCGCTCTTCGACATGAGGTAAACGAATGCAGTGTAATCCTTCTTGATGGTTTTCCATCGATTGTTTAGCTTCGCCTTATCCCAGTTATTCCCAGTGTGCGTGTTAAACTTCTCTATTATATTGTGCCAGGCTGGTGATGTAAAAGATCCTCCAACCCAATCGCCAACATCAAAATGATGTTTGAACAGCTGAAGAAGACATTCATCCATAGTGGATTTCCACTTCACCCTATGGATTGAGGAATCGTCGTCCCTAATGTGTACCCCAGACGATCTCGCACTAGCAGTGAACATCCTGTAGTATAAGTCAGACGATGTCAACCGCAATGAGCACCGACCACTGCAGGCATTATCAACCCAAAGAAATGTACAAGTCATCGTAGACCAAAACAGCAGCCATGCGGCAAAGCAAAGAAGATATATGGAGCACAAACGAAGGTGCTCTCCACCAGCAGAATAACATCCTCGAGCACCAAATAGGTAGCTCTAAGCCATTTCACAAAAAAAAGTTTGACCCAATGATTAGTTAACGTCAAGAATCAATAAGAACAATCGGCCATCGACCACCCAAATAACATCAACACAGAGCACACAGCATCACACAACAACTCAGTGAGGTAAAGAATCAGAGCACAGAGCATTACAGGTAGCTGCATGGTAATTAAGAAAGTACTTATGCGTCATTGATATAATGCGGTCAGAAGGTAAAGCACACAGCACCACAGAACATCAGTGATGTAAATCACACATGTAATGTCATCCAGGAGCACAAAGGAGGGTGCTCTCAACAAACCAAATAACATCATCGAGCACTGAAAAGGTTGCTCTCAGCCATTCAAATAATCAAAGTAGCGTCATTGATTAATTGAATTGAAAAAGCAGTAACAATTATCACACATGAGTCCATATCAGTGCAGCCGCTACAAACCCAGCATCAAAGAGCATCAGTAAACATCCTTGAGGTAAAGCACACAGGTAATGTCATCGTAGAGCACCAAGGAGGGTGCTCTCGACCAACCAAATAACATCATCGAGTACCAAATAGGTTGCTCTCAGCCATGTCAACGAATCAAATTAGCGTCAATGATGAATTGAATTGAAGATTCAATAACAATTATCACCAATGAGTCCATATCAGTGCATCGACTACGAACCCAGCATCACAGAGCATCAGTGAACATCAATGAGGTAAAGCACACAGGTAATGTCATCGTAGAGCACCAAGGAATGTGTTCTCTACCTAAAACAAAACATCATCGAGCACCTAATGGGTTGCTCTCAGCCGTGAGAGAAAGCACAAAGTTAATCACATCCTAGAGCACCATTAAGGTGTTCTCCACGAAAAATATAACATCATCGAGCAGCAAATACGTTGCTCTCAGCCTAATAAAAAAATTTTGCCTCGGTCAAGTATTGGAATCGAGAATTAGTAATAAACATCACCCAAGACTCCAATGCAATGCAGCCAGTATCAGTCCAGCCTCAAAGCGCATCAATCAACAGATGTGAGAGAAACCACACAGTTAATCACATCCAAGAGCACCATTGAGGTGTTCTCTACGAAAAATATAACATCATCGAGCAGCAAATACGTTGCTCTCAGCCTAATAAAAAATTTTTGCCTCGATCAACTATTGGAATCGAGAATCAGTAATAAACATCACCCAAGACTCCAATGCTATGCAGCCAGTATCACCCCAGCCTCAAAGCGCATCAATCAACAGACGTGAGAGAAACCACACAGTTAATCACATCCAAGAGCACCATTGAGGTGTTCTCAACGAAAAATATAACATCATCGAGCAGCAAATACGTTGCTCTCAGCCAAATAAAAGAATTTTGCCTCGGTCAAGTATTGGAATCGAGAATCAGTAATAAACATCACCCAAGACTCCAATGCAATGCAGCCAGTATCACCATAGCCTCAAAGCACATCAATCAACAACCGTGAGAGAAAGCACACAGTTAATCACATCCAAGAGCACCATTGAGGTGTTCTCAACGAAAAATATAACATCATCAAGCAGCAAATACGTTGCTCTCAGCCAAATAAAAGAATTTTGCCTCGGTCAAGTATTGGAATCGAGAATAAGTAAGAAACATCACCCAAGAATCCAATGTATTGCAGCCAGTATCACCCCAGCCTCAAAGCGCATCAATAAACAGTCGTGAGAGAAAGCACACAGTTAATCACATCGCAGAGCACTATTGAGGTATTCTCAACAAAAAATATAACATCATCGAGTAGCAAATACGTTGCTCTCAGACAAATAAAAAGAATTTGCCTCGGTCAAGTATTGGAATCGAGAATCAGTAATAAACATCACCCAAGACTCCAATGCAATGCACCCAGTATCAGCCCAGCCTCAAAGCGCAACAATCAACATCCGTGAGATAAAGCACACAGCTAATCACATCCTAGAGCACCATTGAGGTGTTCTCAACAAAAAAATTAACATCATCGAGCAGCAAATACGTTGCTCCCAGCCATCAAAATAAATTTCCCTTGGTCAACTATTGGAATCGAGATTCATTAACAAACATCACCCATGACTCCAATGCAATGCAACCATTATCAGCCTGGCCTCAAAGCGCATCAATCAACAGCCGTGACATAAACCACACAGGTAATCACATTCTAGAGCACCAGTGACGTGTTCTCAACCAAAAAAATAACGTCATCGAGCAGCAGATACGTTGCTCTCAACCAAATAAAAATATTTAGCCTCGGTCAAGTATTGGAATCTAGAGTCAGTAACAAACATCACCATGACTCCGATGCAATTCAGCCAATATCAGGTATACCACCAAATTAGTGCTCCCAACCAAGATAATGACCACACAGGTAATGAGATCCTAGAGCACCAAGTAGGTGCTCTCAACCAACAACTGATTGGCCAATAAAATTAGCCAAATTAAAGGAGTCCACAATCACTAACAACCATCAACTCCTCATCGAAAAGCAATACACATCAGCCATGAGCTAAAGCACACAAGATAGGACACCATCGAGCACCAACTAAGGTGCCCTCCACCATCAAAATAACATCCTCGAGAACCAAATAGGAGGTCACAAAAAAATAGCCCCAATGAGGTACTGGACTAACTAATCAATATGAACCATTAGCCATCAGTTTAGTGAAAAATATCAAGCCATCATCATTAAGCAACAACCACCAGCCTTCAGGTAAAGAGGACAATATAGGACTCCACCGAACACCATCAAAGGTGCTCTCTACCATCGTAATAACACCATCGAGCACCAAATAGGCTGCTCTCATCCCTTTAACAAAAACATTTGCCTCAATTATGTTAAAGCAACACACAACAGCCATGAGGAAAAGCAAACAAGGTAGGACACCATCGAGCACCATGTAGGAGCTCTCAAGCAACATATTAACATCCTCGAGCACCAAATCCAGACATGGGTATTCTAAACCCGTCATGTGAACAGTCAAGCATCACAGACCATCATTCAACAGCAATGAGGCGACCAACCCCTCACGGCCAACCGTTTGGTTGTGATGCCAAGAAGTTCAGATCCAAGAGCACCTCACATGTTGCTCTCGGACCAAAATCAACAAAATTCACATCAACGAATTTGGAGACACATGCAACAGTGACAAGCAACAAGCATATAAGACATCATAAAGCACCGACAAATCTTAAAGCCCATACCAAATCAACCATCGTTCAGGAACACAAGGCGATATGTAACAACCCATGAACATCATTGCACAAAAAAAGGTGAGGGAGGGATTTCGAATGTACCTGGTGATCCACCAAATGCGAGAAGATATGTGAAAGCACAATCCCAATGCAAATTGCACTCCAGTAGCGGTAGAGAAGCCATTCGACTTCCGCCTCCGAGCCATTTTATAGCCATTGGAAACCCTAGACTCCATGGATTCCATGGCCTCCGTAGAGGGATCAAGGCCACAGTGGCCGATTTAATGGTCAAAAGAAGCATGCGGATGACCCATCACACCCCAACAACAGTGAAAGCCATACCTCAAGCGTAGAACACGGAGGAGGTTCCCACAGGACCCGACCAAAAGGCGGCCTACCATCGGCAAGTCAGAGGAGGGCGGGTCCCAGAGGACCCGAGGCAACGGTGGGGAAGGGTCGACGACGTCGCACGAGGGAGGGGCGCTGGATGGGCGGGCGGGGGAGGGGTGCGGGATGAGTGGGCGGGGGAGGGGCGCGGGGAGGAGGGGAATAAGGTAGAGGGCGAAGAGCCATCGGGGGCAAAAAATCGGGGAATAGCCGTACACCTCGCGATGGCATTTTCCCCTTATTCCCCCTTATTCCAATCGGCTTATTCGCGTACCGAACAACCCCTTAGGATATGAAACTACTAGTTAACAAGCATCACATAGTAACTATGTCCAAGCATCGTGCATTGATTTGCATATCTATCTATTACTACTACTATTAGTGGGTTTCTCCCAACCCATGTGCCACGTGGCACCCATATTCCCCCTCGCTTCCCACTTTCTACCCGTTTCCCCCACCCGTCCTCTCTCGCTTTTTTCTCTCTCTCAAATAAGTTTAAGTCTATCCATCCCTCTCTCTCCCTCTTTCTCTCTCTATCCACTCCCTCTCTCTCCCTTCCTCCAACACTCCTCATTCCTCTCAATTTCTCTTAACTCTTCTCTCACGGGATCTTTCTTTCTCTATCCACTCACTCCCTCTCCATCCCTTTACTCTCTTTCTCTCTCTTTCTTCATTTCGTCTTTTCCTCTCCCTCTCCATACTTCTCTCTCTCCACTCACTCTCTCACCTATCTCCATCTCTCTCTCCCTCTGTCCTCTCCTCTCCATTTTCTTCTTTCTCTCTTCAACTCCTCAATCGTACCCATCTCTCTCCCTCTCTCCTCTTTTTCTTCTCTCCTCTAATATATTTGTTAATTTAAAACCTATAAATCTCATATTTTTTGTTATATTTATTATATTAATATTATTCTTTATATTTATTGTATTAATATTAATATATAAATATGTTATATTTGTTAAATTAAAAGTTATAAATCTCTTATTTTCCTATATATTTCATATATTAATATAT
Source organism: Ottelia alismoides (assembly GCA_037367405.1). Lineage (NCBI taxonomy): Eukaryota > Viridiplantae > Streptophyta > Magnoliopsida > Alismatales > Hydrocharitaceae > Ottelia > Ottelia alismoides. The sequence continues at coordinate 23,120 of JAZKJV010008144.1, forward strand.
ATATATATGTTTGTGTCAATTATTTGTACTCTACTATTAGTTTTATCTAATTTCATGAAATAATAATGATATAATTTTACTTATTTTAATAATTTATTGATAATAAATATTAAAAAACTGAAATAATACGATAATAAATATTTTTTAGAAACATAATACATATACATATAACTTATTTTTTTCTCATCTTTCAAAACTGAGACATATTAGTGTTATCTGCTTTCATGAAAATGATAGTGATATAATTTTACTTAATTAAATAGTTTATTAATAATAAATATTAAAAAAACTAAAATGATGTGATAATAATTTTTTAAAATATTATATATATGTGAATAAATTATTTTTCCTCATTTCCAAAATTAGGGGTAACATATAAATATTAAAAGTCATGTGGCACATGGATAGGGAGAAACTCACTAATAGTAGTAGTAATACATGCTTATGGATTTCTAAAGCATATATTAGCAATCATAGTTCGAATAATTATTTTAAAAATAATAATTTAAATAAAGCTAATATATAAAATATATCAAGTTATAAAAAATGAATGAATATTTATATCTCAATGATTTCAATAAAATTATAAATTCATATAATAATACAATCAATTTTTTATTAAAATATATTAAAAGTCTTAATCTAATATATATAAGCATCTTGACATATTAAGCTATAAATATAGAAGTTGTGAGATTTTTCGTTTAATATTTCGGAAAGAGTGGCACGTATGTAATGAGTTCTATTTTTACTCAAATAATTTTATATTAACATAAACAAATATTAAACTATACTTACTTTTTATAAAACATTAAAATTTACACAAAAAAATATTATCATAATAAGAAAATATTAATATATGATATACATACATATTATAATATATACATTGAAGTCATGTTATATATATATCATAATATTGAGAGATAAAAATTTACATAAATTACACATTAGTGTTTTGAAATTATGTGGTCATTTTCCATTGGCATCTCTCAACTATAAGTATTTTATTTTTCATTATAATTTAATATACAACTTTACAAAATTAATTTTATTGGTATAGATAATAGCTTACATAGCATTTGAATTTGAGAAAAATATCAAATTTAGATGGAACATAATTGCATGGAATTTTATTTCCATCCATCGATCACTGTTAACTAATTCATATTGGAATTATATATATAGAAACAACAACATAAATAAAAGATTGATATGAAATACAAAATTGTATAAAAGATCATATTTGTTTATTTTTCAAATATGATCTACTCGCATATTTATTATATAAAAAATATATAATTTTAATTTCTATGATATTTTAATGTTTTCCAATATTAGAACTAATTCATGCAGTCACCAGATGCTATTTGACCCTTTCCTTTAACTTAACCATGTTTTATTTAGCTGATGTATTATCTTTTTCTACTTTTTATCTCATAATTTTACTCTCTTATTATCATATCCTTTTGTAATTTATGGTTATGAATTTAAAGTTTATACCTAATAATAATTACGTACGTAGATGAGATATTTCATTATATTTTATGTGAACTTTATATTTCATATGTCTTAGAGGTTTCTTTAAGCTAAAATGTGAAATGGTGGCAATAAAGTTACACGAACTAATCAATTACCAAGATAATTAAATAGTATTAATTTTATCGATTAATTTAACATATATTACATTCTTATAATTTTTAAAAGAGCATCATGCATGTATGGAGTTTTATTTTTTAAATATATTATATAAACATAATTAAACTAAAAACTTTATTTAATTTTAAATTATCACATTAAGAAAATATATGTCAATTTTTCTCTCTCCATTATTTAAAAGTTATATTTTCTTCAAACTTAGCCACTCTCTCTCTCTCTTCATATTCTTCCTTCGTCTCTCTCCATCAATTTACATTTTATATCTCTCATTTCCTCTTTCTAGATTTAGAAGCATATTAATATTAATTAAATAATGGCAAAATGATATATTATTTATAGCCTTTCATAAAATTTGAAATATATATTTGGATTTTTCAAACCACTACTTCTCTTTTACATATACTACTTTGAAAAAATACTTGTATCCCGCCGCGAAGTGCGAGTATGCTCCCTAGTTATATATGAAGTGTAGGTCCTTATTGTACTTCGAAGCCATCATGCATGTATCAAGGTGGAGATGAGTAAGAGAATCCACAAAGTCAACGCTTGCCAACTAGAAGCAAGATATCTGGTCGAGTGAAGGTTAGATATACCAGCTTCCCAACTAATCGTCTGCAATGGCTTGGTATCCAATCTCTTAAGGCTTGTAAACACATGCATTATATACTGACACCCCAATCTCATACAGTATGTGGGTTGCGTACTTCACTTCGTCTAGAATGAGAAATCTGAATATTAAAGAAGTATCTCAACGGTCCAAGATCCTTGATCGTAAATTGTTTTGTCAACTATTTATTCACAATTGTAAAGCCCTCAAAGTCACCACCTACGAAGACGATGTCATCTACGTACACCAACATGACCGTGATATCTTTTCCTATCTTTTGTTCAAATAAGGAATAATTAGACGAGTATCTAGAAAATTCCAAACTCTCAAGGGCCTCCAACAGCTTATGAACGAGTCTTAGAACTTTACTTAATATCATAAATGGTCTTCTGCATCCAACACATCTTATGACACTCCCCTTGAATCTTGATGCTAGGCGGGTGTTGCTCTAATGTAGATTGACATAAAGAAAGACATTCTTTACATCAAGATAATGGTAGAGCCAATCAAATTATACTGCCACAGACAAATCGCTCACATTGTGGAAAGGTATGCCACACGTGAGAAGGTATTGAAGAAATTGAACTTCTATATATTGGACAAAGACATTACCTACCAACATGAATGTGTACTAAGCAACTAAACCATCTAGGTTGTACATCACTACAAAGACACATCTCAACTCAACCTCATGTATGTATATTTGTGAATCTACAAGCCTTTAATAAATTGAAAAGGATGTCATTGATTTGTAAAATCTAGTTTTTTTAAATATGGAGATGACATGATAACTAAATGAGATAAATATCAAATCAACTGTGCAGAACCACCTTTCCAATGACTCCAAGAACATTGAAATCTGAGTTCAGGATTGCAAGATAAGTTCATTTTAAGTAAAATGATTTGGGATTCGGATTCGATTAACCATAATTAACCCTAAAAATGATGGGTGGGATGACCAAGGTGGACACCTTCACCGGAGCTACGCCAAATCATCGAAATCTTTGCTTGAATCCTTTTCGGAGCATTATTTCCATCACCCCAAAAAGTTATTTGGTCGTCGATTCGAGGGCACTATTGCGAAGAGCATCTCGGGGTTGTCGTCATTTGCAAATCATCGCTGCACACAATCCATTGAAAACATCATTTCTGTAGGGGAGGATGCCCGAAAGGAATGTCCTTGGAGGTAACAACTTCACCCCCCTTGTATTGTTGGTTTTGCAGAGTATCTCATGGATATGTGATTACCAACCCATAGAGCCAATTTAGGTGTTTTTGACTCATGTGAAGTTATTTTAAAAAGTTACTGCATTGATTTTCCCCCATTTTCAAGAGCGATGCATGTGTATTTTTACGTTGAATATACCATTGCAATTAGAGTAACGACAAAAATGAAAGAGTGGGGCTAAAATTGAAATCAATGTTGGAAAAAATGGCGACTAATCAATCAACTCAAGTGGCTGATTGACCAATTCTGGATATCATCCAAGTATTGTTGATCAGCTGAAAAGTTGATTGGTTAACCTAGTAAGCTGAACTCAAATTGATGTTTTTAAATGGAAATTTGAAAAATTAAAATTGATATACTTGTATAGAAAATCATGAGATGATATATAAAGCTGATGTTTGTTAGTTAAGTATAAAGAAATGAGTTTGACTCTCTATAAAAACAAAATAATAAAACGTGATGAGCCTCATAAGTGAGTGTATCACCATACATGAGTGATCTCCAAATAAATTATCAATCTTGTATCTAGTTGTTATTTGGTTGTAGGTGTCTTGTAGATGTCTCTTCCCGTGTAGACTTTGCTTTGCATATGGACACGTTTCATGTGGTATTCATGTAGATGGAGACAGGTGCGGCAAGGGATGTGCATGCATCCTTGGCACCTAATAAAAACTCAGACGGTCATGACCCTAATAGATGATTTGGGTCGCACATTGTACTTGGTGCTTGAGGTAGCATTCTATTGCCCGCAAGATGGAATTCTAGGATGTGTTCAATGAAGGAAGAGGATAGAAACTCCTTTCATGTATATGGAGAAAAATATAGATAGTTCGGTGACACATTCCAGATTTTCTGATACAAAAATCAATGGATTATCTTATTATATTCGAGGTAAAATAGGGTAACACATCGTAAACCAACTATTATAATTAGTGTTCATTGTAATACGACTGCATACGATTCAATAAAAATCGAGCAAAGATCTCCACGAGGAGTGGCTCAGTTTATGTTTTTACTTGGGCAAATCTAGGGTCGAACTCATGAACATGAGTTCTCGATGCAAATGATTTACGTTATTAATATCAAGGCTAAATGGTCATTAAGTTATCCAGGTCAAATTGAGACAAAACTATGCAAGACATGATAAGAAAATAATGCTTTTTATTTGACTTCATGCATATTAATTAAGTAAACATAATGCAACGAAACGAAAATAAATACAAACATGTGTATATACATAAATCATAATCTTGAAATAATATAATGACTTAAGCAATATGTGGAATTAAAATCAAAATCAAATTAATGCTCAAGACATGGATGTGTTACATAAATGACATTTAAATAAATAAGCATGCACAAATTGTATCTCTAATTAACTATTCAAATTTCGTGACTCAATCAGATATTTAACTATGCATAAGATATATAATCGAAAGACAATCAAAATGAAATTCAAATCAATGAAATTGAACTCCATATGCAAAAGTTGTAAGGCAAAAACCCCAAAGGTCATAACTGGAAGAAAACATACAAAAATATATTATATAAAATGTCACAAACAGGACCTATCAGGGGTAGATTGCAAATAAATAAAGCTACAAGACCTTATCTATAATTTTTACTCATGTATCAGGGTATCAATGCAATATTAAGAACCCACTATGGTATACGCAGCTTCTCCATCGGAACACGTACCACACACACCTTGGATATGTAGGTGTAGATGCAAATATCCCAAGCATACATGTGTGAGCACATGGGTGGAGACTTGGGGGATGGCTCGGGGCCAATGTAGGTGCCTTACGCCACGTGGGTGGCCTAAGGAGTTTCAGGACAAGGCTTAGTCCAACTGAGCCTCTCGCTTTGGCGTGCGACTTGTCTATTCCTTGGTTGTTGGATTGACACCGGGAGGATGCCATCCGACGACACTTGTACGTCCTTAGAGCGACTCCTCCTCCCCTCTATAGTGGCACGATGGGAGCTCTGACGATGGTGCCAGACCTCCATCATGCTCCTATATGTCTATCGGAATCCCATGAAGCTTCTTGGAAAAGGTCGGTGATGAAGCTCGTGCATCTGACAAAGGTCAGAGCCCTCTACGGTGGGGTATCCACACCCACTCGCTGGAGGCTAGGCTCTATAATGGAGCCATGCCCGATGTTCGACCATTAAAGGTAGTATACCTGCAAGGTGGTTAGTGAATAGCCGAAGCAGGTGTATGCATATGAGGTGAGTGAACTGAGGACCTAATCTGACGGAGAAGGGGGAGATCCAATGGGTTCATCTCCAGCTCGTTGGAGATGAAATGGCTCAGAGTGAATGAGGGTATGGAGGATCGGAAAGTATGAGATGGACGTTTCACGAGGATCACTATCCTCGGTGAAATTTTGGCATGATTCTAAGTGGGTGGAGGTGCTCTATACATATGAGGAAAAAAACTAATAAATAAACGAAAAACAAGACCTAGGTTACCTGGAACTTGAAGATGAACGTGGAGGTGGCAGCGGAGCTTGGGCTGGGCTTCCGAGGACCCCGGGTTTTCGCTTAATGTGCTTCGCCAGGGGCACGAAGCTCAATGGTTGGGTTAAGGTTGTAACATGGAAAATCTAGCCATGGGTCATCACCGGAGCTTTCGGTCATCTTTGCATCATCGATCCTCCCATCCTCTGTCACAAGAGGGTGGGGAGATGCTGGGTTGAAGCTCGTGTAAAGGTGGACCCCGTGTACAGAAGTTGGTGGAGAGTCCTTTGAAGAGAAGAGGGTGGCGGTTGTAGATAATTCTCATCAAAGTTCCAACCACAATGGATGATCGGGGGTTAGAGGAGAGTAGGGCTTAGGGTCTTAGCGTGAGAAGAGGTCATTAGAGTTGTGGTTGGGAGTGGGAATGTGGTGGAGAGGAGGCATGAAGTGGTTGGGAAAATGTGGAGAAGATCGACGGTTAAGGGTCGAGTCATCATTGGGAGGAGTGGTTAGGGGGAAGAAGAAGATGTCTCTGTCGTTGGAAGAGATGGATCGTACGGTGGAGAGAGAGGCGGGAGCAGCCAGCCCTGATTTGCTCTCATCATCTGATCAGAGGGTTATGAAGCAAGGTGGGTGATGAATCGTAGATTCATCTACACTATTATTTTATTTTACCTTTCAAGCTTCAGAAAACTAATAAAATTCAATATAATTAACATTAAATTACTGACCATGGGTTGTAAATAAATGACTCTAGTTATTATGTATTAATATACCTATTAAGGTGCCTATATTTTATGTATTTACTATATATTAAAAAATCAATAAAAATAGAATAATATATAATTAATTAGACCTAATTTATAAAATAAAAATCCAAAAATGAGAAAAGAAATGAAAATAAGTAAATTATTATGTTAAATTACCGTAAAAATATTTTATTTATATAGATGACTTATTTTCTCTTTGAGATCTAAATGAAAGTTTTAGATCCCATCAAGATTACAATTTTCATGTTCATCATTTTTCTTAATTTGTTATCTAATTATTTTATTTGTAATTACTTTTCTTTTTTACATATGTCTCATTTCCGATTGGATCGCGCGATGCCTTCAGATCGCACCACGTGGACCGCTCTTGTTCAACCACCCACCTCATTCCAGGTCGTTGGATGACATGATCCAACGGCCGTGGAGCTGTCTCCTCCCTTGTGCCTCTTCACCCCATACCTCGCTAGTTGTTCAACCACCTGACATCTCCTAATTCTACCGGTTACCTTGCATGTCTCAACCACCAAGTTTCGCTGTCAATTTCTCGCTCGTCCAACATTCTCCTTCGCCTAACTTCCAGTGGTTGTCATCTCCCTCACGTGCATCTTTGAGTGGAAGTTGAAACTTTTCCTCAAACCACTTAGAACTACCAAACCCCCACCATCTAAACTCCTTATACGACAACTGTTCCAGCCATCCACCACTCTTTGGAGGAACCTCTGAGCATCATTCTACTGATATCGGGATTGTGATTTGGTTAAGTGCAATTGATAGTGAAGAAGGATAATTTTCCTTTGACGAGATCCAGTCTTCTTCAACGAGATACATCTGCTCATCTATTTGAGCTATGGTCCTATAGCCTTAGGCTTCATAAGCGAAGACCGGGACCTCAGTTGCTTCGATCTCTAGGCGTGTTACATCAATCCTTGTTCATCACAGTCGATCATTTTCATCTTCCAAGTAAGATTTTGATCTCAATATTCTTCACCGGAGCTACTTCGTCTCCAGGATATTCTAGGATCCTCCACAGAGGGATAATGGCTTCACCTTAATTGCATGGACTCCAGCTCTCTTCCTCGACTCGCAAGCATCTCTGATGTTAGCGAGGAGGAATCATACGCTCACCGGAGCTCTGCTCTTCCCCCGCCACCTACGAAGCAGTCGAGCCATCAACGAAGCACCAACATGCGACATGTGGTCCGCGTCACGCTACTCGAACCTAGTCCTGGTCACGTGTTTCTTGTACGTGAATATGGGTAAATTGCAAACTATCTGGAGAACTATTCATAATTACAGATAAGTCCCACACTGGAAAAAATGCATTTATACCCAAGAGGTATTCTGTAATTGCACTTTAGTCTAATTTGGAGTTATTTTTAATTAAATAATTCATGTTTTATTGCATGTATGCCCCTGCTTTGTTCCTTCAATAACTTGTGAATCATGTATCAGATTTTAATGAAATTGGTGTCGTTGGAAAGTTTTGTGTTCTTTAATTTAGTGCAATTAAATTATTGATTTGATCTCTATTGCATGCATTAATTTTGAGTGTCTTTTTTTGTAGATTCAATCTTATTATTAATTAAAAATTAATATTGATTGAGGTTGAATTGCTTTCTTTTTGACATTGATTGATCATAAATTAAACAATTATTACCGCAAGTAATTAATTTATTTAATCAGGAGCATATTTGTTAATTATGCATTTACTCTATGATTGTAGTGCATCATGGTTTATCATGTAAATTAAATGCATAAAAATATTTAAAAATTGCATACATTGTGTCCTTTACATCTTGCTTGACCTAGAGAGCCGATAAATTCTCAAGTAGATGCTTGACTCCTAAATTTAATTGAATAATTGTTCGTGTCCCTGAGTTTAACCCTAGACTTGCCCATGTATAAATTTAATCTGATAACTCTTCGTAGAATTTTTTTCTCGATTCTAAGTAATTCTTTATTGGCCCAAACTACAATGAGTACATGTTATTTTAGTTGGTTGACGATTCATAATGCGACACGTCATTTGATTTTATTTACAGTTAATTATTTATTTATGTGATTTCTAGAGCTTTTTAGGTTAAGTTCTTGTTTGTGCTATTTGTATTGTTTTGTCAAGATTATTTTCTATGTTTTAGCTATTTAATCATTTAATTTGTCCTGTGAATTTTCTGACATTTTCATTATTTTGTGGTAGGGACCGCAAAGTCGACAAATCTTGGAGGACCGCTGTGGCAAGGAGGGAGCTTCGGCTGTAGAGATGGCAAGACAAATTTATTAGGAGAAATTTTAGCTTAATTAAATAATATTTTGTCTTGTAATTTTTGTGTAGTATTTGTTGTAATTTGTGTTGTAATTAATTTGTAGTTAATTGCCAAATTTACAATGGTTCTCAATTGAGTTCTCGTATGTGTAAAGAAGGCAACTTTTTATTCTTCAATTGCGTGATTGTGTCGAGAGTGATTCTCAACTTAAGTGGCTATTTAGGTCAAGGCACTGTGCTTCAAATAGATATATCTTATATCATTTTTGTTTGCTCAGGGCACACATTTTTGTCATAAGATTCACTAAAATCTTAGGAGATTCATTGAGACGCACGTAAGCAACTCTATACCTAGTAAAAATAACTGGACTTCTTCATCGCTAATAGAACTCCTACTAGGTCTGGCTTTTACAACTTGCATCGTTTAGAAAAAATTTTATAAATTCAGTCTTGCATCCACATGGAGAGTACTGGGAATCACTGTAAGTATTCATAAATGACTGCATGCATCAGTGATTTTTTACCTGCATTCTGTTTTCCGTCTTCTCCCTCAGCTTTTGCCAACCTAAGGATAAAGGAAAAGGGAATGTACGTTAGGCGATTATTTTGTGGTCACCTAATTCAAGTGATAACCAACTCTTAAAACTAGGACTGGATTATGTAAGTTGACTTCAAACAATTTGGAATAAAATTCATCTTATATTATAGGTAATAAAACCCTCATTGTATGATGTTATTACCATTTATGTACTTAGAACTAATTTGTGCATTTTAACATTATTTTCATGAATAAGAAGCAAAATTCTCTTGTAAATATCACATGCATTATACCATATTTTCCCATATTTTTATTTATTTTTGACTAACTCAGAATTGAATAAAATCATCTCTATAAAACCCAAACCCTAGTTTGAGACTAAATGCCTTAAAATGTGAATATATCTCTCATGCATTCTCCTATTGACTTTACTCACTTTTGAATTATTGTACATTCGATTACCTTCAAAATAAGATCAAATTCAAAAGAATCGGAGTTCGTATGTGAAACTTGGATTTTGGGACCCTATTATATATTGTACATGTTGACTTACAAAGTAATTTTTTTTTGATTTATTTATTTAGCATTTACTTTCTTTGATTATCATTTTATTAAAATGCGCAAAAAATCAAATAAAAATTGAAGCAAAAATCAAAGAAAATACATAAATCTGAGTATGTATAGATAGTATGTACATATGTCTCCTTTATTTTATTTCTTTATTTTCATAATCATAAAAAATCAAAAAAATAGATTAAGTTGTAAATACTAAAAATTTTTGCAAAACACAAAATGCAGAAGTTGTAGATCTCGTCGGGACGAACAACTTTCATGTTGACCACTTTTTGATTTGGCTTTTTTAATGTTTTTTTTTCTATTTTTCTTTGGATTTAATTTTTGATTTTTTGGGAGCGACATGTGGCATCTTCTAGAGTCGCTGCATGTCACCCCATTTTATTTATTTATTTTATTTATATTATTATTCATTTTATTTTATTTACTTACTTACTTACTTATTTTATTTATTTATTACTTTAATTAGTATTATTATTTATTTTACTTATTTATATACTTATTATTTATTATTATTAAATCCTAATTTTTTTAATTTATTTTTCTTCTTCTTCACCACGTGGCAGCCATAGGGATAACCACGTGGCCACCTCCCCATTCCACTTCCTTCCGCACACACCTACCACTACGCCCTTCACGATAGGGCTACAACCACCCAACTTCCCAACCACGCTACTCGGCTCCTTCACCGCTTGTGGCGGTTCCCACTCCAACTCTGCTATAGCCCAACGTCCCCCATAGAAACATGTCCCTCTCTCCCCATCTCACCCGCAGTCCATTTCTCCTTATAACCACCTCTGTGAGAACCCCTTCCCTCTTCTCTCTCCACAACATGCTCCAGTTGTGACAGTCATTCCCCTTCTCTTGCGACCTCCGCTCTAGCCCAACGCCCCTTAAAGGCGTCACCACTCCCAATCGCAAAGATCCATCCGCCACTATAGAGAAACTCCTCCTCCATCTTCGAGAACAAGATCAATGATAGAGGTTTTGAAGCTCGTCGAGCGACAACGAGGTTGGATACCATTCAGAGGTGAGATCCAAGGATCTTATAGGCTCCTTATCGCGACCAACTATTAGTTGTCGAGCTTCTTCGGCCTCCTCCACTCGGATCGAAGCGACAACCAGAGGCCGAGCCGAGTTTCGGCCACCATCTAGAAAAGAAACTCGCAAGTAACTCTCTTTCCTCGTTTTTCTCTCCTTCTTCTTTTCTTGCCCTTGTTCTTCTTCTTCCCTATGATCAAGCTCCGCCTTCGATCTTTGCACTCTACCCCTTTATCTTCACCGTCATCCACCCGTATCATCACTATCTCCTTCGTTAGCCTTCGTTGTGTTGAGCCCCACGTTGCCATCGATCTCCACCTCCACTGGCCACTGACTCAACTAGGTCCACCCTTTCACGTCCACACCGACCACTGGCTCACCGCCCTCGCAGATGCCCTTCACTGACCGCTGACTCCACCAGGTCCACACTGTTTTTTATCCTTTTATTTTATTAATTATTATAAATAAAAAATAGATTAAGTTGTAAATATTTATTTCATATTTTCTCTATTTTTATTTGATTTTTATCTTATTTAAAAATGATAAAAAATATAATAGACAAAAATACGATATTTATATCTGTACGGTACCACCTAAAATACTTTTTAAAAATACGATTTATTTTAGTTCCCGGTCCTTTACAAAAGTAATAGATCTCGTCGATACCAGAAACTTTCATGTTGGCCACTTTTTAATTTGACCCATTTTGTTATTTTTTTATTTTTCTTTACATTTAATTTGTGAGTTTTGTGGGACAGGTGGCTGCTCCTAAAGCCGCCACATGTCACCTCCTTTTTATTTTTATTTTATTTATTTATCAAATTATTTATTTTATTATTACTATTTATATTATTTATATCATTATTATTTTTAGTTATCTATTTATTTTTAATTAATTATTTTTTATTTTATTTTTATCCATTATTTTAATTTAATTTTAATTTTTATTTTTATCTCCTTGCCACGTGGCCACGCCCCTGCGCGCCATGTGGCCTTTCCTTTCCACCTTGCAGACCTGCTCCTACAACCCTCCTACGCTTCGCCCTACCTTGCGCGGTGGTGCCCGCTCCCTACCACAACCGCGTGCCATGCGCCAACCACTCCCCCATCGTTACCTCTATCCCTGTAACCGATCTCCGCAGGACCCACTCCCCATTTTCTCGCACAACTTCCGATGCCCCTTCGTCCACTTCCTTGTCTCCCACCTGCAACCACACCTACACAGTTCCCTCTTTCCAGCAACTGTCACGCGACACCCCACGATCCCGTTTTCCTCATGCACAGTTCCAACCACCCATTAAGGAGGCATCACCAACCTCCTTGCATCTTATCCATCGTTTGCGAGAGACAAGGTCGCAACCCCTCTTTCATCTCCGATGACAGAGGTGATTTGAGGGAGAAGAGCAACGACAAGTCTCTTCATCGTCGGCGAGATCTGCAAGGCGATCCCTCGTGTTGCAGCACATCATCCAGGATCGCTGTCGAGCCTATCGATTCCTCCCTCGTCATAATCGATTGAGGTAACGACACAGTGAAGACCTATGATATTCATCCTCTTTAACGCGAGAAATCCAATCTCTAAGGTAATCTCTATCTTCTTCTTCTTCCTTTCTAATTCCTCCGCTCCCCCTTTTCATCTATTCATTATCTCCTCTCAAACTTCAACACCATCCATTGTTGTTCATCCTCCATCATCGCACTACCTATTTTTCCCTTTCAATTCGACTTCCACCGATCCACCTCTCTGCTAATCACCGCTGCACCATCCACCGATCCTCGCTTTGATTCTTTCACACCGCCTCACATACGCCACCCTCGAGTTTCGCTTGCACGACCACCTCCGACTCCGTCCTCGGGGCTCGAGCCTCTGCCACAAACAAGCAGCAGAGCCCCTTAGAACTCCCCTCTGATCGCCCTTGATGTGCCATCACTGTCTGTCGCTCATCATCGCCTGCCTTCACGATCTTCAGTCGACTGCATCGCACCCCGCTGCCCTCGTCACCTCGCAGCAGCCTCCTTTGCCCGACCACGACCAGCAGAAGGTCTGGACCACTCCATATCAAGCAGTGTGTCCACCACGATGTCCTATGCCTCGATCAATGAGCCATCCCGAGCCCCCCCTCCCATAATACATGTGCACCACATGAAGGGCGAGGGGGGGGGGTCATTTGCGCGTGCAACCTGATAAAGCTAAAAATCAGTTTCGCGGCTTTTTTAGAGAATAAAGTTGTCGGTGTAGAAAAAGCCACGAAAATTAGATCTTCAGTTCTATCAAACAAATTCAGTTTTCCGAAGGAAAAACTACACTAAATATTTGTCCAGGTAAGTGTGCCTGGGTCGAACTCAAGGAGGCAGAATAGAAAACTTTGATTTTTTTAAGGAATATTTTTGCAATTTTATTTTTATCTCTTCTTAAAGTTATCAAAGAAACCAAACACTTTTTGTTTTATTTTTTATTTTTATTTTTTATATGATTTTATTCTTTTCAAATTTTTATTTAATTTTCAAAAAGGGATATTTTTCAAAAAGATTTATTTATTGTATAATAGGTGGATATAGGTAGGTGATACTATATAATAGGTTGACGACTCGAGCAACGGGCTCGAGTAAGTTCACGAAATCAAAACAAGACGAATGCGGTTTTCAAGAAAATCAAAAGTCGACGAAAACAAGACAAAAGTTCACGAAAACTTAATACAAACTAGATGGGGTAGTTGCATAACTACCCCCAAAGAAATCATCAAAAAACAAAATCAAACGTGGTCCAAATATCCCCTACAGCCCAGGGGCATAAGCGTAAAAAAAATATAGAATTTGTTCTACAAATAGGTCCTCAAAGGACTGTTCTGTAAAAAAATAAAAGAGTATTACATTTAGGTCCTTGCGAGGGACATAAATGCAAATACTGGAAACCTTGGAGGCGGAGATTAATTTCTGGAAAGCTTCTGGATTTATGACGCAATTTTCACACCGGTTCGCTTGGACGGCTAGGATTAGAACAGAGATGCGCCAATCTGACGTTCCTGCTCGCGACACGTGGCGAACACCTGTAGCACCTGGGGCTTTGGAACTGTTCTTGAGGTTGTTGGAGTTCTGACGAACGAGCCTCCTTCTCCGATTTCTTTCGAGCACACGACGACGGTCTGGGCTCTCCGGCGAGGCCAGAGTGGTGGCTCCTCCACCACTCGAGATCGCCCGCAGTAGGGAGCGGTCGGCGTCGGCTAGAAGCGGCGGTGATCAACCAAGGAAGGTGACTGTGCACTATAATGGCGTCTGTTCATCTGATGGTTGCGTCATCTTCAAATTTGATTTCCGTGAAGGCGATGGCTTCAAGATGCGTGGCTTTGGCTCTGTATTGAAGAAGAACCTGTGAAGATAGATATATAGGCTCGATTCACCAGGAATCAGCTCGAATGTGATAAATCCACAAGCTCAAAAATGGTGAATAATAAGGTTTCCAGAACTGAGCGGATTGCGTGAAAGGACGACGAAATGAAACGCAAATCAAGATATGAATCGAAACGATTTAACGGGGGTTTGGACCTAGCGATTACGTAGGATGATTAAGCTATCTAATCTCGCAATTAGCGTTGCTAATCAACGCACGAAGATCGAGAAAGAAATGCGTAAATATGAGTGAATAGGTCTATGGAAAGTCTAGGTGTATTACCTGGATAGAGGCTCGACGGTCGACCTTTGGCCGGAGCGGAACGCGGCTCGAAGCGGCGATGCAAGGCGGTGAATGGCCTTGGAACTCTTCCTCCAACACTCCTCTTCCACGCTGGGCTTCTCCAAGGTCCTTTCACCACAAAGGATGGCCAGTACGAGGCTTGAAAGATGGGGGGTCGGCTACTGGATCTGGGGATCCAAGGTAGTTGGAAGGTTTAGTTCGCGATGGCGGATCTTTGGAGCTTTAAATAGGGAGGTTTCGTGGGCTTCAAGAGAAATCTAATGGCCAACGATGGAAGGGGTAGTTAGGAGGATCAGATCGACAGTTTAGGTCGTCGGAAGGGTTTAGGAGATGAGCTGGATAAATAGGTGAAGTCGGCTGGTTCAGTAGTCCGGCTGAACAGAATCTTGGAGAAGAAAAGCCAGGTGTTGACAAGTGTCAGCACATGGTTGGCCTAATTATGTTAAATACTTCTAAAATAGATATTAAATAACATTTAATGTTATTTTAAATAGGTATAAATACAAGAAATGTAGATAAATTATTTATCTAATTTATGAAATAAAAACTTTTTATAAATAATAAATATTATATGAAATATAAATATTATATTAATAAATATGTATTTATAAATAGGTTTTGAATTTTTAATTTAATAAATAAATAATTAAAAATTAATTTTATATTTTCTTAATTATTAGAAATATAAATAAGACTTGTGTGAATTTTTATGGATTCTAATAATTTAATTTACATATTTTAATAAATAAGGATAGTATCTAGTTAGTTCATTTATACCTATAATTTAGGGTTTTTGATTTTATTAAAATAATAAATAAGCTCCAAAAATTACGAAATAAATTAGCGTTAAATTACAAGATCATAAAAATATTTAGAAATTATAAAAATAAGAAAACTATAAATAAGGAGTGTTATATAAAATAAATAGCCCAGAAACCCCGTTGTCTTTTGGTCCCAAAACCGACTTTTTGCAAACGGACTCTGAACTTTATGAAACCACCTTTATTAATTAGAGAATATTATTTTATGAACTTTAAAAGTGAGTAGAGTGAAATTGGAGTTCGTATGAAGAAGTTATGATGTTCAGAAGTTGAGATTTTGGCAATTTACAGGCTGGGTTTCTTGGCATATATACAGGGAATATTTTTAACTTATTTTTATATTTTTATATACATTTTTAGGAATAATTAGGAGAAGAGTTTGGTAAAAAATATGTACATATGGATTAATTAAAAATCATTGAATTTTTTGTATTTATTTTATAAATAGTGGGAAATGTATGGAGTGTGTATTAAATTATTTTTATGTTTTCTTTCCTTATCTCCCCCTACATTTTGGTTTGTCGACCAATTCATGCTGACTTGGTCTCGAAGGTTTGGCTATAAATATAACTTGCAGTTATATTTATATTTTAAGTCATATTGTACATATATACATATATCCAATCTGCCTTTTTGTTCTATTTCTGTTCTTTATTTATTTACATGATTTTGATGGTTAAAAGTGAGTTTTTATTCATGAATGAGGATTTATTAAAAGATGGAAATTAATGGATATTTACATGCATTTGTTAAGGGTTTTAAGACAAAATGCGATAGAAAAGTTAATGAATCATGGATTCATCAACCCCCTATACTTAAACTTTGCTAGTCCCTTAGCAAACTCTTATTTTGAAAAAGTAAGTGAAAAAGAAAGAAAGTTAGAATGAATTTGTTTTCCTAAACCAAATTCATGAGAACAGACAAAGGACAGAGCTTGATCGGGCATGAAACAAGCATTTTGTCGGAACCTTAACTAGGATTAGGATTTTATCCTCAACAGTCCTCAAGTTCCACAAATCCTTACTCAAGATCACTTCATTGGCTAGTTCAGACTCACTTATTCATATCGCAAACTCTATCATCCTTGAAGTCAACTTACACAGTGTGTGAATTTATTCAGCTCTTCCTACTTAGAGAACCGAAGAAACCATCAATCCCAGCTACACACTTCTATTGCTTCCTCATCCCGCTACTCTTTCCTCGGGGAGGGAGGTATTCCCTTCTGAGTTCAGTTCTGCTATGTCCACAATCGAATATAGGGAGAAGGTAGAAGAATGAGAAAAGAAGTGGAGTGCGACCAGTGTAGACGCATCTCCTTGTGAAGCTCAACCGGTGTTGCTGAGTCTCCACTAAGATGTGCATGCATTTTTGGTGGAAGCTTGGACCATTGTGGTCTTATTTGGTGGCTTCTGCTTTTCTTTGACTTTGTAATTTGCTTGCACTGCATTCATCTTTTGTGACTCGACGGATATAGCATCTTTTTATTCCGTCCCTTTTTTGAGGTCTTAGAAAAATTGTGTCAGCAGATCCTTCCCTCATCCGAAGCAACTATCGCAACCCCAATCTCTCCCGTCTTTATACATCAATGCCGCAAAGATAAGGATAGAAACACACTACCAAGGTGTACTGCCCTTCGGAACTCCATGCGAGTCGAGCTAAGTGCAGAGTGCATGTGTTCAAGATTGGTTCACTGGTGAAGAGTTGTACGGATGACTCCAAATGGTCTACTTAATGATGAATCTCCATTTCATCACCTTTATTCTATCATTTTGGCCTCAAAAACCCCGGCAAATGCATGTAAACAGCATTAATTTGTATATAATAGCATTCATTACTCATTGTATTAATTGTACATTAAATAAGGTTTTTAATGCCAAAATTATAGAATAAAGAGAAGAAAAGAAAAAGGAATAAAATTTTGTAAATATTTTATGACCCTAACCCCGAGACCAAGGCCAGCATGGTATTGGTCGACAAGGAATAAAGTAGGGGGAGATAAGGGCTGATATACAATAAATACCCCATTTATTTATTCATCCCTTTTTGCATTTTTGACACCTATTTTATGCATAATTATTTATTCATCAAATAAAGAAACTTTGTTCACAAAAGTTGTAGATAATAATGTAAATAAAAATACAAAATTGAGTTTGTGTAAAAATAATACCCAGTGTACATTTTATACACACAATAAAAAGCCAACATCTCAACTTCACAGACCCACATCTTGCAAATAAAAACTCCAAATCACCCAAACTCACTTTAATTGTATATAGCATTTCATAAACTATTTTATAAAATTGGTTTCATAATTTTTGGAGTCCATCTGTGGCAGTTAGGTTTTTGGCCCTTCTTGTACATAATACCTGATTAAAATATTCATTTTACTCAATATTCATTATTTTTATAAACTCATATTTTTAGAATTTTGCAGATAATGTATATAATTCCTGTACAAATTGGCATTAGAATAAAACCAAAAATAATTTGGAAAATAAAATAAAACTATGTGATATATATGGGCAAGATACCTATATGGAGTATGCACACAAATAAAAGGGGAAAACATTCTTTAATTATTCAAATCTCTTATATTTTTGTAATAATGTATATAGTATATGTGTCCTATTAAAAATACAAATCCTTAATAAAAACACATAAAATTAATTAAATAAATACAATGTGTATAATATATAGGTAAAGTACCTATATATATACTTACAAATACATAGACCGATTTATTTAAAAATACAAATAAACTTATAAAAATCAAACAAAAATACCTTTATACTCACAAAAATAAGTTATAAATTTATAAAATAAGCCAAGAAAATAATAAAAGAAAATAAATAAATTAAAAATAAAATATCCAAAAATACATGTAAATACATACATATACACATTACTAAAATAAAACTACAACAAAACACCTCGAAAAATTCAATAAAAATCAGGAATAAATACTACATGAAATAATACACATTTTTTATTTTATAAGCAAAAATTAATAAAATCATTTCGGATGTCAAATAAATCAATCTTCCTTCAGACTTGCTATTTTGTCTCGTAGCGGCTTACGTGGCCCAATGAGACGCCGGCCAACGTTGACCCCCTGGTCAACTGTCCCATCCCACGCCTGGCAGCTCTGAACAGTCCACTCCCCCGATTTCCTCCCTTTTTCCCGGGCACACCATCCATCAATCGACAACGCTTCCTTCACAAGATTTGTTCCCTAATCTTCCATGATGCCCGCCGAAATCACAGATCAACCAAATGCTCTCTAGATCATGAAATAATCGCCGGTCAATAAGGCTACTCGCCAATGTTTATAAATAAAAAGCTCCGCTTCCTTCCTCGAATTTGGCCACTTTCATTCCAACCTAACGCCTAGATCTTGTGCCTGGATTGTTCCTCGTGACAGGGGGAGTAGCCCAGCATCGAGACTCGGCCGGAGGGAGGAGAATTTTGACGCGGCGGAGCTCCGGCGTCCGCCCTGCTCCCTGGAGGCCCCCAGGTATAAGAGCTGTCCTTTTAATGCGTTCTTAGTTAGTTTTCAATGTTAGCATTTCATTTCAGTAGTTAGCTTAGTTGTTAGTTGATCACATTAGCGTAAAAATCAAAATCGAAGTTCGCCGGAGCTCCGCTCCGGCGACTTCTTCATTGTAACCCTCACTGTATCCGACCGCCCCGATCATCCCATCTCGTTCCTCGTCGCCTTCTCCATCTCTCACACCCATCAGATCAACCCAAGACCCTTGGTCTTGGCGAATCCGGGTTCCAACTCCGCCGTTCGCCGGAGCCCTTCCGCCCACCTCCATCTTGCACCGCAGCTTCATAACCCCGGGTCGAGGAGATAGCCCTCTCGCCCGCGGTTCTTTCTGTGCAGGTACCACGAGGAATCGAGCCCTTCTGGGCTTGCTTTGACCAGGAAGAGGTTCCTGGGGGCCCCTTTCTTCTCCGACCTCGCTCCACCGACTCAGGCCCCCAGGAGCCATGAGACCACCGTCAGACGACGCGGAAGCCTCCCAGCTACGATCAGAACGCTCCAGATGCGCGGGAGGTGCCCGGAGGAGCCCGAGCTACCCGATCGAAGCTCGCCGAGGCGAGTTCCTTCCCAGTTCTTCCAGGTGCCTTCTGCACCGTTGGATCGAGAGGGCTGGCCCAGATTGCACGCCAACCGTTCGATGAAGAAGCACGCCCACCGTCAGATCAGCCGGGACGTTCTTATCCCAGCCCTTCATCGCCGAATCGAAGTTCGCCGTCAGATGATTGCCACGTGTATAAGTGGCGCTCCCAGCGCCGCAGGATGCAAGGCCTTCTTTAGGGGTAAATTTCATACCCTACCCCTTACTTTTTGTATTTAGAGTTTACACCCAAAAATAAAGTATTACGTTGTAAAGAAGTCGTAAAATTGCAGTGGACCCCCCTGATGTTTACATATTTACATTTTAGTCCCTCCGTGCCTCACGTGCGGCAACCACGTGAGGCGCGTGACATTTTGCATCTAACCCCTGCCGGGTTCTTGTATTTATGGAATGGTCCTGAAAATAAAAGATAAAGTGTATTTTTGTTGTAATTTTTGCATGTATGCCCCTGCCAACTATTTTATTTGCAAAAATACCCCTGCCAGGCCATTTAATTTTTTGAAGGCTTTGTCTATTTATTTTGTGCTTCACACTTAATCGAAAAATCTTGAGAAAATAGACTTAAGCTCCTGTTTGGTCATGCTTGAACGCCATATTTTTAGTTTTGCATTTTGTTGCATTTTTGCATTTATTAAAAATCAAAAACTTGTCTTTAGGTCCCTGTCTAACTCATAAAATCCCAAAAAAATATGAAAATGCGCTGAAAAATTCCAAAAAAATTATATATAGTGTATTTTGTCCTATATTGGTGTCAGACCAAAATCCCTAAAAATCTCAAAAAGAAAACCTTAAAAATTCGAAAATACCCAAAAACTTCAAAAAAAAAATATAAAAAATCAAAGAAAAATCAGAAAAATATAAACTCAGGCCCTACTTATGCTATATTTTATTATTGTTATTAGAAAATTACAGGGGAACATTTTTGAGGTTGTTAGCTATTTTTAATCTCTATTTTTTGTGACGGCCAGTACCTAGTCCACTGTTTGCTATCATGTAGCTATTTTAAAATGCTAAAAATATTTGCAAAAATACCCAAAAACTATAAAAACAGTAAAAAGCCATGAAAATCCCAAAAAGATCCTTTTCCTGAATTTTTGACTTTTTTTAGTATTTTTGTGAAAATTATAACACCCCTTTTATGTATATATACCTATATCTATATATCCAAAAAAAAAAAAGAAAAAAAATTTATATATTATATATATATATCTAGTAATATGTAGTCTCTTTAATCTTAATATGATATAAAAAAAAGGATATATATATATGTATATATTATATTATATTTAGATACACCTATATATATATATATTACATGTATTATAAGCTATATGCTTAACCTCCATGTATATATATAATAAATTTGTATTATATAAATATATATATATCTATATACATAATACTTAAGTATTATATTTTAATAATAATAAAAAAAAAAACCCACACAAGGATGACTGGGATTGACGCGTAGGCTATTGCATTTTGTGTTGCTCTCTGTGGTTCGACCTCTACATATTTGTCACTATACATTTTCTGGTAGAGTAAATAAAAATTAATTCACATTTATTTTGAGCTTGATTGTTGTATTCTTTGGATTGTGGGTTAATTGCTGATTAACACCGGTCTTCCATGAGTGGTCGCCTCGGCGACAACACTTCTATTTTTTTATGGTGACCCTCGTGGGAATCCCCCTGTTATCAGATGGCGCCGTTGCCGGGGAGCAATGGGCATAGCCAAATTGATTTTTGTCATTCTTGTATAAAAATGTAGATTCATGATTCATTCTTTGTGTGAGCAGCTAGTGTTTTATTGTCATTAATCACCATGCTTTATTTCTTTATTTATTGTGATTATTTTTCTCTGCTCTATCTAATTGACTAAGTATGCTAATGCAATCTTTTTGTGACTTTGATGCAAGGGACTCCCACGCGAGGATGGCTTCCTAGGAGGCCAAGGCAGCCGAGCTTGGAGGAGGATGGTTTTCTCTTCTCATGACCATCTGGAGAGTGCACCAAAGAAGCAAAGAGAGGGGCATTAGATAGGCTAGATACTTAGGGAAATTATTTTTGTAATTCATGGTGAGAGAGAGACTATTTTGGCATGTAATAATTAACAGGACTCTACTCTTCACAATGAGGTCCAGTGCCTGGGTGTCTGTTCACCTGGGGGCCTCATCGCTGTTTTCCGCGATTTCTACCGCCTTCTTTTCTTTGTTTGCCGCTGTTTTGTGCTTTTCGCCTTTATTTTACTTTGTTTTGTGTGCTTGGAGCCCCTAGATATAGGTTGCTTGACTCGGTAGCTAGGTCCAAACATTAATAAGAATGCATGTTCCTATAGTCTACTTCGTATGGATCTAGTCAAACTTAAACAGCTAAGTCATTTATCTCTTAACCCACGTGCCGTGAGCGAGCCCCATCAAGCGCTACTCCTGAACTCGAGTGTGTCGAGAAGAGGAGGGGTGAGCCAAGACCGGACCCTTAGGTTAAAGATAAATGACCAGCTTGTGGTTCTTCACGTTAATAGCAGCTAATGTTTAGGGCGATTTTGACGAATGCACACCGCCATGTAGATAGGTTTAAAAATTCTGTTTTGCATACCACATGGAGAGAGCTGGGATGCACTGTAAGTCTTCTAACTCAGCATGCATCATTCGGTTCAATGGTGAGATTTCCATCATAGAACCACTTGCATGGCTTTTCCGCTATCTCCCTCTGATTTTGAGCACCTAGGACTTAAACGAAAATCTACCAAAACGTTAGGCGCTGGTATGAAACAGATCCAAAAAAAAAAGTGAAAACCAAAAAAAAAATAAAAAATAAAACAAGGGGACTGCTAAATAAACTTTGACCTTAATTAAAATCTGTAATGGACTATCATTGTACCGGGTTCATAAAGCCCTCATTGTTTTCAGGTACTTTGGAGGGGGACCAAAACCCTACTCCCTTGAGCGAGTGCGACCCCCTAAGGATTAGAGCCAAAAACCCAGTCTGCAACTGCCTTGTGTATCGCCTGGATTTCCGAAGTAATGGCGCTTCTATCGTACGTAGGCGAGTAGGACTTGGTCACCAATGGTGACTCTCTGTTGTGAGAGCATCGACCCTGTCCGAAGTATTGAGCATAGGCCACGCCTTCACGGGGGTGTCTGTCTCATCGTCCTGCGTCCGAGTAGGTTCTTGCACGCTCACGGGTGATTCCGTTACGAGCGAGAACCGAAGTATTGGTTTCGCCTATCGGCTTCCTCTCTCTTTTCTTTGGCTGAGTAGGGATCCAGGAAGGGTTACAAGGACTCCAAAAAGTACAGACTACATGTTACACAGGAGGAGGACAAGTACGGGATACTCTTCCGGCAGTACTCTCTCTCCTATAGGGTAGCGTACTAAGGACTTGTTATAAGATATGCCTGAAAATCACAACTCTAAAAATGAAAAGATAATAGCCGAACCTTTACGGCTTCACATGGCGTGAGTTGGTGAACCCGATTTTGAATTGTGTTTGTATGGATCTAGATTAAGGGTCAAAAATCAAGTCCCGTGCCTTTGCACAAAATTTTGTTGTGTCACTCCTCTTTGACCCCCGCTCAGTTTGAGCCTTTTTCTACTGTTTTGCACTCCTTTGTATTCCTCGTTGACCATCGTATCTTTCATCCAACATCCTAGCTTCTCTTGTACTTCGCGAAGTTGATCCATGGATGGTTTCCGTCGGGACCGTGCCGACACCCACATCGATTCCATGGACTCAACTCCACCAATAACTTCGAGGTGATTCATGAGAACTTGATCCGGACTTTGCGGATTGATCTCTAGACTCCTCGTTTTCTACCTTTCTCTTGACCACCCAATAAACTGGGATCACCTTTGTCCCACTTTCGCCGTTGTGAATAGAAGTCGATTACAGTCTACATCCTTCTCTATTCACAACATGCTGGGGTTGACCTGAATTCCAGCTTCATCTCGGCAGCTGAACATTGATTACAAGCAGTCTGATCAGGACTATCTCCTTATGCAGATAGAAGACAATACAAGCCCTGGAGACTACGCCGGAGTTCATCTCTTCCGACTCAGACCCTGACATGGCTCCCGGAGGAAAGGGCAAGGGTCAGCAGCCACCCACACCAGAGGGACAGGCGCCAGATCAGAATCAGGTCAATGCACAATTACTGGCATCTATCCAGGCCATCCAACAGCAGCTGACCGAACAGGCCCTCACTCAGACAGCTTTTCAGGATATGTTGAATGATATGATGAACCATGATGATGGAGGCAGAGGCAGAGGCAGAGGAGGCAGGGGAGGAGAAGGTGAAGGTGGAGGAGGTGGTGATGACCACAATGATGATCTTGAATTACCACCACCGAAACCTACCCTTAAACAAACATACAATCCGGGAGACAGCCAGATGACCGAATGGATCCTCATTCCACCGGTACACGCTCACTTTGAGCTGAAGCCCCAATTCATTGCTCTTCTTCCTGCATTCCATGGAAACACCAGCGAGGAGCCGTACATCCACCTGCAGCAATTCTCCCGCATTTGCCGTACTACTCACTATCCCAATGTCCCTCTAGACATTGTCAAGATGACGGCTTTCCCCTTCAGTCTACAGGATAAGGCCCTTTATTGGGTCAATCATATGGGGAAGGTTGTGACGACCTGGGAGGAGCTAAAGTCCGCCTTCTTGCACAAGTATTACCCTCTGGGTCGACTCAACCAGATGCGGGCCCGTATCAGTAATTTCTCCCAAGGACCCCATGAGTCGATACATGAAGCATGGGAGAGATTCACTGATCTGCAGGAGAAGTGTCCCCATCATGATATTCCGAAGACCAGCTTGGTTCAGCATTTCTTTGGGGGACTGAACATTGAAAGTCAAAGGCTCGTAGACGCAGCATGTGGGGGCTCACACTTCAATAAGGATGAAGATGTCGTCTGGCAGATCTTTGAAGAAATGGCCGAAGGAGAGGCCGCCCTCTCTTCATCCAAGGCTTATCAGAAGCAACCCCAGATCCTTCAAAAGCAAGTGCACATGGCAGCATCTAAGGAATCAGAGAGAGATGAAAGCTCCAACCTCAGCATCATCGGGGGACATCTCTCTAAAGTTGACATTATCGAGAAGCGATCAAAAGATCTCGAAAAACTCGCCTTAATCGAGAAGAGGACCCAGAGTTTGGACAAACTGGATCACATCACCAAGCAGCTAGAACTGCTGGTAGGTACCATCAATTCTGTTCAGTCGGCAGCACCGCTCGAAGCTCCAGCTGAGAGAAAAGACGAGCAACCACCGCTACACCAGCCTCAGCCAAGCCAGCAACCACCGACAGTTCAGCACGTGTACTACGTGCAGGCACCTGATCAGAGCCAGCCGCAACAGCAGATGGTTGTGTACCAACCAGAGTTTATCTCAGACACCGATTCAGTGTTCCCGCCACCACCCCTGGTCCAGGAAGTTAATGGGGTTTGGACTAATGATGCACAACCGACCCGTCCTCAGGGACAACTCCAGGGTCAGCCATTTGCCAACCGGCAGTACCACCAACCTCAGGGTGGTCGTTTTGGGCACCCCTCTCAGCAACACCAGCAACCTCCTCAATTTGCACATCAATGGAGGCAGAATTTTCCGTATCAGCAGCAGCAGCAGTATCGCCATCCGCAGCCGTATCACCAATACACGGCTGCTCAGCCTCAATCATACCAACAGTATCCCTCTCCGTCCTACCAACAACTTCAACTTCCTGCTCCACCACAGCAACACCATCAGCAGCCTCCCCACCCATCTAACCAACAGCAGCGTGGTATGCACGCTGCATCTTCTGATGTGCCCCCAGCTAATCCCACCATGGAGTGTCTAGCCCAGCTTGTCCAAGGGCTAGCGGAGATGACCAAGTGGCTTGATGACCTGACCGCCACTCGCACTACCATTCCGGTGCAGGTCGAAGCCAACCCCAACAATTTCAAGAAGAAGGAGCAGGTAGAATGTGATGTCCAGTCCGCGTGTGATAATGATATTACTGCTTTTTCTAATGCTGTTACTCTCAGGAGCGGTAGGGCCTTGCCTCCGCCTGCTACCAGATATGGGGTGAATAAAGAAACAGGTGGATCGTCATCTTCCGCATCAGCCGTGCCAGCTCCAGGGGCGGGTGAGGAGGAAGAGGAAGGAGAAGCCAGTCCAGCCGTCGTACATTGCCAGAAGCAATTCCAGCCAAAAATACAAAAAAATCCGCAAAAACAAAAACACCAAAAAGAAACCTGTAGCAGAAGTGAAGCCGCGCCAGCCTTGGAGGAGCCGCCAGCAGCAGCCGATCCTGTGCCAGCCGATGGAGCCAATGCTACCCTTTTTGATCGCCCAGCAGCACCAGCAGAGTTAGATCCAGCTTGTACGCCTTTTTGTAGTCCGGATGTACAACATTCTGTGGGCGATAATCTTGATGTAAATAAGAACTCTAATTTTCCTGCCAGTAATGTGAATATTCCTTTTCCGCATGCAATACAAAAATCCAAAAAAATGACAAAAAGAAAAACTGCATTGTCTGATCCAGGTGTTGTAGATATTTTGGATAAATTGACTGTTGAGATTCCCTTGTTAAAGGCCATGGAATACATGCCAGCTATGAAGAAAGGATTGAAAGAGGCATGTACTGACAGGCGTCGCCCAGCGCAAGACAACAGACGCCGAGAGGTAGAAAAACACGTTTTGTCCATGGCCACAGTTGCAGCTATCACCAACCTCCCCCAGAAAAAGCAAGACTCAGGAGCACCTCTGATCAGTTGTGTGATTTTTGATCAGGTCTTCGAGCGTACTCTTCTTGACAGTGGTTCTTCCATCAACCTTCTGCCCTCGTCCATAATGCAAGAATTCGGGCTGGGACCGCTCAAGCAGACACGAATGATCCTTCAGTTCGCTGACCGATCCGTTAAGCGGCCCCGTGGTTTGTTGGAAGACGTGATAGTTACCGTGCAGGAGATGAAATTCCCAGCTGATTTTGTAGTCCTTGACATGGACTCTCCTGCACCACTGCTCCAGACTCCTATCATCCTCGGCAGACCATTTCTCCGTACTTCTGGTGCCGTGGTTGATTACGGGTCTGGCAAGATCACCTTCAGCTCGAACACCAAACAAATCACGATCACCATGAACAAGGAGCAGAACGCCACAACTGATGAAAGTCAAGCAGCATCAGAAGCAGACTGTGATTTTATTGCGGAGATCAGAGACTCGGAGTTGTCACTGGACGATCCATGGACCCAAGAAATCCTCACTCTTGAGGAGGACTTGGAAAGCACAGTCATCATAAGCTCCGATGATTCATGGGAGACAGATTCTC
Organism: Ottelia alismoides; assembly: GCA_037367405.1. Classification (NCBI taxonomy): domain Eukaryota; kingdom Viridiplantae; phylum Streptophyta; class Magnoliopsida; order Alismatales; family Hydrocharitaceae; genus Ottelia; species Ottelia alismoides. The sequence goes on from JAZKJV010008144.1 coordinate 50,235, forward strand.
AGATGCAAGCGCATCTTCTTGAGCATTCACTCCAGACCGAACATAATCAGCTCACCGCAGAACCGTTCGGTACATCACTAGGATCTCAACAGGATGTTGAGGATGGTACTAGTCTCAAAGTACATCCCACCACCAGCATGGTATCAGAAGTGACCGGTAAAGGGGACAGACTGAAACCAGAACTCAAGCCACTTCCTGCAGGCCTGAAGTATGCTTTCCTTACGGGTGAAGAACACATGTATCCAGTCATCATCAACAGCAGGCTGAATATGGATCAAGAATCTCGACTCCTCGAGATTCTAGAAAAGAACCGCAAGGCACTTGGTTGGAGCGTATCAGACCTCCGAGGGATAAATCCAGCTCTGTGCTCACACCATATCTATTTAGAAGACGATGCCAAGCCATCCCGCGAATTCCAGAGAAGGCTAAACCCTAACCTTCGGGACGTGGTCATGAAGGAAATCACAAAGTGGTGTGATGCAGGCTTCATTTATCCCATCTCCGATTCAAAGTGGGTAAGCCCCCTGCATGTAGTTCCCAAGAAATCCGGGCTTACTGTGGTCACAAATGAAAAAGGAGAGGAGATTTCAACTCGGGTACCGACATCCTGGCGGGTGTGTGTTGACTACCGCCGCCTAAATGCAGCAACCAAGAAGGACCACTTTCCCTTGCCATTTATTGATCAAGTCTTGGAGAGATTAGCAGGCAAGGAGTTCTTCTGCTTCCTGGACGGGTACTCCGGGTACAACCAAGTGGCGATCGCCCCTGAGGATCAAGAGAAGACTACCTTCACTTGCCCGTTCGGCACCTACGCCTTCAAGAGGATGCCCTTTGGATTATGCAATGCACCCGCAACCTTCCAAAGATGCATGCTAGCAATCTTTGCCGAAATGGTAGGCAGTTTTCTCGAGGTGTTCATGGATGATTTCTCCGTCTATGGTGATAGTTTCGATTCTTGCCTCGAGCACCTAGACAGAGTGCTTCAGAAATGCCGGGAGGTCAATTTAGTGCTCTCATGGGAAAAGAGCCACTTTATGGTCACAGAGGGTATTGTGTTGGGCCATGTCGTTTCCAAACGTGGCATGGAAGTCGACCCAGCCAAGGTGGATGTCATTTCAAACCTGCAGCCACCTCAGTCAGTAAAGAATGTGAGGTCATTCCTAGGGCATGTGGGATTTTACAGACGATTTATCAAGGACTTCAGCCGCATTGCCCGACCTCTGACAGAACTTTTGTGCAAGGAGACAGAATTTATTGTTGATCAGCCAGTCCTCCTTGCCTTCAATCAATTGAAGGAGCTTATCACTCAGGCTCCAATCTTGCAGCCTCCAGACTGGACTCTTCCATTTGAAATAATGACCGATGCGTCAGATTTTGCCGTCGGAGCTGTTCTAGGGCAGAGGAAAGATAAGGCGCCCTATGCCATTCACTATGCCAGCAGAACATTAGATGAAGCTCAAAGAAATTATACAGTAACAGAGAAAGAACTGTTGGCTGTGGTTTTCGCCTTAGAGAAGTTCAGATCCTATCTGTTGGGGTCAAAGGTCACAATTTTCACAGACCACTCTGCTATTCGATACCTACAGCAGAAGAAGGATGCCAAGCCCAGACTGATTCGTTGGATCCTTCTCCTACAGGAATTCGATCTGGAAATTAAGGACAAACCTGGAGTTCAGAACGTGGTAGCAGATCACCTCTCCAGAATAGAGCAGCATGACTCTCCTTTGAGCAACGCACCTATCACAGAGACCTTCCCTGACGAAGCTATCTTAGCCGTGGATGCTCTCCCTTGGTATGCTGACATTGTAAATTACCTCGCCTCTGGGGTAATACCTTCGGATTGGACGAAGAATCAGAAGAACAAATTCATGTCGACCATCCGCTTTTACCAGTGGGAAGATCCCCTTCTATTTAGGGAAGGAGCAGATTGTATTTGGCGCCGGTGCATTCCTCAGACGGAGCAATCTAGTGTCCTCGAGCATTGTCATTCGCTCGAATCTGGTGGGCACCATTCTGGAGATCGTACGGCAGCGAAAGTATTGCAGTGTGGCCTCTGGTGGCCCACTTTATTTAAGGATGCAGCAGAATTTGTTAAAAGATGTCTTGATTGTCAGCGACTGAAAGGAACACTCACTGCCAAAGACTCAATGCCTCTGAAAATCATTCAGATAGCAGATGTTTTCGATGCATGGGGCATTGACTTCATGGGACCTTTCCCTAACAGTCAAGGTTTTGAGCACATCCTTCTTGCCGTAGATTACGTGAGTCGTTGGGTTGAAGCTATCCCCGCCCGAGCCGCCGACAGCAAAACAGTTTGCCAGTTTCTGAAGAAGAACATCATTTCGCGGTTTGGGATACCGAAGATTCTCATATCCGACGGGGGTAGTCATTTCATCAACAAAGAGGTCAAGAAGTTAACGAAGGAGTACGGCATCGATCACCGCGTCGCATCTCCTTATCATCCGCAGACCAATGGCATGGCGGAGTTATCCAATAGAGAAATCAAGACCATATTGCAGAAACTTGTTAGGCCAAACAGAAAAGACTGGTCTCAACTCTTGGACTCAGCTCTTTGGGCTTACCGTACGGCCTACAAGTCTCCCTTGGGCATGTCGCCCTACCGTCTTGTATATGGAAAACCATGTCATCTGCCCGTGGAATTACTTCACAAATCCCTTTGGGCAATTAGTAATTGTAACTTGGATTCACGAAAAGGTGGTCAGAAGAGAAAGGACGATCTGAACAGGCTCTTGGAATTCCGAGACTGCGCATACGATAACACCTTGATGTACAAAGAGAAGGTGAAACGCTGGCATGACCGGCACATCAGACGAAAGACCTTCGATGTTGGGCAGAAAGTGTGGTTGTTTGATGCAAAGTTGCGGATATTCCCAGGTAAATTAAAAAGTAAGTGGACAGGGCCATTTCGAGTATGTGAAGTGCGTGACAACGGAAGCATTGCTATATCAGAATTGTCCCCTGACGCACAGCCCTTCGTCGTCAACGGCCAACTACTGAAGCCTTACTTGGAACCAGATTCATTCTTGGCCGTTGTTGACTCTATTCAGTTAGTGCACCCCGAGGATATCTCTACACCTCCTGCAGCACCAAAAGACTCAGACGATGTACTCCAACCATTATTGCTCTGATTTTCTTCTTTTCTTCTTTTCCTTATCTATTTTCTTTTTCTATCTAAAACGTGCCGCCTTTGTAGACAGTTTTCTATACTTAGGACGTACTTGGTCCTAAGTATAGGGGGGTGAGCACCTAGGGTTCTTGATTTCTGTTCGATCCTCTCCATCGTCTCCTCTTCTTGTTTATACTTAGGAGTATCTTACCCTAAGTATAGGGGGAGACAATCTGAGTACGATCAGTGTATTCTCACCCTTGACCCTCCCCGCTTTGTAAACAGTCTGCTATACAAAGGATTCTTTGATCCTAAGTATGGGGGGACGGTCAACTTCTCATTCATTCATTTCGTTCGTATTTATTCTTTAGATCTGTCTATACGCAGTACGAGTTATGTCTTTGCTTTTTCCTTTCGATCTATGAGGACATAGCTCAAGCTAAGTATAGGGGGGTCGTATATACTGTGTATATACTAAAAGCCATAACTCATACTGAAAAATAAAATATTACTACAACACAAAATAAAATGTAAAAAGTAGCTTTATAATAATAAAAGATGATTGTGAGTTCCTCAGACTCATTGTAATTATACTGACTAGTAAGTCAGAAAAGTGTTTTACGAAACGTTTTTTTGAAAAATCTTGTGAAAGTTGTTTGAAAATAGCGTGAACAAGTATTCAACGATTGAAAAGATTAGTTTGTGTGTAAAACCTATTTTCTTTGAGTGAAAGCAAAATATGTGGAAATTAGTGTGCAAATGATTGTGAAAAGTTGATTGTCAAAAATTGTTTTGAAAAATCTATCTGTGTTGTGTAAAACATTTGTAAAAGGGTTTTCAAATGCGTGTACATGTTACAAAAATTATTTTGGACTAGAGTTTTCGAAAACCCTTGTGAAAATGTTTCTCGAGTAAGTCTGAGGAATTTGCACAAAAATCTTTCATTTGTAAATGAGGAATAAGCCAAATAAAGTGTATAAGAACAGAACCATACTATACGTCAAATACAATTTTTTTTCTTCTTTTGTACCTTCTGATTAATAAATCAGATACCTATACAGTATGATTTGAAAAATAGTGTGACCAGTTTTGGAAAATTTGATGTGAAATGATTTCAAATGCGTGAAACGGTGTTGATTGCAAAATTTTTCTTTGTGTGAAAGAAAGGATTTGAAAAACCTATGTGCAAATGTTTTGAAAAATGCTTGTTAAAAGTATTGTGAAAATTGTATATATCTACATATAGTGTGAAAAATCTTTGCAAAAATAGTTTTCAAATGTGTGTAAAGGATTGCAAAAATTATCGTGTACTATAGTTTGCAAAATTATTTTCAAAAAGCTATTAATAACACCATTGCAGATACTAGTAAATCAGAAACAAGATACATACAATTCTTTCTATACATACCCGAATAAACTATTTCATTCATACCTGTAAAGTCGCTAAAAATTTCCTAAATTTTGAAAACAAAGCAGCACGCCTGTGTAAATAAATGTACATACTCTTTAAACATTTTCAGTTCGTACTTCCTGTGCAGAGATTCTTTTTGTAAAAACATTCTTTGATCCTTCCAAATTTTTGTGAAAAATTGCATCATTCATTGCACATAGCATAAGCATACCATTCATATTCTTTTTGAGTGAAGCTTGATGATTGAATCAGTCTAAGAAAATCTCAAATTGGAGCTCGGTTAGACCTTACCGCACCTAATTGCACTGGAACCTTATGGGAACTAGGTTTAAGGTACTTCAGGTCTATTCAGACTTAATTCTTTGAGAAATCAGGGCTGGGTTCAAGTCACCTCAGTGGACTAACTAGGACTTTTCGAGACACACGTATGACTCTTGCCGACCGTGATCTAACTTGGACACCTGCACCTTTCACTTGGCTCAACCCAGTTGGAGTGGTGAGGGGGTTGGATTTGCCAGTCTGAGACGCACACGGGTGGAAACATTCGTCCTCGTCTAGGGAGGGAAGTGCACCCCAACCAGATTCAATAAGCAATGAGGTCTAAAGACAGGAGATTGTGGGTTGCGATAAAGCTTCAAAAGAGGGATAGTCTACTGGCTCAAGAGGAAAAACTCCTTATGTAAATGCTGCTGTGAATAGTATGTTGAAAAAAAAAATGATGATGATGATCAGGCCTGTACAAAAATAAAACGCCTGCAAAGTATGTACAAAGTCAATAAGCAAGCTTGAGCTCCAAAGACAAACATGTAAGCCTGCAGCTGGATGACTTGACTACACTGGTCTTGCATCCCAGGATAGGTAGCTACACTGGCTACCGTCCATTCTTCTCTTCACCCCCTCCTCTTGAGCTGGTTGCCACTTGAACTTAGAAGGAAATACCCTGCTCCTCGAGGAAAGAGCTGTTGGATAGGGGAATCATTGGGTTGTCATTCTGGAGAAGTCAGTTCCTTTATCATTTCAGTTGGGGAGAGCCACTCACACTTACACCGTACAAGTCAGCTTCATAGTTATAAGAGTTTGCGTATGATGTAGACTAGTTCTGACCCGGCTATTGAGGTGGGTTGAACCGAGTTCTGTGATTACCGAAGGCTGTGGTACTTTAGAGCTGGTTCCCGACTAGGTTCCACACACCTTCACACCCAAGGTCTGACAGGAGCTCCAAATTCAGATTTTGTAAGGACATGCATTGCACTGAAAGCACCCCAATTCACTCTATCTTTCTTGCATTTTCCTTTTTCTTTTCTTTATTCATTTTGCGCTTATTGCATAAGTGTTTGCTAGGGACTAGCAAAGGCAAGTATAGGGGGGTGATGAATCTCCATTTCATCACCTTTATTCTATCATTTTGGCCTCAAAAACCCCGGCAAATGCATGTAAACAGCATTAATTTGTACATAATAGCATTCATTACTCATTGTATTAATTGTACATTAAATAAGGTTTTTAATGCCAAAATTATAGAATAAAGAGAAGAAAAGAAAAAGGAATAAAATTTTGTAAATATTTTATGACCCTAACCCCGAGACCAAGGCCAGCATGGTATTGGTCGACAAGGAATAAAGTAGGGGGAGATAAGGGCTGATATACAATAAATACCCCATTTATTTATTCATCCCTTTTTGCATTTTTGACACCTATTTTATGCATAATTATTTATTCATCAAATAAAGAAACTTTGTTCATAAAAGTTGTAGATAATAATGTAAATAAAAATACAAAATTGAGTTTGTGTAAAAATAATACCCAGTGTACATTTTATACACACAATAAAAAGCCAACATCTCAACTTCACAGACCCACATCTTGCAAATAAAAACTCCAAATCACCCAAACTCACCTTTAATTGTATATAGCATTTCATAAACTATTTTATAAAATTGGTTTCATAATTTTTGGAGTCCATCTGTGGCAGTTAGGTTTTTGGCCCTTCTTGTACATAATACCTAATTAAAATATTCATTTTACTCAATATTCATTATTTTTATAAACTCATATTTTTAGAATTTTGCAGATAATGTATATAATTCCTGTACAAATTGGCATTAGAATAAAACCAAAAATAATTTGGAAAATAAAATAAAACTATGTGATATATATGGGCAAGATACCTATATGGAGTATGCACACAAATAAAAGGGGAAAACATTCTTTAATTATTCAAATCTCTTATATTTTTGTAATAATGTATATAGTATATGTGTCCTATTAAAAATACAAATCCTTAATAAAAACACATAAAATTAATTAAATAAATACAATGTGTATAATATATAGGTAAAGTACCTATATATATACTTACAAATACATAGACCGATTTATTTAAAAATACAAATAAACTTATAAAAATCAAACAAAAATACCTTTATACTCACAAAAATAAGTTATAAATTTATAAAATAAGCCAAGAAAATAATAAAAGAAAATAAATAAATTAAAAATAAAATATCCAAAAATACATGTAAATACATACATATACACATTACTAAAATAAAACTACAACAAAACACCTCGAAAAATTCAATAAAAATCAGGAATAAATACTACATGAAATAATACACATTTTTTATTTTATAAGCAAAAATTAATAAAATCATTTCGGATGTCAAATAAATCAATCTTCCTTCAGACTTGCTATTTTGTCTCGTAGCGGCTTACGTGGCCCAATGAGACGCCGGCCAACGTTGACCCCCTGGTCAACTGTCCCATCCCACGCCTGGCAGCTCTGAACAGTCCACTCCCCCGATTTCCTCCCTTTTTCCCGGGCACACCATCCATTAATCGACAACGCTTCCTTCACAAGATTTGTTCCCTAATCTTCCATGATGCCCGCCGAAATCACAGATCAACAAAATGCTCTCTAGATCATGAAATAATCGCCGGTCAATAAGGCTACTCGCCAATGTTTATAAATAAAAAGCTCCGCTTCCTTCCTCGAATTTGGCCACTTTCATTCCAACCTAACGCCTAGATCTTGTGCCTGGATTGTTCCTCGTGACAGGGGGAGTAGCCCAGCATCGAGACTCGGCCGGAGGGAGGAGAATTTTGACGCGGCGGAGCTCCGGCGTCCGCCCTGCTCCCTGGAGGCCCCCAGGTATAAGAGCTGTCCTTTTAATGCGTTCTTAGTTAGTTTTCAATGTTAGCATTTCATTTCAGTAGTTAGCTTAGTTGTTAGTTGATCACATTAGCGTAAAAATCAAAAATCGAAGTTCGCCGGAGCTCCGCTCCGGCGACTTCTTCATTGTAACCCTCACTGTATCCGACCGCCCCGATCATCCCATCTCGTTCCTCGTCACCTTCTCCATCTCTCACACCCATCAGATCAACCCAAGACCCTTGGTCTTGGCGAATCCGGGTTCCAACTCCGCCGTTCGCCGGAGCCCTTCCGCCCACCTCCATCTTGCACCGCAGCTTCATAACCCCGGGTCGAGGAGATAGCCCTCTCGCCCGCGGTTCTTTCTGTGCAGGTACCACGAGGAATCGAGCCCTTCTGGGCTTGCTTTGACCAGGAAGAGGTTCCTGGGGGCCCCTTTCTTCTCCGACCTCGCTCCACCGACTCAGGCCCCCAGGAGCCATGAGACCACCGTCAGACGACGCGGAAGCCTCCCAGCTACGATCAGAACGCTCCAGATGCGCGGGAGGTGCCCGGAGGAGCCCGAGCTACCCGATCGAAGCTCGCCGAGGGCGAGTTCCTTCCCAGTTCTTCCAGGTGCCTTCTGCACCGTTGGATCGAGAGGGCTGGCCCAGATTGCACGCCAACCGTTCGATGAAGAAGCACGCCCACCGTCAGATCAGCCGGGACGTTCTAATCCCAGCCCTTCATCGCCGAATCGAAGTTCGCCGTCAGATGATTGCCACGTGTATAAGTGGCGCTCCCAGCGCCGCAGGATGCAAGGCCTTCTTTAGGGGTAAATTTCATACCCTACCCCTTACTTTTTGTATTTAGAGTTTACACCCAAAAATAAAGTATTACGTTGTAAAGAAGTCGTAAAAATTGCAGTGGACCCCCCTGATGTTTACATATTTACATTTTAGTCCCTCCGTGCCTCACGTGCGGCAACCACGTGAGGTGCGTGACATTTTGCATCTAACCCCTGCCGGGTTCTTGTATTTATGGAATGGTCCTGAAAATAAAAGATAAAGTGTATTTTTGTTGTAATTTTTGCATGTATGCCCCTGCCAACTATTTTATTTGCAAAAATACCCCTGCCAGGCCATTTAATTTTTGAAGGCTTTGTCTATTTATTTTGTGCTTCACACTTAATCGAAAAATCTTGAGAAAATAGACTTAAGCTCCTGTTTGGTCATGCTTGAACGCCATATTTTTAGTTTTGCATTTTGTTGCATTTTTGCATTTATTAAAAATCAAAAACTTGTCTTTAGGTCCCTGTCTAACTCATAAAATCCCAAAAAAATATGAAAATGCGCTGAAAAATTCCAAAAAAATTATATATAGTGTATTTTGTCCTATATTGGTGTCAGACCAAAAATCCCTAAAAATCTCAAAAAGAAAACCTTAAAAATTCGAAAATACCCAAAAACTTCAAAAAAAAATATAAAAAATCAAAGAAAAATCAAAAAAATATAAACTCAGGCCCTACTTATGCTATATTTTATTATTGTTATTAGAAAATTACAGGGGAACATTTTTGAGGCTGTTAGCTATTTTTAATCTCTATTTTTTGTGACGGCCAGTACCTAGTCCACTGTTTGCTATCATGTAGCTATTTTAAAATGCTAAAAATATTTGCAAAAATACCCAAAAACTATAAAAACAGTAAAAAGCCATGAAAATCCCAAAAAGATCCTTTTCCTGAATTTTTGACTTTTTTTTAGTATTTTTGTGAAAATTATAACACCCCTTTTATGTATATATACCTATATCTATATATCCAAAAAAAAAAGAAAAAAAATTTATATATTATATATATATATCTAGTAATATGTAGTCTCTTTAATCTTAATATGATATAAAAAAAAGGATATATATATATATATGTATATATTATATTATATTTAGATACACCTATATATATATATTACATGTATTATAAGCTATATGCTTAACCTCCATGTATATATATATAATAAATTTGTATTATATAAATATATATATATATCTATATACATAATACTTAAGTATTATATTTTAATAATAATAAAAAAAAACCCACACAAGGATGACTGGGATTGACGCGTAGGCTATTGCATTTTGTGTTGCTCTCTGTGGTTCGACCTCTACATATTTGTCACTATACATTTTCTGGTAGAGTAAATAAAAATTAATTCACATTTATTTTGAGCTTGATTGTTGTATTCTTTGGATTGTGGGTTAATTGCTGATTAACACCGGTCTTCCATGAGTGGTCGCCTCGGCGACAACACTTCTATTTTTTTTATGGTGACCCTCGTGGGAATCCCCCTGTTATCACTTAAGCACTTATGACTTGATTTCTCGAATATGGTCTTACGGAATCCAAAAATTTTAAGTCAACAGACCTGAAGAGTCTAAATTCCATATCATAATCAGGCTCCTTACAACGAAAGTTAAAGGCTGTAATCAAGCTCCGTCCTTTAGACTAGACTCAGTCCTTAGTTCCAGAAATCAAACTTATTCTGAAAAATACGAATGCAAAGGCAACCATGTTTTTGTGAGGTAAATTTCTGAATTTTACTCATTTTTATGGATTTTAAGGCTTTTGTAATTTTTATGAATTTTAGGACTTTATATTTCTTATGGATTTTATGTTTTTTATAAACAAGTTTTTATACAAGAATTTTACAAGATATATTTTATTCGGGTCAAGTGTCTAATGTATTTTACAGATTTTATCTACAAGGATTTTACAAGGTTTAAATGATTTTTACACATGTTTTAATAAATAGGATTTTAAATAAGTATTATACAAATTTTAAATACAACTTTTAAATACATATTTTAATTACAAGTTTTAAATACAAGTTTTAAACATATTTTACTTATTTACAAGGATTTTATAAGTAATAAATAAATATATAAGTGGATTTTAATTAACCCTTACCCACTTTTTATGGATTTTATAGATATAGAAAATACATAAAAGTACGAGTTATGGACGAAAGTATATATATAATATATACGCACCCCCTATACTTAGCTTGTGCTATGTCCTCATAGCATCAAAAGAGAAAAAGGAGGACATAACTCGTGCTAAGTAAAAGTGGGTGAAAAAGGATATCGAGTACAAGTCAGTCAACCCCCCCATACTTACGATCAGGTCATCGTAAGTATCACAGGAGAGCAAAAATGGGATGACTGAATGAAAAAGAATAAATAATGAAAGTTCAAAAAGGAAAAGAATACAAAATTATCGAAATCACTCGGTACCCCCTATACTTAGGATAAGGCATCCTAAGTATAGAAACGAGTGTGGTCAAAAATCAGAGACCAGTAATTTGTGAAAAAGAAAGGCTATACAAAAGAAACAGAACAAAAAATAAAAACGTGAATCAGCGAACAATCAGTCCCCCCTATACTTAGGATCTGGTATCCTAAGCATAGAAGACGAGCAAAAATGGGGACGATTTTGGTCTACGAAGAATATACAAGTGTTGCGGATCTCCAGAAATGATAGGCTCAAAAGAATTTGTACATGATGAGATGAAGTGAAAGAATGATCATGATTCCTGTACAAAATAGATCACCTCAACCAAGATCATATTGAATTTTCTGCTTTTTCTGTGCATACTGATCGTTGGCTGAAAAAGTAGAGCCTTCTCCGTAAGTAAACTCTGTACATAGCAAAGCTCTCTTTTCTGAAATATGTGTCTCTGGAGTCGGACTACAGAAGGTGTCTATATGTGTAAGCATCACACCATCCGACTCTCTACGCTGAATAGACTGTATGATCTGTGCAATGTAATCAATTGACTCTTGTGCTGTAATATGTGTACTTTCAATCTGCGGCACTGAGATATCTACTACAGGTGACTGCTCATCTGAGTCTGATATGAACTCTGTCTCTGTATGTGAACAATCATCTGAAGAACTAGGTACCAAGTAATCTACCCTATCCTCGTGTAGGATATCGTGGGTATCAAAATAAACGCTCTCAAGATCAGGAAACTGTGTCTCATCTATGTGCTGGCAATCTTCTGCAAGACTGGTGTCCTCTGAAGTGAATGATAATACTGATTTGGGACTACTACATCCTCTTTCCATTTCAATGTGTATCTCTCTGTTATTTGTGCGGAATGATACTCTCCCAGCATCATAATCAAAGAGTGCTCTTGCTGTCTACAAGAAGGGTCTCCCGAGAATGATTGGAGCAAGGTGTAACTGTGTAGGACACGTCATATCTAGGACGGTGAAGTCCACTGGAAACTGTAAGCCCTGAACAATCACAATAATGTTCCTCAGCACACCTCTAGGTCTCTTCACAGATCGATCTGCAAACTGAAGTATCGCTCGTGATTTGTATAGAGGACCTACCTTGAGCTTATCAAGCAAAGAGGATGGAAGTAAATTGATCGAGGATCCATTATCTAAAAGAGTACGATGGAATGTAGTGTCTTCACTCTGACAATTAACATAGTGAGCTTCCAAATCCTTCCTCTTCTTGGGTACCTTGTTCCGGATAGCACATTAAGTTGCCTTGGTCAAAATATGCTTCTCAACTCGTGATCTTTTCTTCCTACGTGTAGTACATTTGTTTCTCAACTGATTCTTGAGCGTAGGAAAACGATCCAAGGCATCGTGGAGTGGAATCTTCAGAAAGATGTGATCTTTAAGTAAACACTCGATTTCTGGATTAACAACATTCTTTTTGGTGTTTTTCTTTCCTTTTCCAAACAAGGCATCGTGAAAAGGAACAAAGTCAGGAGTCAGAAAATCGGACTTTATTTATTTCAGAATCAGCTTGTACATCGAGAGTTTTAGAATTATTTACAAAACTCTCTAAGACCGGGGAAGAAAGATTTTTCTCGGGGCTTTCTGCCTGATCTGGCGTGATGTCATCGTCTGATTCGCCAGTGTCCATATCTGTTGTGTTGGCATCGCTCCCGTCTCTCGATTCTGCAGAGTGGTCCTCATCATCTTGTGGGTTCTCCTCCTCGGCTTCGGACTCTTGTGGCTCATGGATCTGCTCGTGCTTCTCTAGTGCCCTCTCCTCTTCTCCAGCAGGTGCTTGTGGTGATCTACCGCTCCTGAGACGAATGTAGATAAAAATTCAAGAAACGAGATCTTACATGTAGTGTCTACCTAATCTGGATGCCTCCTCTTGTTGTTCGGGTTCATCTGAGGCTGGGCTGGGAGAGTGGTCTTCGACGCGGTTAACTCGTCCAGACGACGGTTAACCTGCTCCATCTTAGTCTTGTGTGCAATCTGGAGTGTACTCAGCATGTCCATGATCTGGTTGAGTGCCTGGGCCTGTAAAGACATCTCTGGTTCTGTGTGGTGGCCCTGGCTTGCTCTTCTCTCCTACCTTGGCGTGTAATGCTGAGAGGTGGAAGGCTGAGAGTATCGCTGAGGTGTGGAGGAAGACTGCTGCTGCTGCTGCTGATAAGAATAATTCTGTGAATAGCTAGCAGGGTGCTGATATGAATGCGGTCTCTGTTGATATACATTTGAGTGAGACTGTTGTGGCGTGAAAGTCTGGCGGTGCTGAAAGTTCGGACGTCCATGCTGCGGATGACCGTATGGCTGCTGCTGCTGATTCGGTATACTCGGCTGCTGAATTAGAGTATACCAAATCTTGTTGATCTCGAGAGTGGATTGCGGCTCTACCTCCATCTCTGCGGTGCTGGTGATCTGGCCAGGATTGGCATGAGACTGATCCTCATGCCAATCAAGCTGCGGAGTCTCTGGCTCACTCTGTATGAAGTGGATCGGACACGTGGGCGGAGCGGGTAAGATCCTCCGTGCAAGTTGTGTGGTCGAAGAAGTCTGGCTCTGCTGGTACCGGAGCTGAAGATCAGAGACCTTCTTCGAGAGATCACTCAGCTGCTGAGGTAGAGATGAGAGTTTCTCCAACTCTCGCAGCGGATGTAGGTCTTGGACTTGCTTGTGAATCACATCCACCAACGTTAGCTTCTCGCTAATGTATCCCATGATGGTGTTGGATTCAGAATCTGAGATGTTAGCCACCTTGTGATGTTCTCGGTGATGTGGTGGCTGCGGGGCTTTCTGAAATGCCTGAGTAGAGTCTACGATTCTTGAGTTCTCGGCCATCCCTTCGAAGATGGCCAAAACTGACTCGACATCCTTATTCAAGTAACTACCGCCACATGCGGCACTGACGAGCCCCTGAATCTCCGGCTGGAGTCCTCCAAAAAAATTCTGTACGAGCACCTTCATCGGGATCTCATGATGCGGGCATCTCTCCGTAAGATCCTTGAATCGATCCCATACCTCATGGAACGATTCGTGCGGGAGTTGCGTGAAGTTGGAGATCTGGCTCCTCATCATGTTCGTCCTTCCTAGAGGGAAATATTTGCGCAGGAAGGTGGACTTCAGATCGTCCCATGTAGAGATTTCCCTCCCCAAATGACTCAGCCAGTAAAGAGCCTTATCAGCTAAGGCAAAGGGGAAGGCCTTGAGGCATATAGCCTCCTGCGTGCCTCCTGGATAGCAAGCCGTTCCGCAAATCATTTCGAACTGCTGTAAGAATGTGAACGGCTCCTCTGCGACATTCCCATAGTACTTGGGAAGCAAAGAAATGAAGGACGGTCTCAGCTCGTATGGCCCTTGATTCAGCGGTAGCTGAATCCAATGGTGGAGCGTTCTAGCGCCCGAGTCATACTCATCCCGTAAAGTCGCGGGAACCGCAGGTGGTAACTGGTTCCCAGCCCCTGCTCTCAGCGTGACTATTTCAGCCCGCAGTTCATTCTGAACTCTAAATTGTTCTCGAATCTGCAGGTTCATCTGCTGAAGTGTATCGAGAATACCTGTAGTAACATCTGCGGGTGGATCCTGTCTTCCTTCCTGATTCTCCCCAGCTAGTGGCCTCTCGTATGCTGCTGGTCCTTTACCACGAGCCATCGGATTGTCTGTGAAAGAAAAGCTCTCGTAAGCACTCAGCGACAAATTGGCTAGAGATCTAGATATATTGAGGCAAGGGTCTGCCTCAATGTTCTGGCCTGGAGGCGAGGGAGTCTGGATCTGACTCTCCTCGAGATCAGATGGGACCAGCTCGGGAAGAGGGTCATCTTGAGCCTGTAAAGACGTACGCTCGATGGTGGTCGGTCAAAAGCTCACAGAGTGAGCAGAAAAGCCATCGAGATGTCATCTTCGATGACGAGAGGATTGATCGGGAGAGCACGTTTTACGATTCAAATGAGAAGAGAAAATGCGAAAGCCGCAGAAACTCACGCCCTGCAAGCAAACACAAAGCAAACCCCGTGTTCACCAACTCAACCCGATGAAGACCGTATGAGTTCGGTCTTTTTATCTTGTCGGTTTTAGGGTTGTAATTAGCAAACAAGTTGCGGTTATCGTGGGCTGAGCGAGATGATAGGTGCCCGATAGTTTCTCCGAAACACTGGCCCGAGTCCTTACAAAAGATCACTCGCACTCAGCTAGTATGGCAGTAAGTACGGACCATTTCTGGCTACCCGTGTTACTTGAGGACGAAGCCTTGCGCAGTGTCCTCTAAACCTCCCACTCTGCTAAGTACACTCGGACCGTTTCCGGCTACCCGAGAGTACCCACTGAGGAACAGTGATCAATTGTATGAACTTAGTAGTATTTCGTGGGAAATACGGGGTTTTGGCTCTAACCTTATGTGTCGGATCTCTTGCTCGTGCACTCTGAGATGTTGTGCGGGGATTACTCTCCCAAAGCAAATGAATTGGTTTACGGCTTTTAGATCAGATATGTTTAGCAGTTCCGATTTTAGTTTGCGGTTTTGTAATTTTTTGGGGTTTTTTCAAGCAAACGTCTACCGATTTTTTTATAAAAACCCTAAATTCATGCACCTAGGTTGCGAGTCCTAAAACTAACTACGTAGGCACAATCAGATAGAGTAAAAAAATCCTAAGCAAGCATCTAAAAAGCCGTAAAAAACCGATAAGCGAGAAAAACCGTGGTAAGTGCTCTGACCCCCCGGATACACGGTATCCGGCGAATCAGACCCCTGAAAAAAATGGGGGGGGGGGGGCTTTATTGTATATTACAGTTTTCTCTCCCTTTCTCTCTCTTTTACAAAAGAAAGCTAACTAAATCTGCCCTCAGCAGCCAACTCGTGAAGAAGGAGCCAGCCTCTGCTCTTTCAACTGATCCAGCTTCCGAAGAAGCCGGCTGATCCTACAGGCCCTACAAAAATTAGTTAGCAGAGAAAACCGATCAAGAAAAGAGCCGAGAGAGAACCGTAAGAAAAACCGAAAGAAAATACGAAAACAAAACAAGAGGAAGATCAAGAAAAAGCCGTACGAAAAACAACGAAAAATGAAACAAAAAGAAGAAAGAAAATAAAATCACAAAAAATGAAAAAAATCAAAGTAGTCTAACGCCTCCCTAACAACGGCGCCATTTTGATAAAGCTAAAAATCAGATTCGTGGCTTTTTTTTGAAAGTAACGTGGTCGATGTAGAAAAAGCCGTGAAAACATGATCTTAGCTCGTATCAAACAAATTCGATTTTCGGGTCGAAAACCTACACTAAACATTTATCCAGGTAAGTGTGCCTAGGTCGAACTCAAGGAGGCAGAATAGAAAACTTTGATTTTTTTAAGGAATATCTTTGAAATTTTATTTTTATCTCTTCTTAAAGTTATCAAAGAAACCAAACACTTTTTGTTTTATTTTTAATTTTTAATTTTTATTTGATTTTATTCTTTTCAAATTTTTATTTAATTTTTAAAAAGGGATATTTTTCAAAAAGATTTATTTATTATATAATAGGTGGATATAGGTAGGTGATACTATATAATAAGTTGACGACTCGAGCAACGGGCTCGAGTAAGTTCACGAAATCAAAACAAAACGATTGCAGTTTTCGAAGTAATCAAAACTCGATGAAAAAACGACAAAAGTTCATGAAAACTTAATACAAACTAGATGGGGTAGTTGTGTAACTACCCTAAAGAAATCATCAAAAAACAAGGTCAAACGTGGTCCAAAGAACCCCTACATCACAGGGGCATAAGCGTAAAAAAAATATAAAATTTGTTCTGCAAAAAGGTCCTCCAGGGTCTGTTCTGAAAGAAAAACAAAAGTGTTTTACATTTAGGTCCCTGCGGAGGGACCTAAATGCAAATACTGGAAACCTTGGAGACGGAGAATAATTTCTGGAAAGCTTCTGGATTTATGACGCAATTTTCACACCGGTTCCTGCTCGCGACACGTGGCGAACACCTGTAGCACCTGGGGCTTTGGAACTGTTCTTGAGGTTGTTGGAGTTCTGACGAACGAGCCTCCTTCTCTGATTTCTTCCGAGCACACGACGAAGGTCTGGACTCTCCGACGGGGCCAGAGGGGTGGCTCGTCCACCCCTCGAGCTCGCCCGCGGTAGGGGGCGGTCGGCGGCGGCTCGAAGCGGCGGTGATCAACCAAGGAAGATGACGGTGCACTGCAATGGCGTCTGTTCATCTAATGGTTGTGTCATCTTTGAATTTGATTTTCGTGAAGACGATGGCTTCCAGATGCGTGGCTTTGGCTCCGTATTGAAGAAGAACCTGCGAACGATAGATATATAGGCTCGATTCACCAGGAATCGGCTTGAATGTGATAAATCCGCAAGCTCAAAAATGGTGAATAGTAAGGTTTCCAGAACTGAGCGGATTGCGTGAAAGGACGACGAAATGAAACACGAATCAAGATATGAATCGAAACGATTTGACGGGGGTTTGGACCTAGCGATTACGTAGGATGATTAAGCTATCTAATCTCGTAATTGGCGTTGCTAATCAACGCACAAAGATCGAGAAAGAAATGCGTAAAGATGAGTGAATAGGTCTATGGAAAGTCTAGGTGTATTACCCGGACAGAGGCTCGACGGTCGACCTTTGGCCGGAGCGGAACGCGGCTCGAAGCGGCGATGCAAGGCGGTGAACGGCCTTGGAACTCTTCCTCCAACACTCCTCTTCCACGCTGGGCTTCTCCAAGGTCCTGTCACAACCGAGGATGGCCGGTACGAGGCTTGAAAGATGGGGGGTCGGCTACTGGATCTGGGGGTCCAAGGTAGTTGGAAGGTTTAGTTCGCGATGGCGGATCTTTGGAGCTTTAAATAGAGAGGTTTCGTGGGCTCCAAGAGAAATCTAATGGCCAACGATGGATGGGGTAGTTAGGAGGATCAGATCGACGGTTTAGGTCGTCGGAAGGGTTTAGGAGATGAGCTGGATAAATAGGTGAAGTCGGCTGGTTCAGTAGTCCGGCTGAACAGAATCTTGGAGAAGAAAAGCCAGGTGTTGACAAGTGTCAGCACATGGTTGGCCCAAATATGTTAAATACTTCTAAAATAGATAATTAATAACATTTAATGTTATTTTAAATAGGTATAAATACAAGAAATGTAGATAAATTACATATCTAATTTATGAAATAAATACTTTTTATAAATAATAAATATTATTTGAAATATAAATATTATATTAATAAATATGTATTTATAAATAGGTTTTGAATTTTTAATTTAATAAATAAATAATTAAAAATTAATTTTATATTTTCTTAATTATTAGAATAATAAATAAGACATGAGTGAATTTTATGGATTTTAATGTATTAATTTACATATTTTAATAAATAAGGGTAGTATCTAGTTAGTTCATTTATACCTATAATTTAGGGTTTTTGATTTTATTAAAATAATAAATAAGCTCCAAATATTATGAAATAAATTAGGGTTAAATTACAAGATCATAAAAATATTTAGAAATTATAAAAATAAGAAAACTACAAATAAGTTGTGTTACACAAAATAAATAGCCCAGAAACCCTGTTGTCTTTTGGTCCCAAAATCGACTTTTTGCAAACGGACTCCGAATTTGATGAAATGCCTTTATTAATTAGAGAATATTATTTTATGAACTTTAAAGGTGAGTAGAGTGAAATTGGAGTTCGTATGAATAAGTTATGATATTCAGAAGTTGAGATTTTGATAATTTACAGGCTGGGTTTCTTGGCATATATACAGGGTAATATTTTTAACTTATTTTTATATTTTTATATACATTTTTAGGAATAATTAGGAGAAGAGTTTGGTAAAAAATATGTACATATGGATTAATTAACATTGAATTTTTGTATTTATTTTATAAATAATGGGAAATGTATGTAGTGTGTATTAAATTATTTTTATGTTTTCTTTCCTTATCTCCCCCTACTTTTTGGTTTATCGACCAATCCATGTTGACTTGGTCTCGGGGGTTAGGCTATAAATATACCTTATAGTTATTTTTATATTTTAAGTCATATTGCATATATATATGTACATATATCCAATCTGCCTTTTTGTTCTATTTCTGTTCTTTATTTATTTACATGATTTTGATGGTTAAAAGTGAGTTTTTATTCATGAATGAGTATTTATTAAAAGATGGAAATTAATGGATATTTACATGCATTTGTTAAGGGTTTTAAGACAAAATGCGACAGAAAAATTAATGAATCATGGAGTCATCACAACCCCAAACTTCCAACCATTCACACTCACCACCCAACCAGGGCAAGCCTAGGGCATGTGCATTGGGGGGTATTTACATCTCTACCCCTCTTGCTTGTGGAAGTTGCATCAACTCCCCTGCTAGCTGAACATCACGCGCAACTCACAACCCTGCCTAGATAATTTGCACAAAACCCCTCGTGGGTTTAGGTAATTAAATAAGCGCATTATTTTGTTATTTTTTATTTCATTTGTTCTCTATATTTGCATTTAGAACCTTGTGTTTGAATATTTTTTGAGTCTCATTTTCGCATCAATTTTCAATTCTAAAATTACATTTGCAGAACATATAATTCTTGATATCTTTGATATTTCTTTGTAATTTTGTGAGTAGTGGTTAATTAATTAAAATTATTTTGGTGAAATATTGCATATTTGACCAAATTCATGGTCTGAACAGTTGCTCCAAAATTTATGCAAAATTCAAAAATGAAGCATCTAAATATGTTTTAATTTATATCCAAGTTTCATTGGAAATGGATGTGTCTTGTACTTAAAATAAGTTGTAGAGTGTTTTCGTAATTGATTTTTATTTAAATTCACACATAATATTTCTGTGAAATTTCAAGTCTCCTGGATTGCTCATTGAAGTATCTATTTGAGATAAATTAGTTTCTGGATAATTTTATTTCATGTATTTATTGGAAATTAATTAGTCACAATCACTCTGTTTCACTTAAAAAGTCATAAAAATCACATATTGTCAGAAAATTACAAAAAAATTATTGAGCATTAATTTTATCATGTTTAACATTCTGACTAAGTTTCATAATTTTTGGACATGATTTGATTGTAAATTTCACTTTAGTCCCTAATCTTTGCCAAAATTGCATTTCATCCATTATTTGCATTTAAAAATGCCAAAAAAATATTCCTCTGCAAGCCTAAGTTTTGAATCATCCAGAGATTGACCTAAGGAGACAGTGGTCTCCCTGAGTTCGACCTTGGGCTTGCCCAAGTAAAAATATAAATTGACCGCTCACATTAATCGATTAATTAATTAATTAATAGTTTTCAATTAATTAGCAGTTTTCGAATGGCATCGTTGGTGGGGAGGTACGACTTGGTTTGATTTTTAGAAATTTTGTTTTTAGGTTTTCCACACCTAAATAGTGTGACCCTCGTTTTTTCTTGTAATTATTTCTCTATTTATTTTCCTACATATTTATTTATTTATTTTGTTTGCTTTATTTTATTCTATTATGTCTATCTCTCTGACCACCATCTTCTTTTGTGCAAGGGACCTGATGTGACGGAGCGACTGCTTAGGTGGCCGAGTATCTGAAGAGCATTAGAGGCCAGCTTTTTCTGGTGATAAGCCGTCTGAAAGCTCAACATTAAAAATTAAGATCGAGTCGAGTCGTGAGAGAGTGTGTAGTCCTTAGGATTTTGTTTTCTGCAATTATTTTATTTTGTAAATAATTTGTAATAAATTATTTAACAGCATATTTCCAACGGATTCCATTTAGAATCTTGCGTGTGTACCCGGACTTTGGACTTTATTTTGTGGTGTGTCGAGAGCTGTTTCACTCTCCGGTAAGGGTGAAGCTTAACTTGAGTGGTGAAATTTGGATAGGCAGATGGTAGTGTAGATTCAAATTTGTATGTGCCCTTTGTATTTTAGGCCACACATATGAGAAGATTCATACATCTTACAAGATTCATAATGAGACACACATAAACACGTACTACTTACCCACATTGAAATCTATTTGTTCCCCACTAATAATATATTGTTTAGGTGTGTTTTTCTCTATATGCATGCATTTAGAATAAATCTAAAAATTTAGTTTTGCATAACACATGAGGAGTACAGGGAGTCGTTGTAAGTATACCTTCTTCTGAGCATGTGTCATCATTTCTTATTTGCATTTTAATTTTCGATTCCTCCCTTATTTTGCAACTTAGGATTAAAAAGGAAATCGGGACTGAACAATAGACGTGCATTGAAGTGCTCACATTAATTTTCAAGTGACAACCAAACTCTAAAATTGGGACTGAATTGAGCATTTTGATTAAACAATTGGAATAAAAAGAACCTTATTTTACGGGTGCATAAAACCCTCATTTGGATCGCATGTACTTACCTCCAGACAATAGTGGGTAAGGATGTAGCCCCTGAGGATTAGAGATAAAATCCCTGAACTTGTGCCTTAACCACTTGGACTACTCTTAGGGTCATGTTATTGTTGTAAGCACTTGCCTCTGACCCTTAGAAGAAGTAGCCTTGCTTTAAGTTGGTGTATTCCGCCGGTTTGAACATGAACTACCTTAGGTGACTACACCTATGAGTAATAGATTAATAGATTGTTTTATTAACAACTAAAACTAACAAGATAATTCAGCCAAACCTTTACAGCCCTCACACGTGAAGTTGGTGAACTTTCCAAAGGGTTTTGCATTGTGTTTGTATTGTATGAGTATTCTCTGCACGTTCAAGTGCACCATAGAACTAGTGCCTCATTGAACTTCATGCTCTAAACGGTTCTTTTGACATCGAAGATGACTAACTGTGGGATATTTATTCGGACTTTACGAATCTCTCATTGAACCCTCCAAAGAGTACATTTTCAAATGTTTATTCACAACCTGGACCAACCTGGACTCATGACCCTCTTGAGTTCATGATCTCTCACTCTTAGGATGGTCACTCACAAACCATTCCCTTTCTCTCCTCCCACCTCACTGAGGAAGACCTTCGCCTCAGTGAGACTATCTTGATTTCAGAATCCTCTTCTAATCAAGAACACATTGTTGATTTGGATCTCAAAGAAGATTAAAGTAAAATGCTTCCAAAAAAGAAAGATGAAGAGGAAGAACAACCTGCGGACCCATGAGGATGACACTAGCCATATTAGCTGCATCTGTGCAACAACATGCCTTACTCCATGCTCAGTTAGGACAGCTCAATGTTGGGGTTGAACCAACAATGGACGCGACGTACAACCCCAGATAGTACATAATTTGAAATTATTTGAGTCTGACCGAACCCGAAGTTGATTTTGAGTTGAAGCATCAATTTCTGAACTTGGTGCTGTATTTTGATGGGAATGCTTCTGAGGAGCCATACACATTCCTAAGGGACTTCGAGCTCATCTGCACTAACCTTAGACATCCTAGGGTTAACCAATATTATATCAGCTCACAACCCTTCAATTTGCATTGGGTGGCAAAGCCAACTACTGGGTAAAGAACCTTGGAGTTACAGTCACTACATTTGCCTAGTTCAAGGACCATTTTTTGAAGAAGTTCTACCCCCTGAGTAGGACTAACATGATGAGGATACACATCACTAGCTTTTCCCAGCTACCCCATGAAGCCTTCTGTGATGCTTGGGAAAGGTATAAGTACATCCTGCAGAAATGTCCATGTCATGGTCTAGATGACAACATCTTGGTCCAGTCGTTCTTCACCGGTCTCAACCTTGAGATGTAGGGATTAGTGAGCGTTGGCTGTGGAGGCAATTATACATCACGTGGAGCAGATACCGTTTGGAAGGTATTCGAGAAGATGGCTGAGACTAGCCGCTCACAGACCGCTAGTATTGCATACATACAGTCCCCCAGTTCACTCTCATCTAGAGGGGGAAAGTCAGCTATAGTCGATCTCTCTCAAGATGTGATCCCTAGTATGGGACTCCTTGCGGACATGATTAAAGTGGTTGAGAGGATTGATCGAAGGATTGATGAGTTAGACAGGAGCATCTCCAAGATACCCAGATAAATGGTGGAGTTGACTGAGAAGGTATCTAAGATAAAGATAGCTATCGTGACTGGACCTGCTGCTCTCTATTTCGATTTCACCATGTTCAGGAGCAGTTGGTGTCCAGGCAAACCCAACCGTGGGAGCATGATCAGTTCAACACCCATTCTTTCCACCAGCAGCCTCTATCCGCAGAGACGGTTCAGAAGGAGCCTCTACTGGTTTGGGAGGTGAATGGAGTATGGTATACTCTGGACCCTTCCAGGAAGGGAAGTACGGGGGATCGATAGGCTTACCGGTGTCCCCCACCTTTCACAACTCCACAATCACCTCTGCACCACATCCTTAACAGTATCGCCCTGGATTTCAACCACCCTAGTAGTAGTGGCAACAATACCAACAGTATGGCCGATAGGGCCATTACCAGGAGGGCTCGCAGTTTCAGCAAATACCCCATCACCAACAGCAGCAGAGGCAAAACCCAAACCCCATCCAGTAGGGTCAGTCTTCCCGATCTTCTTTTCAGTCTTTTCTACTTCCTTCATCATCTGGTCCCATGGACTTACAGTAGTAGATACTCAACACACTATGTTCCTACCAAAATGAAATTCACGACTTACAGGTGGATGTCAACTGCCTGTCTAGATGGCGAGATGGGAAGTCTACACCCTCTACCTCAACCCCAACCCATGTTCAGTCTACCCCAACAGCCTGAACCGATCTGGTTCTCATTAGCACTTTGGTCAGGTATACTATTCAACATCTCTTTGATCTGAACATGAGATTCTTTCGTGTGACGAGGCTAACCCTATGTCACTTGACAGTGGAAGGACCATGATCGTACCTGACTGAGCAAGGGACACGAGTAGGGGCTGTTAACACGGATTTCGATCGACTAAGGTGGAATGAATGAATAAAGTGTCGTTGTCCTCAATCAACAAATTTGTAAAAAAGAAAATAAAACCACTCAAAGATAAATCAATCAAATGTAAGCGGCTTTGCTATTTTATTTACATGGAATAGCGACCAGGGTCGAACACAAGGAGCACGATTTAATAACTTAGTATTCAGATTTCAGAAAACAAAATATTTTTAGTGGTTTTTTATATTTTTGAAAATTTTAATATTAAACTAAAGGCAATAAGCACAATAAATAAAAGCAACCACACACACTTCTTTTTGTATTTTAATAGGAAAAAAATAATCAGATAATTGCAATAAAAATATTTTTGTTTTTATGAGTTTTGTATATTTTTCGGTATTTTTTTGTGAAATTTTTAAATGTTTTTATAATTTTTTAAAAATAAAACAATGACAACAAGTAGAAATAATGCATAGTCAGGAGTAATTTGCAAGTTAAAAATATTTAAAATGCCTAAAATTCTTGGATGGTATTTTTATGATAAAATATGAGGAAAGATATACAAAAAAAATGAAAACAATATTTTTAGTTTTTTCTTTAATTTTATACATTTTTCCAAGTTTACGGGTCTTTTATAATTTTTACAGTTTTATGAGGTATTTTTATGCAAAAATTGTGCTGGAGATAAAGCACAAAAAATACAGTTACCTTATTTTTTATAGATTTTTTCAAAACGTTTTCGGATTTTTATGATTTTTATAAGATAGATAGGACACTTTTTAGGAGTTTTTGAATTTTTAATAATATAAAATGCATGTAAATCGATACCCAAAAATCACCACAAAAAATACATGCTAGCAGGAGCTACATGTAATTTTTAGATAATTTTTAGGGCTGATTTAATATTTATTTCATTAAATAAAGACAATAAATTAATAACAGTCCAGAGGGACCTACTTGCAAATATGTTAAGTTTCAGGACTAAAGCATAACACACTATAAAATCTCGAGGGCCAGAAATGCAATTTGTCTATTCCAATCGTGCGCAACACGTTATCTAGACATGCTAGGGTATAATTGCAAATACTTAGAAATCTGACCTCAATTCATAACATCTAAAAAGTTCAGGACACATATTGCAAATATCCCAAAAAACACATGGGGACGCACGTGGCTCAAACTCAGCTGGATTAAAATGCAAATAAAGAAAACTATAAGGTCCAAACTGCAAATGTTCTTAACTACACATTTTATTTACTAGACTAAAGCGAAATAAGAAAAGTGATCAGGTAAAGTAGGCTGGACAAACAAAGACTAGGCGAGCTTCATCCGAGCGTAGTGGGTGATCCACGGCTGCGATGAAGGAGCCAAGGGGTCCGACACAATCGTGATGGCTTTCCGCGTCGACCAAGGGGCTTAGATAGAGGAGTGGACATTCGGATGGTCTGGACGGGGATGCTGCGACCTGGAGCTGCTCCATCGGATCAGTAGAGGTATGCTTCGAGCATCTCATGCGCCCATGTCCTGCAAAGAGTATCATATCCTTAGAGCGGGGCTCTGACAAGAGTTATTTTGAGCTAAATACTAGAGAAGCAACGGGGAATGGGGGACGACGTCCGGCGTATGTGGGGGGTAGGATGTTTAGGCTTGATCTTGCTTCGATGAGCAAGATTCAAGAGGGTTAGGTAGTGCTAGGAGATGGAGGGTGACATGGCGTATCGATCCGTGTAGTGAGATGCGAGTGGTGAGGTTCCGATCGGCTGGTCGGAGCTGGTGAACTGGAGGTAGATGATTGGAAGGAAATGGAGTGAAATGTGGAATGCGAGTGCGATAGGGAGTACCTGAAGATTCTGATGAGCTCAAGAGCTCCAGGTGAGGTAGACGGTGAGGTTATGGCCTCGATGCTACTGCGGTGGGCAGAAGAGGCATCACGCGGTGGAGCTCAGACCACGTGCGAGCCTCCAAGCATCTCCTACAGTACCAAAGCTAATCTCTGGATGGTTGTCACTCACCTGAAGGTGGCTAGGAGGGAATGGTGGCACGAGGGATGAGCTACTGTGCACTTGAGGCGGAGGAGAGTTTATATAGGCATGCCTTAGGGTCTGGAAAGGTTGATCGATTGAGCGAAACCCTAGATGGTCCCGACCCTTCCTATGGATACCCGAGGATCACGGATCGTAGGAGTGGAATCAGGTACTGAAAGAAAGGCAAAAGGTTTTCGGGTTCGACCAAAAGCAATCTGAGAAATGGACTCCAGCGAAGGGAAGTCGGGTCGACCCAGCTGCTGGGAGAAGGTTGACCGAGGCCAAAGATCCCATGTGGACCAATCAGAGTGCAGAATTTACAAAAATAAAAGAATATTAAATATAAGTGATTTCAAAATAAAATGTGTAAAATAAATAATGTTATTATTTTATAAACTATTTTCTATGATTTGTAATTATTTTATGAAAAATATAAATAGGGTATAATGTGTTATATACATGTATATTATACCTATGTATTATGTACAGTATTTTTATTTTATTATTTTTTACAAAAAATACTTTTATTTTATATTTTATTTATTTTCAAAATAATTTAATGAATGCAAAATGATTTTTATTTGATTTTTATAAATTAATTAAGGGTGTTAGGTGAATAGGTAGTATATATGTACTTGTAGTCTTTGTACAATGAGATGTGGATTTTATTTGTATTTTATTTTGTATTATCTGATTTTTATTTTATTTTATTATTAGGGCTATATACAAGTATTAAATATAATATGTAATTCACAATATGTGAAATAATCATAAATATTTATTTGTACATATCTGGTTACTATGTCCAGTATACAATAATCCCTATCTCTCTCTACTTATTCCTTTACGACCAGGTCAAGTTTTGACCTTCTCTTGTTAATTGGGTCACTCTGTATTTATTATAAATAATTCTTTCATTTTATTTTCTCTTTATTCTTTTATTTTTGGAAAACATGTGTTAATTATGAGATATTAACAATGACATGCACAAAGTTAGTTTATTGTATTTACATGTAATTACAGGTAGTTTTGCTAAAAGATAAAGCTAAAATAAAAGAATAAAGAATGGGAATTATAGATTCATCATCCCCTATATATTATGGGATTTTTACACTCATAACCTTGAGTAATTTCGTAATAACATTCATAACCCTGCATAATCGTGAATTACATGAGAAACCCTGAGTAGTGCTTAACTCTTACATGCCATAACCCGATGTTATGTTCCGTTTGAGATGGTTGTTATATTTGATGGTTTCCGTTAAAAAAAGACAAATTTGCCCTTAACACTCATTCTTATTTACAAATCATGACATTCTTATTTGCAAATCTGTCGTGGACATCCAGAAGCAACCCCCCACCTCTGCAAGCCAAACCCCACCCCTAACCCGGCCTTCCTGGTGCGATCTGTGTAGCCGTGGATCCACCTCCGCAGCTTGAAAACTCCAAATTGAATGCAAGTCGGCATCACCGACACGAGATCAGGCTTCACTTGAGCCTCCTGCATTTGCTGGAAAACCTCCACGACCCTCGTGTAGTTCCCGTTCACGATGCAATCGAAAATTAACATGGTCCACGATACAAACGTCTTCAATAGCATTGAATAGAACACCGTGATTGCCACGTCCGCAACATGAACCAGACACCGCGAACACCATGATGCAGAATCTCTCGGCCATTTCTTCAAACACCTTTGCGTGCGTCCACCAACTCCTCTCATTTTGTGTACATCTCCACTATGGTGTTCCCCACTATGCTAACTAAGCCCCGTCCACTCTGTCTGCTGAGATTGACTAGTAAAAGAGAAGCAGATGCCTTTAGAAGAGATGGGTAGGTGAAATTATCAGCTTTTGATGGTTCGTTTCATGCATTTGTAGAGATCGATAGCTCTGCGGTGTGTGAAGTTGAGGATGTTGGATCTGATCATGGTGTTGAGGAGGAAGATGTTGGGTTTTAATACCTGTTTGAAGATCAACTCGGTGTGGTCGGGTCGATGGTTAGCGGAGCAGATGGAGACAAGCTTGTTGGCGAGGAAGCAACTTTGGGACATGGAGTGGATGAAGACAACTGAAGGGGAGGGGACTGGAGATGGCAAAGGAAGGAGGCAACAGAGGTTGGAGGCGACGGAGGCGGAGGGAGTCTGGAGTGGGGTGGCGGAGGTGGGATGGGGGAGGTGGAGGGGACACGACCTGGGGAGGAGGGGGTTTCAAAGCGGGTGGTGGAGGGGACGCGACCTGAAGGAGGAGGCTTCAACATTGGCGGCTGCGGAGGGGACACAGCCTGGCGTGAGGGGGCTTCGACGCTGATGCAGGCTGGGGAAGCTTCGAAAGTGGAAACCGACGATGATGGCCTGGAGATGGGTAGGCAATGATGGCTTGGAGGGAGAGGGTGGGGTGGCGACGGGGCTGGAAGGGGGGAGGCAACAGTGATTAGAGGAGGGAGAGGTGGGGAGACGGACATGGCCTGGAGGGAAGGGGTGACAGGGTTTTTATTTTTTTATTTTTTGAAATTTTAATAGCCATTGGATACACCATGCATTAGATTAACCCACAATATGGTTGAATTAACTGCCCCCTTAACGGAGGGTTATAGGCGTGAAACAGAGGAACTATCCAGGGTTTTTCGTGTAATTCATGATTTCATGGGGTAATGATTGTAATTTTGAAATTACTGAGGGTTATAGGTGTAAAAATCCCAAAGATAAAGCTAAAATAAAAGAATAAAGAATGTGAATCGTAGATTCATTATCCCCTTATACTTTACCTTTGCTAGTTCCTTAGCAAACACTTATTTGAAAAAGAAGCGGAAAATAAGAAAAGAAAAAGAACCATAGTTGATCATTAAACTTATCTTCATTAATTTGGAATATGGAGCTCAGTCAGACCTTTGGATTATTAATTTGGCGGGACCTTTTTGGGAAATAGGTTTAAGTCTGAACAACCTCCAAGTTCCACAGTTCTATGGTCAGGACTCCTTAATAACCAGGTCAGAACAAGTCTACAATCTCAAACTCTAATGACTATGAATCTTCCCTTGTATTGTGTAAGTGATGTGTAGCTCCCCACCTCAAAAATGGTAAAGAAACAACCTCCCTCAACAAGGTAACTCTAATCCCCAGTCTAGCAACTCTTTCCTCGAGGAGTGGGGTATTCCCTTCTAAGCTCAAGTACAACCAACTCAAGAAGAGGGGGAAAGAAGAGAATGGATCGTTATCAGTGTAGCCACGTATCCCATGGAGTTTAACCAGTGTAGTTAAGTCTCCAGCTGCAAGCTTCCATGAGGTGAGACGGTGGAATTCATAAGCTTTGCTTATTCATTATATACACTCCGATAGGCATTTTATTTTCAATCAGATATGTCCCATTTTTTGGAGTTTTTCATAATTTTGCATTTTTTTGATGTGCATTGATGAATCTCATATTCATCATGCTAAAATTGGCCAATTAGGCTATATTCCCCGTGATTCATTTTCATTTAATAATTAATAGAGCATCATTAGCAAACATACATTTGTAAATAATATTTGCATTTCATCATGCATAATTGCGTTAAAAATTCCAAGTGTTAATTAACCCACAAAGCAGCTAACTTCCATAGTTTTTAACTTCGATTGACACCAACCACCTCCATTGTATACATATTTCTAACAAGAATAAATAAAAAATACAAAAAAAATTACTAACTCGAATAAGTGTCAAATAATCCCAAAGTCCAATTTCACATCTGACAGACTAAAACGCGCATATCTCCTTCATACAGTGTCTGATTTTGGTCTACTCACTTTCAATGTACTCTATTTTCAAACACCTTCAAAAAGAAGACAAATTTCGTAAAATTCGGAGCTCATATATGAAAGATGGGTTTTGGGCCTCTTTTGCGCATTTTAGCTTTCTGCGATTTTTGACTCGAGTTTTTATGTACATAATTAACTCTTTTAATTTTATTTCTTCTTCATTTACGTTCTTTGATGAACGTTTTATCAAGAGGCTTAAAAATCCAAATTTAGATCAAGACTAAAATCAAAGAAACTGACTTAGTCCAAGTGTCCGTTGTGAGTCTATACAAAAGTCTCGTATTTTGTACCTCTATTTTATTTTCTTATTTATTAAAAATCTAAGAAAATTAGATTGATGTGTAATTAATTTCGATGTATTTTATCATATTTTTTTATAATTTTTATCCTCCTTAAAAACCACCAAAAATTACAAAACTCTAAAAAAATGGTTTTCTATACACTTGGAGACCACCAAAAATATCACTTCGCACAGATGGCCTCTTTTGCTCCTACTCCTTCTTGAAAATTGTATATCTCATCGAGACTAACAGCTTTTGTGAAGGAATTTTTTTAATCAGAGGTCTCCTTTTATTTCTTTTCTATTTTCTTCCCTCTTCTAATTCTGAAAATTTTTTGGAGTGACACGTGACAGCTCCTAAGCGTGCCACATGTCACCCCACCTCACCCCACTCCCTCTCTCCTCCCCTGGGTCATGTGCCTAGCACGTGACCCATTTCCTCTTCCTCCAGCCGTCCCCCCCTCCCCCTCACCCCTCAGCCGTTCCTCCGCCACTCCTCTCCTCGTAACGGCTGTCGCGCCCGCTTCCTCCGGTTGTTACGAGTCCAACCAAGCTCCTTCTTCCCATGACGCACCTCCGCGACTCCCTATAAATCTACTCCTCTCGATGCAACACATCCCCATCTGCCATCAGCCACTCTTCACAAGAGGAGAGAGAGCCAGTTCGTCCCCACCCTCACTTCGTGGTGACAACATGAAGATGGGAGGTCGAACAACGATGGCCCAACGTTAGGCGTGATCTAGAGGCTTGCAAACCTCTGCAGCACCTTCTTCAGAGGGTATTAGATCTTCTTTGGTCCATCGTCGAGGCAAACCGAGGTGACGACAGATTGAACTTAGCTCCATCAAAATCCTCGACATATACTCACCAGGTAAATCCGTTCCCATCCCCTTTCTTTCTCTATTTCCCCCCAAAATTTATTATATTTCTCTATTCTAACATCTACAACCAAATAAGATCCTGATCGAACCCATCACCCTCACAGTATCTCCCTCTTCGTTTCCCTTCTACCCCTCATATCTTCCCCCATTTCTGATTGAATCGCAGTTGGAGCTAAAGCTCCGATTCTGTCACCCATTGAGGAGCCTCGCACCACTTTCCCCTCCTTTGGACTTGACCCACTTGGACTCCATTGAGAAAAAATGGGGATCTCATATCCGTATCCCCTGCAGGTAAAACTACTCCATCCATCTTGTTTATCTGTATTGTCAAGTTGAGCACATGTTCTGATCTCAAGCTTGTTCATGTTCATGATTTTCCCTATAATCGAGTCATTTCATTCCCATTCAGTCTCAAAATAGCTATCACCATTTCCCTCGATAGAGTCATACTCTTTCTTTGCTCGGATCCATGGTATCTTGGAGCTGCAAGCTATATTCCATTATGATCAGTTCCAGATAACTCCTTATTTGACAAACTTCATGTTTTGTTGATTTCCGTATTTCATGTTTGTATGTATGAGGATGTGAATGTTGGGTAACAAAAGGATACAAATGTTCTGAAGTTGAATCAATTTGCCTCAATTCTGGTAGTTAAATTGGAATCCCTTGGATTTGTTTGTATTTGTAGGTTGGGGGGTCTAATCTATACACAATCAACATATTTCAGTGCATCATTATGGTAGAGAAGTTATAATTATTCAATCTTTTTCTCAAGGTATGTTAGGGATATTTTCTTAGTTTATCTTATAGTATTGCATGTATTTGACCTATCTGTTGGGACTTATATCACTACAAATTTCAGTGGATATTTGTGAGATATGAATCAACAATCTAAAGAAACCGAACTGGATACATAAACACTCAAACATGATATTGATTTCAAATGATTTACATACGAATTGCTTAATGGGATTCTCATGCACGTTCAGTAGAATCTTATCCAAGAGATACAGAAGCTCCATTGATATTTCAAGAAGTGGATTTGATTTTATTTTGTTCTGTGAATCTCAATATACATAAGTTTCATCTTGTTACTCTTTCCTATCGTGTCCTGATTGGAATCTTAAAATCCTATTACCATGTAATCACTGTAAGCTAAATATTCGAACCCCTGAGTTTTTCTGTAAATGCACTGTTGGAGTGTTAGTTCATGCATATTATGGTGGATTTGACTATACATAACTGAAACCAGATTCTATGAGAATCAAGGAGATCTTCCCTTGTAGGTTATCAATAGTGTAGGAAACAATTCAAGAAGGCCTCTTTTGCCTGGAGGAAGAGTTTCGCAGCACCAGTGAATTCAAGAACTTGTAATACGGAGAAGGGCATGAGCAAAGACTGAACCCACATGGCTTCTTCATCGTTGCTCAATCAAAGATCCCCCTCTATCATCAATCTCATTACCATCATATGTGTCCAGATGCTGCCATACGTCGTCCGTGCCGACCTTTGATCCTCTAGCATCGAAGAGATCCTTTATCACCTGATTTGACAAACCAATCGCATGTCAAGGGCACGTGGTGGGGTTAATTACTGGATACACTGGAGGATTCCAGAACCTATCAGAGTATTTGCACAAACCCCCCGTCAAGTTCTAACATTTGCAGATAAGCCTCTCTTAGAATCATTTTCAGATAAAAACTCATGTTTTTTACACTTTAGTCCAATTTTGTTCCGTGCATATCTCTCTCATTTACTCCATTTTTAATGCATAATGTCGTTTTGAAGCTAATTTCATGCTCTACCATTAAATAGTTTATGGACATATCTAAGGTTGCTTATTGATGGTCATTATTTACGGATCTTTATTTGACATTTGCAGGCTTATTTCTGACGTTTTGTGCAGAAGATCTTCGGCTTAATTTGCAGGACTTTCGTTGAACATATTTCGAGAAAAACATTCCATTGCATTACTTGACAATTTGGAGTAATTAATCTACACAGGGGCCCTAATAAACCGATGTATTTTTGCAGGAATACTACAGAGGAGGAGTTAACTCCTTGTTGATTGATATTTCATTAATCCTCTCATAATTCATGTTGAGTATTCTTGAGGAATTTAATCTATTGTGGAAGCTCGATTTAGGAACTTTGATCTCTCCTTGAGAATTTAATATTTGCAAGTTAATCTATTTCCCTGGATTAATTGATTCAAGGATTAAATCACAGATATTTCAAGGTCAAAATATTCTTCGATAAAATCATTTCATGCAGCCTGGAGCTAAATAGATAAACATTTTTTTTTGAAATTATATGCTTTGGTCTGTGATTAAATTTCGAGGATATTGATTAATACTATTTGTATTTACTATTTGGATTTAAAGAGCATAAGTCACAAATCCTGAAGCTTCACTTTTGTTTTCTTTATTCCCATCGCATCCTCATCATTGCATCAGCATCGTCATTTCATCATTTTTTCCATTTGAATATTTTTGACATAGAAATTAACCTAGAATTAAATTAATTATTTAATTAATTTAAAACCACAAACCTAAAAATCATCGTTCCCTATGTTCGACCTTGGTAGACTTACCAAGTAAAAAATGTTCCACAACATTCAAAGTTTGTGGTTTTTGATGAATCGAAGATCGACTCCTATACTACAATTCATTATTCTTAAAGAGATGATTTTGGCATTCATGAAATGGCGTCGTTGTCGGGGAACGACATTTTTTTAGGGTTTTAAATTATTTTTCGTAATTTATTTTTGTGAAATTAATTTTTATATCATTTTTTCTTTTGCATTTTACTTTGCATTTCTCTTACTTCTGATATTAACTGCAATTTCTCTCTTCGGATACTACTGAGAGCGAATTTTTGGGATATAAATCAAGGATCTGTGAAGAAGATTGAAATTTAAAATTTTGTGTGAGAGAGCGTAGTCTAGATTTATTATGCTACATTATTCTTAAGGTCCCTTTCTTTGAACCCTTGTAATAATTCAGACTGAACTTCCCTATGGTGTATCTGGTCTGTTTCAACCCCTTCTATGTGGTTGGGACCCGACTTGAGTGGCGTAGGAATTAGGCACATATACGCCTATTTATTTATTCTTGATTGTGCTCATATTTTTTTGGCCACACTTCTTCACTAACTATACGCACTAGTAGATCGCTTAATTTAGCCAATTTTTTAAATAAGTTCTTTCCTGCTAATAGAACTTTCTTCTTAGGACAACTTCATCTGTGCATATCATTTAGTATAAATTTAAATTCCTTGTATTGCATCCCGCATGAAGAACGCGAGGAATCACTGTAAGTTTTCTTCTTAAGCATGCATCATTGATTCATGCTTGCATTGGCTTTTTCGATCCTCCCTCCTCAGTTTTACAACTTAAGAATTAAAGGAATTGGGACTGCTCGATAGGCGTGTATTTTTATGCTTAGATAAAACTTCAATGATAACCCTAATATAAAATTGGGACTGCTAATCAAGGCGACTGTAAATAAATTGACTAAAAATTAACCCTTGTATCTGGTGGAGAATAACCCAGTCATTGTTTGTAAGGACTAGATCACACACTTAGGGTAGAGCCAAAAACTGAAAATTTTCATTCAGACTACTATTTTTAAAAACAATTAGTTACTTCCCAATGAGGGTTTCGGGTAGCCGTTTACGGTCCAACACCCATAGCAGAGTGGGTGGTTTAAAGGACACCATGAAAGGCTCTGTCCTCAATTAACACGGGTAGCCGTCTAAAAGTCCGTACTTACACCCATACTGGCTGAAAGTGGATGCAACTAGTTGTATAAACTCGGGGTAGTCTTTGTAAAACATTTCAGCACCTAACAACTCCGCTTAACTTTTTAAGATTGTTTGATCACTTAAAATTAAAATCGAAAAGATAAGCGGTCGAGCCCTGACGTGCCTTCACTAGTGTTTAGTGGGTGAATCTAAGTGTTTGTTTTGTGTTTGATTTGTATGCGTCAAAGACCTTACAATCGCAAGCAAATCGTGGTCTGCAGATCATTTCCATCACTCTCTCGAGAAGATGTCGTCACAATAGTCTTCTTTCCCGATCTCCACGACCATGTCCCGATATCCTTCTTCTCACACTTCCTAGGAGGACCTGCTCTTCAAATCAGGTCTCCCTCAACCATCATTCTCGACCCTCCCATACTTCCCACCCTACGACCACACTTATTCTTGGAATTGACCTCTCTCACATTTTGACAATCTTAAGGATACGAGAGAGACAACGGAAGTGAGAATGGAAAATAGAGTAACCAATATTGATAGAGAAACACGATTTCCGGTTACTATGGTCTCACAGCCTCTTGAACTATCCCCTACTCAGGTTGACTATCTTCCTGAGTATAATCAATTTTCCTTCGACAATCCACAAGAAACCCAGAGTCAAGGATATGTGACTCATGACCGGACTATAATGATTATGAACAATCAATACTCTACTCGAGGTTACATGACAGAATCATGACATATGTAGAATGATTATTCAATCACAAGTCATGAGATGTTTGAGGATGAGATTGCTCGGATCAATCATAGAGCAAACACTTTGACTGAGAAAATATATGATCTCATCCAGTCTATGCGGAATCCAGAAGAAGTGAGGCCACCACCAAGCGAACCACATAATAATCACGTGACTCACAATCAAGCACCACCACCATTGACCTATGACTCCCCTACTGACCATATCATAGAAAATACCAAAAAATTGAAAAAAATAGAAAATCCAAAAAAGTTGGACAATTCTGAAATGGAAGCATTTTGCAAGAGCCTAATCTTAGAGAGCTTCCATTGATCAAGGCCATAGAATATGTGCCTGATCTTAAGCGATTTGTGAAGAGTCGACTAAACCCTAAAAAGACGGGTAAGGAACGATCAAGGACTGAATATCATATCATATCTATGTCCAGTTCTTTGGTGATGAATCATAAAATCAAAAGCAGCAAAGTCAAGCGGTTGACTCGGATGACATGTGAAATTGGGGATACCTTATTCACTCATGTTCGGTTAGATGACGACTCTACTTTAAACATCCTCCTGAAGTCTGTCTTTAATAAACTTAAACTCGGACAACTCAAAAAGACTAGGATGATCATTTAATTACCCAATCGATCTACCAAAAGACCACGGGGGATCCTTTCTGTGGTCGTAAATTTTCGAGGTGAAGAACATAAAGTGGACTTCATTGTCCTTGACATTAAGCACCCTGGAAGGTTGTCTGAGTCTTCTATCATTTTAGGAAAGCCATTCTTAGCCTCTGCTAAGGCGGCATGGTGATAGAAAGAATCGTCTCGTTTGGGAATGTCTCTTTGATAGGTGTGGTTTGCTCTAATAGGGAAAGGTGATCCACCACCACATTCTTAACTCTAGGTTTATCCTTAATCTCTATATCAAACTCATGTAGTAAAAGGATTCATCTGATCAACCTGACTTTGGCATTCTTCTTTGTCATGATGTATCGGATGGCGGTGCGATCTATGTAGATAGTCACTCTAGATCCAAGAATGTAAGATAGAAACTTATCCAAAGCAAAAACTACGGCTAGCATCTCCTTTTTAGTCACGGCGTAGTTCCGCTGAGTGGCATCCAAAGTCTGGCTAGCGTAGTGAATGACAAAAGGTAATCTATCCCTCTTCTGTCCAAGCACACCCCCTATAGCAAAATCAGAAGCGCCCGTCATGATCTCGAATGGGAGAGACCAATCGGGTGGTTGAAGCACGTGAGCCTACACAATTAATCCCTTGAGAGTCTCAAATGATGCAAGACACTTATCATCTACAATGAACTCGATGTCTTTTGTCAGGAAATCAATAAATGGGCGGGCAATCCGAATGAAGTCCTATATGAACTGTCAATAGAAACCGGCATGCCCCAAAAATGACCGGAACTGTCGCAAATTGGACGGTGGATTGAGCTTCTTGATGATATCCACCTTGGCTGGATCGACCTCCATGCCTTGCTGGAGATGATATGGCCAAGGACCGTCCCCCGAGTCATCATGAAATGACTCTTCTCCCAAGATAGGACAAGGTTGACTTCGATGCAGTGTTGAAGTACTCGATCTAGGTAGTCAAGACAAGCATCAAACCCATCACCGTAGGCTGAAAAGTCATCCATGAGGACCTCTAAACATTCACCCACCATGTCCGAGAAGATGGAAAGCTTGCACCCTTGGAATGTAGCCGGGGTATTACATAGACCAAAGGGCATCCATCTAAAAGCATACGTTCCGAACGGACATGTGAACGTCATTTTCTCTTGGTCTTCATGCGCTATGGACGCCTGATTGTATCCCGAATACCCATCAAGAAAGCAGTAGTGACTCTTCCCAACTAACTTCTCGATAATATGATCAATAAATGGTAGCAGGAAATGATCCTTCTTGGTAGCCTGATTCAATCGTCTGTAGTCCCCAGAGACCCTCTAAGAAGTGGTTACTCGGGTAGCTATCTCCTCTCTAGAATCGCTCACAACTGTGATGATACCCGTCTTCTTGGGTACCACAAGCAACAGACTAACCCATTGGAGTCGGAGATGGATAGATAAAATCGGCGCTCCACCACTTAGATATCTCTTTCATGACCACCTCTCGAAGATTCAGGTTCAACCTTCACTGGAACTCACACGATGGCTTGTCGTCCTCTTCAAGATAGATGTGGTGGGAGCACAAGGTCGGACATATCCCCTTGAGATCAGCTACACTCCATCCTATTGGCTTGCAATTTCTTTCAAGAACTTCCATCAAATGAGATTCTTGGTCTTTAGTGAAATCTGCTGATATAATGAGTGGGAACATATCTGGCTCACCCATAAAGAAACATACACTTCATGCTCTGCGATACGGTCTTCAACTCAGGAAAAGTGGGAGCTAGCAAATCTGGCTTCTGAAAAGTCCGTGGAAAGGCTACCAGATCTATATGTGAGAACTCTCACTGAATCTGTCAATCTCACGAAAACGACCCTGCTCGTGTATATGTCAATTGTACTGGCTCGCTCTCTGTTCTAGCTGTGGGCTTTGTGGACACTAGACACAGTAAATACTCATCCAAGTCCTGCCAATCAAAATCAATGTCTGAGTCCGAGGGATCTGAATCTGAACATGGAATAAAATCTGCTTTGCTACCCTGATCGGAATCGTCAGCCTCTAAGATGTCCTGTGCCACAAGTGTGCTCTGCGAACTCACATCAGTTGTCAACTGTAACTCAACAGTGTCTGAAAGTGTGACAAGAGCTCATGATGCTGGATCTGTCCAAATTGCTTCATCATATATCATCATAAAATCACACTCCTTGTGGATGTCTAGCTCTGCATTTGTCATCTACTCTGAGTATGTAGTTTGCTCTGAGCAAGCTGAATTTCTGGATCTAGTCTCCTCAATCGTCTCTATTTGTACACTTTTGCCCTCGACGCAAATGTATACCTTCCCGCTATCATGATCGGACACTGCCTTGACTGTGGCCAAGAAAGGTCATCCTAAGATGATGGGGGTATCGGTCACAGATTCAGGGACCTCATGTCTAGTACAACAAAGTCCATGGGGAATTTCAGGCCCTAAATTGTGACGACAATGTCCTTTAGTAACCCCTTCAGCCTCTTAACAGATCTATCAACAAACCGAAGGACTGTATTGCTCTGTCTAAGAGGTCCAAACTCGAATCGATCGAGTATGGCATCCGGGAGGAGGTTAGTCAAGGACTGAAGTCAGATTCGAGGAGATATCACTGGGGTGATGCGTTCCTTTTCTTTGAAAGGTCGAATTGTGTTAGGGCAAGGTGTATTCCTCAGGAGGAATACCAGAGTGTCCTCATGTATTGCCATTCTCTTGAGGCTGGAAGGCACCATTTGAGGAAGAGAATCGCTCGCAAAGTACTCCAATGCGGATTGTACTGGCCGACCTTGTTCAGAGATGCTATTGATTTTGTACGGTCGTGCCCGATTTGTCAAA
Organism: Ottelia alismoides; assembly: GCA_037367405.1. Lineage (NCBI taxonomy): Eukaryota > Viridiplantae > Streptophyta > Magnoliopsida > Alismatales > Hydrocharitaceae > Ottelia > Ottelia alismoides. The sequence goes on from JAZKJV010008144.1 coordinate 88,989, forward strand.
GGACAGGAGGGATAGTTACACGAAGAGATAAGATGCTCATGCATCATGTGATCATTTGTGATGTTTTTGATGCATGGGGCATAGATCTCATGGGTCCCTTTCCCAACAACCAAGGGCATGAGTACATCTTGTTGGCGGTTGATTATTTATCTAGGTGGGTGGATGCTATACCAACCCGAACCGTAGATAGAAAGACTATCTGTAAGTTTGTGAGAGACCATATTATTGCCAGGTTTGGGGTACCAAAAGTTCTGATTTCTGATGGGAGTAGCCACTTTGTGAACCGAGATATGAGATCTTTAGCTAAATACTATAGATTTGAGCACATAGTTACTAGTCCTTACCATCCACAGTCCAATGGCATGGCAGAGGTTTCGAACTGAGAGGTGAAGAGTATTTTGTAGAAGTTGGTTCGTCCCGATAGGAAGAACTAGTTCCATCTCTTGGATCGAGTTCTGTGGGCCTATAGGACAGCCTACAGGACACATTTGGGTATTTCACCGTTTAGAATGATCTATGACATGCCATGTCATTTGCCCATAGAGCTGATTCACAAATCCAAATGGGAAATTAAACATATTAATTGGAGTTGCCACCTAGGGAAGCTTTGTTGTGACTTGAATTTTAACGAGCTCATGGAAATATGAAACATGGCATATAATAATAGTTTGATTTATGAGAACAAAGTGAAGAGATGGCATGATCATCACATTAGGTGCAAAGACTTTTTCCTTGGGAAAAAGGTATGGTTGTTTAATGCTAGGTTGAAGATGTTCCGCAAGAAGCTCAAATCTAAGTGGACGGGTGCCTTTGTTGTTAGGGAAGTGCACAGGAATGGAAGTTTAGAGATAGCTGATCTCTCTAATTGTGCAAAATCCCATGTGGTGAATGGAGAATTGTTGAAGCACTTGTAGATTCTAAGGAGCAGTTAGTCTAAGTCGAGGTCATCCACTTCATGCAGAGTGAGCACTGGGGAGATATATCATATTACTTCACATGAAGATGCAATATCTTGATTCAACAGCTTAGAAGATTCACTCATCCAATTCCAAGCTGGACAGGTGCGATGGGAACAAGTTTGACAAGCCTATGTCCGCTCTTTGACCGTGTTGTTCACTATGGGTGAGTTTAAGCTCATCGAGGATCCTTTGAAGGTTAGAGTACTTGAGGATGATGCTCAGTGGTCCTGCCTCTAGGAAGGTTGTTGATGACCCTGATGCAGTCTGTTAGGTCCCTGATGGACCTGCTGACGGTAGTGTCTGCTGAGGGGGGTTCTACTGATACTGAAGGGGGCCTTGATAGCCTGACTGCTGTTATTGGGGGGATGGTGATAAACGCGATGATCGAGTGGTCTAAAAGGAGCCTTACAAGGTGAGGACTCAGTCGGTGTGATGAGCTCTCAACAATCATGTATAATCAACAATCAACCCATATAATGTATAGAAGATCAATGCAAGCCGTGTATATTATTACCCACAATCGATCGTATAGCAGACAAGTACAATAGAGGTCGAACACAGGAAGCAACTAAGGATAGACAATCAAAAATTGGAAAAGAAAAACAATAAATGATTTTAAGCTTTTTTCAGGGTATTTGGAATTTTTGTGAGCTTTAATTTTATTTTTTAATAGATTTTTTAATACTATTAATTATTTTAATTTATATTTTTCTATTGTTATTTTTATATTTTCCCGATTTTAAATTTCCGTTTCTTTTAAATATATAATATAAGCTTATATATATAATAAAAGGTAATCTATTTATAAATTCAATTAAAAATAAACAAAAATGTAGAATAAATTGTTTTTGTACTTTTTATAATCTTCTACTATTTTTATATTTTTTAAATATTTTTGCTACTTTTTGTAAAATTTTAAAATAAAAAATATCCCAAAATAGGGACTAAATAAATAAGTCAAATTGATTTGAAGATTAAAAATAGCAAATATTTTAGAATTTCTCCAAATCAATTTTTACTATATAATAAATAAAATAAAGAGCATTCAAAGATAAAAATAAATATTTTTGGGATTTTTGTGATTTGTTTATATTTTTATAAAATATTTTGGAGTTTTTTTATTTTTAGTCTTTTTTCTCTATTTTTAACGATTTTTATTTAGAGGAAAAAATACTAAAATACATAAAATATTTTTTCGGAATTTTTCAAAAAGGTTTTATATTTTTTTATGGTTTTTTCACTTCAAATAGGGACTTGTGATGTTATTTTTTATTTTTAATAAATAAGTAAATACCTAAAATGCAAATATAAAAATATGGCATGAAAGATCAAGCAAGCAGGCATCTATCCCTATTTGTTTTTCATTTTTTTCTAAGCACATATGATATTTTTAATTAATAAAATACAAGAAGAAAAATAAATAAACAAGCAAGGGTAAATTTGCAATTAAAATATAAGTCAGGGGTTACAATGCAAATTATCAAAAATATTACAACTAATATTTAAACTTTAAAAACTAAACAAAAATACAACAAGCCGTAGGGGCTTCCACGCAAAATGGCCACCTCACATGGAACCGCACATGAGGTGACCTAGCTTGGACCCAAATACAAGATGACATAAGTACAGGGGTACGCTTGTAATTTTACCAAAAGTTTTAAACTACTTTAAATACTTACAAGACTAACAAATATATAGACAAAAGCAGGGGATAAAAGATGCAAAATACCCCCTTAAGGCGCGGATCAAACGATGCAAGGTGCCTCACTAATCCACATGTCGCGCTCTCCTTGCATGATGACGGTTCAGCACCAACATCTGAGTTTAGATCTCACTGATGATATTGATAGTATACGGATCTCCAATCCGACGGTGGTTAGAGCTTCTGAAGATGGATCCCAATCCAAAGGTAGTGGACCCCCTGGAAGAACATGGAAGAACACGACCGTGGGCAAGCTTCGATTAATGATGTTGGGCGACTTCGACCACTTGGAGCTGATCCGTAAGGTGCAAAATGTTTCTAGAGGCATCCTCTAGCAGTTGTAGAGCTCAAAAAGCTCTGCGAATCGTTGGAGCGATCTACGGAGGTCGAGGAAGGTCAGGCGACCTGGACTGCTTCATTGACATCAAAATCATCTCAGCTGGAGTGGATGCTTCAAGACCAGCACATGAAGAACATAGGGTCGGGGGCAAACTGCCTCGACTCGTTAGAGGGTGGAATGGGTGCGGAATGGAGTGTAGCGGAGGTGCTCCGGCGAGTGGAGGAGGTGGAACACCTATCTCCAGATCCACGGAGGATCTGGGTGAATGAAGTGGCGTGGGGTGACAACTACGGAAGGGCCAGGTGATGATAGTGAAAGCGGAATCAGAGGATAGCTGGGATGATCACAAATGAACAGCGAAGGTGTAGCTCCGGTGAGATAAATTTTGATTTTACGAAAAATATAACAAAATCAAACGAAATAATAGTTGGTCCTACACTATTGTTATTCTAAGGAATAGAAAGAACAAGTAAAGAAGAGCTAGCCAGAACTAGACCAACCTAGATTAGAGCTTCAGACGGAGAAGGCGACTGAGCTGGACCAGCTTTGCAACACGAGCTCGCCACAGTACCTCCCATGAGTGCCTGCTGTCACCAGGACTCACCAGATGCACGAGGTTTAGGGTTTCGATGATGGAAAAAGGATCAAAGGGCAAAGGAAGGTCAGATGAGATGTTTTATACAAGTGCAGCTGACTCGAAACTTGCACATGATTCAGATGCTCTTGGATCGATACGAAGGGTTGGCGTGTAAGTTCGATCTTATAGGAGTAAAAGTCAAGAAGACAACGAGCTAAATGGATGCAAAATCAAGCGTGAAAATTTCGAGGAAGTTAGATCAAAAACTCTAGTGACCACAGAACCAAGGAGGGTGAGGAGTTAACTGGAGTCAACTCTGACTCAGCCCTGATTAGGCCATGTCAGCCAGAAAAATAGAGAATACAAGTAGAAATAATTCAAAATTAAATATGAAATTATTTTATTATTTTTTTCTTAAAAAATGTTTATTATTTTTATGTAGTATTTTAATATGATTTTTATTCATTTTTAAGGGTTTATTTATTACAAGTTACTTATTACAAGTAAAAGTATATTGACCTATATTTTATATGTTTTATTTTTATTTTATATTTTTGATTTTATTATTTTATATACATAATTTATAAATTCATATCTTATTTAAATATACATAAATATATTTTTATTATATTTCTTGATGTAATATGTACACTTAACAAATATAGGTATTATTCATATAGGTATGTGCATAGTATACTCATCTATATTTTTTATTATATTATATTATTTTACTTTTAAGGTTTATTATATTTCAATTATGTACATGTAATATAGATAATATTTACAAAATTATAAAAATGTAAATTATAAAAATCATAAAGAATAAGTAAAATGAATATTCAAGTATGCAGTACAATAGGGGTCCAAAATCTAATTTTTGCATTTAAATCCAAATTAAATGAAACCACCTTCATTAAATATCTTGTTAAAAGTTATATACAATTAGAGCTAATTTTGGTTCTTTTTGAGTTCATATGGAGAAGAAATGGGTCTGGGAAGTTTAGGTTTTGGCTTTTTATTTTGAGTATAAAAAGTACAATGTATATTATTTTTGTGTGAAATTAATTTTATATTTTTCTATATATTTTTATCTACAATTTTCATGTACAATGTTTCTTTATTTAAGGTATGAATAATAAATAATAAAATAGGTCCCAAAAATGCAATATTGGAGCATAAAAATTAGGGTTTTCTATTGTTTTGACCGTTATCTCCCTCTACTTTATTCCTTGTCGATCCAGTCATTATGATGCCTAGGTCTCAGGGTTTAGGTTCATAAAATACCTTTGGCATTTTATTTCTTTTTCTTTTATTTTCTTTATTCTTTTATATTAGCTTTAATCAATTTATTTTATACAAGATTTATACAATAAATAATAATTTTTAATCCATGCAAAATAATGATATTTACATGCATTTAACTAGGGTTTAAAGGCCAAAATGAAAGAATAAATGTGATGAAATAGAGATTCATCAGATGGGAACTAGCAGTACTGGGTATGAGGGGTACTGTGGGAGCTGCTGCTTCTGTTGCTGGGTGGTATTGGGGTCATTGGAATACCAAATCTCATTCACCTCCCACACTTGTGGAGATACCTCGGTCACTGTCTCAATGGTTATATCTGTGAACGGTCTCTCGTGAACCTCAAGCTGACCCTGAGTCCACGTTCTGCGAGGCCCTTGCACGGCTGCTCTCGAGTGTGGTGCACTCGGTAGATACGAGCAGGGGGGGGGGGCAGATGGGGCAGGTATCCTAATCTTAGATACCCTATCATCTATATTTTCCATCTATTTCAGAAGCTTGGCAAGTTTCTCCCACTCAGCGAGCTTGTGTATCTCGCTCACCTTCTTCTTGATCTGGTCAACCTTGGTTAATTTATCATTAATAATCTCCATGTTGAGGAGTAGGTCTTTCGTCAGATCGGCGATAGCAATTCTCCCCACCTCCTGTTGCATGCAAGAGGGAGGTGGCTTGTCATAATCCTTGCTATATGATCTGGTGCGGCTGGTCTCTTCCATCTTCTCTAAAACTGTCTAAACTGTGACATCTCCTCTATTCAAATGGCTGCCTCCACAAGAAGCATTGAACAATCCCAGAACCTCAGGAGTCAGACCACTGTACAAGTTCTGGGCTAGGATAGGTCGGTCGATATCATGACCTGGGAACTTCTGAATCAGGTCCTTAAATCTCTCCCATGCCTCGTGGAAAGGCTCATGGGACATTTTCGTGAAACTTGATATCAGGAACCTCATCTGATTAGTCATACTCAAAGAGTAGAACTTCTTGAGGAACATGTCCTTCAATGCAACCCACGTGGTGACTACCCTCCCCAAGTTCTTTAGCTAACAGGCGGCTTTGTCTGCTACAAAAAAGGGGAATGCTCCAAGACATATGTAGTCCTGTGATACACGAAGTCGTCCTTGATTGTCACATACCATTTCAAACTCATGCATGAACATGTATGGTTCCTCTATGATATTGCCATAAAATTTTGGCAGGAGTGTCAAGAAGTGATGCTTTAATTATCTAGCATTAGCCGGTACAACTGTCTGAGCCAATTGTCATTCTGTGCAGCACTAGGATTGTAGGCATCTCTCGTGGATCCCTCCCCCCATTCCTCAACTGACCAAGCTCCTATCTGAATATTTCATTTCTCTACTTAGCTTGTGCAAGTCTGGATAGGATATCCTTCAATGGGTCATTATCTCCCTCATCATCCATTTGGAGGCATCTTGTTATCTTATTCTTCTTCACCTTTAAAGTCAAAGGGATTTGAATTAGTCTGTGTAGAAGAAGTTGATCAAGAAACACCGAGGTGAGGGTCTCCCTCGTTGTGAGGTAGTAAGAGAGGAGAGTTCTAGGTCTAGCCTTCCTCAGAAAAAGAAAGTGACTTATTGGCCTTAACTTCTAGGAAAGGGTTGCCTTGAAGCCAAGGGAGCTAAGGAAGAGAGTCATCCTCAACCCATGAGGACGATCGGTTTGGAGTGTTCAGTGAGAGGCTAGCGAGGTTTGAGCAAAAATCATACCAATATGCCATTCTTTATGTAAAGAGGTTCGATACAGGAGCACAATAACAAATAAGGAGCGATAGGAAAGGTGGTAAGAGCATAGTCTTTGAACATACATCCCTGAGTAGAAACACAAAGCAAACCCCAATTCATCAACTGCACACTGTGAAAGCCGTAAAGGTTCAGCTGAGTTATCTTGTCAATTTTAGTTAGCAATAAAACAATCTTTTTAATCAAGCATGCTGGGTGAGTCTCCATACGCCAGCAGTGTTGTGTGCTCACAATCAATGAGGTGATATTTCCTGGCTACCGACACACTGCAAAGGAAATGCACGTGCTTACACAACCAAAACATAGTCTAAGGTCGAAGACAAGCCCTTGCAGCTCTCAAATCTGTGATAGTCGAAAATTTAGACTTAGGGGGCAAGTCCAGGGATTTGGGCTCTAACCTTTGTGGTTGCGTCCTTACCCACTCTATTTGGAGGTAAGTACATGCATACACGGATGGGGTTGCTCTCCCGAAAACAAATCCAATTTTAGTTCAATTTTTTCAGTCAAAATTTTATTAGCAGACTTGATTTTAAATTTGACTTTCACTGAAATTAATCCACCACACAAGGCATGCCTAACGAACAGTCTGATTTCGTTTAATCCTAAGTTGTAAAACCAAGGGGAAGGGAGTCGAGAAAAACTGATGCAAACAAAGAAACCACACCTAGCATAATGTTCTATTAGTCTGGAAGAATGTGAATTTAATTTGACTAAGTAGAACGATCTAAAGTGTGTATTATTAAGTGAAAATGTGTGGTCCTAAGTTATACGAGCACAAGCAATGAATATTTGACCTATAAAAATCTCTAAGAGTCACGCGTGTTAGTCTACCTACAAGCCACTCAAATCAAGCCCCACTTTAACCGGAGAGTGAAACAGGTCCCGACACACCACAAAATAATGTCCAAGTGCCCAGGTATACATGCGAGATTCCAACAAGAATCCGTTGGAATTGGATTATTACAAATTAATTTAAAAAATGAAATAAATGCATAAAATAAAATCATATACTCTACGCTCTCTCACGACTCGACTCGATCTTAAATTTAATGCGATCTTTCAGTCAGCTTAGTTCCTAGAAAAGTCAGCCTCCAATGCTCTTGAGATGCTCGGTCACCTAAGCAGTCACTCTGTCGCATCGGGTCCCTCACATAAAAAATAAGATGGTGGTCAAAAAGATATACAAAATAAAATAAAATAAAGGAGATAAAAAGAGAAAAAATGTAGGAAAATAAACAGAGTAATAACTAAAAGAAAAACCAGGGGTTAGACTACCTGAAGAAAACTTAATGTCTAAATTTTCTAAAAAGTCGTGCCTCCCCGGCAACATCACCATTTGAAAAACGCAATCAAACATCCACAATAATAAGCATAAGTAGTTCTACTATGTACAATTTTTGGAATATAAAATGATGATAAATGAAGGTACAAACTAAAACTAGAACACTGTGTTCTAAATATGGTACTGAATAAATTAAAATAAAAAAAAGATGCAAATGAAATTACTGAAACAAGCAGAGGGTCTTTATGCAATTTTACAAGGGAACATGTGCACGCATGTGCTGCTGATGTCATCAGATTGGCGGGTCTCCTTCTGATTATTGGATTTGCAGGGGGTAGGTGCTACTTGCAAATTCTACATTGGGCATGTGAAAATCCCGTAAATACCCTAATTTAGTGTTGAATTGTTGTAGTATTCAAGCAATCGGAATTAATCAAAAATCGCTAACTGATTAATCAATTAATGTGAGCGGTCAATTTATATTTTTACTTGGGCAAGACAAAGGTTGAACTCAGGGAGGACACTGTCTCCCTAGGTCAATTTTTAGATGATTCAGAACTTAGGTTTTCAGAGGAATGTTTTTTTGGTATTTTTAAATGCAAATAATGGATAAAATGCAATTTTGGTAAAGATCGGGGACTTAAATGCAATTTACGATCAAATCATGTCCAAAAATTATGATACTTAGCCAGAATGTTAAACATGATGAAATTAACGCGTAGTAATTTTTTTGGAATTTTCTGACAATATGTGATTTTTTATGAATTTCTTAAGTGAAATAGAGTGATTGTGACTAATTAATTTCCAATAAATCCACGAAATCAATTATCCAGAAACAAATTTATCTCAATAGATACTTCAATAAGCAATCCAAGAGATTTGAAATTTCACAAAAATATTGTGTGTGGATTTAACTAAATATCAATTACATAAATCACTCTATAATTTATTTTAGGCACAAGACATCCATTTTCAATGAAATTTGGACGTAAATTAAAACACATTTAGATGCATCATTTCTAAAATTTGCATAAATTTTGGAGCAACCGTTAATTTAATACGAATTTCAGACCATGAATGGGTAAAATATGCAATATTTCACCAAAATAATTTTAACTAATTAACCATTGCTCACAACATTACAAACAAATATCCTAGATATAAAGAATTATATTCTCTGCAGCATGCAATTTTAGATTTGAAAATTGATGCGAAAATGAGACTTAAACAAATATGCAAACACATGATTCTAAATGCAAATATAGAGAACAAATGAAATAAAAAATAACGTAATAATGCGCTTATTTAATTACCTAAACCCGTAAGGTGTTTTGTGCAAATTAACCAGGCGGGGGTGTGAGTTGTGCGTGATGCCCAGCTAGCAGGGGCATTGATGCAACTTCCAGAAGCAAAAGGGGTACAGACCCAAATACCCCCTACCGCACGTGCCTCGCGCATGCCCTGGCTAGGGGGTGAGCATTAATGGCTAGAAGTTCGGGGCTACACGTGCAAATTAGCCCCCTCTTTACATGTCGTGCATGTGCTGGGGGGCTCGAACTGGCTCGGATTGAGGCAGAGGAGGTCATGGTGGACACGCAGCCTGATATAGAGCGGTCCAACCCTTATGATGGTTGCGGTTGGGCGGAGGAGGCTGTTGTGAGGCGACGAGGGCAGCAGGTCTCGATGGAGTCGGTTGAAGATCGTAAAGGCAGGCGATGACGAGCGGCAGGCGGTGATGGCATGTCAAGGGCGATCGGAATGGAGTCCCAAGGTGCTCTACTACTGGTGTGTGGCGGAGGCTCGAGCCCCAAGGACTGAGTCAGAGGTGGTCGTGTGAGCGGAACTCGAGGGCGGCGTAATTGAGGTGGTGTAAAGAAATCGAAGAAGGGATAGGTGGATGGTGCGACGGTGATTAGGAGAGAGGTGGACCAACGGAAGTCGAATTGAAATGGAAAAGGAGGTAATGCGATGATGGAGGAGGAGGAGCGATGGTTGGTATTGAAGTTTGAGCGGAGATAATGAACTCAGGAAAAGGAGGAGCGGGGGAAGTAGAAAAGAAGAAGAAGAAGAAGAAAGAGATTACCTTAGAGATTGGATTTCTCACCTTGAAGGTGATGAAGATTAAAAGACTTCACTGTATCATTGCCTTGATCGATTCTGATGAGGGAGGAATTGAAAGGCTCGGCAACGATCTTGGAGGATGTGCTGCAACACGAGGTCTCACCTCGCGGATCTCACCGATGATGAAGAGGCTCGTCGTCGCTCTACTCTCTCGAATCGCCTCTGTCACCGGAGTTGGAGGAGGGGCCATGTCTCTCGCAAACGGTGGATAAGCTGCAATGAGGTCAGTGATGCCTCATTTATGGGTGGTTGGAATCATGTGTAAGGAAGGCGGGATTATGGGGTGTCGTGCGGCAGCTGCTCGAAAGAGGGAATTGCAGAGTTGTGGTTGTAGGTGGGAGACGAGGAAGCGGGGGAAGGGCTTCGGAAGTTGGGCGAGAAGATGGGGAGCGGGTCCTGAGAAGATTGGTTATAGGGAGAGAGAGAGAGAGGGAATGAATGGGGAGTGGATGGCGCATGGCATGCGATTGTGGTACGAAACAGGAACTGCCGCGCAAGGCGGGGCAAGCGCAGGAGGCCACAGGAGCGGGTCTACAAGGGGGAAAGGAAAGGTCACGTGGTGTGTAGGGGCGCGACCACGTGGCAGGGAGATAAAAAATAATTTAAATTAAAATATAAATTATAAAGGAAATAAAAAATAATTAATTATTGAGAAATAAATAAATGTATTAATTAAAATTAAGAAAATAAATTAATTAATTAAAATAATAATGATATAAATATAATAGATAATGATATTAATAAATAAAATAATTAGATAAATAAATACAATATAATGTAATAAAAAGGAGGTGACATGCGGCGGCTCCAAGAGTTGCCACATGTCGCTCCCAGGAAAATCACAAATCAATGTAAAAAACAATAAAAAGAAATAACAAAAGGACCAAATTAAAAAGGGGTCAACATGAAAGATGCTCATCTCGATGAGATTTACAATTTTTGTGAAGGTCACAAAACCAAAATAAATCATATGTATAAAAAGTATTTTTGCGGTATCTTATAGATATAAAATACCGTATTTTTGTCTTTTACATATTCTTTTGTCGTTTTTCTAAATAAGATAAAAAAACCAATAAAATTAGAGAAAATATGAAATAAATATTCACAACTTCATATATTTTTTGTATTTTTAATAATTAAGAAAATAAAGGATAATTTAAACTAAATAAAATAAAGGGACATATGTACAATATACAATGAGGGGCCCAAAACCCAAGTTTCACATACGAACTCCGATTCTTTATTTAGATGGTAATTGAATGTACATTAATTCAAAAGTGGGTAGGGGTCCATATGAGACAGTATGAGAGAGATATTCACGTTTAAGGCTCTTAGTCTCAAACTAGGGGTAGAGTTTTATTGGTCAATTTTACAAGTTAGTATTTTTATGATATTTTTTATTTTTTAATGTTAGTAATATTTACACTATAAAGTTAATTTTATTCAATGTTGAGTCAGTGAAAATAGATAAAAATAAGGGGAAATAATGTGAATATACATGCGATATTTATAAGGGAATTTGACTTCTTATTTAATGAAAATATGCATGCTAAAATACATATATTAATTCTAAATGCATGAATGAGAATAATGCAAAATAAACAGAGAAATGAAGCTAATTACTCAGTAATGAATCTCCATTTTCAACTTTTAGAGTGATGAATCACGGATTCATCAACCCCATATATTTAAACCTTAGTCATCCCCAAGCAACTAAAATAAAATGCAAAAGTGAAATGATTTTGGGTTCCATACCAAGGTCATGAACAAAAGGTGAAAATGGAGCTTGACTCGACCCTTTGATTAATTATGTGGCAGAACCTTATTGGGAAGAGGATTTAAGACCAAACAACCTTTAAGTTCCACAAGTCTCTATTCAGGTCGCCTCAACTGTTAGGTTAGAACAAATCCCCATACACAAATTCTAATGATTAAAATTATGAATCTTACTTGTACTATGTAAGTGAAATATAGCCCTCCACATCATAAATGACAAAGAAACAACCTCCTCTAACAAGGTAACCCTAATTCCTCAGTCTAGTAACTCTTTGATCGAGGAGCGGGGTATTTCCTTCTAAGTTCAAGTGCAATCGACTCAAGAAGAGGGGGTAGAGAAGAGAATGGACTATGACCAGTGTAGTCACATATCCGTGGAGCTTGACCAGTGTAGCAAAGTCTCTAGCTTCAGGCTTCCTTGGTATGAGACTTTGAAGCATATGCTTTGCTTGTTCATATTTTTCTCCGACGGGAATATTTATTTATTTATTTACTTTTTGCGTGTCTAACTTTTTTTGGAGATTTCCTTTTTCTTTTCTTTTTTGATATATATAAAAGTGCAACATGCACATAAGGAGTTTTCCTTCTTGAGCCAGTAGACTATCCCTCTTATGAAGCTTTATTGCTGCCCACATCATCCCGTCGTTAGATGTCGACGCCACTAGACTAGGTTGAGATGCACTACCCTCCTTAGAGGAGGATGGATGTTTCCACCCGTGTGCTACTCCAAGCCAAAGGATTCTGCTTCCTCACCACCACATCAATGAAGAGCTACGTGTATGGTGCTTGTCCAAGTTAGGTCACTATCTAAAAGAATAATGTGTGTGTATGAAATATTCTACTTAGACCAATCAAGATGACATGTGAACATAGTCTTGTGGACTCAAAGAATTAAGTCGCTCGACCTGAAAAATCTTAACTCCAGTTCCTATAAAGTTCCTTTGAAATTAAGTAGATTAAGATCAAATCAAATCCATCCTCGACTTCTATTCATAACTCAGTTCAGAACCACTAACTTTCCAGATTGCATGTGCTAGATATGCAAATGAAATGCAGATGAAATACAATGTATATGAATGAAGTTCAAGACTATTTTTTATGAATGCAAGGATGATATGCATAGTAAATAAGAAGCCTCTCTTTTTTTCAACAGTTTTTTTTAATTTTGTTTCCGGTATACCTCCTATTTTACAACAAATTTTACAATAGTATTATTTTACAAGGATTTTACAAAAGTATAGACATTATATAGATTTTACAACTTGTATACAATATACATATTATACAAGCATACATGTACTTTAAAAAGATTTTTTTTCCGATTTTACTCATCCTGTAATTATGCCATTATATATACAAAAAATACATGAAAGTACGAGCTATGGGTAAAGTATATATGTAATATATGCACACCCCTATAATTAGCAAGTGTTATGTCCTTGGAGCACAAGAAATGAGGAAAAGACATAGCTCATGCTAAGCATAGGAAAGTGAAAAGAACAAAAAGTATAGAAGTTGACATGTCCCCTTATACTTAGGCTCTAGGCAGCCTAAGTGTAGAAAAAGAGAAAAAATGGGGGGGGGGGGTCAAGGTCAAGAGGAGAAATGGATGAACATATACACATGGCGGGCATCGGCCCCCCCATACTTTGGCTCTGGTCAGTCGAAGTATAGGACATGAGTAAGTTTGAGAATCGATGGGATTGGGGAATATAGAGAGAAAATAAATATACAAGCAAGAGCAGGGGTTCCAACTATACTTAGGCTTTGAATAGACTAAGTATGGAGATAGTATCTATAGAAGAAAGAACCTAAGTTCTAAAAGAATGAATAAATCAGATGTACAAGAGTGAGTGATTCTTCTAAGCTGCTGAATCAAGATGTTGCATCTTCATGAGGAGTAATATGATGTATCTCCTCAGTGCTCACTCTGCATGAAGTTGATGAGCTCGACTTAGACTAACTGCTCCTTAGAATCTACAAAGTGCTTCAACAGTTGTCCATTCACCACATGGGATTGTGCACAATTAGCGAGATCAACTATCTCTACACTTCCATTCCCGTGCACTTCCCTAACAACAAAGGGACCCGTCCACTTAGATTTGAGCTTCTTGCGGAACATCTTCAACATGGCATTAAAAGACCATACCTTACGCCTGGGGACAAAGTCATTGCACCTAATGTGCTGATCACGCCATCTCTTCACTTTGTTCTCATAAATCAAACTATTATCATATGCCATGTTTCATATTTCCACGAGCTCGTTCAAATTCAAGTCACAACAAAGATTCCCTGGGTGGAAACTCCAATTAATATGTTTAATTGCCCATTCGGATTTGTGAATCAACTCTTGGGCAAATGACATAGCTTGTCATAGATCATTCTAAACGGTGAAATACCCAAATGTGTCTTATAGGCTATCCTATAGGCCCAGAGAACTCGATCCAAGAGCTGTGACTAGTTCTTCCTATCGAGTTGAACCAACTTATACAAAATACTCTTCACCTCTCTGTTTGAAACCTCTGCCATGCCATTGGACTGTGGATGGTAAGGACTAGTAACTCTGTGCTCAAATCCGTATTACTTAGCTAAAGATCTCATATCTCAATTCACAAAGTGGCTACCCCCATCAGAAATCAGAACTTTTGGTACCCCGAACCTGACAATAATATGGTCTCTCACAAACTTACAGATAGTCTTTCTATCTGTGGTTCGGGTTGGGATAGCCTCCACCCACCTAGATAAATAATCAAGCACCAACAAGATGTACTCGTGCCCTTGGTTGTTGGGAAAGGGACCCATGAAATCTATGCCCCATGCATCAAAAACATCACAAATGATCACATTTTGCATGAGCATCCAATATCTTCCTGTAACTGTCACTCCCATCCTTTGACAAATCGGGCACGACCATATCAATAACATCTCTAAATAGGGTCGGCCAGTACAATCCACATTGGAGTACTTTGAGAGCAGTTCTCTTCCCCAAATGGTGCCTTCCAGCCTCAAGAGAATGTCAATACATGAGGACACTCTGGTATTCCTCCTGAGGAATACACCTTGTCCAAACACAATCCGACCTTTCAACGAAAAGGAACGCATCGCCCCAGTGGTATCTCCTTGAATCTGACTTCAGTCCTTGATTAACCTCATCCCGGATGCCATACTCGATAGATTCAAGTTTGGACCTCTTAGACAGAGCAAGACAGTCCTTCGGTTTGCTGATAGATCTGTTAAGAGGCTGAAGGGGTTACTAAAGGACATTGTCGTCACAATTTAGGGCCTAAAATTCCCCATGGACTTTGTTGTACTGGACATAGAGATCCCTGAATCTGTGACTGATACCCCCATCATCTTAGGATGACTTTTCTTGGCCACATCCAAGGCAGTGTCCGATCTTGATAGCGGGAAGGTATACATTCGCGTCTATAGCAAAAGTATACAAATAGAGACGATTGAGGAGACTAGAGCCAGAAATTTATCTTGCTTAGAGCAGACTACAGACTCAGAGCAGATGACAAACGCAGAGCTAGACATCCACCAGGAGTGTGATTTTGTGATTACATATGACGAAGCAATTTGGGCATATCCAACATCACGAGCTTTTGTCACACCTTTAGACACTGTTGAGTTACAGTTGACAACTGATGAGAGTTCAGAGAGCGCACTTGTGGCACATGGCATCTTAGAGGTTGAAGATTGCGATCAGGGTAGCAAAGTAGATTTAATTCCATGTTCAGATTCATATCCCTTGTACTCAGACATTGATTTTGATTGGCATGACTTGGATGACTATTTACCGTGTCTAGTGTTCACAGAGCCCACAGCTAGGACAGAGAGCAAGCCAGTACAGTTGACAGATACACCAGCAGGGCCGTCTTCGTGAGATTCGTAGATTCAATGAGAGTTCTCACATATAGATCTGGTAGCCTTTACATAGACTTTTCAGAAGCCAGATTTTCTAGCTCCCACTTTTCCTGAGTTGAAGACCTTATCGCAGAGCATGAAGTATAGGTTCCTTGCAGGCGAGCCAGATATGTTCCCAGTCATTATCTCAGCAGATTTGATTAAAGACCAAGAATCTCGTTTGATGGAAGTTCTTGAATAAAATTGCAAAGCAATAGGATGGTGTGTAGCTGATCTCAAGGGGATAAGTCTGACCTTATGCTCCTACCACATTTATCTTGAAGAGGACGCCAAGCCATTGTGTGAGTTCCAGTGAAGGTTGGACCTGAATCTTCGAGAGGTCGTCATGAAAAAGATATCTAAGTGGTGGAGCGCTGATTTTATCTACCCCATCTCCGACCCAAATGGGCTAGTCCATTGCATGTGGTGCCCAGGAAGACGGGTATCATGTGGAGAGTTGTGAGCAAGTATGGAGAGGAGATATCTACTTAGAGGGGTTGGTGTGGACTACAGACGATTGAATCATGCCACCAAGAAGGATCATTTCCCGCTACCATTTATTGATTAGATTATCGAGAGGTTAGATGGGAAGAGTCACTACTGCTTTCTTGATGGGTATTCAGGATACAATCAGGTGGCCATAGCACTTGAAGACCAAGAGAAAATGATGTTCACATGTCTGTTCGAAACGTATGCTTTTAGATGGATGCCCTTTGGTCTATGTAATGCCCCGGCTACATTCCAAAGATGCAAACTTTCCATCTTCTAAGACATGGTGGGTGAATGTTTAGAGGTCCTCATGGATGACTTTTCGGTCTACGGTAATGGGTTTGATGCTTGTCTTGACTGCCTAGACCGAGTACTTCAGCACTGCATCGAGGTCAACCTCGTTCTATCTTGGGAGAAGAGTCATTTCATGATGACTCAGGGGACGGTCCTTGGCCATATCATCTCCAGCAGGGGCATGGAGGTTGATCAGCCAAGGTGGATATCATCAAGAAGCTCAATCCACCGTCCAATTTACGACTCTTAAGGGATAGAATTCATTGTAGATGATAAGCGTCTTGCGTCATTTGAGACTCTTAAGGGATTAGTTGTGTAGGTTCATGTGCTTCAACCACCCGATTGGTCTCTCCCGTTCGAGATGATGACAGACGCTTCTGATTTTGTTATAGGAGATGTGCTTGGATAGAAGAGGGACGGATTGCCTTTTGCCATTCACTATGTTAGCCAGACTTTGGATGCCACTCTGCGGAACTACAACATGATTGAAAAGGAGATGCTAGCCATAGTTTTGGCTTTGGATAAGTTTCTATCTTACATTCTTGAATCTAGAGTGACTATCTACACAGATCGCACCGCCATCCGATACATCATGACAAAGAAGAATGCCAAAGCCAGATTGACCAGATGGATCCTTTTACTCGATGAGTTTGATTTAGAGATTAAGGATATACCTAGAGTTAAGAATGTGGTGGTGGATCGCTTCTCCCGATTAGAGCAACTTGAGGATTTAGAGCAAACCACACCTATCACAGAGACATTCCCAGACTAGGTGATTCTTGCTATCACCACACCGCCTTAGTGAAGGCTAAGAGTGGCTTTTCTAAAATGATAGGAGATTCAGACAACCTTCCAGGGTACTCAATGTCAAGGACAATAAAGTCCACTTTATGTTCTTCACCTCGGAAATTTACGATGACAGAAATGATCCCCCGTGGTCTTTTGATAGATCAATTGGGTAACTGAATGATCATCCTAGTCTTTTTGAGTTGTCCGAGTTTGAGTTAATTAAAGATAGACTTAGGGAGGATGTTTAAAGTAGAGTTGTCATCTAACCGAACATGAGTGAATAAGGTATCATCAATTTCACATGTCAACCGAGTCATCCGCTTGACTTTACCGCTTTTGATTTTGTGATTCATCACCAAAGAACTGGCCATAGATATGACATGATATTCAGTCCTTGACCATTTCTTACCCGTCTTTATAGGGTTTAGTCGACTCTTCACAAATCGCTTAAGATCGGGCACATATTCTATGGCCTTGATCAATGGAAGCTCTAAGATCAGGCTCTTGCAAAATACTTCCATTTCAGAATTGTCCAACTTTTTTTAATATTCTATTTTTTTTCATTTTTTTGGTATTTTCTATGATATGGTCAGTATGGGGTCATAGGTCAATGGTGGTGGTGCTTGATTGTGAGTCACGTGATTATTATGTGGTTCGCTTGGTGGTAGCCTCATTTCTTCTGGATTATGCATAGACTGGATGAGATCATATATTTTCTCAGTCAAAGCAT
This sequence comes from Ottelia alismoides, assembly GCA_037367405.1. Lineage (NCBI taxonomy): Eukaryota > Viridiplantae > Streptophyta > Magnoliopsida > Alismatales > Hydrocharitaceae > Ottelia > Ottelia alismoides. The sequence continues at coordinate 107,014 of JAZKJV010008144.1, forward strand.
TTGCTCTATGATTGATCCGAGCAATCTCATCCTCAAACATCTCATGACTTGTGATTTAGTAATCATTGTCCATATGTCGTGATTCTTTCATGTAACCTCGAGTAGAGTATTAATTGTTCTTAATCATTATAGTCTGGTCATGAGTCATATTTCCTTGACTCTGGGTTTCTCGTGGATTGTCGAAGGAAAATTGATTGTACTCAGGAAGATAGTCAACTTGAGTAGGGGATGGTTCAAGAGGCTGTGAGACCATAGTAACCAGAAATCGTGTTTCTCTGTCAATATTGGTTACCCTATTTTCCATCCTCACTTCCGCTCGCTCTCTCGTGTCCTTAAGATTGTCAAAATGTGAGAGAGGTCTATTCCAATAATAAGTGTGGTCATTGGGTGGGAAGTATGGGAGGGACGAGAATGATGGCTGAGGGAGACCTTATTTGAAGAGCAGGTTCTCCTGGGAAGTGTGAGAAGAAGGATATCGAGACATGGTTGTGGAGATTGGGAAAGAAGACCATTGTACCGACATCTTCTCAAGAGAGGGATGGAAATGATCCGAGGACCACGATTTGCTTGTGATTGCAAGGTCTTTGAAGCATACAAATCAACACGTTAGGGCTCGACCGCTTATCTTTTCGATTTTAATTTTAAGTGATCAAACAATCTTAAAAAGTTAAGCGGAGTTGTTAGGTGCCGAAATATATCATAAAGACTGTCCCAAGTTCATACAACTAGTTGCATCCACTTTCAGCTAGTATGGGTGTAAGTACGGTCTGTTAGATGACTACCCGTGTTAATTGAGGACGGAGCCTTTCATGGTGTCCTCTAAACCACCCACTCTGCTATGGGAGTCGGATCATAAACGGCTACCCGAAACCCTCACTGAGAAGTAGCTAGTTGTTTTTAAAAATAGTAGTCTGAATGAAAATTTTTGGTTTTTGGCTCTACCCTAAGTGTGCGATCTAGTCCTTACAAACAATGAGTGAGTTATTCTCCACCAGACACAAGGGTTAATTTTATGTCAATTTATTTACAGTCGCCTTGATTAGCAGTTCCAATTTTAGATTAAGGTTATCACTGAAGTTTTATCTGAGCACAAAAATACATGCCTAGCAAGCAGTCCAAATTCCTTTAATTCCTAAGTTGTAAAACTGAGGAGGGAGAATCAAAAAAAGCTAACGCAAGCATGAATCAATGATGCATGCTTAAGAATAAAACTTACAGTGATTCCTCGCGTTCTTCATGCGGTATGCAATACAAGGAATTTAAATTTATACTAAATGATATGCACAGATGAAATCTCCCTAAGCAGATAGTTTTACTAGCGGGAAAGAATTTATTTTAAAATTTGGCTAAATTGAACGATCTACTAGTGCGTATAGTTAGTGAAGAAGTGTGGCCTAAAAATTACAAGCACAGTCAAGAATAAATAAATAAGCGTATATGTGTCTAATTCCTACGCCACTCAAGTCGGGTCCAACCACACAGAAGGGGTTGAAACAGACCAGACACACCACAAGGAAGTTCAGTCTGAATTATTACAAGGGTTCAAAGAGAGGCACCCTGAGAATAATGCAGGAAATTAAATCTAGACTACGCTCTCTCACACAAAAATTTAAATTTCAATCTTCTTTGCAGATCCTTAATTTATATCTCAAAAATTCGCTCCCAGTAGTCTGCAAAGAGAGAAATTACGGTTAATATTAGAAGTAAGCGAGAAATGCAAGCAAAATGCAAAAGAAAAAATAATACAAAAATTAATTTCACAAAAACTAATTACGAAAAATAATTTAAAACCCTAATAATATGTCGTTCCCCGACAACGATGCCATTTGATGAATGTCAAAATTGTCTCTTTAAGAATAATGAATTGTAGTATAGGAGTCGATCTTCGATTCGTCAAAAACCACAAACTTTGAATGTTGTGGAACATTTTTTACATGTCAAGTCTACCAAGGTTGAACACAGGGAATGATGATTTTTAGTTGCATGGTTTTAAATTAATTTAAAAAATTAATTTAATTTTAGGTTAATTTCTATGTCAGAAATATTCAAATGGAAAATATGATGAAATGATGATGATGATGCAATGATGAGGATGTGATGTGAATAAAGTAAACAGAAGTGAAGCTTCAACAAGCTAAAAATCACAAAAATTTTCAAATTGTCCTTGTATATAAAATTCTTTCTTACACATACATGTTTGTAAATCGCTATTAATAAAAACTATTTTGTACAAATGTTTGTAAAAATGTGTTGTTTGTAAAAAAAGTTTATAAATATTTGTATATCAAAATTATATGTATATTACAAAATTTTTGAATTTTTTTGAAAAATAAAAGTTTGCAAAAATCTTTTTTTAAATGTCATGCATTCAAACATTTTCAAAAGATTTGCATATTTTGAAAATTGCATCAAAAAGAGTTTTGTACATATTTTCTTACATTTCCTTCTAAATCATAGTTGACATTTAAACTAGTCTGGAATTAAATTGGAGAATGGAGTTTGGTTAAGACCTTAATCTACTTAACTCTCAGAGGAACCTCATAAAATTTGGGGTTAAGGCTTTTCAGGTCCATTAGGGACTTAATTTTTTGAGTCCACTAGGCTATGTTCACAAGTCATCTTGATGAGCCTAAGTAGAATACTTAACATCGCATGAGTGACTCTCACAAATAATTGCTTTACTTGGACCAACACCTTACACATAGCTCCACATGGATGAGGTTGTGAGGAGGCAGATTTCTTTGGCTAGGAGTAGCACACGAGGGTAGTACTTCTAGGCGGAACCTCTCATCTTCCTTTAGGGAGGGATGTGCATCTCAACTTGGTCTAGTAGCATTGAGGTCTAAAGACAGGGTATGGGTTGCAATAATGCTTCAAAACAGGGATAGTCTACTGGCTCAAGAAGAAAAAGTCCTTATGTATATGCTGCACCATGTAGATATGTTGTACATATGCACATCAAAAAAATGTGCAAAATCAAGAAAAACTCCAAAAAGTGGACATGATTGAAAAAATGTCTGCCGGAGTGTATATAGTCAAATAAAGCAAAGCTTATGTATTACACCTTCTCATCTCATGAAGCTTACAGTGGGAGACTTAGCTATACTGGTTAAGCTCCCATGGATATTTGGCTACACCGGCCACGATCCATTCTCTTCTTTCCCCACTTCTTGAGCCAGTTGCACTTGAACTTAGAATGGAATATCCCGCTCCTCGAGGAAAGAGCTGCTAGACTGAGGAATTATAGTTACCTTGTTGAGGGAGGTTGTTTCTTTTTCATTTCTGAGGTGGGGAGCTACATATCACTTACACAATACCGGGAAAGATACATGGTCATTCAAGTTTGCATATGTATTGTTCTGATTTGGATTATTGAGGAGTCCTGACCATAGAATGCTGGAACTTAGAGTCTGTTGAGTCTTAAACCTATATCCCAATGAGGTTCCTACAATCTAATAATCCAAAGGTCTGACTAAGCTCCATACTTCAATTTAATGAACATAAGTTTAATAATCAACCTTCATTCTCCTTTTTCTTTTCTTTTCTTTTCACTTCTTTTTCGAATAAGTATTTGCTAAGGAACTAGCAAAAGTAAAGTATAGGGGGTGATGAATCCCTGATTCTCACTCTTTATTCTTTTATTTTAGCTATTTATCTTAGCAAAGCAGCATGCAAATATTTGTAAATACAATAACTTAGCATTCAACATGCATCTGTTAATACCGCATAATTAGCATGTTTTTGCGCAAAATAAAGGAACAAAGAAAAAGAAAAAGGAAGGAGGTATTTAGAATAAATACAGAGTGACCCAAACCCCAAGAGAAGGTCAAGCCTTGACCTGATTGCAAGATAAAATAAGTAGAGAGAGATAGGGCCTACTTTGTGTTGTGTATATTACCTATATGTGAATTATTATTTTTAATTAAATAAAATAAATCATTATTTTTATTTCCTTGTATATATTTCTAAAAAGAATACAAAAACAAATTAAAAATCAGAAAAAGCAAATAAAAATAAAAGGGATTTTTACATCCATAACCTTGAGTAATTCTTCAATTACAATCATAACCCTACATAATCATGAATTACACGACAAACCCTAAACAGTCACTCCGTCTCACACCTATAACCCTTCGTTAATTTTTCTGTTAATCTAACCGTATCATTGGTTAACTTAACCCATGATCTATCCAACTGCTTAAAAAAAATAAAAAAACCTAGTGTGACACATGAGGCGGTGGTGAAGGGCCGCAGGGAGGGGCGGGGCTTGCAGGAGGTGTTTGCAGGCGTGCGGGAGATGACAGGGTGCGCTTCCAGGCAGGAGGTGGCGGTGGCAGACAGTAGGGGGGTCCGTTTCCAAGCAGGAGGCGAGGGGGGGGGGGGGGGAGGGGCGTTGGCGCGAGGCTTGCAGGCTGGGCGTGACGAGGCTTGCAGTCACGTGGGCCGAGCTCGCGATGCTGCAGGGACGAGGTTTGCAGGCATGTGCGAGGGGGGGTGTTGGCGCTTCTCTGGGCTGGGGGTTGCAATCTCGACAGGGGAGGGTCGGGGTTTGGTCGGGGGAGGGGGGTGGGGGTGGCGCTTCTCTGGGCTGGGGGTTGCAATCTCGACAAGGGAGGGTCAGGGGTTGGCTGGGGGAGGGGGTGGCGCTTTCTGGGCTGGGGGTTGCAATCTCGACAGGGGAGGGTCAGGGGTTGTCCGGGGGAGGGGGATGGCGCTTCTCCAGGCTTGGGGTTGCAATCTCGACATGGGAGGGTCGGGGGATGGCCGGGGCGGGGGTCTTCTCTGGGCTGCAGGGTGGTCAGGGGAGGGTCGGGGGTCATCCTGGGCTGTGTGGGTAGAGGTCTTCCCAGGAGGAGGCAGACAGGGGTAGACTTTGTGTGTTCAGTTGGAGGAGGTCATTGGCGGCGAGGGCTCGGTGGGGAGGTGGTGGTTGACGTGTAGGAGGGGGAGGTTCCCAAGAGGTGGTGGTGGGGGTCGGGCTTCGCGTGTTTAGCTGGAGGAGGAGGTCGTTGGCGGTGGGGAGGATGTGGTGGTGGTTGTCAACAAGGAGAAGGGGAGGAGGAGGCAGGAGCAGGGACTGCACTTGTTTATAAATAATACAACTTAAAGGTTAGAAAATGCAAATTGTTTGGTGGATACTGTTATAGTTAACAGAATATTGGATGGAAGTTAACTCGAGGGTTATAGATGCAAGAGTTAAGACTTTTGAGGGTTTTAGATGTAATTCACGATTATGCAGGGTTATGATTGTAATTGCAGAATTACTCATGGTTATGGGTGTAAAAATCACAAATAAAAATAAACTCTTCCGATTATTGTACAAAACACATGTGCACAGTTTCACTATTTATTCTACACCTTTAAATAATTTATAAAAATAAAATAAAAACTATTTTGTACTCTTAAAATATGTTGTAAATAAATAAAAATACAAAATAAGGGTATATTGTGTAAAAATAATAATAATAATACTTGTGCATAATACATATGTATATTATACATGTATATAATACTATATATTGTAAATATACTAATTTATTTTTATAAAAATAATTAAAAATCACAAAAAAATTATTTGAAAAATAATAATATTTTTTATTTTTTACAATTTTAATTTAAATTCATTTATTATTTTTAATTCATTTATCTTTATTTTTCTAATAATTTTGTCCCGTAGCCTATTTTGGTTGTATTTTAGGTCGTCTCTGATTGGGCCAGCATGGATTTGTTGACCTCGGTCAACTGGTCCTCGCCAGCCCTCTTTCGCCCGAGTCGGGTTTTGCACTGACTTCACCCATTTCTTCCGACTTGATCCGACTGCCATTCCACCCGATCTTTTACTCTGATTCGAGAGCACGGATCCCTAATCCACGTCCGACGCCAATCTCTGGGATCCGCTCCTCGGTTCACGGGTCACGCCCCCATCTTCTCGGACTTGAACACCTATATAGCATGTGACTTCCCCTCCCTTTTTCACCACCTTTGGCTGTGCCACCACCTCTTGCATACCCATCCTTCCTTTTCCAGAGTGACAACACGAGAGGGCGAGGGCGAGGGCACCTTTTGGAGCGTGAGAGCCCCCAAGTCTTGTGAGGATTCCCTCAGCTCCTCCATGAGGAGCATAGCCTCTGGCAGCACCGACCATTGAGGCCATTACCCTTGTGGACCGTCGTCCTCAACCCCAGGCAACTCCGACCATCCTTAGGTACTCCATTTCCTGGTTTATTTCTTGTTGAATAGACCATTCGTCCATCAGACATCGCATCTCCGACCACCTTATCTCATTCACATCTCTACCTTGTTCTGATCGTTAACCCGCACTCATCTAACCTCCCTTCGCTTCTACATCACGCTCCACAACCTACCCCCTGACTCCAGCCATCAGGTTGGATCCATCTGCAGGTCGAATCCTTCACATCATCGGAGGCCTGACCCATTCGCCATCCACCCTCTGTTCCTGATGTTAGTAGTGCTCTAACACTCGCCGGAGCCACCTCTCCGAGCATCACCTCTTTCATGCAGGATAGAAGCATGAGAAGGCCTCATCTGGAGGTCAAGGATATACCCAGAATGCTCCAGGTCCGACATGCCCCGCCAGGACCTTCTCCTTGGTCCTGGTGATTTTGAGCTCACCCATAGATGCAGAACACCTTCGCCGATGATTCCCTCATCTCAGCAGCTCCTGGTGACGTCGGACCCATGCTCCATCTTCGATTGAAACTCACCGGAGGCGAGTTCAACCATGTTCGTTCAGATAGACTCACAACCATCAGATCAGACGTCTCTCACAGTTTTGATCTTCACCGTCTATCATCGGGAGGCCCACGACCGTCAGATCCATCTAAGAATCCATCATCAGTCGTTCATCGTCAAAGGGGTACCAGCGCATCTCGACCGTTCATCCATAAGTGGACCACCTTTAGCCGTTGGATCACTCCTTAATAAAGGGTAATTTGCACTTAGGCCCTTTCCTGTTTTGTTTTTATTTCCAAGTCCTGTAAATATTTGTCATTGTTATTTTAGTTTGGATATTTTGCAGTTAGACCCATGTTGTTTTTAATATTTGCATTTTAGTCCAGTCTGTGTGAACTCACGTGCATGTTCACGTGCTTTTCTGGTATATTTGCATGATCTTCCCTAGACTTTGTATATGTTATGTTTTGAATGAAAACTGTCTGATATTTACAATTATACCCCTTTGTGTGGTTTATTGTGCATGTGTGTAATTTCTCTGGATATTTTGCAACTTTTACCCTAGGCTTTTCACACGTATTATTGTTTGGTCAAAAGTTTTATTTTAATTACAAGTAGATCCCTATGAACTGTCTATCTTGTTTTTAATTAAATAAATACCAAACTAACCCCAAAAATTCTATAAAAAATACTATTAGCTCCTTTAGCTCCTGCTAATACGTAATAATTATAATAATTTTTGTGTATTAAATTAGTGTCATTTGATATTTTCTAAAAATCAAAAACCCTAAAAAAGTGTTCTGTCTATTTTAGAAAATACATAAAAATTTGAATAATTCTTTAAAAATTCTATACAAAATTCTGATTGTGAATTTTTGTGTGCTTTGCCTTCAGTACCAGTTTTGTTTTAAAAACCTTATAGAAACCCTAAAAATCACAAAAGACCTAAAAACTTATAAAAATCATATAAATTCTAGAAAATAAAAAAATACAATTTCACTTTCTCTTTGTAGCTCTTTTTATTTTGTTTATCATGAAATTCATAACCAGGACTTTAGAGCATTTTAATTATTTTTAACTTGCAATATTGGCCTAGTTGTGCATTGTTTTCATTTTTAGCCTTTATTAAATTTTTATAAATTTACAAAAACATCAGAAAATTACAAAAATACTTTAATTTTTGAAAAACCCAAAAATATTTTTGTCTTAATTTTTGAGCATTTTCAGCCTTAAATTAAAATTCAAAAAGTTTGTTGTTTGCTTTATTTTCTTATTTACCTGATTTTCTTCCTTAATTAAAGTCATAAAAATTTGCAAAATTTTAAAAAACTAAAAATATTTCCTATATTCCGACTACTTCGTACATTTCTGTGCTCCATGTGTTCGACCATGGTTGCTATAAAAGGTTAAAATAAATAGCAGAGACTGTTGACATTGTTTTGTGGTTGATTGATTTATCCTTTGATTGTATGGTTCTCTCTCTTTATCTTGTTGATTGTGCCTTGTGATCCGGGTCACAATGACCTTTGATTATTGATTTCCTAACCCGTATCGCTCGGGCGTGTCACCATAACTCTACAAATTGTTGATTTCGATCGACTAAGGTGGAATGAATGAATAAAGTGTCGTTGTCCTCAATAAACAAATTGGTCAATAAGAAAATCAAACCACTCAAAGAAAAATCAATCAAATGTAAGCGACTTTGCTATTTTATTTACCTGGAATAGCGACCAGGGTCGAACACAAGGAGCACGTTTTAATAACTTAGTAGTCAGATTTCAGAAAACAAAATATTTTTAGTGGTTTTTAATATTTTTGAAAATTTTGATTTTCAACTAAAGGCAATAAGCACAATAAATAAAAGCAATCACACACACTTCTTTTTGTATTTTAATATGAAAAAATTATCAGAAAATTGTAATAAAAATGTTTTTGGTATTTATGAGTTTTGTATTGTTTTTTAGTATTTTTTTGTGAAATTTTTAAATGTTTTTATAATTTTCTAAAAATAAAACAATGATAAGAAGTAGAAACAATGCATAGTCAAGAGTAATTTGCAAGTTAAAAATATTTAAAATGCCTAAAATTCTTGGATGGTATTTTTATGATAAAATATGAGGAAAGATATACAAACAGAAAATGAATACAATATTTTTAGTTTTTTCTTTAATTTTATACATTTTTCTAAGTTTTCGGGTGTTTTATAATTTTTACAGTTTTATGAGGTATTTTTATGCAAAAATTGTGCTGGAGATAAAGCACAAAAAAATACAGCTACCTTAATTTTTATAGAATTTTTCAAAACGTTTTCGGATTTTTATGATTTTTATAAGATAGATAGGACACTTTTTAGGAGTTTTTGAATTTTTAATAATATAAAATGCACGTAAATCGATACCCAAAAATCACCACAAAAAATACATGCTAGCAAGAGCTACATGTAATTTTTAAATATTTTTTAGGGCTGATTTAATATTTATTTCATTAAATAAAAGACAAGAAATTAATAATAGTCTAGAGGGACCTACTTGCAAATATGTTAAGTTTTAGGACCAAAGCATAACACGCTATAAAATCTCGAGGGCCAGATATGCAATTTGTCCAATCCAATCGTGCGCAACACGTTATCTAGACACGCTAGGGTATAAGTGCAAATACTTAGAAAGTTGACCTCAATTCATAACATCTAAAAAGTTCAGGACACATATTGCAAATATCCAAAAAAACACGTGGGGACGCACGTGACTCAAACTCGGCTGGAGTAAAATGCAAATAAAGAAAACTATAAGGTCCAAACTGTAAATGTTCTTAACTACACATTTTATTTACTAGACTAAAGCGAAATAAGAAAAGTGATCAGGTAAAAGATGCAATATACCCTTGCAGGCACGTGCTTGGCACGTAGAGGGCTCTGATGGTTCTGATCATCCCCTGGTAAAAGATCTGATGGCTGACAAAAGTGGCGGTGGCGTGCAGCTCAGATTTGACAGCTGGGTCTGATCCAACGGTTTGCAGACGAGATCTGTCGGGCGACACAGATGAGGGCCCATATCTAATCCTAGTATCAGAATGAGATGCTATCGAATGGCTTGGATCATATCTGGAGTGAGACTCCAGATCGGACGATAGGAAAGTAGGCTGGACAAACAAAGACTAGTCGAGCTTCATCCGAGCATAGTGGGTGATTCACGGCTGCGATGAAGGAGCCAAGGGGTCCGACACAATCGTGATGGCTCTCCGCGTTGACCAAGGGGATGAGATGGAGGAGTGGATGTTCAGATGGTCTGGACGGGGATGCTGCAGCTGGAGCTGAACCGTCGGATCGGTAGAGGTATGCTTCGAGCATCTCATGTGCCCATGTCCTGCAAAGAGTATCATATCCTCGGAGCGAGGCTCTGACGAGAGTTATTTTGAGCTAAACACTAGAGAAGCAATGGGGAATGGGGGACGACGTCCGACGTACGTGGGGGGTAGGGTGTTTAGGCTTGATCTTGCTCCGATGAGAAAGATTCAAGAGGGTCAGGTTGTGCTAGGAGATGGAGGGTGACATGGCGTATCGATCCGTGCAGTGAGATGCGAGTGGCGAGGTTCCGATCGGCTGGTTGGAGCTGGTGAACTAGCAGTAGATGATTGGAAGGAAATGGAGTGAAATGTGGAATGCGAGTGCGATAGGGAGTACCTGAAGATTCTGATGAGCTCAAGAGCTCCAGATGAGGCAGACGGTGAGGTTATGGCCTCGATCCTACTGTGGTGGGCAGAATAGGCTTCACGCGGCGGAGCTCAGACCACGTACGAGCCTCCAAGCATCTCCTACAGTACCAAATCTACTCTCTAGAAGGCTGTCACTCACCTAAAGGTGGCTAGGAGGGAATGGTGGCACGAGGGATGAGCTACTGTGTACTGGAGGCGGAGGAGAGTTTATATAGGCATGCCTCAGGGTCTGGAAAGGATGATCGATTGAGCGAAACCCTAGATGGTCTCAACCCTTCCTATGGATACCCGAGGATCACGGATCCTAGGAGTGGAATCAGGTACTGAAAGCAAGGCAAAAGGTTTTCAGGTTCGACCAAAAGCAATCAGAGAAATGGATTCCAGCAAAGGGAAGTCGGGTCGACCTAGCTGCTGGGAGAAGGTTGACCGAGGTCAAAGATCCCAAGTGGACCAATCAGAGTGCAGAATTTACAAAAGTAAAAGAATATTAAATATAAGTGATTTCAAAATAAAATGTGTAAAATAAAAAATGTTTATTATTTTATAAACTATTTTCTATGATTTTTAATTATTTTATGAAAAATATAGATAAGGTATAATGTGTTATATACATGTATTACCTAAGTATTATGTACAAGTATTTTTATTTTATTATTTTTACAAAAATACTTTTATTTTTGTATTTTATTTATTTTCAAAATAATTTAAGGAATGCAAAATGATTTTTATTTGATTTTTATAAATTAATCAAGGGTGTTAGGTGAATAGGTATTATATATGTACTTGTAGTCTTTGTACAATGAGATGCGGATTTTATTTGTATTTTATTTTGTATTTTCTGATTTTTATTTTATTTTATTATTTGGGCTATATACAAGTATTAAATATAATATGTAATTCACATTATGTGAAATAATCATTAATATTTATTTGTACATGTCTGGTTACTATGTGCAGTATAAAATAATCCTTATCTCTCTCTACTTATTCCTTTGTGACCAGGTCAAGTTTTGACCTTCTCTTGTTGATTGAGTCACTCTGTATTTATTATAAATAATTCTTTCAATTTATATTCTCTTTATTCTTTTATTTTTGGAAAACATATGTTAATTATGAGATATTAACAATGACATGCGCAAAGTTAATTTATTGTATTTACATGTAATTACAGGTAGTTTTGCTAAAAGATAAAGCTAAAATAAAAGAATAAAGAATGGGAATTGTAGATTCATCATCCCCCTATATATTATGGGATTTTTACACTCATAACCTTGAGTAATTTCGTAATAACATTCATAACCCTGCATAATCGTGAATTACAAGAGAAACCCTGAGTAGTGCTTAACTCTTACATGCCATAACTCGGTGTTATGTTTCATTTGAGATGGTTGTTATATTTGATGGTTTCCGTTAAAAAAAGACAAATTTGCCCTTAACACTCATTCTTATTTACAAATCATGACATTCTTATTTGCAAATCTGTCGTGGACATCCAGAAGCAACCCCCACCTCTGCAAGCCAACCCCCACCCCTCCCCCCGGCCTTCCTGGTGTGATCTGTGTAGACGTGGATCCACCTCCGCAGCTTGAAAGCTCTAAATTGAATGCAAGTCGGCATCACCGACACGAGATCGAGCTTCACTTGAGCCTCCTGTATTTGCCGGAAAACCTCCACGACCCTCGTGTAGTTCCCGTTCACGATGCAACCAAAAATTAACGTGGTGCACGATACAAACGTCTTCACTGGCATTGAATAGAACACCGCGATCGCCACGTCCGCAACATGAATCAAACACCGCGAACACCATGATGCGGAATCTCTCATCCATTTCATCAAACACCTTTGTGTGCGTCCACCAACTCCTCTCATTTTGCGTACATCTCCACTATGGTGTTCCCCACTGTGCTAACTAAGCCCCGTCCACTCTGTCTGCAGAGATTGACTAGTAAAAGAAGAGATGGGTAGGTGGAATTATCAGATTTTGATGGTTCATTTCATGCATTTGTAGAGATCGATAGCTCTGCGGTGCACGAAGTTGAGGACGTGGAATCTGATCATGGTGTTGAGGAGGAAGATGTTGGGTTTTAAGACCTGTTTGAAGATCAACTTGGCATGGTCGGGTCGATGGTTGGCGGAGCAGATGGAGACAAGCTTGTTGGCGAGGAAGCAACTTTGGAACATGGAGTGGATGAAGACAACTGAAGGGGAGGGGACTGGAGATGGCGAAGGAAGGAGGCAACAGAGGTTTGAGGAGACGGAGGCGGAGGGAGTCTGGAGTGGGGTGGCGGAGGTGGGATGGGGGAGGCTGAGGGGACACGACCTGGGGAAGAGGGGGTTTCGACGCAGGTGGCGGAGGGGACGCGACCTGAAGGAGGGGGCTTCAACACGGGCGGCTGCGGAGGGGACACAGCCTAGCGTGAGGGGGCTTCAATGCTGATGCAGGCTGGGGAAGCTTTGAAAGTGGGCACCGATGATGATGGCCTGGATATGGGTAGGCAGCGATGGCTTGGAGGGAGAGGGTGGGGTGGCGACGGGGCTGGAAGGGGGTAGGCAGCAGTGATTAGAGGAGGGAGAGGTGGGGAGCGGACATGGCCTGGAGGGAAGGGGTGACAGGATTTTTATTTTTTTTATTTTTTGAAATTTTTAATAGCCATTGGATACACCATGCATTAGATTAACCCACAATATGGTTGAATTAATCACCCCCTTAACGGAGGGTTATAGGCGTGAAACAAAGGAACTATCCAGGGTTTTTTGAGTAATTCATGATTTCACAGGGTAATGATTGTAATTTTGAAATTATTGAGGGTTATAGGTGTACAAATCCCAAAGATAAAGCAAAAATAAAAGAATAAAGAATGTGAATCATAGATTCATCATCCCCCTATACTTTACCTTTGCTAGTTCCTTAGCAAACACTTATTTGAAAAAGAAGCGAAAAATAAGAAAAGAAAAGAAAAAGAACCATAGTTGATTATTAAACTCATCTTCATTAATTTGGAATATGAAGCTCAGTCAGACCTTTGGATTATTAATTTGGCGGGACCTTTATGGGAAATAGGTTTAAGTCTGAACAACCTCCAAGTTCCACAGTTCTATGGTCAGGACTCCTTAATAACCAGGTCAGAACAAGTCTACAATCTCAAACTCTAATTACTATGAATCTTCCCTTGTATTGTGTAAGTGATGTGTCTCTCCCCACCTCAAAAATGGTAAAGAAACAACCTCCCTCAACAAGGTAACTCTAATCTCCAGTCTAGCAACTCTTTCCTCAAGGAGTGGGGTATTCCCTTCTAAGGTCAAGTACAACCAACTCAAGAAGAGGGGGAAAGAAGAGAATGGATCGTTATCAGTGTAGCCACGTATCCCATGGAGTTTAACCAGTGTAGTTAAGTCTCCAGCTGCAAGCTTTCATGAGATGAGATGGTGAAATTCATAAGCTTTGCTTATTCACTATATACACTCCGATAGGCATTTTTTTTAATCAGATATGTCCCATTTTTTGGAGTTTTTCATAATTTTGCATTTTTTTGACGTGCATTGATGAATCTCATACTCATCATGCTAAAATTGGCCAATTAGGCTCTATTCCCCATGATTCATTTGCATTTAATAATTAATAGAGCATCATTAGCATACATACATTTGTATATAATATTTGCATTTCATCATGCATAATTGCATTTAAAATTCCAATTGTTAATTGACCCACAAAGCAGCTAACTTCCTGCTAAGGCAGCATGGTGATAGCAAGAATCGTCTCGTTAGGGAATGTCTCTATGATAGGTGTGTTTGCTCTAATAGGGAGAGGTGATCCACCACCACATTCTTAACTCTAGGTTTATCCTTAATCTCTATATCAAACTCATGGAGTAAAAGGATCCGTCTGATCAATCTGACTTTGGCATTCTTCTTTGTCATGATGTATCGGATGGCAGTGCGATCTGTGTAGATAGTCACTCTAGATCCAAGAATGTAAGATAGAAACTTATCCAAAGCAAAAACTGCGGCTAGCATCTCCTTTTCAGTCATGGTGTAGTTCCGCTGAGTGGCATCCAAAGTCTGGCTAGCGTAGTGAATGACAAAAGGTAATATGTCCCTCTTCTGTCCAAGCACATCCCCTATAGTAAAATCAGAAGTGCCCGTCATGATCTCGAATGGGAGAGACCAATCGGGTGGTTGAAGCACATGAGCCTACACAACTAATCCCTTGAGAGTCTCAAATGATGCAAGACACTTATCATCTACAATGAACTCGATGTCTTTTGTCAGCAAATCAGTAAATGGGCGGGCAATCCGTCTGAAGTCCTATATGAACTGTCAATAGAAACCGACATGCCCCAAAAATGACCGGAACTTTCGCAAATTGGACGGTGGATTGAGCTTCTTGATGATATCCACCTTGGCTGGATCAACCTCCATGCCCCTGCTGAAGATGATATGGCCAAGGACCGTCCCATGAGTCATCATGAAATGACTCTTCTCCCAAGATAGAACAATGTTGACTTCGATGCAGTGCTGAAGTACTCGATCTAGGCAGTCAAGACAAGCATTAAACAGGGATCGCCATATCGCGATATATCGTCGATATATTGGCGATATATCGGTTTCGACAGGTCACCGATATAACGCCGATATGGATATATCTGGTATCGACAGGAGAAAAATGCCTAATGGATACCAGGTTCCGGTGATATGCGTCGATATATCGCCGATATATCGGCGATATATCAATATTTTGCCGATATCGATATGTCCTTCCATGGCATTAAACCCATCACCGTAGGCTGAAACGTCATCCATGAGGACCTCTAGACATTCACCCACCATGTCTGAGAAGATGGAAAGCTTGCACCTTTGGAATGTAGCCGGAACATTACATAGACCAAAGGGCATTCATCTAAATGCATACGTTCCGAACGGACATGTAAACGTCATTTTCTCTTGGTCTTCAGGCGCTATGGCCGCCTGATTGTATCCCGAATACCCATCAAGAAAGTAGTAGTGACTCTTACCAGCTAACTTCTCGATAATATGATCAATAAATGGTAGCAGGAAATGATCCTTCTTGGTATCCTGATTCAATCATCTGTAGTCCCCAGAGACCCTCTAAGAAGTGGGTACTCGGGTAGCTATCTCCTCTCTAGAATCGCTCACAACTGTGATGATACCCGTTTTCTTGGGTACCACAGGCAACCGACTAACCCATTGGAGTCGGAGATGGGGTAGATAAAATCGGTGCTCCACCACTTAGATATCTCTTTCATGACCACCTCTCGAAGATTCATGTTCAACCTTCACTGGAACTCACACGATGGCTTGGCGTCCTCTTTAAGATAGATGTGGTGGGAGAACAAGTCGGACTTATCCCCTTGAGATCAGCTACACTCCATCCTATTGCCTTGCAGTTTCTTTCAAGAACTTCCATCAAATGAGATTCTTGGTCTTTAGTGAAATCTGCTGAGATAATGACTGGGAACATATCTAGCTCACCCACAAGAAACATATACTTCATGCTCTGCGATACGGTCTTCAACTCAGGAAAAGTGGGAGCTAGCAAATCTGGCTTCTGAAAAGTCTGTGTAAAGGCTACCATATCTGTATGTGAGAACTCTCACTGAATCTGTGAATCTCACGAAGACGACCCTGCTGGTGTATATGTCAATTGTACTGCTCGCTCTCTGTTCTAGTTGTGGACTCTGTGGACACTAGACACGGTAAATAGTCATCCAAGTCCTGCCAATCAAAATCAATGTCTGAGTCCGAGGGATCTGAATCTGAACATGGATTAAAATCTACTTTGCTACCCTGATCGGAATCGTCAGCCTCTAAGATGTCCTGTGCCACAAGTGTGCTCTCCGAACTCGCATCAGTTGTCAATTGTAACTCAACAGTGTCTGAAGGTATGACAAGAGCTCGTGATTCTAGATCTGTCCAAATTGCTTCATCATCTATAATCATAAAATCACACTCCTGGTGGACGTCTAGCTCTGCGTTTGTCATCTACTCTGAGTATGTAGTATGCTCTGAGCAAGCTGAATTTCTGGATCTAGTCTCCTCAATCGCCTCTATTTCTACACTTTTGCCCTCGACGCGAATGTATACCTTCCCGCTATCATGATCGGACACTGCCTTGGCTGTGGCCAAGAAAGGTCATCCTAAGATGATGGGGGTATCAGTCACAGATTCAGGGATCTCCTTGTCTAATACAACAAAGTCCATGGGGAATTTCAGGCCCTAAATTGTGACGGCAATGTCCTTTAGTAACCCCTTCAGCCTCTTAACAGATCTATCAGCAAACTTATGGATTGTCTTGCTCTGTCTAAGAGGTCCAAACTCGAATCGATCGAGTATGGCATCCGGGAGGAGGTTAATCAAGGACTGAAGTCAGATTCGAGGAGATACCACTGGGGTGATGCGTTCCTTTTCTTTGAAAGGTCGGATTGTGTTAGGGCAAGGTGTATTCCTCAGGAGGAATACCAGAGTGTCCTCTTGTATTGTCATTCTCTTGAGGCTAGAAGGCACCATTTGAGGAAGAGAACCGCTCGCAAAGTACTCCAATGCGGATTGTACTGGCCGACCATGTTCAGAGATGCTATTGATTTTGTATGGTCGTGCCCTATTTGTCAAAGGACGGGTGGGATAGTTACACGAAGAGATTAGATGCTCATGCAACATGTGATCATTTGTGATGTTTTTGATGCATGGGGCATAGATCTCATGGGTCCCTTTCCCAACAACCAAGGGCATGAGTACATCTTATTGGCGGTTGATTATTTATCTAGGTGGGTGGATGCTATCCCAACCCGAACCGTAGATAGAAAGACTATCTGTAAGTTTGTGAGAGACCATATTATTGCCAGGTTCGGACCAAAAGTTCTTATTTCTGATGGGGGTAGCCACTTTTTGAACTGAGATATGAGATCTTTAGCTAAGTACTACAGATTTGAGCACATACTTACTAGTCCTTACCATCCACAGTCCAATGGCATGGCAGAGGTTTCGAACTGAGAGGTGAAGAGTATTTTGTAGAAGTTGGTTCGTCCCGATAGGAAGAACTAGTCCCAGCTCTTGGATCGAGTTTTGTGGGCCTATAGGACAGCCTACAAGACACATTTGGGAATTTCACCGTTTAGAATGATCTATGACATACCATGTCATTTGCCCATAAAGCTGATTCACAAATCCAAATGGGAAATTAAACATATTAATTGCAGTTGCCACCTAGGGAAGCTTTATCGTGACTTGAATTTGAACCAGCTCATGGAAATATGAAACATGGCATATGATAATAGTTTGATTTATGAGAACAAAGTGAAGAGATGGCGTGATCATCACATTAGGTGCAAAGACTTTTTCCCTAGGAAAAAGGTATGGTTGTTTAATGCTTAGTTGAAGATGTTCCGCAAGAAGCTCAAATCCAAGTGGACGTGTCCCTTTGTTGTTAGGGAAGTGCACAGGAATGGAAGTGTAGAGATAGCTGATCTCACTAATTGTGCAAAATCCCACGTGGTGAATGGAGAACTGTTGAAGCACTTTGTAGATTCTGAGGAGCAGTTAGTCTAAGTCGAGGTCATCAACTTCATGCAGAGTGAGCGCTGGGGAGATACATCATATTACTCCTCATGAAGATGCAACATCTTAATTCAACAGCTTAGAAGATTCACTCATCTAATTCCAAGCTGGACATGTGCGATGGGAACAAGTTTGATAAGCCTATGTCCGCTCTTTGATCGTGTTGTTCACTATGGGTGAGTTTAAGCTCATCGAGGATCCTCTGAAGGTTAGAGTACTTGAGGATGATGCTCAGTGGTCCTGCCTCTAGGAAGGTTGTTGATGACCCTGATGCAGTCTGTTAGGTCCTTGATGGACCTGCTGACGGTAGTGTCTGCTGAGGGGGGTTCTACTGATACTGAAGGGGGCCTTGATAGCCCGACTGCTGTTGTTGGGGGGATGGTGATAAACACGATGATCGGGTGGTCTAAAAGGAGCCTTACAAGGTGATGACTCACTCGGTGTAATGAGCTCTCAACAATCATGTATAATCAACAATCAACCCATATAATGTATAGAAGATCAATGCAAGCAGTGTATATTATTACCCACAATCGATTGTATAGCAGACAAGTACAATAGAGGTCGAACACAGGAAGCAACTTAGGATAGACAATAAAAAATTGGCAAAGAAAAACAATAAATGATTTTAAGCTTTTTTCAAGGTATTTGGAATTTTTGTGGGCTTTAATTTTATTTTTTTTATAGATTTTTAATACTATTAATTATTTTGTTTATAATATTCTATTGTTATTTTTATATTTTTCTGATTTTAAATTTCCATTTCTTTTAAATATATAATATAACCTTATATATAATACAAGGTAATCTATTTATAAATTCAACTAAAAATAAACAAAAATGCAGAATAAATTGTTTTTGTACTTTTTATAGTCTTCTACTATTTTTTGTATTTTTTAAATATTTTTGCTACTTTTTGTAAATTTTTAAAATAAAAAGTATCCCAAAATAGGGACTAAATAAATAAGTCAAATTGATTTGAAGATTAAAAATAGCAAATATTTTAGAATTTCTCCAAATCATGTTTTACTATATAATAAATAAAATAAAGAGCATTCAGAGATAAAAATAAATATTTTTGGGATTTTTGGTGATTTTTATATTTTTATAAAATATTTTGGAGATTTTTAATTTTTAGTCCTTTTTTTATTTTTAACGATTTTTATCTAGAGGAAAAAATACTAAAATACATAAAATATTTTTTTGGAATTTTTCAAAAAGGTTTTATATTTTTTATGGTTTTTCACTTCAAAAAGAGACTTGAGATGTTATTTTTTATTTTTAATAAATAAGTAAATACCTAAAATGCAAATATAAAAATATGGCATGAAAGATTAAGAAAGCAGGCATCTATCCCTATTTTTTCGATTTTTCTAAGCACATATGATATTTTTAATTAATAAAATACAAGAAGAAAAAATAAATAAACAAGCAAGGGTATATTTGCAATTAAAATATTAGTTAGGATTTACAATACAAATTACCAAAAATATTACAACTAATATTTAAACTTTAAAAACTAAACAAAAATACAACAAGTCGTAGGGGCTTCCACGCAAAATGGCCACCTCACATTGGACCGCACATGAGGTGACCTAGCTTGGACCCAAATGCAAAATGACATAAGTACATGGGTACGCTTGTAATTTTACCAAAAGTTTTAAACTACTTTAAAAACTTACAAGACTAACAAATATATAGACAAAAGCGGGGGGTAAAAGATGCAAAATACCCCCTCAAGACGCGGATCGAACGGTGCAAGGTGCCTCACTAATCCACATGCCGCGCTCTCCTTGCATGATGACGGTTCAACACCAAATCTGAGTTTAGATCTCACTGATGATATCGATAGTATAGGGATCTCCAATCCGACGGTGGTTGGAGCTTCTGAAGATGGATCCCAATCCAACGGTTGTGGATCCCCTGGAAGAACATGGAAGAACACGACCGTGGGCAAGCTTCGATCGATGATGTTGGGCGACTCCGACCACCTGGAGCTGATCCGCAAGGCGCAAAATGTTTCTAGAGGCATCCTGTAGCTGTTGGAGAGCTCAAAAAGCTCTGTGAATTGTTGGAGCAATCTACGGAGTTCGATGAAGGTCAGGCGACCTGGACTGCTTCATTGACTGCAAAATCATCTTCAGCTGGAGTGGATGCTTCAAGACCAGCACATGAAGAACATAGGGTCGAGGGCAAACTGCCTCGACCTGTTAGAGGGTGGAACAGGTGCATAATGGAGTGTAGAGGAGGTGCTCCGGCGGGTGGAGGAGGTGGAACACCTATCTCCAGATCCACAGAGGATCTGGGTGAATGAAGTGGCGTGGGGTGACAACAATGGAAGAGCCAGGTGATGATAGTGAAAGCGGAATCAGAGTATAGCTAGGATGATCAGAAATGAGCAGCGAAGGTGTAGCTCCGGTGAGATAAATTTTGATTTTACGAAAAATAAAACAAAATCAAACAAAATAATAGTTGGTCCTACACTATTGTTATTCTAAGGAATAGAAAGAACAAGTAAAGAAGAGCTAGCCAGAACTAGACCAACCTAGATTAGAGCTTCGGACGGAGAAGGCGACTGAGCTGGACCAACTTTGCCACACGAGCTTGCCAAAGTACCTCCCATGAGTGCCTGCTGTCACCAGGAGTCACTAGATGCATGAGGTTTAGGGTTTCGATGGTGGAAAAAGGATCAAAGGGCAAAGGAAGGTCAGATGAGATGTTTTATACAAGTGCAGCTGACTCGAAACTCGCACATGATTCAGAAGCTCTTGGATCAATACGAAGGGTTGGCGTGTAAGTTCGATCTTAGAGGAGTAAAAGTCAAGAAGACAACGAGCTAAATGGATGCAAAATCAAGCGTGAAAAATTCGAGGAAGTTCGGTCAAAAGCTCTGACGATCACAGAACCAAAGAGGGCGAGGAGTTAATTGGAGTCAACTCTGACTCAGCCCTGATTGGGCCATGTCAGCCAGAAAAAATAGAGAATACAAGTAGAAATAATTCAAAATTAAATATGAAATTATTTTATTATTTTTTCTTAAAACAAAAATGTTTATTATTTTATGTAGTATTTTAATATGATTTTTATTCATTTTTAATGGTTTATTTATTACAAGTTACTTTTTACAAGTAAAAGTATATTGACCTATATTTTATATGTTTTATTTTTATTTTGTATTTTTGATTTTATTATTTTATATACATAATTTATAAATTTATATCTTATTTAAATATTCATAAATATATTTTTATTTTATTTTTTGATGTAATATGTACACTTAACAAATATAGGTATTATTCATATAGGTATGTGTATAGTATACTCATCTATATTTTTTATTATATTATATTATTTTTTATGGTTTATTATATTTTAATTATGTACATATAATATAGATAATATTTACAAAAGTATAAAATTGTAAATTATAAAAATCATAAAGAATACGTAAAATGAATATTCAAGTATGCAGTACAATAGGGGTCCAAAATCTAGTTTTTGCATTTTAACTCCAAATTAAATGAAACCACCTTCATTAAATAGCTTGTTAAAAGTTATATACAATTAAAGCTAATTTTGTTCTTTTTGAGTTCATATGGAGAAGAAATGGGTCCGGGAAGTTTAGGTTTTGGCTTTTTATTTTGAGTATAAAAAGTACAATGTATATTATTTTTGTGTGAGATTAATTTTATATTTTCTATATATTTTTATCTACAATTTTCATGTACAATGTTTCTTTATTTAAGGTATGAATAATAAATAATAAAATAGGTCCCAAAAATGCAATATTGGAGCATAAAAATTAGGGTATTTCTATTGTTTTGACCCTTATCTCCCTCTACTTTATTCCTTGTCGATCCAGTCATTATGATGCCTAGGTCTCAGGGTTTAGGTTCATAAAATACCTTTGGCATTTTATTTCTTTTTCTTTTATTTTCTTCATTCCTTTATATTAGCTTTAATCAATTTATTTTATACAAGATTTATACAATAAATAATAATTTTTAATCCATGCAAAATAATGATATTTACATGCATTTAACTAGGGTTTAAAGGCCAAAATGAAAGAATAAATGTGATGAAATAGAGATTCATCAGATGGGAACTGGCAGTACTGGGTATTAGGGGTAATGTGGGAGCTGCTGCTTTTGTTGCTGGGTGGTATTGGGATCATTGGAATACCAAATCTCATTCACCTCCCACACTTGTGGAGGTACCTCGGTCACTGTCTCAATGGTTATATCCGTGAACTGTCTCTCCTGAACCTCAAGCTGACCCTGAGTCCACGTGCTGTGAGGCCCTTGCACGGGCTGCTCTCGAGTATGGTGCACTCGATAGATAGGAGCAGGGGGGCAGATGGGGCAGGTATCCTAATCTTAGATACACTATCAGCTAGATTTGCCATCTATTTCAGAAGCTTGGCAAAATTCTCCCACTCAGCGAGCTTGTGTATCTCGCTCACCTTCTTCTCGATATGGTCAACCTTGGTTAATTTATCACTAATAATCTCCATGTTGAGGAGTAGGTCTTTCGTCAGATCGACGATAGCCATTCTCCCCACCTCCTGTTACATGCAAGAGGGAGGTGGCTTGTCATAATCCTTGCTATATGATCTGGTGCGGCTGGACTCTACCATCTGCTCTAAAACCGTCTAAACTGTGTCGGCTCCTCTATTCAGATGGCTGCCTCCACAAGAAGCATTGAACAATCCCTGAACCTCAGGAGTCAGACCACTGTACAAGTTCTAGGCCAGGATAGGTCGGTCGATATCATGACCTGGGCACTTCTGAATCAGGTCCTTAAATCTCTCCCATGCCTCGTGAAAAGTCTCATGGGACATTTTCGTGAAACTCGATATCTGGGACCTCATCTGATTAGTCCTACTCAAAGAATAGAACTTCTTGAGGAACATGTCCTTCAATGCAGCCCACGTGGTGACTACCCTCTCCAAGTTCTTTAGCTAACAGGCGTCTTTGTCTGCTACAACAAAGGGGAATGCTCTAAGACATATGTAGTCCTGTGATACACGAAGTCATCCTTGATTATCACATACCATTTCAAACTCATGCATGAACATGTATGGTTCCTCTATGATATTGCCATAAAATTTTGGCAGGAGTGTCAAGAAGTGATGCTTTAATTATCTAGCATTAGCCGGTACAACTGTCTGAGCCAATTGTCATTCTGTGCAGCACTAGGATTGTAGGCATCTCTCGTGGATCCCTCCCCCATTCCTCAACTGACCAAGCTCCTATCTGAATATTTCATTTCTCTACTTAGCTTGTGCAAGTCTGGATAGGATATCCTTCAATGGGTCATTATCTCCCTCATCATCCATTTGGAGGCATCTTGTTATCTTGTTCTTCTTCACCTTTAAAGTCAAAGGGATTTGAATTAGTCTGTGTAGAAGAAGTTGATCAAGAAACACCGAGGTGAGGGTCTCCCTCGTTGTGAGATAGGAAGAGAGGAGAGTTCTAGGTCTAGCCTTCCTCAGAAAAAGAAAGTGACTTATTGGCCTTAACTTCTAGGAAAGGGTTGCCTTGAAGCCAAGAGAGCTAAGGAAGAGAGTCATCCTCAACCCATGAGGACGATCGGTTTGGAGTGTTCAGTGAGAGGCTAGCGAGGTTTGAGCAAAAATCATCCCAATCTGCCATTCTTTATGTAAAGAGGTTCAATACGGGAGCACAATAACAAATAAGGAGTGATAGGAAAGGTGCTAAGAGCATAGTCTTTGAACACACATCCCTGAATAGAAACACAAAGCAAACCCCATTTATTCAACTGCACACTGTGAAAGCTGTAAAGGTTCGACTGAATTATCTTATCAATTTTAGTTAGCAATAAAACAATCTTTTTAATCAAGCATGCTGGGTGAGTCTCCTTACGCCCAGCGGTGTTGTGTGCTCCCAATCAATGAGGTGATCTTTCCTGGCTACCGACACACTGCAAAGGAGATGCACGTGCTTACACAACCAAAACATAGTCTAAGGTCGAAGGCAAGCCCTTGCAGCTCTCGAATCTGTGATAGTAAACAATTTAGACTTAGGGGGCAAGTCCAGCAATTTGGGCTCTAACCTTAGTGGTTGCGTCCTTACCCACTCTATTTGGAGGTAAGTACATGCATAAATGGATGGGGTTGCTCTCCCGAAAACAAATCCAATTTTAGTTCAATTTTTTCAGTCAAAATTTTATTAGCAGTCTCGATTTTAAATTCGATTTTCATTGAAATTAATCCACCGTACAAGGCATGCCTAACGAACAGTCTGATTTCCTTTAATCCTAAGTTGTAAAACCAAGGGGAAGGGAGTCCAGAAAAAGCGATGCAACGATGAAATTAGTGATGCATGCCAAGTTTAGAAAACTTACAGTGATCCTCGCTCTTTACATGCAGGATGCAATACAAAATTAAAAATTTTATACTATATGAATGCAGACGAAGAAACCACACCTAGCATAATATTCTATTAGTCGGGAAGAATGTGGATTTAATTTGACTAAGTAGAATGATCTAAAGTGCGTATTATTAAGTGAAAATGTGTGGTCCTAAGTTATACGAGCACAAGCAATGAATATTTGACCTATAAAAATCTCTAAGAGTCGCGTGTGCTGATCTAACCTACAAGCCACTCAAATCGAGCCCCACTTTAACCGGAGAGTGAAACAGGTCCCGACGCACCACAAAATAATGTCCAAGTGCCCAGGTATACATGCGAGATTCCAACGAGAATCCGTTGGAATTGGATTATTACAAATTAATTTAAAAAATGAAATAAATGCATAAAATAAAATCATATACTCTACGCTATCTCACGACTCGACCCGATCTTAAATTTAATGCGATCTTTCAGTCAGCTTAGTTCCTAGAAAAGTCAGCCTCCAATGCTTCTGAGATGCTCGGTCACCTAAGACGTCACTCTGTCGCATCGGGTCCCTCACACAAAAAATAAGATGGTGGTCAAAAATATATACAAAATAAAATAAAATAAAGGAGATAAAAAGAGAAAAAATGTAGGAAAATAAATAGAGTAATAACTAAAAAAAACTAGGGGTTAGACTACCTGAAGAAAACTTAATGTCTAAATTTTCTAAAAAGTCGTGCCTCCCCGACAACATCACCATTTGAAAAACGCAATCAAACATCCACAATGATAAGCATGAGTAGTTCTACTATGTACAATTTTTGGAATATAAAATGATGATAAATGAAGGTACAAACTAAAACTAGAACACTGTGTTCTAAATACGGTGCTGAATAAATTAAAATAAAAGAAAAGATGCAAATGAAATTACTGAAACAAGTAGAGGGTCTTTATGCAATTTTATAAGGGAACATGTACACGCATGTGCTGCTGACGTCATCAGATTGGCGGGTCTCCTTCTGATTATTGGATTTGCATGGGGTAGGGGCTACTTGCAAATTATACATTGGGCATGTGAAAATCCCGTAAATACCCTAATTTAGTGTTGAATTGTTGTAGTATTCGTGCAATCGGAATTAATCAAAAATCGCTAACTGATTAATAAATTAATGTGAGCGTTCAATTTATATTTTTACTTGGGCAAGAAGAAGGTTGAACTCAGGGAGGACACTGTCTCCCTAAGTCAATTTTTAGATGATTCAGAACTTAGGTTTTCAGAGGAATGCTTTTTTTGGTATTTTTAAATGCAAATAATGGATAAAATGCAATTTTGGTAAAGATCGGGGACTTAAATGCAATTTACGATCAAATCATGTCCAAAAATTATGATACTTAGCCAGAATGTTAATCATGATGAAATTAACGCGTAGTAATTTTTTTTGGAATTTTCTGACAATATGTGATTTTTTTATGAACTTTTAAGTGAAACAGAGTGATTGTGACTAATTAATTTCCAATAAATCCATGAAATAAATTATCCAGAAACAAATTTATCTCAATAGATACTTCATAAAGCAATCCAAGAGATTTGAAATTTCACAAAAATATTGTGTGTGGATTTAACTAAATATCAGTTACATAAATCACTCTATAATTTATTTTAGGCACAAGACATCCATTTTCAATGAAATTTTGACGTAAATTAAAACACATTTAGATGCATCATTTCTAAAATTTGCATAAATTTTGGAGCAACCGTTAATTTAATACGAATTTCAGACCATGAATTGGGTAAAATATGCAATATTTCACCAAAATAATTTTAACTAATTTACCATTGCTCACAACATTACAAATAAATATCCTAGATATAAAGAAATATATCCTCTGCAACATGCAATTTTAGATTTGAAAATTGATGCGAAAATGAGACTTAAACAAATATGCAAACACATGATTCTAAATGCAAATATAGAGAACAAATGAAATAAAAAATAACACAATAATGCGCTTCTTTAATTACCTAAACTCGTAAGGGGTTTGTGCAAATTAACCAGGCGGGGGTGTGAGTTGTGCGTGATGTTCAGCTAGCAGGGGCATTGATGCAACTTCCAGAAGCAAGAGGGGTACAAACCCAAATACCCCTTACCGCACGTTCCTTGTGCATGCCCTGGCTAGGGGGTGAGCATTAATGGCTAGAAGTTCGGGGCTACACGCGCAAATTAGCCGCCTCTTTACATGTCATGCACGTGCTAGGGGGCTCGAATTGGCTAGGATTGAGGCAGAGGAGGTCGTGGTGGACACACGGCCTGATATAGAGCGGTCCAGCCCTTATGATGGTTGCGGCTGGGCGGAGGAGGCTGTTGTGAGGCAACAAGGGCAGCGGGTCGCGATGGAGTCGGTTAAAGATCGTGAAGGCAGGCGATGACAAGAGGCAGGCAATGATGGCACGTCAAGGGCGAACGGAATGGAGACCCAAGGGGCTCTACTACTGGTGTGTGGCGGAGGCTCGAGACCCAAGGACTGAGTCAGAGGTGGTCTTACGAGCAGAACTCGAGGGCGACGTAATTGAGGTGGTGTAAAGAAATCGAAGAGGGGATCGGTGGATAGTACGATGGTGATTAGGAGAGAGGTGGACCGACGGAAGTCGAATTGAAAGGGAAAAGAGGTAATGCGATGAGGGAGGAGGAGGAGCGATGGTTGGTATTGAAGTTTGAGCGGAGATAATGAACTCAGGAAAAGGAGGAGCGGGGGAAGTAGAAAAGAAGAAGAAGAAGAAGAAAGAGATTACCATAGAGATTAGATTTCTCGCCTTGAAGGTGATGAAGATTAGAGGACTTCACCGTATCATTGCCTCGATCGATTCCGATGAGGGAGGAATTGAAAGGCTCAGCAACGATCCTGGAGGATATGCAGCAACACGAGGTCTCACCTCACGGATCTCACTGATGATGAAGAGGCTCGTCGTCACTCTACTCTCGAATCGCCTCTGTCATCGGAGTTGGAGGAGGGGCCATGTCTCTTGCAAACGGTGGATAAGCTGCAATGAGGTCACTGATGCCTCATTTATGGGTGGTTGGAACCATGCGTAAGGAAGACGAGATTGTGGGGTGTCATGCGGCATCTGCTCGAAAGAGGGAATTGCAGAGTTGCGGTTGTAGGTGGGAGACGAGGAAGCGGGCGAAGGGGCATCGGAAGTTGGGCGAGAAGATGGGGAGCGGGTCCTGAGAAGATTGGTTATAGGGAGAGAGAGAGAGAGGGAATGACGGGGGAGTGGATGGCGCATGGCATGCGATTGCGGTACGCAACAAGAACTGCCGCGCAAGGCGGGGCAAGCGCAGGAGGCCACAGGAGCGGGTCTACAAGGGGGAAAGGAAAGGCCACGTGGCATGTAGGGGCACAACCACGTGGCAGGGAGATAAAAAATAAATAAATTAAAATATAAATTATAAAGGAAATAAAAAATAATTAATTATTTAAAAATAAATAAATGTATTAACTAAAATTAAGAAAATAAATAAATTAATTAAAATAATAACGATATAAATATAATAGATAATGATATTAATAAATAAAATAATTAGATAAATAAATACAATATAATATAATAAAAAGGAGGTGACACGTGGCGGCTCCAAGAGTTGCCACATGTCGCTCCCAAGAAATTCACAAATCAATGTAAAGAACAATAAAAAGAAATAACAAAAGGACTAAATTAAAAAGGGGTCAACATGAAAGCTGCTCATCTCGACGAGATATACAATTTTTGTGAAGGTCACAAAAACCAAAATAAATCATATGTACATAAAGTATTTTTTGCGGTATCTTATAGATATAAAATACCGTATTTTTGTCTTTTACATATTCTTTTGTCATTTTTCTAAATAAGATAAAAAACCAATAAAATCAGAGAAAATATGAAATAAATATTCAAACTTGATATATTTTTTCTATTTTTTATAATTATGAAAATAAAGGATAATTAAATAAATAAAATAAAAGGGACATATGTACAATATACAATGAGGGGCCCAAAACCCAAGTTTCACGTACAAACTCCGATTCTTTTGAATTTGGTCTTGTTTTGATGGCAATTGAATGTACATTAATTTAAAAGTGGGTAGGGGTCCATATGAGACAACATGAGAGAGATATTCACGTTTTAAGGCTCTTAGTCTCAAACTAGGGATAGAGTTTTATTGGTCAATTTTACAAGTTAGTATTTTTATGATATTTTTTATTTATTAATGTTAGTAATATTTACACTATAAAGTTGATTTTATTCAATGTTGAGTTAATGAAAAATAGATAACAATAAGGGGAAATAATGTGAATATATATGTGATATTTATAAGGGAATTTGGCTTCTTATTTAATGAAAATATGCATGCTAAAATACATATATTAACTCTAAATGCATGAATGAGAATAATGTAATATAAACAGAGAAATGAAGCTAATTACTCAGTAATGAATCTCCATTTTCAACTTTTAGAGTGATGAATCACGGATTCATCAACCCCACACATTTAAACCTTAGTCATCACTAAGCAACTAAAATAAAATGCAAAAGTGAAATGATTTTGGGTTCCATACCAAGGTCATGAACAGAAGGTGAAAATGGAGCTTGACTCGACCCTTTGATTAATTATCTGGCAGAACCTTATTGGGAAGAGGATTTAAGACCAAACAACCTTTAAGTTCCACAAGTCTCTATTTAGGTCGCCTCAACTGTCAGGTTAGAACAAATCCCCATACACAATTCTAATGATTATGAATCTTACTTGTACTATGTAAGTGAAATATAGCCCTCCACATCATAAATGACAAAGAAACAACCTCCTCTAACAAGGTAACCCTAATTCCTCAGTCTAGTAACTCTTTGATCGAGGAGCGGAGTATTTCCTTTTATGTTCAAGTGCAATCGATTCAAGAAGAGGGGGTAGAGAAGAGAATGAACTGTGTCCAGTGTTGTCACATATCCGTGGAGCTTGACCAGTGTAGAAAAGTATCTAGCTTCAGGCTTCCTTGGTATGAGACTTTGAAGCATATGCTTTGCTTGTTCATATTTTTCTCTGACGGGAATATTTATTTATTTATTTACTTTTTGCATGTCTAACTTTTTTGGAGATTTCCTTTTTCTTTTCTTTTTTGATATATATATATAAAAGTGCAGCATGCACATAAGGAGTTTTCCTTCTTGAGATAGTAGACTATCCCTCTTTTGAAGCTTTATTGCAGCCCACATCATCCCGTCGTTAGATGTCGACGCCACTAGACTAGGTTGAGATGCACTACCCTCCTTATAGGAGGACGGATGTTTCCACCCATGTGCTACTCCAAGACAAAGGATTCTGCTTCCTCACCACCACATCAATGAAGAGCTACGTGCACGGTGCTTGTCCAAGTTAGGTCACTGTCTAAAAGAATCATGTGTATGTATGAAATATTCTACTTAGACCAATCAAGATGACATGTGAACATAGTCTTGTGGACTCAAAGAATTAAGTCGCTCGACCTGAAAAATCGTAACTCCAGTTCCTATAAAGTTCCTCTGAAATTAAGTAGATTAAGATCAAATCAAATCCATCCTCGACTTCTATTCATAACTCAGTTCAGAACCACTAACTTTCCAGATTGCATGTGCTAGATATGCAAATGAAATGCAATGTATATGAATGAAGTGCAAGATTATTTTTTTATGAATGCAAGGATGATATGCATAGTAAATAAGAAGCCTCTCTTTTTTTCAACAGTTTTTTTTTAATTTTGGTTCCGGTATACCTTCTATTTTTTACAACAAATTTTACAACAGTATTATTTTACAAGGATTTTACAAAAGTATAGACATTATATAAGTTTTACAACTTGTATACAATATACATATTATACAAGCATGCATGTACCATAAAAAGATTTTTTTCTGACTTTACTCATCCCGTAATTATGGCATTATATATACAAAAAATACATGAAAGTACGAGCTATGGGTAAAGTATATATGTAATATATACACACACCCCTATAATTGGCATGTGTTATGTCCTTGGAGCACAAGAAATGAGGAAAAGACATAGCTCATGCTAAGCAGAGGAAAGTGAAAAGAACAAAAAGTATAGAAGTTGACATGTCCCCTTATACTTAGGCTCTAGGCAGCCTAAGCGTAGAAAAATAGCAAAAATGGGGGGGTCAAGGTCAAGAGGAGAAATGGATGAACATATACACATGGTGGGCATCGGTCCCCCCTATACTTAGGCTCTGGTCAGCCGAAATATATGACATGAGTAAGTATGGGAATCAATGGGATAGGGGAATACAGAGAGAAAATAAATATACAAGCAAGAGCAGGGGTTCCAACAATACTTAGGCTTGGAATAGCCTAAGTATGGAGATAGTATCTACAGAAGAAACAACCTAAGTTCTAGAAGAATGAATAAATCAGATGTACAAGAGTGAGTGAATCTTCTAAGCTGCTGAATCAAGATGTTGCATCTTCATGAGGAGTAATATGATGTATCTCCTCAGTGCTCACTCTGCATGAAGTTGATGACCTCGACTTAGACTAACTGCTCCTTAGAATCTACAAAGTGCTTCAACAGTTGTCCATTCACCACATGGGATTTTGCACAATTAGCGAGATCAGCTATCTCTACACTTCCATTCCCATGTACTTCCCTAACAACAAAGGGACCCGTCCCCTTAGATTTGAGCTTCTTGCGGAACATCTTCAACATGGTATTAAGCGACCATACCTTTTGCCCGGGGACAAAGTCATTGCACCTAATGTGTTGATCACACCATCTCTTCACTTTGTTCTCATAAATCAAACTATTATCATATACCATGTTTCAGATTTCTACGAGCTCGTTCAAGTTCAAGTCATGACAAAGCTTCCCTGGGTGGCAACTCCAATTAATATGTTTAATTGCCCATTCGGATTTGTGAATCAGCTCTATGGGCAAATGACATGGCTTGTCATAGATCATTCTAAACGGTGAAATACCCAAATGTGTCTTGTAGGCTGTCCTATAGGCCCACAGAACTCGATCCAAGAGCTGTGATTAGTTTTTCCTATCGGGATGAACCAACTTACTACAAAATACTCTTCACCTCTCTGTTCGAAACCTCTGCCATGCCATTGGACTTTGGATTGTAAGGACTAGTAACTCTGTGCTCAAATCCGTATTGCTTAGCTAAAGATCTCATATCTCGATTCACAAAGTGGCTACCCCCATCAGAAATCAGAACTTTTGGTACCCCAAACCTGACAATAATATGGTCTCTCACAAACTTATAGATAGTCTTTCTATATGTGGTTCGGGTTGGGATAACCTCCACCCACCTAGATAAATAATCAAGAACCAACAAGATGTACTCATGCCCTTGGTTGTTGGGAAAGGGACCCATGAAATCTATGCCCCATGCATCAAAAACATCACAAATGATCACATTTTGCATGAGCATCCAATATCTTCGTGCAACTGTCCCTCCCATCCTTTAACAAATCAGGCACGACCATATCAATAGCATCTCTAAACATGGTCGGCCAGTACAATCCATATTGGAGTACATTGAGAGTGGTTCTCTTCCTCAAATGGTGCCTTCCAGCCTTAAGAGAATGGCAATACATGAGGACACTCTAGTATTCCTCCTGAGGAATACACCTTGTCCAAACACAATCCGACCTTTCAAAGAAAAGGAACGCATCGCCCCAGTGGTATCTCCTCGAATCTGACTTCAGTCCTTGGTTAACCTCATCCCGGATGCCATACTCGATAGATTCGAGTTTGGACCTCTTAGACAGAGCAAGACAGTCCTTCGGTTTGTTGATAGATCTGTTAAGAGGCTGAATGGGTTACTAAAGGACATTGTCGTCACAATTTAGGGCCTAAAATTCCCCATGGACTTTGTTGTACTGGACATGGAGATCCCTGAATCTGTGACTGGTACCCCCATCATCTTAGGATGACTTTTCTTGGCCACAACCAAGGTAGTGTTCAATCATGATAGCGGGAAGGTATACATTTGCGTCGATAGCAAAAGTGTACAAATAGAGACGATTGAGGAGACTAGAGATAGAAATTCAACTTTCTTAGAGCAGACTACAGACTCAGAGCAGATGACAAACGCAGAGCTAGACGTCCACCAGGAGTGTGATTTTGTGATTACAGATGATGAAGCAATTTGGACATATCCAGCATCACGAGCTCTTGTCACACCTTCAGACACTGTTGAGTTACAGTTGACAACTGATGAGAGTTCGGAGAGCGCACTTGTGGCACAGGGCATCTTAGAGACTGACGATTGTGATCATGGTAGCAAAGTAGATTTTATTCCATGTTCAGATTCAGATCCCTTGGACTCAGACATTGATTTTGATTGGCATGACTTGGATGACTATTTACCATGTCTAGTGTTCATAGAGCCCACAACTAGGACAGAGAGCGAGCCAGTACAGTTGACAGATACACCAGCAGGGCTGTCTTCATGAGATTCATAGATTCAGTGAGAGTTCTCACATATAGATCTGGTAGTTTTTACACAGACTTTTCAGAAGCCAGATTTGCCAGCTCCCACTTTTCCTGAGTTGAAGACCTTATCGCAGAGCATGAAGTATAGGTTCCTTGCAGGTGAGCCAGATATATTCCCAGTCATTATCTCAGCAGATTTGACTAAAGACCAAGAATCTCGTTTGATGTAAGTTCTTGAATAAAATCGCAAAGCAATAGGATGGAGTTTAACTGATCTCAAGGGGATAAGTCTGACCTTATGCTCCCGCCACATTTATCTTGAAGAGGACGCCAAGCCATTGTGTGAGTTCCAGTGAAGGTTGGACCTGAATCTTCGAGAGGTGGTCATGAAAAAGATATCTAAGTGGTGGAGCGCCGATTTTATCTACCCCATCTCCGACTCCAAATGGGCTAGTCCATTGCATGTGGTACCCAGGAAGACGGGTATCATCACAGTTGTGAGAAAGTCTGGAGAGGAGATATTTACTTAGAGGGGTCGGTGTGGACTACAGACGATTGAATCATGCCACCAAGAAGGATCATTTCCCACTACCATTTATTGATCAGATTATCGAGAGGTTAGATGGGAAGAGTCATTACTGCTTTCTTGATGGGTATTCGAGATACAATCAGGTGGCCATAGCACCTGAAGACCAAGAGAAAATGATGTTCACATGTCCGTTCGGAACATATGCTTTTAGATGGATGCCCTTTGGTCTATGTAATGCCCCGGCTACATTCCAAAGGTGCAAGCTTTCCATCTTCTCAAACATGGTGGGTGAATGTTTAGAGGTCCTCATGGACGACTTTTCGGTCTACGGTAATGGGTTTGATGCTTGTCTTGACTGCCTAGACCGAGTACTTCAGCACTGCATCGAGGTCAACCTTATTCTATCTTGGGAGAAGAGTCATTTCATGATGACTCAAGAGACGGTCCTTGGCCATATCATCTCCAACAGGGGCATGGAGGTTGATCCAGCAAAGGTGGATATCATCGAGAAGCTCAATCCACCATCCAATTTGCGACAGTTGCGATCTTTTCTAGGGCATGTCGGTTTCTATTGACAGTTCATATAGGACTTCAGTCGGATTACCCGTCCGTTTACTGATTTGCTGACAAAAGACATAGAGTTCATTGTAGATGATAAGTGTCTTGCATCATTTGAGACTCTTAAGGGATTAGTTGTGGAGGCTCATGTGCTTCAACCACCCGATTGGTCTCTCCCATTCGAGATCATGACGGACGCTTCTGATTTTGTTATAGAAGATGTGCTTGGATAGAAGAGGGACAGATTACCTTTTTCCATTCACTATGTTAGCCAGACTTTGGATGCCACTTAGCGGAACTACACCGTGACTGAAAAGGAGATTCTAGCCATAGTTTTGGCTTTGGATAAGTTTCTATCTTACATTCTTGAATCTAGAGTGACTATCTACACAGATCGCACCACCATCTGATACATCATGACAAAGAAGAATGCCAAAGCCATATTGACAAGATGGATCCTTTTACTCCATGAGTTTGATGTAAAGATTAAGGATAAACCTAGAGTTAAGAATGTGGTGGTGGATCACCTCTCCCGATTAGAGCAACTTGATGATTTAGAGCAAACCACACCTATCACAGAGATATTCCCAGACGAGGCGATTCTTGCTATCACCACACCACCTTAGCAAAGGCTAAGAATGGCTTTCCTAAAATGATAGGAGATTTAAACAACCTTCCAGGATACTCAATGTCAAGGACAATAAAGTCCACTTTATGTTCTTCACCTCGGAAATTTACGACGACAGAAATGATCCCCCGTGGTCTTTTGGTAGATCGATTATGTAATTGAATGATCATCCTAGTCTTTTTGAGTTGTCCGAGTTTAAGTTAATTAAAGACGAACTTCAGGAGGATGTTTAAAGTAGAGTCGTCGTCTAACCGAACATGAGTGAATAAGGTATCATCAATTTCACATGCCATCCGAGTCAATCGCTTGACTTTACCGCTTTTGATTTTATGATTCATCACCAAAGAACTGGCCATAGATATGACATGATATTCAGTCCTTGACCATTTCTGACCCATCTTTTTAGGGTTTAGTCAACTCTTCACAAATCACTTAAGATCGGGCACATATTCTATGGCCTTGATTAATGGAAGCTCTAAGATCAGGCTCTTGCAAAATGCTTCCATTTCAGAATTGTCCAACTTTTTTGAATTTTCTATTTTTTCTTCAATTTTTTGGTATTTTCTATGATATGGTCAGTAGGGGGTCATAGGTCAATGGTGGTGGTGCTTGATTGTGAGTCACGTGATTATTATGTGGTTCGCTTGGTGGTAGCCTCACTTCTTCTGGATTCTGCATAGACTGGATGAGATCATATATTTTCTCAGTCAAAGCATTTGCTCTATGATTGATCCGAGCAATCTCATCCTCAAACATCTCATGACTTGTTATTGAATAATCATTCTCCATATGTCTTGATTCTTTCATGTAACCTCGAGTAGAGTATTGATTGTTCATAATCATTATAGTCTGGTCATGAGTCACATTTCCTTGACTCAGGGTTTCTCGTGGATTGTCGAAGGAAAATTGATTGTACTCAAGAAGATAGTCAACCTGAGTAGGGGATGGTTCACGAGGCTGTGAGACCATAGTAACCGCAAATCATGTTTCTCTGTCAATATTGGTTACTCTATTTTCCATCCTCACTTCCGCTCGCTCTCTCGTGTCCTTAAGATTGTCAAAACGTGAGAGAGGTCTATTCCAATAATAGGTGTGGTCATTGGGTGGGAAGTATGGGAGGGACGAGAATGATGGCTGAGGGAGACCTGATTTGAAGAGCAGGTTCTCCTGGGAAGTGTGAGAAGAAGGATATCGAGACATGGTCGTGGAGATCGGGAAAGAAGACCATTGTGCTGACGTCTTCTCAAGAGAGGGATGTAAATGATCCACGTACCACGATCTGCTTGTGATTGCAAGGTCTTTGACGCATACAAATCAAACACAAAATAAACACGTAGATTCACCCACTCAACACTAGTGAAGGCACGCCAGGGCTCGACCGCTTATCTTTTCGATTTTAATTTTAAGTGATCAAACAATCTTAAAAAGTTAAGCGGAGCTGTTAGGTGCCAAAATATTTCATAAAGACTGTCCCAAGTTCATACAACTAGTTGCATCCACTTTCAGCCAGTATGGGTGTAAGTACGGTTTGTTAGACGGCTACCCGTGTTAATTGAGGACGGAGCCTTTCATGTTGTCCTCTAAACCTCCCACTCTGCTATGGGAGTCGGATCATAAACGGCTACCCGAAACCCTCAGTGAGAAGTAGCTAGTTGTTTTTAAAAACAGTAGTCTGAATGAAAATTTTCGATTTTTGGCTCTACGCTAAGTGTGCGATCTAGTCCTTACAAACAATGAGTGGGTTATTCTCCACCAGACACAAGGGTTAATTTTATGTCAATTTATTTACAGTCACCTTGATTAGCAGTCCCAATTTTAGATTAAGGTTATCACTGAAGTTTTATCTGAGCACAAAAATACACGCCTAGCGAGCAGTCCCAATTCCTTTAATTCCTAAGTTGTAAAACTGAGGAGGGAGAATCGAAAAAGCCAATGCAAGCATGAATCAATGATGCATGCTTAAGAATAAAACTTACAGTGATTCCTCGCGTTCTTCATGCAGGATGCAATACAAGGAATTTAAATTTATACTAAATGATATGCACAGATGAAATCTCCCTAAGCAGATAGTTCTATTAGCGGGAAAGAATTTATTTAAAAATTTGTCTAAATTGAACGATATATACTAGTGCGTATAGTTAGCGAAGAAGTGTGGCCTAAAAATTACGAGCACAGTCAAGAATAAATAAATAAGCGTATATGTGTCTAATTCCTACGCTACTCAAGTCGGGTCCCAACCACACAGAAGGGGTTGAAATAGACAAGACACACCACAAAGAAGTTCAGTCCGAATTATTACAAGGGTTCAAAGAGAGGGACCCTGAGAATAATGCAGGAAATTAAATCTAGACTACGCTCTCTTACACAAAAATTTAGATTTCAATCTTCTTCGCAGATCCTTGATTTATATCTCAAAAATTCGCTCCCAGTAGTCTGCGAAGAGAGAAATTACGGTTAATATCAGAAGTAAGTGAGAAATGCAAAGAAAAATGCAAAAGAAAAAATGATACAAAAATTAATTTCACAAAAATTAATTACGAAAAATAATTTAAAACCCTAAAAATATGTCGTTCCCCTACAACGATGTCATTTGATGAATGTCAAAATTGTCTCTTTAAGAATAATGAATTGTAGTATAGGAGTCGATCTTCGATTCGTCAAAATCACAAACTTTGAATGTTGTGGAACATTTTTTACTTGGCAAGTCTACCAAGGTTGAACACAGGGAATGGTGATTTTTAGTTGCATGGTTTTAAATTAATTTAAATAATTAATTTAATTTTAGGTTAATTTCTATATCAGAAATATTCAAATGGAAAATATGATGAAATAATGATGCTGATGTAATGATGAGGATGCGATGTGAATAAAGTAAATAGAAGTGAAGCTTCAACAAGCTAAAAATTACAAAAATTTTAAAATTTTCCTTGCATATAAAATTCTTTCCTGCACATACATGTCTGTAAATCACTATTAATAAAATCTATTTTTGTACAAATGTTTGTAAAAAGGTGTTGTTTGTAAAAAAAAGTTTGTAAATATTTGTATATCAAAATTATATGTATATTACAAAATTTTTGATTTTTTTTGAAAAACAAAAGTTTGCAAAAATCTTTTTGTAAATGTCTTGCATTCAAACATTTTCAAAAGATTTGCATATTTTAAAAATTGCATCAAAAAGAGTTTTGTACTATTTTCTTACATTTCCTTCTAAGTCATAGTTGACATTTAAACTAGTCTGGAATTAAGTTGGAGAATGGAGTTTGGTTAAGACCTTAATCTACTTAACTCTTAGAGGAACCTCATAAGATTTGGGGTTAAGGCTTTTCAGGTCCATTAGGGACTTAATTTTTTGAGTCCACTAGGCTATGTTCACAAGTCATCTTGATGAGCCTAAGTAGAATACTTAACATCGCATGAGTGACTCTCACAAATAATGGCTTTACTTGGACCACCACCTTACACATAGCTCCACACGGATGAGGTGGTGAGGAGGCAGATTTTTTGGCTTGGAGTAGCACACAAGGGTAGTACTTCTAGGCGGAACCTCTCATCTTCCTCTAGGGAGGGATGTGCATCTCAACTTGGTCTAGTAGCATTGAGGTCTAAAGACAGGGTATGGGTTGCAATAATGCTTCAAAACAAGGATAGTCTACTGGCTCAAGAAGAAAAAGTCCTTATGTATATGCTGCACCATGTAGATATGTTGTACATATGCACATTAAAAAATGTGCAAAATCAAGAAAAACTCCAAAAGTGGACATGATTGAAAAAAAATGCCTGCCGGAGTGTATATAGTCAAATAAAGCAAAGCTTATGTATTACACCTTCTCATCTCGTGAATCTTACAGTGGGAGACTTAGTTATACCGGTTAAGCTCCCAGGGATATTTGGCTACACTGGCCACGATCCATTCTCTTCTTTCCCCTCTTCTTGAGCCAGTTGCACTTGAACTTAGAATGGAATATCCCGCTCCTCGAGGAAAGAGCTACTAGACTAAGGAATTATAGTTACCTTGTTGAGGGAGGTTGTTTCTTTTTCATTTCTGAGGTGGGGAGCTACATATCACTTACACAGTACAAGGAAAGATACATGGTCATTCGAGTTTGCATATGTATTGTTCTGATTTGGATTATTGAGGAGTCATGACCATAGAATGCTGGAACTTAGAGGATGTTGAGTCTTAAACCTATATTCCAATAAGGTTCTGAAAAACTAATAATCCAAAGGTCTGACTAAGCTCCATACTTCAATTTAATGAACATAAGTTTAATAATCAACCTTGATTCTCCTTCTTTTTCTTTTCTTTTCTTTTCACTTCTTTTTCGAATAAGTATTTGCTAAGGGACTAGCAAAAGTAAAGTATAGGGGGTGATGAATCCCTGATTCTCACTCTTTATTCTTTTATTTTAGCTATTTATCTTAGCAAAGCAGCATGCAAATATTTGTAAATACAATAACTTATGCATCTGTTAATCCTGCATAATTAGCATGTTTTTGTGCAAAATAAAAGAATAAAGATAAAGAAAAAGGAAGGAGGTATTTAGAATAAATACAGAGTGACCCAAACCCCAAGAGAAGGTCAAGCCTTAACCTGATTGCAAGATAAAATATGTAGAGAGAGATAGGGCCTACTTTGTGTTGTGCATATTACCTATATGTGTAAATAATTATTTTTGATTAAATAAAAGTAAATCATTATTTTTATTTCCTTGTATATATTTATAAAAAGAATACAAAAACAAAATAAAAATCAGAAAAAGCAAATAAAAATAAAAAGGGATTTTTACATCCATAACCCTGAGTAATTTTGCAATTACAATCATAACCCTGTATAATCGTGAAATACACGACAAACCCTAAATAGTCACTTTGTCTCACACCTATAACCCTTCGTTATCTATTAATCTAACCATATCATTGGGTTAACTTAACCCATGATCTATCCAACTTCTTAAAAAAATAAAAAAAACCTAGTGTGACACATGAGGCGGTGGTGAAGGGCCGCAGGGAGGGGAGGGGCATGCGGGAGGGGTTTGCAGGCATGCGGGAGAGGGCAGGGTGCGTTCCAGGCGGGAGGTGGCGGTGGCGGACAGTAGGGGGTGCGTTTCCAGGAAGGATGGGGGCGTTGGTGCGGGGCTTGCAGGCTGGGTGTTGGCAAGCTCGCGGTGCGGCATGACGAGGCTTGCAGTCACGTGGGCCGAGCTCGCGATGCGGTAGGGACGAGGCTTGCAGGCATGCGGGGGGGGGGGGGTGTTGGCACTTCTCTGGGCTGGGGTTTGCAATCTCGACAGGGGAGGGTCGGTGGTTGGCCGGGGGAAGGGGGAGGGGGCGGGGGTGGCGCTTCTCTAGGCTGGGGGTTGCAATCTCTACAGGGGAGGGTCGGAGGTTGGCCAGGGGAGGGGGGTGGTGCTTTCTGGGCTGGGGGTTGCAATCTCGACACGGGAGGGTCTGGGGTTGGACGGGGGAGGGGGGTGGCGCTTCTCTAGGCTTGGGGTTTCAATCTCGACATGGGAGGGTCGGGGGTTGGCCGGGGGGGTCTTCTCTAGTCTGGAGGGTGGTCAGGGGAGGGTCGGGGGTCAGCCTGGGCTGTATGGGCAGAGGTCTTCCCAGGAGGAGGCAGACATGGGTAGACTTCGTGTGTTCAGCTGGAGGAGGTCATTGGCGGCGAGGGCTCGGTGGGGAGGTGGTGGTTGACGTGTAGGAGGGGGGAGGTTCCCAGGAGGCGACGGCGGGGGTCAGGCTTCGCATGTTTAGCTGGAGGAGGAGGTTGTTGGCGGTGGGGAGGATGTGGTGGTGGTTGTCAACAAGGAGAAGGGGAGGAGGAGGAGGTAGGAGGAGGGATTGTACTTGTTTATAAATAATATAATTTAAAGGTTAGAAAATGCAAATTGTTTGGTGGATATTGTTATAGTAAACGGAATATTGGATGGAAGTTAACTCGAGGGTTATAGATGTAAGAGTTAAGACTATTGAGGGTTTTGGATGTAATTCATGACTATGCAGGGTTATGATTGTAATTGTAGATTAACTCAGGGTTATGGGTGTAAAAATCCCAAATAAAAATAAACTCTTCCGATTATTGTACAAAACACATGTGCACATTTTCACTAGTTATCCTACACATTTAAATAATTTATAAAAATAAAATAAAAACTATTTTGTACTCTTAAAATATGTTGTAAATAAATAAAAATACAAAATAAGGGTATTTACGTAAAAATAAAATAATAATGCATAATACATAGGTATATTATACATGTATATAACACTATATATTGTAAAATACCTAATTTATTTTTCATAAAAATAATTAAAAATCACAGAAAAATTTATTTGAAAAATAATAAATATTTTTTATTTTATACAATTTTTAATTTAAATTCATTTATTATTTTTAATTCATTTATCTTTATTTTTCTAACAGTTTTTGTCCTGTAGCCTATTTTGGTTGTATTTTAGACCGTCTCTGATTGGGCCAGCTTGGATTTGTTGACCTCGGTCAACTGGTCCCCGCTAGCCCTCTTTCGCCCGAGTCGGGTTTTCCACCGACTTCGCCCATTTCTTCCGACTTGATCCGACTGCCATTCTACCCGATCTTTTGCTCCGATTCGAGAGCACAGATCCCTAATCCATGTCCGACGCCAATCTCTGGGATCCGCGCCTCGGTTTACGGGTCACACCCCATCTTCTCGGACCTGAACACCTATATAGCATGTGCCTTCCCCTCCCTTTTCACCACCTTTGGATGTGCCACCACCTCATGCACACCCATCCTTCATTTTCCAGAGTGACAACATGAGAGGGCGAGGGCACCTTTTGGAGCGTGAGAGCCCCCAAGTCTGGTGAGGATTCCCTCGGCTCCTCCGTGAGGAGCATAGCCTCTGACAGCACCGACCATTGAGGCCATTACCCCTGTGGACCGTCGTCCTCAACCCTAGGCAACTCTGTCCATCCTTAGGTACTCCATTTCCTGGTGAATCGACCATTCATCCATCAGACATCGCATCTACGACCACCTTATCTCATTCACATCTCTACCTTGTTCTGATCATTACCCCGCACTCATCCAACCTCCCTTCGCTTCTACATCACGCTCCACAACCTACCCCCTGACTCCAGCCATCAGGTTGGAGCCATCTACATGTCGAATCCTTCACATCGTCGGAGACCTGACCCATTCGCCATCCACCCTCTGTTCATGATATTAGTAGTGCTCTAACACTCACCGGAGCCACCTCTCAGAGCATCACCTCTTTCCTGCAGGATAGAAGCATGAGAAGGCCTCATCTGAAGGTCAAGGATATACCCGGAACGCTCCAGGTCCGACATGCCCCGCCAGGACCTTCTCCTTGGTCCTGGTGATTTTGATCTCACCCATAGCTACAAAACGCCTTTGTCGACGATTCCCTCATCTCAGCAGCTCCTGGTGACGTCGGACCCATGCTCCATCTCCGATTGAAACTCGCCGGAGGTGAGTTCAACCATGTTCGTTCAGATAGACTCGCAGCCATCAGATCAGATGTCTCTCCCAGTTTTGATCTACACCGTCCATCATCGGGAGGCCCACGACCGTCAGATCCATTTGAGGATCCATCATCAGTCGTTCATCATCGAAAGGGTACCGGCGCATCTCGATCGTTCATCCATAAGTGGACCACCTTCAGCCGTTGGATCACTCCTTAATAAAGGATAATTTGCACTTAGGCCCTTTCCTGTTTTATTTTTATTTCCAAGTCCTGTAAATATTTGTCATAGTTATTTTAGTTTGGACATTTTACAGTTAGACCCATGTTGTTTTTAATATTTGCATTTTAGTCCAATCTGTGTGAACTCACGTGCATGTTCACGTGCTTTTCTATTATATTTTAATGATTTGCCCTGGACTTTGTATATGTTATGTTTTGAATGAAAACTGTCTGATATTTGCAATTATACCCCTGTGTGTGGTTTATTGTGCATGTGTGTAATTTCTCTGGATATTTTGCAACTTTCACCCTAAGCTTTTCACATGTATTATTGTTTGGTCAAAAGTTTTATTTTAATTACAAGTAGATCCCTATGAACTGTCTGTCTTGTTTTTAATTAAATAAATACCAAACTAACCCCAAAAATTCCATAACAATTACTGTTAGCAACTTTAGCTCCTGCTAACACGTAATATTTATGGTAATTTTTGTGGCTTAAATTAGTGTCGTTTGATATTTTCTAATAATAAAAAACCCTAAAAAAGTTCTTTACCTTCAGTACCAAATTCGAATAATTCTTTAAAAATTCTATACAAAATTCTGATTGTGAATTTTTGTGTGCTTTACCTTCAGTACCAGTTTTGTTTTAAAAACCTTATAGAAACCCTAAAAATCATAAAAGACCTAAAAACTTATAAAAATCATATAAAATTCAAGAAAATAAAAAAAATACAATTTCTGTTTCTCTTTGTAGCTCTTTTTATTTTGTTTATCATGAAATTCATAACCAGGACTTTAGTTAACTTGCAATATTGTCCTGGTTGTGCACTGTTTTCACTTTTAGCCTTTATTTGATTTTTATAAAATTACAAAAACATCAGAAAAATCCCAGAAAATTACAAAAATACTTTAATTTTTGAAAAACCCAAAAATATTTTTGTCTTAATTTTTGAGCATTTTCAGCCTTAAATAAAAATTCAAAAAGTTTGTTGTTTGCTTTATTTTCTTATTTACCTGATTTTCTTCCTTAATTAAAAGTCATAAAAATTTGCAAATTTTAAAAAATTAAAAATATTTCCTATATTCCGACTACTTCGTACATTTATGTGCTCCTTGTGTTCGACCGCGGTTGCTATAAAAGGTTAAAATAAATAGCGGAGACTGTTGACATTGTTTTGTGCTTGATTGATTTATCCTTTGATTGTATGGTTCTCTCTCTTTTTCTTGTTGATTGTGCCTTGTGATCTGGGTCACAATGACCTTTGATTATTGATTTCCTAACCCGTATCG
The DNA here is from genome assembly GCA_037367405.1 of Ottelia alismoides. Lineage (NCBI taxonomy): Eukaryota > Viridiplantae > Streptophyta > Magnoliopsida > Alismatales > Hydrocharitaceae > Ottelia > Ottelia alismoides. Next base: position 150,516 of record JAZKJV010008144.1, read on the forward strand.
CTCGGGCGTGTCACCATAACTCTAATACAAATGTGGATAGGTGTAAGCATGTGTAGAGATCGAACTCAGGGAGCAAACGATAGATCGATGCAATTAAGCTCAGAAAATTTGTTCTTTCTTGTTGTCTAATTTTTATTTTTTCTAGTTTTTTAATTATATATTTTTTGAACTTTTTGTTTTTATATTTCTATATTTTGTTTTAAATTTAATATTTTATATTTTCTTTTTATATTTTTAGATTTTTACATTTCTTTTTCTTTTTAAAGATATAGAATATATAAGGCTATATATACAATATAGAGTAATATAAGTATAAATACTAGTAAAATATAATATATAATATATATTGTTTTTTGGGTTTTGCGCATTTTTATAATGTGTTTGTGATTTTTCTAGATTTTTTTGCTAATTTTATGTATTTTAAAAGTAAAATATCTCAAATCAGGGATTAAATAATAGTCTGAAATTGAAATGAAGATTAAAAATATCAAAATAAATCCAAAATTTCTTAAATTAGTTTAATGGATAGATAATAATATAAATAAAATTTAGAAATAGGAAAACATATTTTTGGAATTTTTAGTGATTTTCCAATTTTTATAAAGGATTTTGGAGTTTTTGATTTTTAGTTTTTTTCTATTTCTATTTTAATGGATCTGTTTTGGAGTTGATAAATAGTAAAAAAGATAACATATATTTTTTGGGGAATTTTCAAACAGTTTTTCTATTTTTTGGGGTATTTTATAATACAAACATGGACAAAATTGTGCTCATTTTAATTTTAATAAATAGTCAAATGCCTAAAATGCTAAAATAAAAATGGATCCTAAAAATATATTTTAGTAGGCATCTAACCCTATTTTTGCATAATTTTTAGACCACGGGTGCTATTTTTAATATATGAAATCCAAGCACCAAAAACACAAGAACTAGGATGGATATATTTGCAAATAAAATAAAAATCAAGGGCATACATGCAATTTTCAGAATTTTAAAATGTATATTAAAAACTATTGGATCAAATACGAATACAAAACTTCCAAGGGTTTACATGCAATTTTGCCACCTCGCGTGGGATGGTAGGTGAGGTGATGTGGACTGGACCCATATGCAATTAACAAAATACATGGGCCTTTATATAAAATGCCCATTTTATTTACATTCACAATTTATTTATTGGATAAATATATAAATACAAAAATAGCAGGGGAAAGATGTGTAAATTACCCAATAATGTGCACCATCGGACGGTCCTGATTATTTCACTTGACATATGATGCCCTCTCCGTGCCCAAGGATGCTTTGGCGATGGACGCTTGGGATTAAATCCCCAGTCAGATCTGATGGCTGGCAGCAAGGCACATCGGATGGTTCTGACTTAATCTGGAACTACGGCAAGATCAAACGGTAAGGAGGGGCTCGGGAAGAATTGGGAAAAAAACTCACCGACGATGAGTTTTGATCGGCTTTTCTACACTCCCCCGACGTTTTGAAAGTCTCAGTCCAAGGGCAAAATGGAGCAGGGATCCTCCACACTAGATGGTAGCTTCAGGAAACGTTTAACAAGCTCAGGGAAGTACTAGAGCTCCATATATCTCACATGCGATCAAAATCAACCCATGAGGGTCCTTTGTGCTCCATACCTTGCAGTAAAGTTCACGCAAACAATAAAAAGTGATTCTGGGGCTTTATTGGCATGGGTAGATGGAAGACAGAGTGTGGCAGAGACGCTCAAGCGAAGGGCATCAGAGAATCATCAGTTCACAGAACCATGATGGTTTTGGTTTATTGAGTGGTCCGGGAAGACATGGAAGGGGTTGGGAAGCGAAATGGGGTGGCTGGCGGTGGTTGGGAGTAGCGGTATCATGGTGAAAACATGTCGGAGCTCGAGAGCTCTGGTGAGGGGTCCTAGCTAATCTAAGCTAACTAACTAAGAAATGAAATTAAATACATGAAATAAAACATGGGAATGAAGTCTACCTAGAAAGCAGAGAAAACAACTCTTATACCTACCGACGAAGGCATGGAGTAGGGCGGCCGGCGTGGCTACCGTGGGTAACCTCATCCTCCTTCAGCTACTCTCAGACACTCTAGGGGTCTCCAGCTATCACCTGGCGACTTTCTTGCCAGAGGCGGGGGCTCAAGGGCTTGGACGAAACAACTCTTATACCTACCGACGAAGGTAGGGAGCAGGGCGGCCAGCGAGGCTGCTGTGGGTGCACTTCCTCCTTCAACCACTCTTAGACACTCCAGGGGTCACCAACTGTCACCTGGCGACTTTCTTGGCTGGAGGCGGGGGCTCAAGGGCTTGGACGATGACCAAAACGGAAGAAGAGTTCGAAGGTTCTTATTTATAGACATTGATGGGCAACCTTATTGAATGATGATTTGGCGAGAATCCATCGTATGTATAGAAGATCTGGAGCATGGGCGAGATTCTTGGAAGATCGGGGGGAGATCTTGTGAAGGGCTCGAGGTTAATGGGGCAACGGAGCGGGGAGGAAAATTCTGATAAGGTAGGCTGCTCGAGATTCTAACAGAAGTTAGAAAAATGAATGGGGAGTTGACTAGGGGTCAACAATCCCTGGGAGTTGATTGGTCCATGCAGACTGCTACCGGACAAAAGTGTCTAATTTATTCGAAATAATTAATAAAAATGATAGATTATTTTATTATTTTTTGGGTATACAATAAAAAGTATTTATTATTTTATGTAGTATTTTAATATGATTTTCATTTATTTTTTGGTGTTGTTTATTGCAAGTTAATTTTGAGGGTGTATTTATATATATATATATATATTCATCTATGTTTTGGTTATTTTATTTTTTTGTATAATTGATTTTATTATTTTATTCTCTTATTTTATATATTTATAACTTATTTTTAGGTATATAAATATATTTTTATTATATTTTTTGATGTTATTTCTACACTTAAGTAAATAGGAGTATAAATTATATAGAAATAAGTATAGATATTTCATCTATGCATTTTTTGTATATAATTTTTTATGTTTTTTATGGTTTTATTATAGTTCTAATATGTATATATACTAAAATAATATTTACAAAATTCTAAAAATGTAAATTATAAAAGTCATAAAGAATAAATAAAATGAATATTTTATTCTGGTATATAGTATAATAGAGGTCCAAAACCTAACTTTCACATTTTAACTCTAAAAAATATGAAACACCTTCATTAAATAGCTTATTAAAAGTTATATACAATTAAATGTTATTTTGATACATTTTGAGTTTTTATTTAGGAGATATGGGTCTGTGAAGTTTGGGTTTTTTATTTTTATTTAGAGTAAAACTTGTACAATGTATATTATTTTTGTGCAAATTTAATTTTGTATTTTTTATACATTATTATCTATAACTTTTATGCATAAGTTTCTTTATTTGATGAATAAATAATGAAGAATAAAATAGGTCTCAAAAATGCTTTATTGAATGAATAAAAGAATTGGATTTTTATTGTATTATTGGCCCTTACATCCCCCTACTTTATTCCTTGTCGACCAACTTTGTCGACCAACTCAATTCTCGACTTGGTCTCAGGGTTTTGGGTCATAAAATACCTTTGGTATTTTATTCTATTTTTTTCTTCTCTTTATTCAATTATTTTGGCATTAAAAATTGTATTATTTATATAATGAATGCAATAAATAATGAATGTTATTTTGTACAAATTAATGCTATTTACATGCATTAACTAAGGTTTTTAAGGCTAAAATGATAGAATAAAGGTGATGATATGGAGATTCATCAGTCCTGTGACTCTTAATCGTAGTTCAAAAACTTTTGGATAATTTGCATATGGAACCTTAAAGTATTTGTTATTTTGTTTTTAGTCTAGGCCATGTCACCTCACGTGTGGTCCTACGTGAGGGTTTTTGTGGGTTAATTACACATTTCATCATGCAGTTTCTGTGGCTTTCTGATGAATCCACATTTCATCATCTTTATTCTATCATTTTGGCACCAAAAACCCTAGCAAATTCCTGTAAATAGCATTAAATAGAGCATCTTAGCATTCATGCATGTGCATTTAAATAGTGTATAAAGTCCTGTAATTAAAACCAAAATTATAGATCAAATAAAAGAAAAGAAAAAGAATAAAATATTGTAAATATTTTATGACCCGAAACCCCCGAGACCTAGGCATCTTGATGAATAGGTCGATAAGGAATAAAGTAGGGGGAGATAAGGTCAAAATACAGTGTAAAATACCTATACATTCTATTCATTCTTTATTCATTTTGGGACCTATTTTTGGTTCCACTTTTTATACCTCAAATAAAGAAACTTTGTACATGAAAGTTGTAGCTAATTTTATAAAGAAAAATAAAAAATTGATTTCACTGAAAAATAATGTACAGATAAAAAGTTATGGTCTGAATAAGAATCCAGAATCCCAACTTCCCAGACCCGTATCTCACAAATAAAAATCCAAATGCAGCATACTCACCTTTAATTGTATATAGAAAAAATAAGCTATTTATTGGCGGTGGTTTCGCATTTGGCGGAGCTACGGTTTGAAAGTTGAGTTTTGGACCCCTGTTGTATAATTGTACATATTAAAATATTCAATTTATTATTTATTCATTATTTTTATATTTTTATATTTTTATATTTTTATATTTTTATAATGTTGTAAATATTATTTATAATAATTATACACATTAAAATCAGAATAAAAATGAAAAGAAAACTCAAAATAAAAATCCTCATAAATACAATACATAGGTATATGGCTTATATTTATACCTATATAATACATACTTTTATTTTATTTAATATACAAAACACATCAATAAAATAAAGTAAAAATATATTTATGTGTATAAAAGTATTTTATAATTTTATAAAATAATAAATAAAAATAATAAAACTAAATACACAAATTAAAATAAAAGAATACAATATATAGATAATATACCTATATAGGGGTATAAAAGCAACTTGTAAAAATAAATATCATAAAAATAATTAAAAATCATAATAAAAAATTTATAAAATATAAGCATTTTTTATTTTATAAACATAATTAAATAAAATAGTTTGCTATTTTATTTCGATTTTTAAAACATTTTTCTCAGGTTTTTTCCTGGTTGGTCCACGTGGACCAACCAGGAGGGCTGGAGAGTTGACCTCGGTCAACTCTCTGACCAACACCTGTGGTATGTCAGAAGTGGCCTTTGACCAACTTTCACCCAATTCTTGAGGCCACTCCGTTACTCCTTTCATGATGGCGTCTTCTTTGAAGTTGTTCCTCGATCTTAGATGAATCACGCCAGAGGATTTTTTCGACCCTTGGGTCGTTGTTTCGCCCGTGATCGCGCCTCGAAGTTCGCCCCTTGGCCAAGTTTCAAAACCGCACCCATTTCCCCCATTTCAGTTTGAACCCCTTTTGACTTCGTCTTGGCTCCTTAGGATGCGCTCTGGATCGACCATGGTGACAGCGTGGTCTCCAGCCATCTAGAGCGGGTCTTGGCGTGGTTATATGGTTGTTCCACCATCTCCGATGGGTCGCCGTCGTCGAGGTACCCACCTCTGGTTTTGATCGCCATTGAGGTCCATTTTTTGTTGTATTTCGTGCATTTTTTTGTAGTATGGTTAGCTGGTCATCTTAGCCTACGTTTCGTGCCTTAATCTTGTCGATTTGTCAAGCATTTCACCCCCAGTCCGCAACCGACCACGTTGCCAGAGTTCTTCGAGCTCCGGCAGCCATCCACCACTCCATGCCGCCAACCGTTCACCAATAAATGCTGGGGCTTGCATTTCCTTTGCTGCTGCGTTTGGTTTTTGCCCTTTGCAGGTCCCAGGAGAGGCAAGCGTGCCTCGTTTTTGCTCAAGAACTGCCCAGGTCACCGGAGGAGCCTCAACTCGCTGAGACCATTCGTTGGTCTTCGGCCTCGTTCAGACCACCTAGGAGTTTCACCGGGGGCGCGGGAGAACGTTCATGCTACCAGCGGGACTCGGGGAGGTCGGGAGCACAAGCGCCATCGATTCCTAACTCGCCGCCGGCGAGTTCCTCGACTGTTCTTCCACCGTCGTCGAGCGCCGTTGGATCTGGACCTGCCCCAGTTTTGATAGGGGCCGTTGGATGCAGTGCGCCCTCTAGTCGTTAGATCGCGCCCTCAGGTCTTAATCTTGGCCGCTGGATCACGAAGGGGCATCGAACCCTATTGCTTCGACACGTGTCTTAAGTGACGCGCGCACAGCCGATCGATCGTCCCCTGCGTTGGGTATTTTGCACCCTTCTCCCCAATGTTTTTTGTAATGATTAATTAATACTAAATCTTTCTTCGGCCGTTATATTATTTTGTAATATTTACTGAAACCCCCCTGGACTTTTCGATATTGCACTCGCGCCCTTGCCAGCGAGGCGCACGTGCGTGAGCACGTGCGCTTGGCTATTTTGCCTCCAAGGGCCTATTGTTTTGGGTATTTCTTTTTGCTCCTGAAAGATGTATGTTTAGTTATAATATTGCTGTGAAAATTGCGCAGAGGCCCTTGGTTTTCTGAATATTACAAAAACGTCCCTGCCAGAACTTTAATTTTTGCATGCTTGCATGAATTAATTAGAGCCTCATTTGAAACCCAAAATTTCTCAAATTTTGAGCTTAAGCTCCTGCAAGCTTGTACTTATACGCCCTATTTTTAGTTTTTAATTTTATTTTATTTTTATATTTCTTAGAAATCAAATATAGTCATTTTGTGCACTGTCTAGCTTAGAAAATGCCAAAAAAATATTAAAAGGTCTCGAAAAATTCCAAAAACATTATCTAGTGTGCATTTTATCCTATTTTAGTGTCAGTCCAAAAATCATTAAAAATGTCAAAAGAAAAACACTAAAAATTTAAAAAACTCAAAAACTTCAAAAAAATATATAAAATCGAAGAAAACTCCAAAAAATACAAAAATCAGTTCTTGTTTGTTCTATATTTCATTTTCTTTATCAGAAAATTATTGTGAAAAATTTTGATTGCTGTTTGCTATTTTTAACTTCCATTTTATTCACAACCAGCACTCATTTCACTGTTTTGCCTTATTTCAGTATTTAAAAATACCAAAAATACCTTGAAAAATCCCCAAAAATCACAAAAACAGTAAAAAAATCCTAAAAATATCATAAATATTATTATTTCTGAATTTTTGGTTATTTTTGCATATTTTTATAAATATTTTATCTTGTCTTCTATTACATTGGTTTTAAATTCCAATATTGAAAAAGAAAAAAAATATAAAATATAAAATTATAAAAATCAGAAAATTAAAAATCAAAATACAAAATTAAAAATTAAAAATTAAATTAAAAAAAGTAAAAATTAAAACCCACAAAAATTTCATTGTTTGCTTGCTTAGTGTAGACACTTCACACACATTGACTTGTGCACATTAATTTTGAATTACCCTGTTTGCTCCATGTGTTCGAACTCTCAGCATACTTGTCCCTATACACCATATGTACAGAGTTAAAAATAAATTTTAACTCCACATTATTTCTAATTTATTGATCTTTAGTGTGGGTTAATTGTTGATTAAATACATGTTTCATTTGAGAGTCGCCACAGCGACGGTTGTCTCTGCCTTGTGTGAGACACCTTTTAGGCTCTCTTGAAAATTTGCGTTTATCAAATGGCGCCGTTGCCGGGGAGCAACAACGCGTAGTTCGAGTTTTTGCCTCGTGTTGTGATCATTTGTCTACCTTTGCGGCTTTTATTTCTGCTTGTTTTATTTTGCATTATTTTTGATATATCATTTGAATTGTCTAACCACTCTCCTTGTTTGGATTCCGTGTGAGGTACGCGGATCGAGGGAGGAGCCCCTCTCTTCCTGGAGCACCTGCGCACCCACGTGAGGCGACTTGACTTAGCACGAAGGCGGGCTAGGAGAGAATTTTGAAGACAGTTCTATTTCCTTTATTCTCTTGTATTTAGTTTGTAATTTATTGTGAGAGAGAGACTATTTATTGTAATAATACAGGTACTCCCGGACATTTGGATTCGTGCGAGCCTAATTTCCAAGTGATTGTTCACTTGGGGGCTCGCCGTGCTTTTCACGGCTTTTTCGTGTTTTCTCGCATTCTTTTTATTTTGTTTTGTTTTTCGATTTTATTTATTTTGTGTGATTGAGCCCCTAGTTCTAGGATAGCTTGCGATAGACTAAGGCCAAACACCTAATACTTTGCATGCACCTATAGTTTCGTTTGGACTTAGTCAAAATCTTAAACAGTTGATCATTAGCTTTCGATCTACGCGCCACGAGCTCATTCCCACACAAGCGCTTTCTCCTAACTCAAATGTGTTGAGCAGAGGAGGGGTGAGCCTAGACCGGACATTAGGATTGAGGGTTGGTGGTCAGCTTGTGGTTCTTCACGATAATAGCAATTTCTGAAGCTTAGGGCGATTTCATCGGCTTTTACATTTGCATATAGATAGGTTTCAATTCTGCTGAGCATCCTTGCATGTAGAGTGCTAGAGGCAAGGTGAGCATTTCTCTTTAGCATACATCATCGATTGCCGCTTGCATTGCTTTTCCGCCTCTCCCTCTGATTTTGCCAACCTAGGTGCTTAAAGGAATTGACTCCTCGATAGGATTGTGCATTTTTATTAAAAATCCAAAAAAAAAGTGATAATCAATAAAATTGGGACTGCTAATTTTACTTGACCCTAAAACCGATCAAAAAGAAACATCTTGTATTGGGGCGAGTAATCCCCTCATTGTCTTCGCTTTTATTTTGCTCGCGCACACCTTAAGGATTAGTACCCAAATCCCATCAAGCCCCCTAAGTGTGTGTGAAATTCTTTGACTTCTCACCTAACTCTAAAACAGACAAGATTAAAAGACCGCATTTTACGGTCTCTACCGAGTTGAGTAGGTGAATTGAGGGTTTGTATTCTTTTCAGTTTTGACTGTGATTGTTGTGTGTGTCCTAGATCATCTCTGCGCACTTGCGCCTTTCTTCTTCACTCTCTTGACTTGACCACCGTGCTCTCCCGATCATTTCCTTTTGTTTTCGAGATGGATCCCTGGAGTGCATTTTATCCGGACTTTACGGACCCCTCGCTCGCTCCAGCCGATCCACCTCCCTTTTATCAGGAGGATCCTCCTCCTACTTTTTCTGATTTTTGTACATATCCGCCTCAGCCACAGTATCAGACCTCGGACTTCTACCCACCTCCACCCCCACATGTATATTATCCTCCTCCACATCCACCCGAGTCTGACCTGTTGGAGTCACCTCCCACGACGTCCATGAGTGTTGTCATGAACCTAATGCTAGAGCACATCAATTTGATGAAGGAAAATCTTGACACTTTGAGAGAATATCGGACTAGTGCTCTTTTCATCATGGATACAGCTTTGCTTGTGAAGAATCATGGGAGCTTGCAATCGCCAAAAATATAAAAAAATGAGAAAAAATTTAAAAATCCAAAAAGATTTCGGGAGACACTTGGTTGATCAATATTTTGAGGAGAGAGTCCACTTGCCAGAACCTTGGACCACACATGCATTCACACCCAGTCCCACCTTTGACCCCGAGGATGCCGCTGTACAGATTGCTCTTGGCATGCCTCGTGTATACGCTGATTCCGACTTCCTCCCTTGTATGGAGGAATTCCAAAAATTCAAAAAAATGTTATCTGAACCCGAAGTGGTGGCTGCTATTCATGAGATTATCCGTGCCCCACTTCAGCAGGCCATGACCCACATGTCTGCTCCTCTTCCCAAGAAGAGAAAGCGGAGGAGCAGATCTGAGCGTCACATTCTGACCATGGCCACTGCCCTCGCCATCACACACCGTCCCATTCCCAAGAAGAAGAACACAGCTACACCTTTCATCACTTGCACAATCTCTGACTATACATGTGATCGCACTCTCCTGGATGGCGGTGCATCTATTAGCATATTACCCTTCTCACTGGTACAGTCTCTTCACTTAGGGTCTCTCAAGAAGACCAGGATGATCGTTCAGTTTGCTGATGGATCAATCAAGAGGCCGAAGGGTATCCTTGAAAACGCCGTCATTTCTATTCAGGGCACGAGCCACAATGTTGATTTTGTCGTGTTGCCCATGGAGAACTCCACAGGGGAGCTGTCTCCAATCATCCTGGGACGACCATTCCTCGCCTCTGTGAGGGTCGTTATCGACTATGGATCAGGAGAGATTCGCTTCCGTCCTGTTGACGAGAGCGAAGTGTTGATCACCACACCCACAGTTGACCAGAGACCTGCACCTGATGCACCTTCACCGATTATAGCTGACTTTGAGACCTGTGACCTACCTGATGCTACTAGAGATACTTCCTTAGCGATCCCTGATGAGCCCCGACGGATCCCCCGAAAGGGAAGGAAGTCGGAAAGCATGGACCTCATTAATCCTCCTCCTGGTGTGTGGCGATGTGTTGATGAAATCCAGAGTATCTACGTGATTGAACCATTTGAGCAGGGGGCAGATACCAAAATAACTGAGGATGTTTATGAAGTTGCCCATTATTTGAGAGACCTCATAAGGAAACAAATGACCCATGTAAGACTAGACAGAACGGACCTGCTTTGACTACTTCCACTGATGAGTCTGCTCCTGTCCATGTAGATTCTGATGGGCCAAAGGCCGAAGTTGATTTGATCGCTTTTCTTCAGAAATTTGGGCCTTTTGATGAGAAAGATGATCCGGTTGAGACTCTTGAGGGCGATCTGAGTTCGTATACTTCCACTGATGATTTCGTTCCTTTTGATTTTGACCTGGATGAGGACTCGCAGGACGACTCCGATTACACTTCTTCCGAGGATGATGAGTTCGTCTCATTTCACTTTGATATCGGCGAGACTTCCAAGGCCAGACCTGACCACACTTCTTCCACTCACCAGTCTGCGCCTTCACACCATAGGACCACCAAGGGCGAACCTAGCCATATTGCTTCCATCGATCAGTTCGTCCCTTTCCGTTTTGATTCCACTGAGGGCGTTCACCGTGTCGACCCTGATCGGCCTCCGTCCACTGTGGACCCCGATGTTGACATACACCATATCCGATCTATCCCTCAGCGGTCCCGCAAGAAGGTTTGCTTTCCACCTTCTGATGATCACCCATTTATGTTGTAGATTCTATCCTTTGACACTCTTTCCATCTCCCGTTTTTGCTCGTCTACCCATTTCTCGTGTTTGCCTTGCTTAGGACGTACTTTGTCCTACGTATAGGAGGGGTAGACGAGTTGAGTGTTCTTTCTTCGTCCGTGTCATCACTCCTGTTGTTGCCTATACTTAGGGCTTCTTTTACCCTAAGTATAGGGGGAGTGGTGTGTACATCCTCACGATCTCTTCATCTATCTTTTGATTTCCCTTTTTCTTTTCTTCTTTTCTTCTTTTCCTCTTCTATCTTCTTTATCTATCAAAAAGGTGCCTCCCTTGTAGACAGTTTTCCATACTTAGGACGTACTTTGTCCTAAGTATAGAGGGGTTGGCACCCCGAGTTTCTTTCATTTTCATTTCGATCCTCTCCATTGTCTCCTCTTCTTATCTATACTTAGGGATATCTTACCCTAAGTATAGGGGGAGACAATCTGAGTACGATCTGTTCATTCCCACCCTTGACCCTCCCTGCTTTGTGTACAGTCTGCTATACTTAGGATTATTTGATCCTAAGTATAGGGGGGATGGTCAACTTCTCATTCGTTCATTGACTCCTTCATTAGTTATTTATTCTTTAGACTTGTCTATACTTAGTACGAGTTATGTCTTCTCTTTTCTCTCCGATCTATGAGGACATAGCTCAAGCTAAGTATAGGGGGTCGTATATACTACGTATATACTTTAGCCATAACTCGTACTTTCGTATTTTCCTAATAAATATGGCTAATACATCATTAAAAACCTTAATAAAAAGATGTGATTATTCCTCAAATTCTTATTGTACTTACTGATTAATAAATCAGGTGAAAATGTTTTTTGCAAATTGTTTGAAAAATAGTTTGAAAATCGTTGTGAACATTTATTGAAAACTATTTTGAAAATATTTTGTTACATGTTTTCAACCTTTGTAAAAATGTGTGTTTTGTAAAAAAATATTTTCTTTGTGTGAAATAAAATGTTTGAAAAATGATTTGCAAATGGTTTGAAAAATGGTTGCAAAAATATTTTGAAAAATCTATATATACTGTTTTGAAAACCTTTGCAAAATGATTTTCAAATGTGTGTACATGTTTGTAAAATGTTCGTCAAAATTATTTTGGACTAGAGTTTTCAAAAATTGTGTGAAAAGCTTGTGTCAAATAAGGTTGAGGAATACATACATCACACCAAAATCCACTATGTATATATGTATAAAATTGACCACTTACCCTGTAAATTCTTAAAATCCACTTCTTGTAAATATAAGAAGCACTCCCATGTACATATTTTTCACCTAGTATTTAGCCAAAACTTTTTCTTTTCAAAAATCCCAAAAACATTTACAAAATTAAAATCCAAAAACATCTGAAAAATCTTTTTGAAAAATACAAAAAATTGCATCTGCATATGCATTCATCATATTTTCAAAAATCCATAAAAAGTTCAAAATCTTTGAAAATTGCATTACAAAAATATATTCTGCATTGCATTGCATGGCATGAGCATTTTTCGGATTGAGTTTGATAGTTGAACAAGTCTAAGTAAAATCCGGAGATTGGAGTTTGATTGGACCTTAAAATCTACCTAATAACAGGAACCTTATAGGAACTGGGTTTGAGGTACTTCAGGTCTAGTTGACTTAATTCTTTGAGGATCACGGGACTTGGTTCAATGGATTCTTGACTGCCTAAGTAGAGCATTTCAGAGCACACGCACGACTCTTGTTGATAATGACCTAACTTGGACACCTGCACCTTTCACATGGCTCAACTCAGTTGGAGTGGTGAGGGGATTGGATTTGCCGGTATGAGACGCACACAAGTGGAAACATTTGTCCTCCTCTAGGGAGGGAAGTGCACCCCAACCCGTCCAGTGATAAGGAAGTCTAAAGACAGGAGGCTATGGGTTGCGATAAAGCTTCAAAAGAGGGATAGTCTACTGGCTCAAGAGGAAAAACTCCTTATGTAAATGCTGATGTATATAGTATTCAAAAAAAATGTTCAGGCATGTACAAAAATAAAAAGCCTGCAAGTATGTACAAAGTCAATAAGCAAGCTTGAGTTCCAAAGTCAAATATGTGAGCCTGCAGCAGGATGACTTGACTACACTGGTCTTGCATCCCGGGATAGGTAGCTACACTGGCTACCGTCCATTCTTCTCTTCACCCCCTCCTCTTGAGCTGGTTGCCACTTGAACTTAGAAGGGAATACCCCGCTCCTCGAGGATGGAGTTGCTGGATTGGGGAATCATTGGGTTGTCATACTGGAGAAGTCATTTTCTTTGTCATTCTAGTTGGGGAGAGCCACCATCACTTAACTGTACGAGTCAGACTCATAGTCGTAAGAGTTTGCGTATGAGTTGAAGTATTTCTGACCTGGCTATTGAGGAGACTTGGATAGAGTTTTGGGATTCTCAAGGACTGTTGAATTTCAAATACGGTTCTCACTAAGGTTCCGCCCGCACTAAATTTCCAAAGGTCCGACTTAGGCTCCAAACTTTGATTTTGCGAAGACAAGTTTGATAATCAGATAAAATCCAAGTTCTTCTTTTTCTTTTCTTTCTTCTTCTTTTGCACTTATTGCATAAGTGTTTGCTAGGGACTAGCAAAGGTAAAGTATAGGGGGATGATGAATCCACATTTCGTCATCTTTATTCTATCATTTTGGCACCAAAAACCCTAGCAAATGCCTGTAAATAGCATTAAATAGAGCATCTTAGCATTCATGCATGTGCATTTAAATAGTGTATAAAGTCCTGTAATTAAAGCCAAAATTATAGAATAAATAAAAGAAAAGAAAAAGAATAAAATATTGTAAATATTTTATGACCCAAAACCCCCGAGACCTAGGCATCTTGATGAATAGGTCGACAAGGAATAAAGTAGGGGGAGATAAGGTCAAAATACAGTGTAAAATACCTATACATTCTATTTATTCTTTATTCATTTTGGGACCTATTTTTGGTTCCACTTTTTATACCTCAAATAAAGAAACTTTGTACATGAAAGTTGTAGCTAATTTTATAAAGAAAAATACAAAATTGATTTCACTGAAAAATAATGTACAGATAAAAAGTTATGGTCTGAATAAGAATCCAGAATCCCAACTTCCCAGACCCGTATCTCACAAATAAAAACTCCAAATGCAACATACTCACTTTAATTGTATATAGAAGAAAATAAGCTATTTATTGGCGGTGGTTTCACATTTGGCGGAGCTACGGTTTGAAAGTTGAGTTTTGGACCCCCGTTGTATAATTGTACATATTAAAATATTCAATTTATTATTTATTCATTATTTTTATATTTTTATATTTTTATATTTTTATAATGTTGTAAATATTATTTATAATAATTATACACATTAAAATCAGAATAAAAATGAAAAGAAAACTCAAAATAAAAATCCTCATAAATACAATACATAGGTATAGGGCTTATAATTATACCTATATAATACATACTTTTACTTTATTTAATATACACAACACATCAATAAAATAAAGTAAAAATATATTTATGTGTATAAAAGTATTTTATAATTTTATAAAATAATATATAAAAATAATAAAACTAAATACACAAATTAAAAATAAAAGAATACAATATATAGATAATATACCTATATAGGGGTATAAAAGCAACTTGTAAAAATAAATATCATAAAAATAATTAAAAATCATAATAAAATAATTTAAAAAATTATAAGCATTTTTTATTTTATAACCATAATTAAATAAAATAGTTTGCTATTTTATTTCGATTTTTAAAACATTTTTCTCAGGTTTTTTCCTGGTTGGTCCACGTGGACCAACCAGGAGGGTTGGAGAGTTGACCTCGGTCAACTCTCTGCCCAACACCTGTGGTATGTCAGAAGTGGCCGTTGACCCACTTTCACCCAATTCTCGAGGCCACTCCGTTACTCCTTTCATGATGGCGTCTTCTTCGAAGTTGTTCCTCGATCTTAGATGAATCACACTAGAGGATTTTTTCGACCCTTGGGTCGTTGTTTCGCCCGTGATCGCGCCTCGAAGTTCGCCCCTTGGCCAAGTTTCAAAACCGCACCCATTTCCCCCATTTCAGTTTGAACCCCTTTTGACTTCGTCTTGGCTCCTTAGGATGCGCTCTGGATCGACCATGGTGACAGCGTGGTCTCCAGCCATCTAGAGCGGGTCTTGGCGTGGTTATATGGCTGTTCCACCATCTCCGATGGGTCGCCGTCGTCGAGGTACCCACCTCTGGTTTTGATCACCATTGAGGTCCATTTTTTGTTGTATTTCGTGCATTTTTTTGTTGTATGGTTAGCTGGTCATCTTAGCCTACGTTTCGTGCCTTAATCTTGTCGATTTGTCAAGCGTTTCACCCCCAGTCAGCAACCGACCACGTTGCCGGAGTTCTTCGAGCTCCGGCAGCCATCCACCACTCCATGCCGCCAACCGTTCACCAATAAACGCTGGGGCTTGCATTTCCTTTGCTGCTGCGTTTGGTTTTTGCCCTTTGCAGGTCCCAGGAGAGGCAAGCGTGCCTCGTTTCTGCTCAAGAACTGCCCAGGTCACCGGAGGAGCCTCAACTCGCTGAGACCATTCGTTGGTCTTCGGCCTCGTTCAGACCACCTGGGAGTTTCACCGGGGGCGCGGGAGAACGTTCACGCTACCAGCGGGACTCGGGGAGGTCGGGAGCACAAGCGCCATCGATTCCTAACTCGCCGTCGGCGAGTTCCTCGACTGTTCTTCCACCGTCGTCGAGCGCCGTTGGATCTGGACCTGCCCCAGTTTTGATAGGGGCCGTTGGATGCAGTGCGCCCTCTAGCTGTTAGATCGCACCCTCAGGTCTTAATCTTGGCTGCTGGATCGCGAAGGGGCATCGGGCCCTATTGCTTCGACACGTGTCTTAAGTGACGCGCGCACAACCGATCGATCGTCCCCTGCGCTGGGTATTTTGCACCATTCTCCCCAACGTTTTTTGTAATGATTAATTAATACTAAATCTTTCTTCAGTCGTTATATTATTTTGTAATATTTACTGAAACCCCCCTAGACTTTTCGATATTGCACTCGCGCCCTTGCCAGCGAGGCGCACGTGCGTGAGCACGTGCGCTTGGCTATTTTGCCTCCAAGGGCCTATTGTTTTGGGTATTTCTTTTTGCTCCTGAAAGACGTATGTTTAGTTATAATATTGCTGTGAAAATTGCGCAGAGGCCCTTGGTTTTCTGAATATTACAAAAACGTCCCTGCTAGTACTTTAATTTTTACGTGCTTGCATGAATTAATTAGAGCCTCATTTGAAACCCAGAATTTCTCAAATTTTGAGCTTAAGCTCCTGCAAGCTTGTACTTATACACCCTATTTTTAGTTTTTAATTTTATTTTATTTTTATATTTATTAAAAATCAAATATAGTCATTTTGTGCACTGTCTAGCTTAGAAAATGCCAAAAAAATATTAAAAGGTCTCTAAAAATTCCAAAAACATTATCTAGTGTGCATTTTATCCTATTTTAGTGTCAGTCCAAAAATCATTAAAAATCTCAAAAGAAAAACACTAAAAATTTAAAAACACTCAAAAACTTCAAAAAAATATATAAAAATCAAAGAAAACTCCAAAAAATACAAAATCAGTTCCTGTTTGTTCTATATTTCAATTTCTTTATCAGAAAATTATTGTGAAAAATTTTGATTGCTGTTTGCTATTTTTATCTTCCATTTTATTCATAGCTAGCACTCATTTCACTGTTTTGCCTTATTTCAGTATTTAAAAATACCAAAAATACCTTGAAAAATCTCCAAAAATCACAAAAACAGTAAAAAATCCTAAAAATATCAAAAATATTTCATTTCTGAATTTTTGGTTATTTTTGCATACTTTTATAAATATTTTATCTTGTCTTCTATTACATTGGTTTTAAATTCCGATATTGAAAAAGAAAAAAAATATAAAATATAAAATTATAAAAATCAGAAAATTAAAAATCAAAATACAAAATACAAAATTAAAAATTAAATTAAAAAAAGTAAAAATTAAAAACCCACAAAAATTTCATTGTTTGCTTGCTTAGTGTAGACACTTCACACACATTCACTTGTGCACATTAATTTTGAATTACCCTGTTTGCTCCCTGTGTTCGAACTCTCTGCATACTTGTCCCTATACACCATTTGTGCAGAGTTAAAAATAAATTTTAACTCCACATTATTTCTAATTTATTGATCTTTAGTGTGGGTTAATTGTTGATTAAATACATGTTTCATTTGAGAGTCGCCACAGCAACGGTTGTCTCCGTCTTGTGTGAGACACCATTTAGGCTCTCTTGAAAATTTGCGTTTATCACTTTCTTAGAAATATTGAAAGTATTTTCAGAAATTACAAAATAGTCCCTCCCACTTTTATTTGAATTTATATTTTATTGGAAAATTTGCTTAGATGTCCCAAGTTATTTGGTTGTTTATATATATGCCCCTACAAGGTGTTTTTATATTAAAAATTAATTGGAAAAATTGTGCCTAAACTCTTAGACTTTATTTATTTTTTAAAAATGCATGCTTAAGCTTTCAGAAATTACAGAATAGTCCATGTGTGTTGTATTTAATTGTTTGCTTCATTTTTTGTATTAATTACCTAATTAACTCCAAAAATCTTAAAAAAAAAATTTGAGTACTTTATATGATATTATATCACTTTTTTTTATTAAATATTTATTATTTTTTTCCTAATATAAATGGCAAAACTAGCTATATTTTACGGTTTTGACTTAGAAAAATCATAAAATTGATATATAGCTTCAAAAATTACAAAAAAAATAGGGTAAGTGTATTTTACAATCTTTTATCACATATCCAAAATTCACAAAAAGATATAATACAGAAACCTTAAAAATTACAAAATATAAAAAACGTAAAAAAATCAAAAAATGTAGAAAAATCAGAAAAATATGTTCTAAAGTTTGAAATTTTCTTTGTTTTATTCTTTATACAGGGAAAAACACTTTGGGTCCTTTCTGATCAGATAGATATTTTTTACATAATGTTGAGTTAGAACAACTGGATGACAACATTGCTCAAACAAATGGTAAGAGGATCATCAAACTCTTAGCCAGATATGCATGACGTACTCAATACCCAATTAAGCATCATATTTCTTACTTTAAATTGAGCACGTCTTATAGATGTTTTATCACATCTCTTGATTGTATTATCATACCTAGGAATGTGGGAGAGGCTAGAGAAAACCATGCTTGGGCTATTGCTATGCAGGAGGAGATGAAGGCTCCGGTGAAGAATGATATGGGATATAGTTGATATCCCCAAAGGTATGCATTTGGTTGGTTCGAAGTGGATCTATACGATACAGTATAATGCTTATGGGAAAATTGACAGATTCAAGGCTCGTCTTGTGGCTAAAGGCTACATCCAGAAATTTAGGATCGACCGTAAAGATCTTTGCCCCTGTGGCAAAGATGAATACAGTCAGAGTTGTTATTTGCCTTGATGTTAATTTCTCTTGAAAAATATACCATTTGGACGTTAAGAATGTTATTTTAAATGGTGACCTTAAAGAAATATTTACATGAAACTGCAATCTGGGTTCGAAAAAGAGGATAAATGTTGCAAATCAAAAAAGGCTTTATATAGTCTAAAGCAATCTCCAAGAGCCTGGTTTGAAAGACTCTGTGTGGTCATGATAAGAAATTGTGTATTCAAGTGAATGGAAATCACACTTTATTCATAAGGAGTGTTGGAAAAAGATCGATTCTTTTAGCATATGTGGATGATATAATTCATAAGTCGATGATAAAGGAGAATTATCCCGCATAAAGAAAACTCTTGCAACTGAATTTGAATTGAAAGATTTGAGGAAGCTGAAGTACTTCCTACGTATTGAGATGGCTCAGTCTCCAAAAGGTACATGCCTAAGCTAACGAAAATATGCCATGGATTTGTTCAAGGAATCCGGCATGTTAGGATGCACACCAACCACTAACCCTATTGAAGCAAATCATAAACTTAGTAAAATGGATGGTGAACTTCTTAATGATGTTGGAAGAGGAAGATACCAAAGATCAGTTGGGAAGCTATTTTATCTTACTCTCACGTGATCTGATATTACTTATGCTCTGAATATTGTTAGTCAGTTTATGCATGCTCCTACCTCAATTCATGTGGATGTTGTTAACATAATTCTTTGTTGTATAAAGAAATCTCCAGATAAATGGCTTATTTTCAGGAAACACGGTGATGTTATGGTTGAAAGCTATACAGATGCGGACTGGGTTGCATCAATGGATGATATGAGATCTACTTCAAGATATGTTGTGTATCTTTGTGGGAACATTGTCATTAGGAGAAGTAAGAAATAAAATATTGTTTCTAGATCGAGTGTTGAAGATGAGTATCGAGCTCTAGCTAATGGTGTCACTGAAGTTACATGGTTTCAACTCATGCTGAAAGATTTCGGTATTGAAGTTGCTATGTCAATAAATATGTTCTGTGATAATAAAGAAGCAATAAATTTGGCCAACAATCCTGTGATGCATGATAGAACAAAACATGTGGAGATAGACAACCACTTTATTCAAGAAAAAAAATTGACGATGGACAATTGTGTCTTCCCTACCTGAAATCTAGTGATCAGATCATTGATCTCTTCACAAAGGGGTTGCTTACAGTGCAATTTGAGCTGAATGTAGGCAAGTTGGGCATGGTTGATATGTATGCCCAACTTAGGGGAGTGTTTTGTTGTATGAATCTTAAAATGGGTAAATGGATCTTTTGATAAAGGATCGTTTACCCACTTTCCTATTTATATACTCACCCCCTCTTATTTTTATCATAGAAGAAAAGAGTAAGAGCCCTAATCTAGAGTGATGGAGATAAGGGTTTGAGTGTGCCCCCATGATTTTTTCCATCTCCGTAGGATTTTCCACGTAAATCATGGTGTCTTTGTCTTGATTCTTGTTCTTTCGATCTCAACAGTTGAATCCTTAACAACAAATTTTTTTAATCAAGTCGCCTTGTAACAACGCATACCCCCAAACATAGTGCCACATCTAAAACTCACGAAGTGTGGGTGTGGTTTATAAGTGGTGGGATTACTACTTGACAACTTGGACTTAAGCATTTTGGGTGGTTGTCAATGAGTCCATTTGGGCCCGAACCCAACAAGTTGTCTGGGCCAGTTTTCCTCGATAACGGACCGGGGACCTAAGCCCGGAACTTTACAAATGGTATCAGAGCCAATTTCCTTCCGATAGTGGAAAGGGCTACCCGAGAGGTGGAACCACCCCTACAAAGAGATAGGAGGAAATGACTACCCAAAGCGTTCATCCGCTATTGTCACTGGGAATAAGTGATGTGCCATGTCGTAATGAGGACATTGCGAATATAAGTGGGGGAGGTTGTAACACCCATACCCCCAAATATAGTACCACATCTAAAACTCACGAAGTGTGGGTGTGGTTTATAAGTGGTGGGGATTACTACTTGACAACTTGAGCTTAAGCATTTTGGGTTGTTGTCAACGGATCCATCTGGGTCCGTACCGAACAAGTTGTCAGGGCCAGCTTTCCTCGATACCGAACCGAGAACCTAAGCCCGGGACGTTACACGCCTCCTCTGCCTCAAAGAGGATCCACATCTATCTCTGACTTTGTCATCACATTCTCCTCTATCTTCACTCCATTACTGCCAATCAGTTGTGAGATGATGCCATGAGGTGTGATACCCTCCGTCTAGGATGAAAACGGTCGGATACAGATACAAATATAGGTATAATTATATCCTTATTCATTTTAAAATACGAATACGAATGCGGATACAAATTTTGACAGATGTGAAAAATGTGTTACCATATCCTTAAAAACGAATACAAATCGAATACGAATAATAATAGAAATTTTTAACAGATTAACTAAAATATACATGTTTAGGATGGTTTACACATAATATAGATATACCAAATATAGTAATTTCGTAATAATTATATCAATAATGGTGAATACAATCATAAAATATTGTTATGCACAATTATAAATAAATATATTACTATACTCGCGTACGAATACGAACATACGAATACGAATGCGAATATTAGCGAATGTCAAAGTGCTATCCATATCCGCATCTATTTTAAAACGAATACGAATATCAAAATATGTATAAAATGAATATAATAGCAGATCGAAGACGAATATATTCACATTGATTTTCAACCCTACCTCCCATCCCTGCCCTCTTGTACCTCTTCGCCTCTGCTTACCTCCAATACTACTCCTCGTGATGAGAGAGCATGATCAAGCGGTTGTAGTGCATTACAACACTAAAGCACTGTAGAGGATCCGCACTCTTTCCTACGTTCCCGACTCAGTTCCCACTTCCACCTCCGTCTCTGTCCCCATTCACTAGTCACGCAGCGAGTCCTCAAGATGTGATTGCATCCGCATTCTTCAGCTTGTCATGACCACCGGGCATCGCAAAGCTCTTTGGATGTCCTCCAACTCAACATTACGCACATACCTTACTGTAGAACTTCTCGATATGTTAGGAGATTTGACTAATTAGAGTATTTGATCTGACCAGCCATGCCTCAAAAGAAGAGATGCGCAATGAGAACTATAAGATCTTGATGGTGTATAGTTTTGTTATGAGATTGTCCCTCGAGAGCGATCTCTCGAAGTTGGGAAGTTGGTTTACTCACAGCTGAGTTGAATAGTCCCCGTGGTGGGTAATGTCCTTCTCTTCTACGTTCTTTCTTTGTTGTTCTTTTCTATTGTACCATCGTTGTTCTCCCCTTACGAGGAGTGCTTTGTGCTCCCATACTTGGGTGCTCAATCATTTATATTTTCTTTAAATGCCAAATGAAATATACCCTATACATACTTCTTTCAAAAAGAACAAATTATTCTAATGTGGCAATGGAAAATTTTAATTACAACTTTTCTTTAAACAACGTCAAATTTTCGCTACAAGAAAATGAATCTATAGTTACTTTTTTAAATCCGTCGCTATACTGTATATTGTTAAATATAAGAATACATATTAGTTTATTACAAAATAATTTTTGTACTTACTGATGAACGTCATATCCATTGTTATATCTAGTGAGGATCAATGTAGCACTTATGCTTATCCACTGCTATTTTCAAATTTGAACTAATTTTCGCTTATTTTGTTTAAAAAATTAGTGACGGTTAATTAAGATTTTGAATGATAAAAACAAATAAACCTTGTTATATAGACTATTGCTAATGATATAACAACATATATGACATTTATCGGTAATTTCTATTACAAAAATAATTTTGCAATGAATAATATTCATCAATGTATGTATAATAAGTCATTACAGTGACGCTTTTTTTTCTAAATGTTATTGTAACCTCATTTTGTCGTAGTATTACTATGGATTTGAGAGAGATTATGCATGGCAATTTTTACATCATCAAATTACATTGCCGCTACAATTCTGTCTCTCTTACTTTAGTTTTTTTTTGAATAACATGAGGGTGGCCTCCCGAGATGGGATTCACCTCAAGAACGTTGTATTAATATAATAAAAAAGAGTACATTAGGCAGAGATCCAGAACCGATATAGAGATTTACAGTGGGCGAGTACATTCTCCGGATAAAACCTTTGATTTTTGAAAATGAGATCATTCCTCCCTCCCCAAATTGCCCAAAGAACTGCAAAAGGTAGAGCGCAATCATCTGTAGAGTTTCCTCCCACCGACCTTACCATCCTCCAGAGTTCCGCCATACCTCCTGTCGAAGACCACGGTGCGCCAACCTCCTTCCAAACATGTTCAGACGTTGGACACCTGAAAAACAAATGATTTGCATCTTCAGCATGTTCACCACATCTGTCGCACTGCGTGTCGGGAATGTTAAACAGTCTTCCCCTCCTTACTTTATCACATAATCTTCCCCTCCTTAAACACCAGAGGAAGACCTTAACCCTGCAAGGAATTCTGCTGGCCCAAATGATCTTCGTATCCGAGCAGAGTTCTAAATCTGTAGACGCAGTGGTCCCCTTAAACTCCATGTAAGCCTTCTTTGTAGAGAACCTTCCCTTAACCCACTCAAAATGATCCCTCACATTTGTAAAGCCTTCTGGCCTCGGCAGTTCCGATTGCATCCTGTTTAGCTCCTCTGCACGCTGGCTTGAGAGAACTGACACGAACTGCGGATCCCAGGACTCCGATGTCCCGACTTGCACTAAAGAACACTCCTTCGTCGCTGCCAGCGCAAAAAGCCTCGGGAATCTACTGCTTAGCGGCCCATCCCCCGTCCAATCGTCCTGCCAGAACCTAAAACTCTCCCCGTCTCCAACCTTTGGCCGCAGTTTCGGTGCCAACATGGGTAGAACTTCCCGTACTCCGCTCCAAAGTGGGGACTCGAACCACACCCTCCCTGCCTCTAGGGAGCCCCGCACCCCGTAGAGCTCACGCAGAAGTCTAGCCACCAACCAGTCCGAATCTCCCCAAATCTGAAGGACCCACTTTGCCAACAAAGCCTTATTCATGCACGCCACATCCCGAATCCCTAAGCCTCCTTCACCGCGTGGTCGTATCAGCTCTTCCCATCCGACTAGGTGCATCCCTGATTTTTGCTGCTTCCCATCTGACCAGAAAAATCTTCTCATCATGTATTCGAGCCTCTTACGTACTCCCACTGGCATCAATCTCGTGGAGAAGAAGAATATAGGAATCGCTGACAACACGTGCTTCAGAAGGATCAACTTACCCCCTCTAGATAGGGTAACTGCCTTCCACCCAGCCAACCTCTGCTCCATTCTCTGCAGTATCACGTCCCAATCTGACTTTTTGAGCTTTCCCACCCTAAGGGGAAGTCCCAAGTATGAAATTGGCAGCTCTCCTAATGGGCAGTCCAACAGTGTTGCCATTCTACCACCATCATCACCCTCCATCCCAAATGGAATCACGACCGATTTATTCTTGTTTATCTGAAGGCCCGAAATATTGCTAAACACCTCCACAATGAGCGCCGCCCTTGTAGTCATGTCCTCCGTACCGCCCAAGAAGATCATAGTATCATCCACATATTGTAAAAGCGGCACAGAGATGGTCCCATAACGGAACCCCTCGCACCACCCATCATCTACCGCACGTCTGAACAAGACCGATAAGGCATCTGCCACCAAGACAAATAGCATTGGTACCAAAGGACAACCCTGTCGAACTCCCCTCTGAGGCTGAAAAAACCCCCTTCAGGTCTACCATTCACCAAGATCGAGTAGGAAGCTGTTGTGACACATCTCTTCATCCAAGCAATCCACTGATCTGGAAAGCCACGCCGCCTGAGAGACACCCACAGAAACCTCCAGTCCACACAGTCGTAAGCTTTCTCATAGTCAATCTTCCACAACAGACCTTTCTTTTTCTCACGTCTCCATTGGAGGCAGATCTCCGAAGCCATTATCAAACCATCCGCCATCTGTCGGCCAGGTATGAAAGCCGATTGCCCTTGTAGAATCACTGTATCGAGGACCCTTTTTAATCTATTTGCAAGAACCTTTGCAACAATCAGATAGATGACATTGGACAATGCAATCGGCCTGTAGTCCTCCACTCTCAATGGGTGGACTTTCTTTGGTAGGAGGAAAAGCAACGCCCTATTGACCTTCTCGAAGCCCCTGTTCTCTTCCCTAAACTCTTTGATCACATCCAAGACTTCATCCTTCAGCATGTCCCAGAACTCCCTATAGAAGGAGACCGGAAAACCATCAGGACCAGGGGAACCATCTGCATTCAACCCCCAAACCGCCTCTTTAACCTCTTCCTCGGTGAAAGGAGCCTCGAGCCCTGATGCTTGTTCCTCCGACAACCCCTTCACCCCTCTCCCAAGACACCCCCAATCCTCCCCCCGCCTCCTCCTAGATGCTTCTACAAAATGCCTCCTCAGAGCACGCCCCAGCTGAGCGTCCCCCTCCACTCTCACCCCTCCAACCTCCAGCTCTTGGATGTAATTCCGTCTTCTTCTACCCGACGCCATAGAATGGAAAGAACCTAGTGTTTGCATCTCCTTCCCGTAACCATTTTTGCCTCGATCTCTGTCGCCATTCTGCCTCCTCTTTCCTATCTTCCCTCATTAGCTCTTCTAGCAGCTGCGCTCTCTCCTGAAACTCTTCTTGGTTCAACCCTCTCTGGTCATCCAACCCATCTAACCGCAATACTCCTTCCTGAGCAGTTCCCCTCCGAGCCCTTCGACTCGCCTTCACCGCCTTTCCATATGTTGTTAGAAATTTTTTCAGTAAAGCCACTTGCTTGCTAGTCGAGACACAGCCGAACCCTCCGGTCTCCAACTGGTCCAATGTGTTTTCATCTCGTCCTTGAATCCTTCTTCCAACAACCAAGATCGTTCGAACCTGAAGAAATATCTTGTCCGTATCTGTTCCTCAGACGACCATAGAATTACATTAGTTATCGAACTTTATATAATGCTCAAATCATAATAACGTGAAATTTCATTGCCAGAGCTAAAAAATCCCGTGTCACAAATTACTTTAAAAATACAGATTTTTATATTAGTTGTGACAAGAGAAATTCCTGCCAGCACACCTCTGGAAAATAGCATCTCTTCAGTCCATACTTGGCACGAAATGACCTAGGAATGAATAATTATTTAAGAGCGCTAATAATGAAGATTCTAGGGCCCGTTCGGTAGGAGAATAAGCAGGAATAAGGATGGGGAATAAGGGGAATAAGGGTCTATTCTCCGTTCGGTTGGAGGATAAGAATAAGGAGAATAAGGTGAAATAAAGGTAGGTAAGGTGGGATAAAGATAGGAATAAGAGTGAAATAAGATGAAATAATGGGGAATAGTCATACCACAGGGAAGCGTGTTGGGGGCTTATTCCCCTTATTCCATTCTTCCTTATACCCCAAACGAACATGGCCTAAGTTAAAATAAACCTGAAAGATTTTTCTGGTTGTGAGGGGGAAGAATTATTGCGCCAATGCACAAACCTGGTTGTGCATCGGCTCAAAATAACTTAGGAGAATTTTAACTTAGGTTAATATTATCACATCCAAGACTGTGAGGGACAAGAATTATTGCGTTTCGTATGGACCAACATTGCCGTTTACGTCCGAGCAGAGTCATCCGAGAATGCAGGACGGATTGAAAGATTCTTCCCCCTCATCACCATGACATGGAGTTATCATCAGAATGAAAGATGCAGGCATGTCTTTCCTTGGTGAGTAATCTACCATGTCTCATGAGCCACATGAAAACTCTAATACGTGCCGGAAGTTTCCACTCCCAAATCATCCTACAATCCCTAGCAAGGTCCTCTTCAAGCGGTTCAGTTCCCTTGATCAGCACAGTGTAGGCCTTCTTGACAGAGAATTCACCCTCTCTCCAAATCCAATGATCTTTACCAATAGTGGGGCCCTCAATCCTAGCTAGAGACTCCATCAAGTTGCGATGTTCCTGCATACGCCGTTCAGAGAGCGCACCTGCAAAATTAAGTCTCCAGCACCCATTATCTCAGAGATCTGCGACATGAACACTTTTGTCCACAGCTATAGCATACAAACGCGGGAAGCGAGAGGCTAGAGGTTCGTTGTTCATCCAGCCATCTGTCCAGAAGGAAAAAGTGTTGCCATCACCTAAGCTCGGATGGAGGAGATGTGGAAGATCTGGGAAAGTGGCACGAATACCCTTCCATAGCGATGTCTCAAAACGAATGTTACGAATAACATTAATAGAGTGTACCTCGACTCTGTAGATGCAGCGGAGGAGTCTGCTACATAAATCCTCTTTGTCACCCCAGATTCTCACAACCCATTTCAGCAGTAGTGCACGATTCACCAGCTCCAACGTTAACACCCCTAGACCCCCCTCTTCCTTGGGTAAAGTAACTGTCTCCCAATCCACAAGATGCAAGGCACGTCCATCCACACCAGTCATGCCCCAAAAAAACCTACGCATAATCTTCTCAAGTCGATTACAAATCCCTACCGAAAGGAGTCTAGTAGACAAGAAGAAAATAGGGATAGCCGCCAGGACCGCCTTCACCAGAATCAAACGCCCACCACGAGAGAGCAAAGAACCCTTCCACCCTGCCAGCTTTCTCTCCAGTTTCTCCACCACTGGTAGCCAGTCAGAAAGATGTAGCCGACCACAACCCAAAGGGAGGCCCAAATATTTAATCGATCTTGAACTACATTGGCATCTTAACTCTTCTGAACAAGTAACCTTTTCTTCTTCAGAAAGGCCAAAGGGGATCATGCTAGATTTTTCTCATGAATGGGTAGAAGGCGATCTCCTTCCAATAATGAAGTTGAATAAGAATATATCAATAATGAAGTTGACTTGAATGGGTAGAAGGCACCTTTTCTTCTTCTGAGCAGCCTTTGCACGTTGACTAGAATGGGTAGAAGGCGATCTCCTTCCAATAATGAAGTTGAATAAGAATATATCAATAAAAAAGAACACAAGTAGTCGTATTGGATCTCATGTTGCGGTTTGGATCATATACTGTCACAATCTCAACAGTAGATGATCGGTTTGGATCGTCTACTGTCACCGTGATCGAGCGGCTTTGCTAGTGCAGCAGAGTTTGCTTTGATGCAATGACCCCATCGAAATATACCGCTAAGCTTTTATTTTATTTATATTTAACAAAGAACATGGCGATTCGATGGAAATATAAATAAAATATACCGCTAGTGTTTTATTTATATTTTTATCGGACGGTTGACGACACACTGATGTATCATTAAACATGATTGTTTCTTCTAATTTATGTGTTCAACATTCAACTACATTCATAAAATTATTGATTAGCAAATTGGCAAAACTGCCTAACCAAATTATTATAGGTTCTAGGACCACCTAAAAATTAATAGTTGCCAACCCTTTTGGAACACTTTTATGGAGAAGTTTGTTGAAATTATAACAACACGGATAGATGGATACGCTTAACATGTGATTGATCCAAATCATAAAATATGCATCCACTCTACTTAATATTATTTTTAATGACATTAAGACAGGCATAGTCATTTCCAAGAAATCTAGAAAATCGTATGGGTATAGGAAATAAAAAGTGATTAAACAGATCTTATACGCATAATAGAAGGGAGAGTTGAGGAATATTAGATGGATTCTCTATACTTGGAAACTTAAAGAATAGTGCCTTATCGATGTGGTGGAAAGTAAATGTCATGTGTCTGACTCCTCATTTGAAATTATAACCAACATGCTCATCCCATATGATGTACTCATCTTCACATAATATGATGTGAGTGCTCTCAAGTGTCTCAAGTTTACCCACAAAGTTTTCTCCGAAATTACTGGTTTACCTCTGAATGACAAAATAACCTCAATTCACTGCATTAACCTCTCCGAAGAAGAGGCAAATCGGGCTTCCTTAATCCTTAATTGGAATCTACTGAACTTTCGATCACGTATTTTGGGATTCCTCTATCACCCAAGCCTCTTAAAAATTTGGACAGGATCCCAACATTAAGAAATTCGAAAAAAAACTCCTTGGTTGGAAGATCCGGATGCTTTCACTCCCTTCTTGAGTATATCTCCTCCGTTGGTCACTAACACCACAAATCCACCATATGTTGGCTTGTTTTAAGGTTCCCAAGAATATTCTCAGGGACATTGATAAAATCTACGTGAAGTGTCCTTGGAGTAGCACCTCGACAAAAAAAGTATCGCCATCAAGTCTGCTGGGAACACATCTGTCATCTTAAAGCTAACGATGATTGGGAGATTCTAGATTTAGAGATATTTAATTGTTCTCTTCGATTGAAGTCTTGGATCAATACCCAAAACAATTCTAGATCCTCTTTGCTAACATACTCTGCCGGAGGCTTCACAACAACAGGCCTTGCCCTATCCTTGAACCTCCTCTTCCCGGAGATTCCCTATGCTGGCATTCCATCAAGAAAGGATATGCGGGCCTTCGCCATATGGCATCCAAAGCCTTAGGCTAAGATGAAACACCCTTCTTTGTTCTGACAACATTGACCAAAATCCCCCTCTCCCAGCCCAATTTCCTGCCCTGCGGGATTTCGCAAAAAATAAAAAAAGTATCTTGACCCTAACACACTCAATACTAAGTGCTGGACAAAATTGGCTCCAAGCCCTTTCAAGAAGATTTTTCCTCCCACCATGATATCCTTAAACTGAGAGATTTCATTTTGAATCATACCCCTCACCTCGACACTTTGGACACTATCCTCTTTCCTGGCAATACATCCAACCCGAGGCTTACAAATGAAATTTATTATCTTCTGGCAAACAACGATTTGGGAGACAAACTCCATGGTTGCTATAGGGAAAAACCTTTCCGCCCTAGAATCTTTGTTCATTTGATCCTTGAGTCATAACAAACTTAGGGCACAAGATCGACCTTTCTACCGTAACATTCCAACCACTAATGCATGCCCTCTTTGTCTATTGGCCAATGAGACCACCCCCACCTATTACTGGATTGTCCCTTTACTTTTTTTCATTTTTCTTTATTAAATTATTCTAATTTCTATGGGAACCTTGAAGATTTTTTTTGACGTCACATTTCACACCCACACTACTCATCCCTTTGGCAAATATCCGCCATATGGGCATCAATCTGGTAGTTAATCTGGAAGGAGAAATGAACGAGGATATTCGAGGGTACGCGCTTCGCTCCCTCTGATAAAGCTATGATTTTTATCATATTTATTATTTAATATCATATTTATTATTTATTAAATTAAACATTTCAATAAGATTTATTGTTAAATAACTGACATTGTCAATCAACCCCTTGTATATTGCTAACCCTAATTATTGTACATAAATAAATCTTTTATTGTGCCTTTGTTTTCTATTTTTCTTAATATAAAAATATCATAAAATCTAAATTAATATTATTTATATTTTTTAACATTATTTATAAAAATACAAAAATCAAAATATATTAAAATAAGTATTTTAATTACTTAAAAATACTTGCCATATATATATGTACAATTGATGTATTTTGGGTTCAACATGAAAATTTTATAGAAAAAATCCACAACTTTCATATTGAACATTTTATTATTTAATGTTTATAACAATTTTATTTTAAATTATTTATATTTATTTATTTATTTATTTTTATTCTCATTGGGTGATGGATCTCCATTTCGTCACATTTATTCTATCGTTTTAGTCTTAAAAGTCCTAGATAAATGCATATGAATAACATTAAATTGTACGAATTGCCTTAGCTAACTGCAAATGAATAACATTAAATTATACAAATTATTTATTTCATTTATTGTATATAAAAATATAGTTTTCAATGACAAAGTTATATAATAAAAAAAGAAAAGAAAAAGAATAAAATGTCAAAGATATTTTATGACCCTAAACCTCGAGACTTAGACATCTTGATAAATGGGTCGACAAGAAATAAAATAGAGGGAGATAAGGGTCAAATATACAATAAAACCCTTAATTTGTAACCTCCAATATTGCATTTTTTAGACCCATTTTATTCTTTATTATTTATACTTCAAATAAAAAACTTTGTATATAAAAGTTGTGGATAAAAATATATAGAATATACAAAGTTGATTTCACACAAAAATAATACACAGTGTACTTTCTACACTCGAAATAAAAAGCCAAAGCCAAACTTCCCAAATCCATATCTTCTCCATATGAACTTAAAATTTATCAAAATCACTTTAATTGTATATAACTTTTAATAAGCTATATAATGAACGTGATTGCATTTGATTTGGAGTTAAGATGCAAAAGTTAGATTTTTGGACTCCTATTGTATAATAAACCTGAATAAAATATTCATTTTATTTATTCTTTATAATTTTTTTAATTTTATATTTTATAATTTTGTAAATATTATTTATAGTATATGTACATATTTATAATAGAATAAAAACATAAAGAAAACACAAAAAATAGTATATATAAATACATAGATGAATATATTATACTTATACATATATAATTAATACCCTTGTTTATTTAAGTGTATTATATTAGAAAATAAAATAAAAATATATTTATGTATATAAAAAAGATATAAATATATAAATTAAGTGTATAAAGTAATAAAATCTAAAATACAAAATAAAAATATACAAAAATAGGTCAAGATACCTATAAAATACCCCTAAAAAGTAACTTGTAATAAAATAACTCATAAAAAAATAAAAATCATATTAAAATACTACAAAAATTAATAAACATTTTTTGTATTTTAACCAAAAATTAAATAAATCATTATAATTTATTTTTGAATTATTTCCATTTTTACTTATGATTTGTCTTTTTACAGATGATGTGGCCCAATCAGGACCCGCCATCTGTTGACCTGGGTCAACTCTCTGAATCCATGTCTAGGTTGTGAGAACCTCTCTTTGTCCCCTTCTTCTCTCTTTTATACACGATGATCCATTGTTCGAGGCCTGACGACTCCTTGAGTTGTCATCCTTGTTCATCCACCATCCACACCGACACCTCATATAGGGCTGAGCCTCATCGAATCACTTGCTCCACCTCTATCTTCCAGCTACTTTACTCGCATGTACATAACCCCCCACCTTCTCTTCCTTTGATTTTTGGTTCATCTTCTACCCATTCCAGTCGCCTCAGAGTGCCCTAGGGTCGAGTCTTTGTGACAGGTAGAGCTCCATGTGCTCTAGGTACCTGGAGGAGAGGTGTAGAGGGTGCTCCCAACCCATCGCATGCGCTCTCCTCTCGGTGGCTGATCTCGTGGCCTTCGACCATTTGAGGTAATTTTCTTTTCTCTTAGTTATATTTAGTGTCTAGGTTTTATTTTGTGCCTTTTATTTAGTTATTTTATGCTTTATTTGCTATCTTAGCCTAGTTTAGATTTATCCATCGTCGGAGCTTTCAAGCTCCGGCCACTCTGTTTCATCAGTTAACAACTTATTTTCCAACCACAGTTCACCCCATCACCTAGCCTCTTTAGTTCTCCATCTCCCTCCGCTCGCAACCATCCAGATCTCCTACAGATTTGGACCATCGAGGTCAATTCCATCACCATAGCCTGAGACCTTGCCGCCCTCATCCATTTCGCTCTGATCTTCCACCAAATAATTGCTAGACCCTGCCCCTTTCCATTGCGATCTTTTTAGACCTTTGGCAAGTTCTGAAGGGCCCTTCTGCAGGTCGACTCAATTTGAAGAACACCTCCCAAGGCTCTTGTGCTTCATTGGGCTCCAGATTCACACCCACTTGGATCTGGGCCACTTTGTACGACCCACCGACTGCGGACGTCCTTCCCGAGTTTGTAGAGCAGTGCATCATCAAAGAAGGAGCTTGGGAAGGAGCGGATTTAAAGAATGAAGTTTAGGGAAGAGCAGTTGTTCCATGTTCTTTGTAATGAGCAACAACTGTTCGATTTGGGGAGGATCCCCAGATTCACTGACCGCCATCGGATCTACAACACCATCATTGTCCGATTCCATCTGGGGATCTAATCGTAGCTGTCGACGATTGAAGGGGTATCGGTCCTTCATACGCTGACTTGCGGATAAGTGACGAAGATCAAATCATTCGTCCGAGCGTAGTAGGGAGTAAATTGTAGATCTTAACCTCACCTTTTTGTCTTTTAAATTTAGTCATGTAATTTGTAGTTTTAGTCTAAAAACTTTTGGTAAAAATGCATGTGAACCCCTGTAATTATTTCATATTGTTGTTTGTTCCATGTTAGGTCACCTCATATGCGATCCCACGTGAGGTGGCCTTTTTGCAGTTAGGCCCCTACGGGTCTTTGTATTTAATATTTAAAGTTTAAAGTTTAAATATAAAACTTTAGGTATTTTGTAGCAATCACCTTGACTTTATTTTTAATTACAAATATGCCCCTGCTAGTTCATTAATTTTTGGGCATGTATTTCATTTATTAAAAATACCATCCATGCTCTAAAAAATACAAAAATAGCGTATTATGTATTCTAGCGCACACTTTCACACCATAATTTTATTTTTGTATTTTTGGTATTTCCTCTATTTTCTAAAATTCAAAAGAGCAAATTTGCGTCCTTGTTTCAATTAAAAATTACAAAAGAAAATAAAAAACCTTTTTGAATAATCCAAAAAAACATATTTTGTTTATTTTAGTATTTTGTAATTCTAAAACAAAAATCTCTAAAAAATAGAAAAACAAGACTAAAAAGTAAAAAACTCCAAAATCCAGTAAAAATATATAAAAATCATCAAAAAAATCCAAAAATATTCATTTATGTTCTGTAATTTTATTTTTATTATATATTAGGGATTTTTGGTGTGTTATGAAGCTCTTCAAGGTTCTAGGTTTGTGATAACCACAATTTTTGGTGTGTTACAAAGTGTATTCTACAAGTGTCGTTGTGCACACAAACAACCGAGATATTCACATAAAATTTATTCAACTATAAGATAAAAATATTAAAATAGTATAAGGCAAATAAAGGATCGATCAACAGGGGCTCAAACATTTTTACATGAATTTATTGTATTTATGAATGTGTTTTTGACTTTATTGACTCAAATCGAATCCTATTTTTATTTTTGTTCACAAGACCTAAAAATGTGTTGAAACTTCTATCACTATGTTCTAGACATCTTAAGGATCACACATGAATTTTCTGGGATTGTTTTTCAATTTTCTGCTATTTTTGATGATTTTGAAAGTGTCGGGGCATTTGTGTGATTTTCTAAGAAATCTAGAGGCTTGAATGCAAATAAACAAAAGTTAAGGGCATGGTTGTAATTAAATAAAATTGACTAGGCATAAATGAAATTTGCCAATAAAAATTAGCATAATGGTTAAATTGCTAAGAAAAAAACTTCAAAAAATACTAAAAGGTCATTCAAGGGTTAAACTACAAATAAGAAATACTTGAATAAAATAAATACAAATGTCGTAGGATATAAAATATAAAAATGGAAAATTACGAAGAATAAATAAAAGTTTCCTAAAATTACATTTAGTTCGAAAGCTTAAAAAAAGCTAAAAGAAAAATGGAAATTGTAAAGGGCTAGGGATCCCTTCCTTCATCTTGTGTGGTTGACGGCAATGGGAGGAGGGTGTTGCGATGGAGGCATAAAAGTGCGGTGATGCGGCTATCACATGCATCATCTGGTGGTGAGGTACGGTGGTTGGAGGCGGTAGCGGTCGAGGCAACGGAGAGGCATCATCAGTGATAGCTGGAGGTGCATCGGTTAGGGAGAGTCTGAAGCCGTCGAGTTGGGTTCCTCTTTCTTCTTCGAACTCCTCCTACCTTTATAGAGGAGGCAAGGGAGGATAAGGGGCGGAGGAGTAGCACTAGAGGAGGCCAACTGCCCCACGGTAGTTGCACGAATAGGAGAGGAGGGGGTGGTGGTCGTTGGCGTGTGGGAAGGGGAGGGAGCGGCAAGTGCCTACGCGTGGCTTGAGGAGGAAGAAGGGGGATGCCATCTTGCTGATGTCACCACCCCCATTTAATTTTTTTTATTTTATTATTTGAAATGTCGAAGTCAACACAACGTCAGCTATTTCGTCATTTAGTTTTTTTCCTGTTTTTTTAATATGGAGACGGGAGAGGATTGGAAGGCCCTCTTGGGCCTCTTCTAAAGTAGACCTAAAAACTAAAAAGATGTATTGTCAGAACTTTAATATGGGTGATGATGCGAATGATCCGAGATTTACTAAGATGGAAAAATAATCACATGTCGTTGTTATTAACCAATCAGCTCGATCAACGAGAAAAATATATATAACCACTTAAGAGAAGAATCAATCAATGAAATGTAAGCGGTCTTCGCTATTTAATTTACCTGGTATAGCGACCAGGGTCGAACACAAGGAGCATGATTAAAGAACTAAGTAGTCAAATTTCAAAAATAAAGGATCTTTAGTGGTTTTTGGACTTTTCAAAATTTTAATTTTCGAATAAGGCACAAAATACATAAGGGAAGAAATGAACACAACACACTCTTTTTGTATTTTTCAAAATAGTAGAAAATACTCAAAAAAATACGAAGAGATTTTTTTTGGTTTTATATTTTTCAAATGTTTTTGGTAATTTTTATAGAATTTTCATATAGTTTTTGAATTTTTCTAAAATTTAAATAGTACTCAAAATACAAAATAATGCACAGCCTGGAGTAATTTGCAACTTAAAATTATTTTAAGTGCCAAAACTCTTGGAAATTATTTTTATGCTAAACTATAGACAAATATCTACAAACTATTTTGTATTTTTCTTGGATTTTCTACGATTTTTCTAAGGTTTTTAGTATTTTGCATTTTTTGGATTTATAAATAATTAATGCACGGAATTTGCATAGAAAATAAAGGACAATAAAATATAACTACTTTATTTTTTTGGAATTTTGAGATAATATTTGATTTTTTATGAATTTTTGAATTTCAAATAGAGAAAAATGACATGTTTTTGATTTTTTAATAATATCAAATGGATTTAAAATGAGATGAAATTTATATATAAGATATAGCACGCAAATATGAGCATAGCATAATTTTCTTAGAATTGTTTGGGCAAAACTAATAATTATTTCAATGGAAAAAGTACAAGAAAATAATAGTCTGGATCACAGGGACTGAATTGCAAATAGTTGAAGTTTTTGCATGAAATACTAACAGAAAATAAATGTGCGCAACAAAAATGCAAATTACCGACGATATGCGTGCATAGCATGTGTTTGGAGCTGATAGTGAATTCTTTGCAATTTTGGAAACCTATGGGGGTGGAATGTAATTTCTCCATTTTTTTAATTTCTTCCCCCCACCTAGGGTTCATTGTCCTTCAATGCTTCTTCCTCAAGCATAGGGGGAGGCACCGCTAGGGGTCGCCTCTCTTCTCCTCCAAGCCACCCGACCGACGACACGAACTTGACGGTGCAAGCGGGTCACAACTGAGCGACGGGCGGCAGAGTTGGGCGCACACACAAAGGATGCTCACGCGCAGGCAGAGGCGGCCTGGAACGTTGGGCGTCAGAGGCGACGGGCTGCGACGCCTGCTGGCGGAAGGGTGGTGGGCTCGGCGCCGAGCTTCGCGGGGGCGGAGGCGCACGGTAGTGGCGACAGGGAGGTGCGGGGCGACACACGCCCCGGCGGTGCTGGGCTCTTCTGGCATAGGCGACGGAGGCGAGCGCGTAAGTGCTGTTAGGGGTCGCGCAGGCTGGTCGCTGGGGTAATCCGCGCAGGCGGTCGCGCTGGCGAAGGATAGTGGAGGACCGGTGGAGAGCCGACCGAGACTCCAGAAAGGAGGGACGGCGGGCGAGCAGCGGCGGTTGAAGCGCTGCCTGCTTCTGATTTTTTTTATTTTTTATTCTTGTAAAATAGAAAAGAGATTTTTTTTATTTTTAAACAGAAATAGCAAATATTTTTTTCTTATTTTTTTAAATTTTTTTATTTTTTTATCATGCAAAACAAATTTTAGGAAAAAAATATATATATATATATATTATTTATTATTATTTTTTAAACTAAATAAGGTGCGTGAACGAGTGCGGATCTGGCGAAGCAGGATAGAGATCTGAATCTCCAACCATTGTGTGGTCAGAGGTGCGTGGTTGCGTGAGGTAGAATGGAAATGAAGAGATTCGAGAGATGAGATGAACTCGAATTCTGATCATGTCAAGATAAAAATTGGTGATGAAAACTACAGATCTAGATCTACGAGCTTGAAAATAAAAACTATGCCATGATTACTCTAGATGAAAGACGAGAAATAAAATCGGATCTAACATGAGGGACGCGGGTGCCATGATCGCCTCGACGACAACCGATCCGCTGTCACTAGATGGCTCGGGGGCTGGGCTCCTCTTCGACCCACGGGATTTCGGGGATGAGGCTCCTTCTCCACCAAAGATTGATCAAAATGTGAAAGAGGGAGGAGGAACTCAATAAAAAGGAAAAGAACAATAAAAAAGGAAATATTTACAAAAAGGAAAGTATTTATTGTTAAATAAATAAACAAAATAAATTAATAACTTAATAAATAAATTAAAAAAATGAAATTCGTAATTAAATAAATAACTAAAATAATAAATTTACAAAAATTAATTAGCCACCTTAATGGTGGTTTTTTAAGGCATAAAATCCATTCTTATATACAAGGTAGGTTTTCAAATCAAAAAAATGAAAAAAAGCATAATTATATTAATTTAATTAATTAATGTTAGATATTATTTTTTTAGTTATTTTTATATAAGGAAATTAGTTATATACAAGTATTATACACATATAGTGCATTATACACATGTACAAATAAGGAAATGGTTTTTTAAATAATTTTTTTATTTTTTTAATTTTTAATTTAATTTTTAATAATGAAGAGAATATTTACAATTATTTACATTATGTATAAAAAATAAATGTGAATAAATATATACAATAAGTAAGTGGTGAAATTGCAAAAACCACCATAGAAAACTGACTTTTCAATCGTAACTCCAAAAATTATGAAACCATAACCATTTAAAAGATAATTTAATTTAGAGTACAATGGAAGTGAGTTTGATTCACTTTGAGTTCATATGGGACTAGCATTGATCTTTCAATTATCTCTTTACGGCTTTTTTTGAGTGTGGATACTTTTATTCTATACACGGTTTTACTTTACAATTATTTTTATTATTTACAAAACATTTTTATTTACAATTTCTATTTAGAAAAATATTTAATTTGAGGTCAATTTATATACAAATAAAATATTGTAAGTTTTGTACAAATATACAGGGAAAAATTTACAAATTATTTTTGGATTTTTGAATTAAAGACCTTATCTCCCCCTACTTTATTCCTGATCGATCAGGTCAATTCTTTACCTTCTCTCAGGGTTCGGGTCAGTCTGCATTTATTTTATAAATACATCCTTTATTTCCTTTTCTTTCCTTTTCTTCTTTATTCTTTTATTTTGAATATAAAGAGTGTTAAAAATGCATATTTAACAAATGCATGCAAAATGCTAATTTCATGAAATTAATGGATATTTACAAGTATTTGACTAAGGAAATAAAGCTAAAATAAAAGAATAAAGGCGATGAATCGTGGATTCATCATTCCCCTATACTTTACCTTTGTTATTTCCTTAGCAAACACTTATTTGGAAAATAAGTGAAAACAAAAATAAAGAATAGAAAAGGAAAGAAATTAGAAAAATGTTGACTTTTAAACTTTTCTTCATAAAATTGTAGTATAGAGCTCTGTCGGATCTTTGGATTATTAGTGTGGTGGAACCTTAATAGAAAATGGATTTAAAACCTAACAGCCTCTAAGTTCCACAAGACTCCTATTCAAGTCTCCTAAATAGTCAGGTCAGAACAAGTCCACATACACAAATTCTTATGACTATGAATCTTTATTTGTATGGTGTAAGTGAAGTATAGCTCCTCATCTTAAATGTAGCAA
Source organism: Ottelia alismoides (assembly GCA_037367405.1). NCBI lineage: Eukaryota > Viridiplantae > Streptophyta > Magnoliopsida > Alismatales > Hydrocharitaceae > Ottelia > Ottelia alismoides. The sequence continues at coordinate 189,034 of JAZKJV010008144.1, forward strand.
AGAACCAACCTCTCTCAACAAGGTAACTCTAGTCCCCTGATCTAGCAACTCCTTCCTCGAGGAGCGGGGATATTCCCTTCTAAGTTCAAGTACAACCAACTCAAGAAGAGGGGATGGAGAAGAGATTGGACGGTAATCAGTGTAGCTACCTATCCTTGAATGCATGACCAGTCTAGCCTAGTCATCCGCTGCAAGCTTACGAAAATTTGACTTTGAAGCTCTTTTTTTCACTTGTATATACACTCCGGCAGGTATTTTACTTTTCAATCAGGCCTGTCCACTTTTGGAGATTCTGCATTTTTTTTCTTTTTGAAAATATATACAAGGTGCAACATGTACATAAGGAGTTTTTCCTCTTGAGCTATTAGACTATCCCTCTTTTGAAGCATTATTGCAACCCCACAACATCCTATCTTTAGACCTCAACATCACCAGATCAGGTTGAGACACACTTCCCTCCCTAGAGGAGGACGAGAGATTCCACCTAGATGTACTACCCTCGTATGCTACTCCAAGCCAAAAGATTCTTCCCCCTCACTACCTCCTATCCCCCTTTTTTAACTTAGGGGGAAATGACAAGAATTATTTCCTTTTCTTTTCTTTTCCCTACCCTCGTATGCTACTCCAAGCCAAAAGATTCTTCCCCCTCACTACCTCCTATCCCCCTTTTTTAACTTAGGGGGAAATGACAAGAATTAATTCCACTCCATTCTGATCTTGAGCCGATGCACAAACCTGAAAAATTCTCGGATGGCTTCAATAGTTGAACAACCTGGCATGAATCCGAATTGGTTTTCTTTTACGTTGGAAACTTGCCTCAGCCTTCTTTTGATCACACGTTCCTAAATTTTCATAGTGCGACTCATCATCTTGATACCTCTGTTTACATCATGATTATTTTAAGCATTATCCATTCCTTACCGACTATCATAGCAAGTACACACATGATGTGGAAAAGACCGATCACGGGGCAACCTGCTACCCCAACGATCCCCGACTAGACACCATATCAGCCTCAGGACATGATAATGTTATCTGATCATTTTGTATTTGAGACGATATTCAGCCTTTCAGTCAAAGTTACACCTTATAATATTCATCTAAACCATTTAGATTAGTATTATAAGGAGATTTGCAAAATAAATCCCAAATCCAATTAAAGAAACAAAGTTTGTTGGAAAGAGTCATTGTAACCATTCGATCAAGATCAATTATCTTATCTTATTTTATTAAATATTTCACAAATATTTAAAAATTAATCATTTCAGGATATTAACTATTAATTTCAATGAATTAATAGAGCGACAATCAAAAGATTCTTGTTCAAGTTTATTATGTTTCCAGCTATGACACATGTTTACTAAAACTAACAAATCCTGAGCAAACAAACTTCAAATTATGCAAACTAAAATTCCTTTTATGAAAATTTGAATTGAATCAGAATTCATGTGATAGACACATTATCAGGCATTTTAAAACCATGACTATCTCATTATTATGTCCAAAACAATTATTCTCTTAAAAGTGGACCCCTGTAATTTGTGAAACTATCATAGCTCGAGCAAACTGATTCCAAATCATGCAAACTCAAGTCATATGATTTTCTAAAAAGATGTGCAATGTAATCCAATGATAAACTTACGTTTTAAGTTAATTAGCTGGGTGAAAAAATCACACCAAACAGGGTTGTGGGAAAAATGCGATGAAATTTCGTAGAACAAAAATGCCCATGTCATCCAAGATTTATGGATCATATCTGAAACCTCCAACCTATGGCTTTGATACAACTTGAAGTTTATGAGAAAATCTTAAGAGCATCATAGAAGAGTGAAGATCACATCATATGCGATCGGGAGCGATTAGTCGTATTAGTTGCTCAAGGCAGTGAAATTTTAAAAAATTTAAACGAATGAAATCACATGTTTTGAGAGCACTTCTTAAATCATTTCATCAATTTTGCGAGTTCAACGAATATCTCTTGAAGCATTGTTGTGATCGCTAATCTCTAAAGTAAGAGATTCTCCTATCTCAAGTTCGATCTGACATAGATCTCACTTGTAGGGGTAAGGATGAATTGTGTGCTTCCTGCAATCCAAGCTGATGATCCGAGCAACGAATCTCTTTATTTCATTTCACAAAATTTGAGGTCTCCTTCATGAGCGAGGTGCACCGAAGAAGATAGAGATCCACGAGTAAATGATTCAACATCATAATGGTGACACAACAGATATGAGGATCTCTACGTCAATAATATGGACAACCATTATTGAGAGAGAGTGGACGACCATGAGAGAGAGTTGTTGTATTGTTAATCCAAGTTCCCAACGGATAGGGCTACCCCTCATTATAGAATTTTTTGTATGTCCACAGATCCCAATCCATGGGAGCACAAAATTAATGATTGAGATTGATTTGTGTTTTCAAGCAATGGTAATGATTTTGTTGCTTTTTTTAATTTGCAACAATAATTATTATTTGAAAAAATTAAATATGTTGAATTCCAACACATTTAATTTCAATTCAAATCAATCTCATGTAGGAATCAAGGAAAGAGAGAGACTCCTTCACATAATGGAGTGGGACTCCATGGCCATCTCCGCTTAATAAGGGGAAGGTACTCCTCTTTTTCCTATTTGAAGAGATACTTATCTCTCCATATTTCCACATGTGAAAAAAATTTGTTGCATAATTATTTAGGGATTTTTACTCGACAGACCCTATAAACATCGTCAATTGCCTCCACAACATTTGAAACAACCTAGTTCCTCCCTCGACCTCGTAAACTTGCCAACTCTTACCCCATGAATCCTCCGAGTAATCTGTTTGAAGCCCGTGGGCGTTCTTGGGGTAATTTACAAGGTCGATGGGGTAATTACGTTGTGCAAAAGGTTGTAGGGGTAATTTAAAAAGTTTATAGGGTCTGACGGGTAAAAATCTCTATTATTTACCAAAATAATTCCTAATTATTTTGTGATAATTGCAATCATGCCAATAAAAAATGTGTATCATATTCACACATCAAAAATAAATGTAAATCGTAATTAGAATGAATTGTCCAATGCGAATATAATTCACATAAATTATTATTTGGAACAAAAAATTACAATTATATATCTATAATATATTATAAATCACATTTATAATATTTATGATTAACATGGTGATGAATATGTGATTCATCACTCTTAAAGTTGAAAATATAGCTCTATCCTCGGGTATTTAGCATCATATTTCCCTTTATCTTGTAAAAATAGCATTCATGCATCAATCCACAAGATATGCATTTTAGCATTCATATTTGCATTTAAATAAGAAGCCAATCCATGTGTAAAATCCACTTATAAAATATCCACCTATATATTTGTATTTTATCCCCTCCAAAATGAAATAACACCTTCCTTATAATGTGTACACCATTAGTTAATAATATAAGGAAGAAGACCAAAATCCATCTCTTGTAAAATACCCAATAAAGCCCCAAACCCCCTGGACCTTAGAATGCCAATATCCCTCTCTTACAATCTTCGAACTAGGTCTACTCACCTTCAGATTAATACAAATCCAGAGACCTTTAAAATGAGACTAATTTCATTCAATTCGGAGCTCGTAGGCAAAACATGGGTTTTTGGGCCTCCTTGTATACTATACATATGTATATTTGTATTCTTATGTTTTTGTATCACATTTGACCTCATCTCCATTTTTGGTCAACATGAAACTTGTAGATCCCATCAAGATCTACAACTTTTATGTTTTGAGTTTTTCCAAATTCGGCCTCCTTTTCCCTCTAATCTTATTTTTCCTTTCAGCCACTTAGAGCTGGCCACGTGGCGCCCCCTGATTACGCCATGAGGCCCGCTCCCTTTGATCGGTCTGCCCGCATCCCTGACCGTTGGATCTCAATTTAGATCCAACGACCCAAGGACTTCTACGTACGCCCTTGGTTCCCACCGTTTGATCAAACCCCAGACTTCATCAAGACTGCCCGTTAGTGCCTCACCTTGCGTCCACCACGTGGCGCGTCTTGTGCCCTCTGATGTAGCGCCCTAGATCTAATCCCAAGCGTCGATCCGCGCCTTCATCTTGACCGTTGGATTGCCTGATCCAACAGCCAAGGGATCATCATCTACCTCTGCATGCCTCACGCCCACGTCCTCCACCGTGCGCAAGGGCCCCCCCTTTCTATTTTGGGCTCCACGCCGACCATCATCTCCGAGCCCTAGCGCCACCACGACATAGCCCACTCATCCCTCATCTTCGCCAACCCCCTCAATCTCCATGATGACCCTCAACCTCACTCCATGACGTCCACCAACTCCACCTCATAGTCATCCATGCCGTCACCTTCATCCTATAAATAAGTCACCTCTGGCCACTTTCACCCGCATCCGCCACCACGGAGAGTGTCTCCGAGCTCCCACCTTCAGATTGTTGACAACAATTTGTCCTGAGGTCGAGCGAAGACTGAGAACTACCTCCGGCGAGATCCACGACCCTCCACCGCCATGTCGCAAATCCTCCAAGACGCTGCACGAGCTCAGGTCCCCTACTGGTCTTTGAGCGACGACCTGGAAGCTTCCTCTGGGCTTTTGATCCCAGGTAGATCCCTCCATCTCTTCCCCGATCTTCTTCTTATTTTTCCTTCTCTTTCTTACATTTTATTCGCCGTCCACGAGCATCATCTCGCTCCGCCAATCATTCTCCAAGCTCCGCAAGGGAGCTCTGATCTTCGCGAGCCCCATCGTTCCCTCCGACGACGTACTTCATCTTTCACTAAAGCCAGCTCCGCCACCTTGGCGGAGCTCGATCACCGGACACCATCACTTCTTCTCAGGCCTCGCACTTCACTCCACTTCACTCCACGAACACATATCACGCTTCGGCTATCTTCAAACCCCCTATAGGTACTATCTCTTTGATTGGTCGGAAGCTTCACCAGCACATCTTCGAGCTTCATCGCCAGTGGCCTCCAGGCCACCCCAGCCTCAACCAACACCACCGGACGTTCCGTCACCCCTCCACGAATCTTCTGAGCTATGCCAGACCCTCCAGCATCCTTCACCGACGATAGGAGTACGAGGCGGAGCGAGGTCAGCTTCACCGGAGCTAAGTCCTCTCCGCCACAGGAGGCAGAGGACCGTTGGGGAAGACAGCCAGCAGCCGTTCAATACCCTTGATCAAATGGTCAGGAGCCCTCCACTTCGCCACGCACCGCAGCCGTAGAGTCAGGTGGATCCTACGCGTCCAGATCGCGCCACGTCATCGCCTTGCCCGCTCCAGGTGCCGTTGGATCAATCTAGATACAACGGTTACTGATCGACCACTTTCTTATCTTAGGAGCGACCCATCACCGTTGGATCGATCCTAATCGAACGGATCCGGACATGCCACGTGCCAGTAGTTCATCAATGTTGGATCATCACTTAATCCACAATCCAGACTACGTCACATCGCCCGATCCGAGCCTCCTCCCCGACCACTAGGCTCGGATCACCCGAAGCTACTCCGAGCCAGATCCGAACCTCTAGAGCCACCCGAGCATCACTCCGAGCCTCAAAAGACCACCGAGCCCGGGACCCCCACGTGATCCGCACATGCGTCCTAGGTTATTTGCATCGAGGCCCCTAAAGGTTTCCAGAATTGCATTTCAGTCCCTGCCAGGAGACCCACGTGAGGAGCACGTGTTCTGTGGAGAAATTGCATCCACCCCTTAGCATTATAGGTAATTGCATATTGGTCCTTGTCATTACATTTTATTTTTATCAATTTTAATTCCTGTAATTGCATTTATACCCCTGTCTTTGCACGCATATTTAGGCACTCATTTAAATTCATTTTTCAATTTAGAAAATTGCAGTGTGTAGCTGGTGTTGTCCTCTTTCATATGCGACACTTGGCATATTTTTATATTATCAGTGGATTTTTCTATTAATTATTTGGTTGAATTTTGCTATATTTTGCCCATTTATGCCTCTTAATTGATAGTAATTTCTCTGGACTCCAAAAATCCCCAAAAAATCACATTAGATCTAGGATACTTAGGTTTACATTGCATAAATATTTCATCTCAATTGCACGCATCTCGAGGCCTAAATAAATCATTTAGTGATTTCCTTAATTAATTTTTAATAGGATCATTTCACATAGAAATTTAGGTTTAATAATTTTCTGGATTCCTCACTTTCTAAGGATTATTTTTATTTCTAAAAATATTGTGATTTGATATTTATTAAAATTAATTTAGTCAAAATCACCTTGCATTCATTTTTAATTCACAGTAAATTCATTTAGTGTCAGAAAATTCTAAAAAAATAGTGTAGCTTAGTTTCATCCCATTTCATCATCTGGCCAAGTTTCATAATTTTTGTACTTGATTTAATACTTATTTGAATTAACTTGTAAACTGGCCTGATTGTGCATGTGTCTTGCATAAAAAACTGAAAAAGACCAAAAAATTATTCTCTGAAAATCAAACCTTGGACTTTGCTAAAAATCTACCTAAGGAGACAACTGCCTCCCTGAGTTCGACCTTGGGCTTTCCCAAGTAAAAAAAATTGCTGCTCGAGATTAACTTGCTTTAATTAAAAGTGGTTTTTGATCTGCTTCTATTATCCGACAGCAACGAACGACCATTAATTAATTTGACCATTAATTTGATCGAATTAACAAGGGTTGTGGGAGGCAGCATCAAAATGGCACCGTTGTCGGGGAGGTACGACTTAGGTTAATTTGCAGTAATTTCTGAGTATTTGACTTTCTATCCCCTGGTAGTCTGACCCTCGGTTTTCTTGTGAATAATTTTCCGTCTTTTAATTTTTGTATTTTTGTTTCGTTCTCTATCTGATCTCAACTTATTTCTGTGCCAGGAACGCGAGGAGTCGATGACGTTTCGAGGAATCTGCATTTTTATTCTTTGAGTTATTTGAGAGAACTTGTATTTTCTCTTTATTTATTTCTTTATTTTTTCACATTATTTCAAGTGGTTCCTGTTTGGGTTCTCGTGTGTGTAAAGATAGTGGAACCGTGTCCCTGTGTGCTGTGCAGATTGAATTGTAGATTAGGCTTGCACTAGCGGCTCTTCGAGCCACTCTAGGATTTGCTTGTGCTCGTTAATTTTTAGGACCACACAATACACTTAAAAGACGTACCTAGACCGCAAAACTAGTCAAATCAAACCGTGCTTCACTCGCGAATAGAACTGCTTATCTAGGAGCGGATTTCGTCGTCTGCATTTGCATTTAGTTTAAAAATATTTCAATTCTGTTTTGCATCCTGCACAAAGCAAAGGGATCACTGTAAGTATTCTTCACTCAACAAATGCATCATTGTTTTTCGTGCATAGGCTTTTCTCGATTTCCCCCTCTATTTTTCAAACTTAAATCTAAACTGAAATTGGGACTGTATGATAAGCGTGCTGTGTGGTTGGACTAACAAGTGATAACTCAACATAAAAATGGGACTGCTAACATTTTTGACCAAAAAAATAAATAAAATCGGAAAATCTGTTTGCGGGAGACTAATCCTCGACCTTGTTTTCAAGCTGAGTGAGGGTACTTGAGTGTGTGTGAACACCTTAAGGCAAAGCCCAAATCCCTGCCTTCTATATCACGTTCCAACTAATCCTAGCAAATATCACAAGTTGAATTTATTAAGGTTCACTGACTAGTATCAATTAGCCTCCGCCTGTCTTAGGTAGATAGGGGCGAAATTGCGGTACTTCACGATAAGTTGCCAGTAACCCCCTGTGGTGAAGTTCTGGCCTTGTCAGCCTCTGCCTGCTTGCAGGTAGATAGGGGCAGGTCTTTGAATCCATCAACTTGGGATAGGAGCGAAGAAAGGAAGGACCGACGGTATCTTAGGCGACAGGTTTAACAGGGAAGACGCATCCGGCTCTGAGCCGACTACCCTATAGGTCACGTAAATCCTTGCTATCTTGCTTGAAAAATCACATTTAAAATTAACAAGATTAATTGGACTCGGTTTCGGGTCCTTCACTGTGTTGAGTATGAACCCAGGGTCTTGGATTGAATTATTTGCTTCAGGTAGGAGTCAAATCCTATCTTCACTTAGAACTCCCACATTCTTCTCGCCAAATCAAGATGAGTAACTGGGGGGATATCGACTCCTTATTCACCAATCTATCTTTGAGCCCCCCATGTAACTCCTCTTCATCGGCCCAAGCGCAACATGGACCACCCAGGACTCATGACCCTCTTGTGTTCTGGTTTCCTCACACCCAGGGTGGTTACTCCCCCAAACTAACCCTTTCCTCTCCTCTGAGCTTACCGAGGAAGACCATCACCTCGTTAAGAATCCCTTCCTAGATTTATCCTCTAACATAGACCATGTTTCGTACACAGGACTAGAGGATAAGATGCCACCTAAGCAGCCACCGGATGAGGACCCATTGCGAAAAATTTTTAATCGCATTGCCACAGCCGAACAACATAATGCAGATCTTATAGCTAGAATGGAATAGATCATCGCGGCAGGAGGAATCGACCGAACAATGGCTGATGCCTACAACCCAGTGGAAACGAGATGCACAGTTGGTTGGCACCAGCGATACCCCCCAAAGCATTCGAGCTCAAGTCCTACTTCCTTAGCCTTCTAGCAAAGTTCAACGGAAATACCAATGAAGAACCATATGCCTTCCTCAGAGACTTTGAGCTGGTTAGCAACAACCTTAGTCATCCTAGGGTTGGGCATGATTACATTCAACTGAAGGCCACCCCTTTCTCCTTAGGAGACAAGGCAACACATTGGCTGAAGAACCTAGGGGTGATATGTACAACCTGGATGCAGTCCAATGACCTATTCCTGAAGAAGTTCTACCCTCTCAGTAGAACTAATCAAATGAGAACAAAGATCGCTAGTTTCTCCCAAGGATCCAGTGAACCATTCCATGAAGCTTGGGATAGGTTTAATGACCTAATTCAGAAATGTCCCTGCCATGGCATTTCTAACGTGATCTTAGTCCAGACCTTGTTCTGTGGCATGACCCCAGAGATGCAGGGGTTAGTCAGTGCTGCCTGTGGAGGAAGCTATCTGAACAAGAACGAGAATGCTGTATGGAAGATACTAGAGCAGATGGCGGAAACAGGCAGGTCGCAGGCCACCAGGGCCTATCAGTTGTCTCCCTCATTCCTATCCAATGAGACAACTAGGTGGTCTGTAGCGGATCTGATAGAGGACCTCATCCCCAGCATGGGGATGATAGCTGACAAGTTAACCATGGTTGAGCAGATCCACAAGAGGATCACTGACCTTGAGTCTCTCTCGCGTTTGCCGATGCAAGTGGAGGAACTTACTAAGAGGGTAGCTAAGATGAAGCTACCTGTCCCTTCTACACCACCTGCACCTGTACACCGAGTCCATCTTGTACAGGAACATGCACCGGGGCCTCAGAGTGGTTGGGTAGAGGATCAGACTTACACCCAGCAGGACCAACATGCACCCCCACAAGTGGAAACCGGATACGTGGAGCCTCCGCAGGTGTTCGAGATCAACGGGCTGTAATAAAGCCGCGACCCCGTCGGCAGACAATCGGGGATGGGGAACGGTCAGCCTCACCGACCTTCCCCAGCTTACCAGGAAACCAGCTCCGTCCTCGCACCGTGCTTTGATCAGTCCAGGCCAGAACGAGGGTACCAACATCAGGAGCACCACCAGCAGCAGCACACATTCCACTCCGGCCAGCAGGCCCGTCATCGTCCCATCAGCAACAGTAGTATCGGCATGGCCAACAGGGCCATTATAGAACCTCATCCGCAAGTTAGCATTAGCCAGCCCAGCCCACCAAATTGGAGTCCCTTACCTTGGAGATCCAGACCCTGTCTGATAGGGTCCAACAGATCCAGAATGACTATCTGGATATGCGAAAAAATCGTGTTTCTCGTACCCAGGATCAACAAATGGCGCCAAAGGCCCCGATTACCGCACAGGTTCAGGCCAACCCGAACAACTTAACCCAAGGCCAGAACCGACCTCGTGATCAGGTATACTATTCAGATAATTCTGTATCTGAACATGAGATCCTTTCATATGATAATGTGAACCATATGTCCCTCAAGAGCGGAAGGACTGTGATCATACCTGATCGGGCACGGGCACCGGAGGAAGGAGCCACCAAGTCTATACCAGAGGAGAACTTGGAGGCAAAAGAGCAGCAACACCACATCACCACCACCGGCAGAAGAAGAGGACATCTGGGTCCTCAAAGCAGCAACGAACCCGCACCAGCAGAGAGTCTGACAAAACCCATGAAGATCCCGCACCTCCATCTGAGGAGGAGCGTCCAGAAATCACGGAAGACGCATCACCGATTTCGCCACAGCATTTTCCTTTTGGTCAGAGTCAGATTCAGAGTTCGAGTCTTGTACAGAACTCAGTTCCCGCTTTGAATGAAAACATTTCAGTTTCAGAAGCTGAGTTGGAGTCAATAATCCCTTTCCCCCGAGCTCTTAAGGGTGGAAAGAAGAAAACTAAAAAAATCCAAAAAGATGACCATGAGATGGCAGAGTTTTGCAACAAGCATATCAAGGTCACAATCCCCTTCGACAAGTACGTGGAAATGACACCTGCATTTTAGAAATACCTTAAGGTGAGATGCACACCTACTAGAGTTAGCAGGAAGGCCAAAAGCCGTGTTAAGAAATACGTAATCTCAGTAGCCACGACTTGTGCAATAAAGAACTCGTTTCCAAGGAAATGAAGAGACATGGGTGCACATTATGTGGTGAGTCATGTCGATGACATTGCGTTTGCACACACTCTCCTAGACAACGGATCCTCAATTAACTTAATGCCTACAACCCTCGATGAGCGGCTTAATCTCAGACCTCTTAGGAAATCTAGAGCCCTCCCGTAGTTCGCTGATAAATCAACCAAGAGGTCCCAAGGAGAATTGAGGAATGTTGTCATCAAAGTCGAGGGTCAAGAATACATGGTGGATTTCACTGTCCTAGATATGGAAACCCCTCGTAATTGGAGAGATTCCCAGATCATCTTAGGCAGGCCCTTCCTCAGGACAGCGGGGGCCTTGTTTTATTAAAAGATCGGAAAGATCCAGTTCCAAACTCTAGGCAAAGATGGGGAACTTGAGATGAAGCAAACCATATGGCGGAGACCAGATTCCGAATCCAGCACCGAGTACTCTTCAATCAAAGCAGACTGCGACCATGTAGACACAGTTGGGCCATGGAGACAGAACCCAGCCTGCACCGATGAGTCCCTCCCCTCCGTAGATGATCTTGTGCATGAGTCAGTTTGCGAGGTCCTTAGAGACGAGTACAGCTCAGAACCTGCATCTCCCTACATCTTCGATGACTTAGAGGCCTAGCTAGGCCTGTCAGTATTTCCCTCTTTAGGACAATCGGAAGATGAGGATGACGAGTCGGACGTGGCTTTCGTCGATTGCATGGAGACCTTTGACGATCTGACTTCAGAGCCGAATGATTTGGTGGCACCAATTATAGAGAAAGATCCAGCCACTTCCAACACTGATCCAGATCCGATTGAGCCAGATTTCCTAGACGATCACACAATACCTGAGCTCAAGCCTTTACCAACAACACTAAAATATGCCTTCCTTGTGGGTCAAAAGAAGAAATATCCGGTCATCATCAGTTCACGATTGACCGAGGAGCAGGAATCTCGCTTGCTAGAGATCCTGGAGAGAAACCGCAAGGCAATAGGCTAGAGCATTTCCAATCTCCACAGGATAAATCCCGCTCTGTGTTCGCACCATATCTACTTAGAGAATGAAGCCAAACCTTCTCGTGAATTCCAACGTCGTTTGAATCCAAAGTTACGAGAGGTAGTGAAGAAGGAGATAGAGAAATGGTGCAACATGGGTTTCATTTATCCCATCTCTGACTCTATATAGGTGGCCCCGATCCATGTGGTCCTGAAAAAGTCGGGAATTCAAAAGAACACTAACGAGGATGTAGAGGAGATCGTGACGCGAGTGCCCACGTCGTGGTGCGTCTGTGTGGATTACAGACTCCTGAATGCTGCAACGAAGAAGGATCATTTCCCCCTACCATTCATTGATCAGATCCTAGAGAGACTAGCGGGGAAAGAGTTCTTTTGTTTCGTGGATGGGTTCTCGGGCTACAATCAAGTAGACATAGCTCCGCGGGACCAGGAAAAGACCACGTTCACATGCCCCTTTGGTACCTATGCTTTCAGGCGCATGCCTTTTGAGTTATGCAATGCTCCAGGTACTTTTCAAAGGTGCATGATTGCTGTATTCACCGAAATGGTCGGCGAATTCCTGGAAGTCTTCATGGATGACTTCTCGGTCCACGGCGATTCCTTCGATTCATGTCTTAGGAATCTGGACCGAGTCCTCAAACAATGTTGCGAGGTTAATCTGGTGCTCTCCTCAGAGAAAAGTCACTTCATGGTGATGGAGGGCATTGTGTTGGGGCACGTCATCTCCAAGAGAGGAATGGAGGTTGACCCTGCCAAGCTGGATGTGATCAGACGACTCCAACCACCAACCAACGTCAAACAGTTGCGGTCGTTCCTCGGGCATGTCGGATTCTATCGGATATTCATCAAAGATTTTTTAAGATTGCCCGACCGCTAACTGAGCTTTTAGGTAAAGACATGGAGTTTGTTGTTGATCACAAATGTATTGAGGCCTTTAAGTTATTGCAAGGAATGATCATGGACACACCTATCCTACAAGCCCCAGATTGGTCTCAGACTTTGCTGTTGGGGCTGTGTTAGGACCGAGAAGGGATGGCGTCCCGTTTGCAATCCTCTACGCAAGCAAACTGCTTGATACCGCTCAGCGAAACTATACAGTTACAGAAAAGGAGATGCTTGCGGTAGTGTTTGCCTTGGACAAGTTCAGATCTCACTTAATTGGATCCAAGGTAATTGTGTTCAATGACCACACATCGCTACGATACTTGATGGAGAAGAAGGACGCGAAGGCACGTCTTTTTAGGTGGATTTTGCTTATCTCGGAGTTTGATTTGGACATTCGTGATAAACCTGGAAAGAAGAACGTAGTAGCCGATCATCTCTCTCGTCTCGAAGATATCAATACTTCCGTGGATTCACCAATTCGAGACTCCTTCCCTGACGAGTCGATTTTTGTTGTCAACTCGCTCCCATGGTACGCCAACATCGTGAACTATCTTGTCTCCAAGAAGGTTCCCGAAGGTTGGCCTAAGAGCCACATCGACCGACTGAAGTCGAATGCTAGACACTACCATTGGGAGGATCCCATCCTTTTCTTTGATGGACCGGGTTGTGTCTGCAGATGGTGTAGTCCTCAGGAGGAATACCAGAGTGCGCTTTCTTTATGCCACAGCTTGGAGGCAGGAGGATACCACTCCAGGAAGATGACTACATGGAAGGTACTTCAGTGTGGCTTTTACTGGCCGACTCTGTTTCATGATGCCATCACCTTTGCGAAGTCGATGAGAATGGGAGGAACCATTGGTTCCAAGGATGAGATGCCGATGCAGCCAGTCATCATTTGTGATGTCTTTGACGCCTGGGGCATCGATTTCATGGCCCATTCCCCGTTAGCCACGGTTCTAGTACATCTTTCTTGCGGTAGATTACCTATCCAGGTGGGTGGAGGCTATCCCGACCCGAGCCGCAGACAACAGGACTGTCTGTAAATTCATCAGAGAGCATATCATCTCTAGGTTTGGGATCCCCAAAATGATGATATCAGATGGGGGTAGCCACTTTGTAAACCGGGAGGTGAAGAAACTCTTGAAAGACTACGGCATCGAACACCGTGTCGCTAGTCCTTACCACCCACAGACTAATGGTATGGCTGAGGTGTCGAATCGGGAGGTAACGACTATATTGCAAAAGCTTGTCCACCCAGACAGGAAGGACTGGTCTCATATCCTGGATCAGGTCCTATGGGTGTATAGGACAACTTACAAGACACCGTTAGGAACCTTCCCATTCCGAATGGTATTCGGAAAGCCATGCCATTTGCCCGCAGAGTTAGTGCATAAATCAGAATGGCCAATCAAGAAGATCAATTGGAACACACACCATGGGAAGAAGCAGAGAGATATGAATCTGAATGAGCTTGTGGAAGTCTGAAACCACGCATATGACAATAGTTTGGTGTACAAGGACAAGGTTAAGCGTTGGCATGATAGATATATCAGACGGAAGACCGTTGTTCCTGGACAGAAGGTATGGTTGTTTAATGCTAGGCTAAAGATCTTCCAAGGCAAGTTGAAGTCCAAGTGGACATGCCCATTTGTCGTCCGTACAGTGCACGATAGTGGATGTGTTGAGATCTCAGATCTCGCAGATGACGCACCGACATTCCTAGTGAATTGACAACTGTTGAAGCACTTCGTCGAATCCAATGAGCAGTTAGTCCATGTGGAGGAGATTGTATTCATGCGCGAGATAGATTCAGCAGATACACCTCAAGCCGCACATGAGACCTTGCAGCAATGAGCTCTAGCCATCAGCAGCATCTTGAAAGATTCAGACCAATACACTTGTATATACCATTACTCCTCTACATTCTGCTCTTTCGCCCCTGTGACTCTAGTAACTCATCCAAGCCTCACTGATCACTATCTTGGACTATACTTAGGATGACCAAATCCTAAGTATAGGGGGATGAGCCACCTGAGTCTGTTCGTTGTATATCGTCCAGATCACATTGGTCCTCATACTCACTTCCGTCCTATACTTAGGCTGACCTGAGCCTAAGTATAGGGGGACCGATTCCCGCAATGTATATTCATCCATTTCTCCTCTTAACCTCGCCTGCCCCATTTTTGACCTTCTTTTACACTTAGGCTGCCAGAGCCTATGTATAGGGGGGCAGGATAACTTCTTTACATTTTTCGTTCTCTTTGGCTCTCTTACGCTTAGCACGAGCTATGTCTTTTTCCTCGCTTTCCGTGCTATGAGGACATAGCACATGCTAAGTATAGGGGGGCGTGTATATATTACATATATACTTTACCCATAGCTCGTACTTTCACATATTCTTGTATATCTTACGCAATAATTACGGGCTGGGTAAAATTTGGAGAAATTGTTTTGTAAGATACACTTATAATACTCTCGTCAATTGTTAAAACATAGGAGGTATACCAAATAATTAAAAAAATGTGAAAAAATCAAAGGCTTCTTATTTACTCTTGTATATCATCTATACATCAGAAAAGAAAGAAAAGAGTCTAGCATTTCATTCATAGCATGCCATCTGCATCTCATCCGCATATCTTGCATATGCAACGTGAAAAGCTAGTGGGTTCTGAACCAAGTTATGAGTAGATGTTGAGGATGGATTTGATTTGACCTTAATCCACCTAATTTCAGAGGAACCTTATAGGAACTGGAGTTAAGATTTCTCAGGTCAAGTGACTTAATTCTTTGAGTCCGCAAGCCTATGTTCACATATCGTCTTGATTAGTCTAAGTAGAATATCTCGTGCATACGCAGGATTCTCTTAAATAATGACCTAACTTGGACAAGCACAATGCATGTAGCTCTTCATTGATGAGGTGGCGAGGAAGTAGAATCCTTTAGCTTGGAGTAGCACACGGGTGGAAACATCTGTCCTCCTCTAAGGAGGGTAGTGCATCTCAACCTAGTCTGGTGGTGTTGACATCTAAGAACGGGATGCTGTGGGTTGCAATAATGCTTCAAAAGAGGGATAGTCTACTGGCTCAAGAGAAAAAACTCCTGATGTACATGCTGCAACCTGTATATAGTTAAAAAAATGCAAAAACTCCAAAAAAAAACAGACAGGTCCAAATGAAAATAAAATACCGATCGGAGTATGTATATTAGCAAAGAAACGCAGCTGGATGACTTGGCTACACTGGTCAGGCATCCCGAGATAGGTATCTACACTGGCTACCATCCATTCTTCTCTCTACCCCCTCCTCTTGAGTTGGCTGCACGTGAACTTAGAAGGGAATACTCCGCTCCTCAAGGAAAGAGTTATTGGACCGGGTTATTTGAGTTACCTTGTTATAGGAGGCTGGTTCTGAGCCATTTCCGATATGGAGAGTTACACTTCACTTACACAGTACAAGTAAGAATCATAGTCATAAGAAATTTGCGTCTGAGGATTTGTTCTGACCTGACTATTGAGGAGTCCGGAATAGAAGACTTGTGGAACTTGAAGTCTGTTAGGTCTTAAGTTCATATCCCAATAAGGTTTCTCCACACAATTAATCCCAAGGTCGAGTCAAGCTCCATTTTCAACTTTTGTTCATGACCTTGGCATGGAACTCAAAATCATTTCACTCTTGCATTTCATTTTAGTTGCTCGGGGATGAGCAAGGTTTAAGTGTAGGGGGTTGATAAATCTGTGATTCATCACTCTTAAATATGAAAATAGAGCTTTGTCCTCAGGTATTTAGCATCATCTTTCCCTTTATCTTGCATAAATTGCATTCATGCATCAATCCACAAGATATGCATTTTAGCATTCATATTTGCATTTAAATAAGAAGCCAATCCATGTTTAAAATCCACTTGTAAAATATCCACCTATTTATTTGTATTTTATCCCCTCCAAAATGAAATAACACCTTCCTTATAATGTGTACACTATTAGTTAATAATATAAGGAAGAAGACCAAAATCACTCTCTTGTAAAATACCTAATAAAGCCCCAAACCCCATGGATATTAGAATGCCAATATCCCTCTCTTATAAACTCCGATCCAGGTCTACTCACCTTCAGATTAATACACATCCAGAGACCTTTAAAATGAGACTATTTTCATTCAATTCGGAGCTCGTAGGCAAAACATGGGTTTTTGGGCCTCCGTGTATACTATACAAATGTATATTTGTATTCTTGTATTTTTGTATCACATTTAACCTCATATCCATTTTTGGTCAACATGAAACTTGTAGATCTTATCGAGATCTACAACTTTCATGTTTTCCGTTTTTCCAAATTCGGCCTCCTTCTCCCTCTAATCTTATTTTTCCTTGCAGCCACTCAGAGCTGGCCATGTGGCGTCCCCTGATTGTGCCACGCGGCCCGCTCCCTTTGACCGGTCCGCCCGCATCCCTGACCGTTGGATCTCAATTTAGATCCAACGACCCAAGGACTTCCACGTACGCCCATGGTTTCCCACCATTTGATCAAACCCCAGACTTCATCAAGACCGCCCGTTAGCGCCTCGCCTTACGTCCGCCACGTGGCGCGTCCTGTGCCCTCCGATGACGCTCCCTATATCTAATCCCAAGCGTCGATCCGCACCTTCATCTGGACCGTTGGATCGCCTGATCCAACGGACAAGGGATCATCGTCTACCTCCGCACGCCCCGTGCCCACGTCCTCCACCGTGCGCAAGGGGACACCCCCTTTCTATATTGGGCTCCACACCGACCATCATCTCCGACCCCTAGCGCTACCACGACATAGCCCACTCATCCCTCATCTTCTCCAACCCCCTCGATCTCCATGACGACCCTCAACCTCGCTCCACGACGTCCACCAACTCCACCTCATAGCCATCCATGCCGTCACCTTCATCCTATAAATAAGTCGCCTCCGGCCACTTTCACCCCCATCCGCCACCACGGAGAGTGTCTCCGAGCTCCCACCTTCAGATTGGTGACAACAATTTGACCTGAGGTTGAGTGAAGACCAAGAACTACCTCCGGCGAGATCCACGACCCTCCACCGCCGTGTCACAGCTCCTCCAAGGCGCTGCACGAGCTCAGGTCCCCTACCGGCCTTCGAGCGACGACCTGGAAGCTTCCCCCGAGCTTCTGATCCTAGGTAGATCCCTTCATCTCTTCCCCGATCTTCTTATTTTTCCTTCTCTTTCTACCATTTTATTCGCCGTCCACGAGCATCATCTTGCTCCGCAAATCATTCTCCCAGCTCCGCAAGGGAGCTCTGATCTTCGCAAGCCCCATCGTTCCCTCCGACGACGTACTTTACCTTTCACCAACGCCAGCTCCACCACCTTGGCGGAGCTCGATCACTGGACACCATCACTTCTTCTCAGGCCTCGCACTTCACTCCACTTCACTCCATGAATACATAGCACGCTTTGGCTATCTTCTAACCCCCTGTGGGTACTATCTCTTTGATTGGCCGGAAGCTTCACCGGCGCATCTTCGAGCTTCATCGCCAGTGGCCTCCAGACCACCACAATCTTAGCCAACACCACCGGACGTTCCTCCACCCCTCCACGAATCTTCTGAGCTACGCCAGACCCTCCAATATCCTTCACCGACGACGGGAGGACGAGGCGGAGCGAGGTCAGCTTCGCCGGAGCCCGGTCCTCTCCACCGCAGGAGGCAAAGGACTGTTGGGGAAGACAACCAGCAGCCGTTCGATCCCCTTGATCGAACGATCAGGAGCCCTCCACGTCGCCACGCCCCGCAGCCGTAGGATCAGGCGGATCCTACGCGTCCAGATCACGCCACGTCATCTCCTTTCCTGTTCCAGGTGCCGTTGGATCAATCTTGATCCAACGATCACTGATCGACCACATCCTTGTCTCAGGAGCAACCCATCACCGTTGGATCGATCCTGATCGAACGGATCCGGACACGCCATGCGCCAGCAGTTCAAAACTG
The DNA here is from genome assembly GCA_037367405.1 of Ottelia alismoides. Taxonomy (NCBI): domain Eukaryota; kingdom Viridiplantae; phylum Streptophyta; class Magnoliopsida; order Alismatales; family Hydrocharitaceae; genus Ottelia; species Ottelia alismoides. The sequence continues at coordinate 207,610 of JAZKJV010008144.1, forward strand.
TTGGATCATCACTTAATCCACGGTCCAGATCAGGCCACGTCGCCCGATCCGAGCCTCCTCCCCGACTACTAGGCTCGGATCACCCAAAGCTACTCCGTGCCAGATCCGAACCTCCAGAGCCACCCCAACCTCACTCCGAGCCTTTGAAGACCATCGAGCCTTGGACCCCTGATGAATCCATGATTCATTAACTTTTCTGTCGCATTTTGTCTTAAAACCCTTAACAAATACATGTAAATACTCACTAATTCTCATATTTTAACAAAACCCCATTCATGTGTAAATACTCACTTTTAACCACTAAATTCATGTAAATAAATAAAGAATCAGAAAAAGAAAAGAAAAAGGCATATGGAATATATGTATATATATGTAATATGACCTAAACTATAAATATAACTGTAAGGTATATTTATAGCCTAACCCCCGAGACCAAGTCAGTATGGATTGGTCGACAAACCAAAAAGTAGGGGGAGATAAGGAAAGAAAACCCAATAAAAATAATCTATCACATGTATATACATTCTTCACTATTTATAAATAAATACAAAACTTTAAAGAATTTTAATTATTTCATCTTAACTTATTCTTCACCAAATCTTTCTCTTAATTATTCACAAAAATGTAAATAAAAATATAAAAATAAGTTAAAAATATTACTCTGTAAAAATGCCAAGAAATCCAGCTTACAAATTGTCAAAATCTCAACTTCCGAACATCATAACTTCCTCATACGAACTCCAATTTCACTCTACTCACCTTTAAAGTTCATAAAATAATATTATCTAATTAATGAAGGTGGTTTCACTGAATTCAGAGTCCGTTTGCAAAAAGTCGGTTTTGGGACCAAAAGACAAAGGGGTTTCTGGGCTATTTATTTTATGTAACACACCTTATTTATTATTTTCTTAATTTATAATTTTCAAATTATTTCATGGTCCTCTAGTTTCATCATAAATTATTTCATAATTTTTAGAGATTATTTATTATTTTTATAAAATCAAATACCCTAAAATATATGTATATTTGACCTATAGAGACACTTCCTCTATTTATTAAAATATGTAAATTAAGTCATAAAAATCCATAAAAATTCGTACAAGTCTTATTTAATACACTAATAATTAAGAAAATATAAATTAATTTTTACTTAATTATTTATTAAATTAAAAATTCAAAACCTATTTATTAATACATATTTATTAATAAAATATTTATATTTTAAACAATACTTATTATTTATTAAAAGTAATTATACCATAATTTAGAAAATAAATATATTTAACTTTCTTGTATTTATACCTATTTAAAATAATGTAATTTACTAATTTATATTTAATTTATAATTATTTATAGCGTCTGGGCCAACCAGGTGCTGACACGTGTCAGCACCTGGAGCCTTCTTCCCCAAGAAGGACTGCCGACTTCTGTTCCAACCACCCAACTTCCACCATTTTTCCCGCTCGCATCTCGAACCTTCCGACCATCCTAAACCCTTGGATCCCTACTCCTAACAACCACCAAGCCCGCCAGCCCTTGATCTTGGCTTGGAGCCCACGAAATCCACCTATATAAGCTCCCCAAGGTCGCCATTGTAGAATATCTTCTTCCACCTTCTGCTTCCCAGCTCCAGGCTAACCGACTACCTAACTTCCCCACTCGATTCCAACCTACTCCGGAGGTGACAGCTCCACGGGGAGGGCTCGCGAGGGAGAGGATACGTCGGAGAAGAGATCCAAGGCGGAGCTTCGCCTTGCATCGCCGCCAAGCGCAGCGTACAGCTCCGGCGAGGTCGACCGTCGAGCATCCATTTCTAGGTCATACACATGGATTTCCATAGACCACTTCCTCCATTTCATGAATTTTCTTCTCGATAGCTGTGCCACGATTAGCGTGGCTAATCATTGTTTCAGGAAGACTAATCACTCAGCTTTAACGCAAGATTAAAAACCCCTTCGATTCACGTTTCATTTGATTCAAATCGATTCGCAAACCTCTCGTCTTCTTCGCATCTGGATTATGTAGCTGAGTTTATATGCGTTTTTCCTAAACTTTGAGGCTTTATATCTTAACATCTCGGCCGATTCATCACGAATCGAGCATAGTAATATATTCATTGCAGATCCAGGAATAACGCAAGGGATTTACTTCGGATTTTGGACCTCGTGTATCTTCGATTGTCGTCCTTGAAGATCGGACTTCCAGCACAACCTTCAAGCCGTCCGAGCTGAGACCTCATCTTCATCAAGCTACAGCCGCCGCTCGGAGCGTCGCCTCAGCCACCCCTACAGCGGGCGAGCTCGAGGGGTGGAGGAGCCACCCCTCTGGCCCCGCCGAAGAGCCAAAGACGTCGCGGATCGGCCGCAAGAATTCGGAGAAGAAGGCCATCCGCGAAGGAGCTCAACGAACTCAAGAACGCCTGAAGCACAGTTTTGCGCCACGTGTCCGCTCGAGAGCCGTCAGATTCGCGCCTGGATAATCTAATCTTGGCCGTCAACTACGAAACGATGGAGAATTTGCTACATAAGCCCAGCTGAGTTTCCAAAATTACATTCCGCCTCCAGAGTTTTGTGTAATTACATCTAGGTCCCTCCGCAGGGACCTAAGTGTAAGAATTTGTTACTTTTCTTGCAGAACAGTCCCTGAGGACCTTTTTGAGAACATTTTTAATTAGTTTTTCTTACGCTTATGCCCCTGGGCTGTAGGGGCTGTATCTTGTCCATTTGACCTCGGATTCCGACGATTCTTGGAGGGTAGTTACACAACTACCCTAGCTACATAGTATAAAGTTTTCGCGGCTTTTCAAAGAGTTTTCAACGTGTTTTGATTTTCTCGAAAACCATCTCGTTTTGTTTTGGTTTCTTGTGTAGTTCGAGTACGCGGCTCGAACCTCGTTCACCTATTCTATATAGTATCATCTATACTCTATCCACCTATTATATAATACATAAATCTTTTGAAAAATATCCCTTTTTGAAAATTAATTAAAAATTTGAAAAGAATAAAATCAAATAAAAATTACAAAAATAAAAACCACTAAAAAAGGGCATTCTGACTTAGAGAAGAATTAAAATAAAATCACGAGAAGAAAAATTAGGGAATATATTCTGCCTCCTTGAGTTCGACCCAGGAACACTTGCCTGGTTAAATAATTAGTGAACGGTTTTCCGACAGAAAACCGTAAATTTTGTTTGATAAGTTTTTCTTTTTGTTTCGCGGTCTTTCTGCTACAACCGACAGTCTAAAGAAGTGAAAGCCGCGAAACAAAGCTTATCAAAATGGCGCCGTTGCCGGGGAGGTGTTAGATTCCCTTGATTTTTCGTTTTTTCGTGATTTTATTATTTTTCTTCTTTTTGTTTTTCGTACGGTTTTTCGTACGGCTTTTTCGTGTTTTGTTTTATGAGTTTTCCTTTCTTGTTTTTTTTACGGCTTTCTCAGCTTTCTCGATATTCTTTTGTGCTAATCATCTTTGCAGGGCCTGCAGGATCAACCGGTTTCCTCAGAAGCCGAGTCAGTTGAAAGGGCAGAGGTCGGCTCATTCTTCACGAGTCGACTGCAGAGGAGCAGAGATTTAGTATCCTTTTATTTGAGAGAGAAAGGGAGAGAGTTGTACTAGCTTAATAAAACGTTCATTTTTTTAGGGGCTTGATTCATTGGATACTGTGTATCTGGTGAATCAGGGCACCCACCGCGGCTTTTCTCTGCTTATCGGTTTTCCGCGGTTTTCTAGATGCTTGCTTAGGATTTTTCGCTCTATCTGCTTGTGCCTCGTAGCTAGTTTTAGGACTTGCAACCTAGGTGCTTGCTCTAGGGTTTTAACAAAAAGACAAAAAAATAGACGTTGTTTGAAAATCCATAAAAATTGCAAAATTAAAAATTGGGACTGCTAAAAATATCTGATCAAAAACCTTAAAATCGATTCAATTGATTTGGGGAGAGTAACCCTCGCACATTTCTCAGAGTGCGCGAGTTGAGAGCCGACACTTAAGGATAGAGACAAAACCCCGTATTTCTTGCGGGATACTACTGGGTCCATACACCTGATCGCTGTTCCTCAGTGGGTAAGCTCGGGTAGCCGGAAACGGTCCGGGTTTACTTATCAGAGTGGGAGGTTTAGAGGACACTGCGCAAGGCTCCGTCCTCAAGTAACACGGGTAGCCGGAAACGGTCCGTACTTACTCCCATACTGGCTGAGTGCGAGTGGTCTCGCGTAAGGATTCGGGCCAGTGTCTTGAAGAAACTATCGGGCTCCTATTGGCTCGCTCAGCCCGCGTAACCGCAACGATTGCTAAAACAACCCTAAAACCGAAAAGATAAAAGGACCGAACTCTTACGGTCTTCATCAGGGTTGAGTTGGTGAAAACGGGGTTTGCCTTGTGTTTGTTTGCGGGGCGTGAGTTTCCGCGGCTTCGCATTCCTTCTTCTTTTGAATCGTACACGTGATCTCCCAATCTTCTCTTGACATCGAAGATGACGTCTCGACGGCTTTTCGGCTCAGACTCTGTGAGCATTCAACCGTCCACCGTCGAGCGTATGTCTTCACAGGCTCGGGATGACCCTCTTCCCGAGCTGGTCCCATCCGATCTCGAGGCGAGTCAGACCCATACTCCCTCGCCTCCTGGCCAGATCGTTGAGGCAAACCTTCGCCTCAATACAGAATCCAAATATCCTGAGTATTTCTCGACGAGTTCTTACGAAAGTTTCCATTTTACAGACGATTAGATGGCTCGTGGGAAAGCACCGGCAGCAGATGAGAGGCCAACAGCTGAGGATCATCCAGAGGGAAGAGCAGATCCGAACGGAGATGTCACGACAGGTATTCTCGACACACTTCAGCAGATGAATCTACAGATTCGAGAACAATTTAGAGTTCAGACCGAGCTGCAGGCTGAATTAGCCGCAATCAGAGCAGGGGCCGGGAACCAGTTACCGCCTGCGGTTCCCGCTACTTTACGGGACGAGTATGACCCGGGCGCTCGAACGCTCCATCACTGGATTCGGCTACCGCCGAATCAAGGGCCATACGAACTCCGACCGTCCTTCATCTCTTTGCTTCCCAAGTACTATGGGAATGCCGCAGAGGAGCCGTTCACGTTTTTACAGCAGTTTGAGATGATTTGCGGAACGGCCTGCTATCCAGGAGTGACACAGGAAGCCGTGCGCCTAAAGGCTTTTCCTTTTGCCTTAGCCGATAAAGCCCTTTATTGGCTAAGCCATCTAGGGAGAGAAATCTCCACTTGGGACGACCTGAAGTCCACCTTTCTGCGCAAGTATTTCCCTCTAGGAAGGACGAACATGATGAGGAGTCAGATCTCCAACTTCACGCAATTATCGAACGAATCATTCCATGAGGCATGGGATCGATTCAAGGACCTGACAGAGAGATGTCCTCATCATGAGATACCAATGAAGGTGCTAGTACAGAATTTTTTCGGAGGACTCCAGCCAGAAATTCAGGGGCTAGTTAGTGCCGCATGTGGCGGCAGTTACTTGAACAAAGATGCCGAGTCAGTTTGGACCATCTTCGAAGGGATGGCTGAGAACTCAAGAGTTGTAGACTCTACTCGGGCATATCAGAAAGCCCCGCAGCCACCACATCACCGAGAGCATCACAAGGTGGCGAATATAGCAGACTCTGAATCCAACACCAACATGAGCTTCATTGGTGAGAAATTAACGTTGGTGGACGTGATTCACAAGCAGGTCCAAGACCTACAGCCGCTGCGAGAGTTGGAGAAACTCTCATCTCTACCTCAGCAGCTGAGTGATCTTTCGAAGAAGGTCTCTGATCTTCAACTTCAGTACCAGCAGAGTCAGACTTCTTCACAGCCAGCACGGAGGATCGCACCCGCTCCACCCACCCGTCAGATACAATATGTTCAGAGCGAGCCCGAAATTCCGCAGATTGATTGGCATGAGGATCAGTCTCATGCCAATGCCGGCCAGGTCATCAGCACTGCAGAGATGGAGGTGGAGCCGCAAGCCACTTTCGAGATAAATGGGATTTGGTATACTCCAGTTCAGCAGCCGAGTATACCGAGTCATCAGCAGCAACAGCCGTACGGTCATCCGCAGCATGGACGTCCGCAATTCCAGCACCGCCAGAATTTCACGCCGCTGCAGTCTCATCCGAACGTCTACCATCAGAGACCGCAGCCTACTTATCAGCACCCTGCTCAGTTTTCACCGAACTATTCTTTTCAGCAACCGCAACAATCTTCCTATACACCACAGCGCTACTCCCAGCCGTCCACCTCTCAGCACTTCACGCCAAAGCAGGAGAGAGGAGCAAGCCAGGGCCCCCATACTGAACCAGAGATGTCTTCACAGGCCCAGGCGCTCAATCAGATCATGGATATGCTCAGCACGCTCCAGATCGCACACAAGACAGAGATGGAGCAGGTTAACCGTCGTCTGGACGAGTTAACCGTGCCGAAGACCACTCTCCCAGCCCAGCCTCAGATGAATCCGAACAACAAGAGGAGGCATCCAGATCAGGTAGATACTACAGGTAAGATCTCGTTTCCTGAATTTTTGTCTAACTTCATTCGTCTCAGGAGCGGTAGATCACCGCAAACACCTACTGGAGAGGAGAGGGAACCAGAGGAGCACGAGCATGATCCGAATGCCGAGGAGGAGAAACCGCAAGAGGATGAGGACGTAGAATCAAGAGACGGAAGCAATGCCAACAGTTCAGATATGGATACTGGCGACTCAGATGACGATATCACGCCAGATCAGGCAGAATTACCAGAGAAAAACATTTCTTCCCCTGTCTTAGAGAGTTTTGTAAATAATTCTGAGACTCTCGATGTACAAGCTGATTCCAATGATTTGAATAAAAGTTCTGATTTTCTGACTCCTGACTTTATTCCTTTTCCCGATGCTTTGTTTGGAAAAGGAAAGAAAAAGACCAAAAATGATCCCGAATCTCCACAATTTGAAAAGTTGCTCAAAGATCATATCTTTATGAAGATCCCGCTCCATGATGCCTTAGATCAATTTCCTACGCTTAAGAATCAATTGAAAAACAGATGCACCACACGTAGGAAAAAGAGATCCCGAACAGAAAAGCATGTTTTGACTAAGGCTACATCCTGTGCGATACAGAATAAGCTTCCAAAGAAGAAGAAAGACTCAGGTGCACATTATGTCAGATGCGAGATCGCAAAAGCCGAATTCGATCGCACTCTATTAGATAACGGTTCCTCGATCAATCTTATACCCGCTTCCTTACTCGAGAAGCTCGAGTTAGGTCCTCTTTACAAATCTCGCGCGATTCTTCAGTTTGCTGATAGATCCGTAAAGAGACCTAAGGGTATACTTAGGAACGTTATCGTAACCGTGCAGGGTCTGCAATTTCCCGTTGACTTTACGGTCCTAGAGATGAATTGCCCTGCACAGTTACACCTTACCCCGATCATTCTCGGGAGGCCTTTTCTAGAGACCGCAAAGGCTCTCTTCGATTATGATACAGGGAAGGTATCTTTTCGCGCCGAGGGTGAAAAGGTACATATAGAGATGGCGAGAGAATCAAACACTTCCAGTGATGCATCTTCAGATTTTCTGAGTTCTTTAGCCTCCTGCGATTACATGGATGAGGTTCGCCTTGACGACCTCGAAAGATACCAAGTAGAGACCCAAGAATGTTTGACAGAGGACGGGTCTGAGACTTTAGGAGGTAGCTTTTACGATGGGACTTTATATTTTAGTCTGGATGATGATGAGCAAAGGGATCAGACTTTTGAGGATATTAATGCAGATCTTTCAGATTCAGAGAGTATACACAATTCCTCCATCTCAGATGAATCAGAATTTTATCTAGTTGACTTATTCTCTTCTGATCATTCTGAGAAGTCGGATGATGTCTCGAACATCTTCTGTAGTCCGACTTTAGAGCACATTGAGATGGTGAATAATCAGAATGCAGACACATCACCTACCGACACAAATCCCCATACATATATAAATGATGTTGCAGCAGATCCAGAGACTACATTGCCAGAACTTAAGACTTTGCCACCAAACATGAAATATACCTTCCTTGCGGGTCCACACCAACAGTTTCCGGTCATTATCAGCTCAACTTTGACCGATGATCAAGAATCTCGTCTGATGGAGATTCTAGAAAGAAACCGCAAGGCCATTGGGTGGACTGTATCCGATCTCCGTGGGATTAATCCTGCTTTGTGTTCACATCATATCTATCTCGATCATGACAGCAAACCCTCCAGAGAGTTTCAGCGTAGGCTGAATCCGGTTTTACGAGAAGTTGTCAAGAAAGAGATCACGAAATGGTGTGATGCAGGGTTCATTTATCCTATCTCCAACTCTGAATGGGTTAGCCCATTGCATGTTGTCCCGAAGAAGTCGGGAATTCAGATGGTGAAAAACGAGAGTGGAGAGGAGATTCCAAAGAGAGTAACCACGTCATGGCGAGTCTGTGTTGATTACAGGAAACTTAACACTGCGACGAAGAAGGACCACTTCCCTTTGCCTTTCATAGACCAGGTCATCGAACGGTTGGTAGGGAAGGGGTACTTCTGTTTCCTTGACGGTTACTCCGGATACAACCAAGTATCAATTGCTCCTGAAGATCAGGAGAAAACCACCTTCACTTGTCCGTTTGGCACGTATGCCTTTAGACGGATGCCCTTTGGATTGTGCAACGCTCCCGCAACTTTCCAGAGGTGCATGCTTGCTATTTTTGCGGACATGGTCGGTGATTTTCTAGAGGTTTTTATGGATGACTTTTCGGTCTATGGTGAGTCATTTGACGATTGTTTAGCGCGCCTAGACCAGGTTCTGAAAAAGTGTTGTGAGGTAGATCTCGTTCTGTCATGGGAAAAGAGCCATTTTATGGTTACTCACGGGATCGTGTTGGGGCACGTCATCTCCCAGCGAGGCATGGAGTTTGACCCTGCCAAGGTGGATGTCATCAAGAAACTCGAGCCACCATCCAACATCAAACAGTTACGGTCATTTCTGGGGCACGTCGGTTTTTATCGACGATTTATTCAAGACTTCTCCAAGATTGCCCGCCCGTTAACTGAGTTATTAGGCAAAGACATCGAGTTCGTTTTAAATGACAAATGTCTTCATGCCTTCCTCACACTTAAAGAAAAGATAATCAGTGCTCCTGTCCTACAGCCGCCTGATTGGTCTCTACCCTTCGAGATCATGACGGATGCATCAGATTTTGCGGTCGGGGCTGTATTAGGACAGAGGAGGAATGGACTTCCCATCGCTATTCACTATGCCAGCAAGACTTTAGATGATGCACAGAGAAACTACACAGTCACAGAGAAAGAGATGTTGGCAGTAGTGTTTGCACTAGACAAATTTCGATCTTATTTACTTGGCTCCAAGATCACAGTTTATACAGACCACTCAGCTATCAGATTTTTGATGGAAAAGAAGGATGCCAAGGCACGCCTTCTTAGATGGATTCTTTTACTCCAAGAATTCGATTTGGATATCAAGGATAAACCTGGAGTAAAGAATGTGGTAGCTGATCACCTCTCCCGATTACAGTCAAATCAGCCTTCAGATGAATACACGCCAGAGATCGCAGAGAGATTTCCAGACGAGAGCATCTTTGCGGTTACAGAACTTCCGTGGTATGCAGATATAGTGAACTTTCTGGTCACACAGAAAAGTCCTCAAGGTTGGCCGAAGAACAGAGTTGAGAAACTCGTGTCTGAGTCACGATACTACCATTGGGAGGATCCGATTCTTTTTCGCGAAGGACCGGATTGCGTTTACAGGCGATGTATTCCTCAGGAGGAATATAATAGTGTCCTCACTTTGTGTCATTCTCTAGAATCAGGAGGACATCATTCAAGGAAGAGGACAGCGCAGAAGGTACTACAGAGCGGATTATGGTGGCCGACTCTTACCAGAGATGCTTGTACATTCGTGAAGAGTTGTCCAGAGTGTCAGAGAGCCGTAGGGACAATCAGTGCCAGAGATGCAATGCCGATGCAACCAGTCATTATTTGCGAGATTTTTGACGCATGGGGCATAGATTTTATGGGACCGTTCCCTTCTAGCAGCGGCTTTGAGTACATCCTTCTCGCTGTAGATTATGTTAGCAGATGGGTGGAGGCTATACCCGCACGAACCGCAGATAGTAAGACCGTTTGCAAGTTCCTAAGGGAACACATCATTTCACGGTTCGGAATCCCTCGTATTCTTATATCTGATGGGGGTAGCCATTTCATTAATAAGGAGGTGAAGAAGCTAGTAAAACAATATAGCATCGATCACAGAGTAGCTTCTCCTTACCACCCGCAGACGAATGGCATGGCTGAAGTTTCAAATAGGGAGGTAAAATCAATTCTCCAGAAGTTAGTATGACCGGATAGGAAGAACTGGTCACTTCTTCTAGACCAAGTTCTTTGGGCTTATCGTACTGCATATAAGACTCCCTTAGGTACTTCACCATTCAGGCTAGTTTATGGAAAGCCGTGCCACTTGCCCGTAGAGATCATGCACAAATCTGAGTGGGCAATCCGAGAAATTTTGATGGATATGCAGAAAGCAGGAGCCAAGAGGAAGATAGATCTGAATGAGCTGGTAGAAATCCGCAATCAAGCATACGAGAACACACTGATCTATAAGGACAAAGTGAAGAAATGGCATGACAGACACATCCGACACAAGAGCTTTGTCCCTGGGCAGAAAGTCTGGTTGTTCAATGCAAGGTTGAGAATTTTTCCCGGCAAATTAAAGAGCAAGTGGGAAGGACCGTACATAGTCAGAACGGTGCACGACAATGGCAGTATTGCGATATCAGATGTGTCACCTGGTGCAGAACCGTTCGTGGTTAACGGGCAGATGCTGAAGCACTTCGTAGAGACTACTGATCATCTGGCCCGTACTGATGTGATCTATTTTGTACAGGAATCATGATCATTCTTTTATTCCTTCCTGTACAAATCCTTTTGAGCCATTCGGGAGATTCACAACACTTGTATATTCTTCATAGATCACAATCGTCCCCGTTTTTCCTCGTCTTCTATGCTTAGGATACCAGATCCTAAGTATAGGGGGGACTGATTGCCCGCTGATTTACGTTTTATTTTTGTACTAATTCTTTTGTATAGCCATTCTTTTTCACGAATCACTGATCCCCAATTTTTGGCTACATTCTTTTCTATACTTAGGATGCCTTATCCTAAGTATAGGGAGGACCGAGTGATTTCGATAATTTCGTATTCTTTCCTTTTGAATTCTCCGTTATTTATCCTTTTCATTCAGTCATCCCGTTTTTACTCTCCCATAATACTTACGATGACCTGATCGTAAGTATAGGGGGGGTTGACTGACTTCACATCGATATCCCTTTTTCACCCACTTTTACTTAGCACGAGTTATGCCCTCCTTTTTCTCTTTTGACGCTATGAGGACATAGCTCAAGCTAAGTATAGGGGGGTGCGTATATATTGTATATATACTTTCGGTCATAACTCGTACTTTATGTATTTTCTATACCTATAAAATCCATAAAAAGTGGGTGTGGGGTAATTTAAAATCCACTATCTTATTTATAAAATCCTGGTAAATAAATAAAATATGCTTAAAACTTGTAAGTAAAATTTGTAATTAAAAATTTGTACTTAAATATGTATAATACTTATTTAAAATACTATTTATTAAAACTTGTATAAAAGTCATTCAACCCTTGTAAAATACTCTGTAGATAAAATTTGTAAAATACATTAGACATTTAACTTAAATTTATCTTGTAAAATTTGTAAATAAAACCCTGTTTATAAAAATCATAAAAATCCATAAAAAATACAAAGTCCTAAAAATTGTAAAAATTACAAAATCCTTAAAATCCATAAAAATGAGTAAAATCCAGAAAATATACTTCACAAAAACATGGTTGCATTTGCATTCGCATTTTTCAGAATAAGTTTGATTTCCGGGACTAAGGACTGAGTCTAGTCTAAAGGATGGAGCTTGATTACGGCCTTTAACTTTCACTGTAAGGAGCCTGATTAGGAACTGGAATTTAGACTCTTCAGGTCTGGTGACATTTTTTTTTGGGTTCCGTAAGACTATATTCGGGAAATCAAGTCATCTGAGCTTAAGTAGACCACTTGGAGTCATCCGTAGAACTCTTCACCAGTGAACCAATCTTGAACACATGCACTCTGCACTTAGCTCAACTCGCATGGAGTTCCGAAGGACAGTACACCTTGGTAGTACATTCCTATCCTTATCTTTGCGGCATTGACATCTAAAGACGGGAGAGATTGGGGTTGCGATAGTTGCTTCGGATGAGGGAAGGATCTGCTGACACAATTTTTCTAAGACCTCAAAAAATGGACGGATTAAAAAGATTCTATAACCGTCGAGGCACAAAAGATGAATGCAGTGCAAGCAAATTACAAAGTCAACACAAAGCAGAAGCCACCAAATAGACCAAACTGGTCAAAGCTTCCACCAAATATGCATGCACATCTTAGTGGAGACTCAGCTACACCGGTTGGACTTCACAACGAGATGCGTCTACACTGGTCGCACTCCACTTCTTTTCTCATTCTTCTAACTTCTCCCTATATTCGATTGTGGACATAGCAGAACTGAACTCAGAAGGGAATACCTCCCTCCCCGAGGAAAGAGTAGCGAGATGAGGAAGCCATAGGAGTGTATAGCCGGGATTGACGGTTTCTTCGGTTCTCTAAGCAGGAAGAGCTAAATCAATTCACACACTGTACAAGCTGACTTCAAGGATGATAGAGTTTGCGATATGAATAAGTGAGTCTGAACTAGCCGATGAAGTGATCTCAAGTAAAGATTATGGAACTTGAAGACTGTTGAGGATGAAATCCTAATCCTAGTTAAGGTTCCGACAAAATGCTTGTTTCAGGCCCGATCGAGCTCTGTCCTTTGTCTGTTCTCATGAATTGGTTTAGGAAAACAAATTCATTCTAACTTTCTTTCTTTTTCACTTACTTTTTCAAAATAAGTGTTTGCTAAGGGACTAGCAAAGTTTAAGTATAGGGGGTTGATGAATCCATGATTCATTAACTTTTCTGTCGCATTTTGTCTTAAAACCCTTAACAAATACATGTAAATACTCACTAATTCTCATATTTTAACAAAACCCCATTCATGTGTAAATACTCACTTTTAACCACTAAATTCATGTAAATAAATAAAGAATCAGAAAAAGAAAAGAAAAAGGCATATGGAATATATGTATATATATGTAATATGACCTAAACTATAAATATAACTGTAAGGTATATTTATAGCCTAACCCCCGAGACCAAGTCAGTATGGATTGGTCGACAAACCAAAAAGTAGGGGGAGATAAGGAAAGAAAACCCAATAAAAATAATCTATCACATGTATATACATTCTTCACTATTTATAAATAAATACAAAACTTTAAAGAATTTTAATTATTTCATCTTAACTTATTCTTCACCAAATCTTTCTCTTAATTATTCACAAAAATGTAAATAAAAATATAAAAATAAGTTAAAAATATTACTCTGTAAAAATGCCAAGAAATCCAGCTTACAAATTGTCAAAATCTCAACTTCCGAACATCATAACTTCCTCATACGAACTCCAATTTCACTCTACTCACCTTTAAAGTTCATAAAATAATATTATCTAATTAATGAAGGTGGTTTCACTGAATTCAGAGTCCGTTTGCAAAAAGTCGGTTTTGGGACCAAAAGACAAAGGGGTTTCTGGGCTATTTATTTTATGTAACACACCTTATTTATTATTTTCTTAATTTTATAATTTTTAAATTATTTCATGGTCCTCTAGTTTCATCATAAATTATTTCATAATTTTTAGAGATTATTTATTATTTTTATAAAATCAAATACCCTAAAATATAGGTATATTTGACCTATAGAGACACTTCCTCTATTTATTAAAATATGTAAATTAAGTCATAAAAATCCATAAAAATTCGTACAAGTCTTATTTAATACACTAATAATTAGGAAATATAAAATTAATTTTTACTTAATTATTTATTAAATTAAAAATTCAAAACCTATTTATTAATACATATTTATTAATAAAATATTTATATTTTAAACAATACTTATTATTTATTAAAAGTAATTATACCATAATTTAGAAAATAAATATATTTAACTTTCTTGTATTTATACCTATTTAAAATAACGTAATTTACTAATTTATATTTAATTTATAATTATTTATAGCGTCTGGGCCAACCAGGTGCTGACACGTGTCAGCACCTGGAGCCTTCTTCCCCAAGAAGGACTGCCGACTTCTGTTCCAACCACCCAACTTCCTCCATTTTTCCCGCTCGCATCTCGAACCTTCCGACCATCCTAAACCCTTGGATCCCTACTCCTAACAACCACCAAGCCCGCCAGCCCTTGATCTTGGCTTGGAGCCCACGAAATCCACCTATATAAGCTCCCCAAGGTCGCCATTGCAGAATATCTTCTTCCACCTTCTGCTTCCCAGCTCCAGGCTAACCGACTACCTAACTTCCCCACTCGATTCCAACCTACTCCGGAGGTGACAGCTCCACGGGGAGGGCTCGCGAGGGAGAGGATACGTCGGAGAAGAGATCCAAGGCGGAGCTTCGCCTTGCATCGCCGCCAAGCGTCGCGTACAGCTCCGGCGAGGTCGACCGTCGAGCATCCATTTCCAGGTCATACACATGGATTTCCATAGACCACTTCCTCCATTTCATGAATTTTCTTCTCGATAGCTGTGCCACGATTAGCGTGGCTAATCATTGTTTCAGGAAGACTAATCACTCAGCTTTAACGCAAGATTAAAAACCCCTTCGATTCACGTTTCATTTGATTCAAATCGATTCGCAAACCTCTCGTCTTCTTCGCATCTGGATTACGTAGCTGAGTTTATATGCGTTTTTCCTAAACTTTGAGGCTTTATATCTTAACATCTCGGCCGATTCATCACGAATCGAGCATAGTAATATATTCATTGCAGATCCAGGAATAACGCAAGGGATTTACTTCGGATTTTGGACCTCGTGTATCTTCGATTGTCGTCCTTGAAGATCGGACTTCCAGCACAACCTTCAAGCCGTCCGAGCTGAGACCTCATCTTTATCAAGCTACAGCCGCCGCTCGGAGCGCCGCCTCAGCCACCCCTACAGCGGGCGAGCTCGAGGGGTGGAGGAGCCACCCCTCTGGCCCCGCCGGAGAGCCAAAGACGTCGCGGATCGGCCGCAAGAATTCGTAGAAGAAGGCCATCCGCGAAGGAGCTCAACGAACTCAAGAACGCCTGAAGCACAGTTTTGCGCCACGTGTCCGCTCGAGAGCCGTCAGATTCGCGCCTGGATAATCTAATCTTGGCCGTCAACTACGAAACGGTGGAGAATTTGCTACATAAGCCCAGCTGAGTTTCCAAAATTACATTCCGCCTCCAGAGTTTTGTGTAATTACATCTAGGTCCCTCCGCAGGGACCTAAGTGTAAGAATTTGTTACTTTTCTTGCAGAACAGTCCCTGAGGACCTTTTTGAGAACATTTTTAATTAGTTTTTCTTACGCTTATGCCCCTGGGCTGTAGGGGCTGTATCTTGTCCATTTGACCTCGGATTCCGACGATTCTTGGAGGGTAGTTACACAACTACCCTAGCTACATAGTATAAAGTTTTCGCGGCTTTTCGAAGAGTTTTCGACGTGTTTTGATTTTCTCGAAAACCGTCTTGTTTTGTTTTGGTTTCTTGTGTAGTTCGAGTACGCGGCTCGAACCTCGTTCACCTATTCTATATAGTATCATCTATACTCTATCCACCTATTATATAATACATAAATCTTTTGAAAAATATCCCTTTTTGAAAATTAATTAAAAATTTGAAAAGAATAAAATCAAATAAAAATTACAAAAATAAAAACCACTAAAAAAGGGCATTCTGACTTAGAGAAGAATTAAAATAAAATCACGAGAAGAAAAATTAGGGAATATATTCTGCCTCCTTGAGTTCGACCCAGGAACACTTGCCTGGTTAAATAATTAGTGAACGGTTTTCCGACAGAAAACCGTAAATTTTGTTTGATAAGTTTTTCTTTTTGTTTCGCGGTCTTTCTGCTACAACCGACAGTCTAAAGAAGTGAAAGCCGTGAAACAAAGCTTATCAACCCCCCACGTGATCCGCACGTATGTCCTAGGTTATTTGCATCGAGGCCCCTGAAGGTTTCCAGAATTGCATTTCAATCCCTGCCAGGAAACCCTACGTGAGGAGCACGTGTTTTGTGGAGAAATTGCATCCACCCCCTCAGCATTATAGGTAATTGCATATTGGTCCCTGTCAGCATGTTTTATTTTTATCAATTTCAATTCCTGTATTTGCATTTATACCCCTGTCTTTACACACATATTTAGGCACTCATTTTAATTCATTTTTCAATTTGGAAAATTACATTATGTAGCTGGTGTTGTCCTCTCTTATATGTGATACTTGGCATATTTTTTAACATCAGTGGATTTTCTATTAATTATTTGGTTGAATTTTGCTATATTTTGCCCATTTATGCCTCTTAAATGATAGTAATTTCTCTGTGACTCCAAAAATCCCCAAAAAATCACTTTAAATCTCGGTTGCTTAGATTTACATTGCATAAAAATTTCATCTCAATTGCATGCATCCGAGGCCTAAATAAATCATTTAGTGATTTCCTTAATTAATTTTTAATAGGATCATTTCACATAGAAATTTAGGTTTAATAATTTTCCTGGATTCCTTCAGATCTATCTAGGATAATTTTTATTTCTAAACTATTGTGATTTGATATTTATTAAAATTAATTTAGTTAAAATCACCTTGCATTCATTTTTAATTCACAGTAAATTCATTTAGTTTCAGAAAATTCTAAAAAATTAGTGTAGCTTAGTTTCATCCCATTTCATCATCTGGCAAAGTTTCATAATTTTTGGACTTGATTTGATCACTTATTTGAATTAACTTGTAAACTGGCCTGATTGTGCATGTGTCTTGCTTAAAAAAACCGAAAAATACCAAAAAAATCATTCTCTGAAATTCAAACCTTGGACTTTGCTAAAAATCTACCTAAGGAGACAACTGCCTCCCTGAGTTTGACCTTGGGCTTGCCCAAGAAAAAAAATTGACGCTCGAGATTAACTTGCTTTAATTAAAAGTGGTTTTTGTTCTCCTCTTATTATCCAACTGCAACGAACGACCATTAATTAATTTGACCAATAATTTGATCGAATTAACAAGGGTAGTGGGAGGCAAAACTACAAATTCAGTGAAGCTTCCAAAAAGAGATGACCCGTGCATGGTATTTGATCTCAATATCTCACGAGTGAGCTCATGTCTTCTGGTCAATAATGAACCTGTATCATCTCTTTGAGAGACCATATTACTCATATGAACCTATATGCACACCATTTTGTCGTTATATAGACCTTGATTAGATCATCAACTTATTGACCTACCAAATGTACATACTCCAACACATAGTTACACGTCTATCTCTGGTCAAAGGATGCGTGCCTATATCATGACAGTATATGACATACATCATGGTTATCTCGATCTCGTTAAGTAAACTCTTTGACCTAACTTATCTAACACCTCTGTATCTCTGTTCCTATGCAGAGGACCCGCATCAAGAGGTTTGTTAGATATTAGCCTATAAAGAAGAATTACCATCCTCCTTGAGATCCTCTCTTAACAATCCCTTGACGGTGCTTGATGAGTCCTCAATCTAACTCTTTATAAATCATCCAAGCACCGGCCTCTACACTTGAATTAACAACTGTATGATCATTAAGATGTATATGGTTCATAAGCTTTACTTTAATAAGGGACCAATTATGCAAATTAGATATTATTTATTTCAGATCAGGGAATGATATATGCAATAACATTTATTGCACAGTGGCTCGTCATGGGTTCACATGTCCAACACTTTATTCTTCCATTTTATATTTAAATACATATCAAAATAGATGCAAATACAACTAACTCGTACAAATTAACATTCATTACTGGTTTGTAGCTACTGTATAAATACATGTATTTAAATATAAAATAAAAGAATAAAGAAAATAAAAAAAATAAATAAAGTATCAAAGATATTGAATGATTCTAATCCCCGAGACCAAGCCAATATTCAATTTGTCGGCAATGAATAAAGTAGGGGGAGATAAGGTCAACAATGTATATAGGAAACCATAGTTTCTTCATTAAAAATACCCATTTTTCATCTATTTTAATCTTTAGTTTATATACCTCAAATAACGAAATGCTCTACATGAAACTTGTAGATAAAAATACATATAAAATTATGAAAATAATTCAATATAAAAATAATGCACTGTGTAATTGGGACATACATATGAAATGACCATAAACCGAACATCGTAGAGCAATGTCTTCTACATACAAACTCAAAATTGTCTAAACTCGCATCCATTGCATTTAAAATTATATTATCTATCTAATTAAGTGGTTTCATTAAAAATGGAGTTAAGATGCAAAAGTTAGCTTTTTAGGGTCCCATTATACTATATATCTATATATTTTATTCATATATTTCATTTTTCATATTTTTTACTCTTGTTAGATTTTAAATAATTGTAAATACACTTTAAAAAATATCAAAAAGATAAATAACAAATAAACCATTTAAAAACACTAAAATTAAAATACAATAAATTATATGTATATTATACCAATAATGTATATACATACTTTTATTAAGGTATATAAATAAAATCAGAAAAATAAAATATAAATATGTGTTTAATCATACAATAAATATATAAAATACGTACATAATATGATAAAATCTAAAATAACAAAATAAAAAAACCAACTAAAATATGCGTAAATATAGCTTTGTACATGTTGTAAAAAAAGAACACCTAATAAATAAGGTTGTAAAAATAAATAAAAATCATCATAAAATAGTTTGTAAATTATAATCATTTTTTATATATTGAGTTTTAAATAATAGAATCACTTACTATTTCTTATTGAATTAATAATGATTTTTATTCCTATTTTATCCTGATTTCTCTACGTGGACCAATCGGTAATCAGTGATTGTTGGCCTCGGGTCAATTGTAACGATGGCCCTTATGACTCTATCAAAGTCATGAGAGGCCCCACAATTCTCCCTTTATCTACACCACCTCCATACCTCTTCATCCCTCGATCCCTTCACCATTTCCCTTCCCCAAACATCCCTCCATCTCGCTAGGGTTGTAGATCTTACTAACCACAACCCAATCACATGCAATCACCAACACATTTTGTCGTCCACAATATTTATGAATAAGAAGCTTGACCTTCATTTTGCTTTTTGATCCACCACTTTGAGTCGTAACCCCTAGATCCACCCCAGGTGTGTAAAACTTGTTGCAACAAGCTCTCTGTCGAATTTAAAGCAAGGAGAAGGCCCTAACGACGTGATCCAAGCATCGTCGGAGCTCTGCTCCAGGTAGTCATCCGCTCTTGACCTTTATGCTTTGGTTGAGCTTATTTTATGACTTTTCCATGTCAATTTTACCTCCTACACATAGTTTCAGCACTTTATTTGATGCATTTCCTTTTCATTGGCCTTAAATAGCTTGATCGTAGTTGTTGGGAGCCTGTCTCTGGCCGCCCTCTATTTCTCTCTGATCCATCAATGTTCCTACCATCTAAGCAGTCCATCTCCTTCCCCGTTCTCTTCTCCATGATCTGACCACTTCCTTCACCCTCGACCTCACTAAGGTCAAAGTCCCAGATTTTCCCTCTCCCACATTCGCTGGAGAGGATCCATTTTGCCTCATGGCCATTCACATCCACCCAATAAATGTCCCATTTTATTTGCCCTGGTCCCCCTAACCTTTTGGTGCATGTATGAACCTTCAATGGACTCGTTCTGGGGTTGATTCAAGCTTGCACATGACCCTCCTAATGCTCACACTGCAACAAGCTACCAGGTCCCCTTTGACGGGATCTGGACCCATCTAAGAGCAACATCCATTGCAGAACATCTTCTTGATCATATCGAGCACTTCAAAAACAATGATAGTGACCAGAGGCAAGAGATATTGCTGATCGAAGGAGAACCCATGTCTTGTTCTTCCATGTTCTTCGCGAACAAAAGCTATCATCCGATCAAGGATGCCTCCCTGGTTTTGATCAACATCACCCAATCGCTCCATGCATCAGCAACCTGATCGAATCGTTGATCTAATCTACACTACGTTGGACATGTGAGTCCACGACGAGCCATTTTGCAATAGATGTTATTGTTATTCATTCCCTTAACTTAAATGAAGACTAATTAATTTTCATAATAGGTCTCTTAGTATAACTAAGGTTATGTACCATGGTTATCTTATTGATCATATAGTTATTGATTCAAATATTGAATCATAGAGCCCGACGCTTGGATGTATCTAAAGAGTTAGATTGAGGACTTATCAAGCACAATCAAGTGATTGATAAGAGAGGATCTCCTACTTGAGAGGAAGATGACAATTCTTCTCTAATGTCTGATATCTAACTGACCTCTTGATGCAGGTCCTCTCTATAGTAATAGAGATTTGGAAGTGTTAGATAAGTTAGGTGAAAGAGTTGACTTAATGTGATTGAGATAAGCAAGTCGCATACTATCATGATATAGGCACACATCCTCTGACTAGAGACATATGTGATCGAGATAAACATATGTGTTACTCTATGTTTTACTCTGTACATTTGGTAGACCAGCAGGTTGATGATCTAGTTAAGATCTATACCCTGACAATTTGGTTTGCATACTAGGACATATGAGTAATATGATCTCTCAAAGGGATTGTAAAGATTCATTGTTGAACCAGAAGACGCGAGCTCACTCATGAGATATTGGGATCGAATTTCGTGCACGGTCATCTCGCTTTGGTAGCTTGAATAAATTTATAGGTGTGACGTATGCTTTTGGAATGTATATGATCGATACGTAGGTGTGATATATGTTTTTAGCAACTATATGATTGATGCCAACTCCCAATGATCAAATGTGACATAATGATAAAACCCAGATGTCGACAGTATAAAATTTATCTAAATCTTTGGGTTTATTCTAGGTCTTCTAGTATGCAGGATGTACGTGTAGTAGGAATACTCGAGGGTGATGTGATCAATAAACGATTGTATAACCATGGCGCTTCCATTCTGAGGGTATGATGAAACACATTTGGATATATTGACTCCCCTCAGTAGAAAAGTATCCCAATCACAGCTCAAATATTAGACATTGATTTGAATGTGATTCAAATGCAATGAGACGATCAATTTTCTCGCTTTCATTTAATCAAGCATCTATAAGAGGTCCCCGAGGTCTTGATTGGAGATGTGATCTCAATATCCAAGTCACTATACGTGGAACTCACACTCATCTTGTCCTTATCTACGGGCATGGACAGAGAAATCACATTATTCTCAAAAGAGTTCAAGAAAAATTCCATTGATGTAATGTATATCCAATCATTGAGAAATGGGTAACTAAAAGAGATTTAATTATAATGAATAATGTGAATTTGATTCATATTATTTATATGCATGAGAATGATGAACCAATATGATTTAATTTTCATGGATATGAATAATGTGGATAGTATTATCCATATTAATCATATATATTATAAATGTGATTCTTAATATATAAGAGAGAGCTATTTGTAAATAACGCTTACAATTTAAATATTGATGTCATTTGGATTCACATTGGACCAATTAATTGAAAAATATAATTTACATTTTATTTTGGGTTGTGAATGTGATTCACAAATTTTCAGTAGCATGATTGATATTTCAAAAAATATTTTGTAATTGTTTTGTGAAATGATATACAATAAAATTTGTTATAACTAATTAAAGGATAATGTAATCTCATATAATTGGAAAAAGAGGCAATCCTTCCTTAAGAGGAGGATGGACGATCACCCTAGTCCTAATTCAGGGTGGTCGTCCCCCCTTCTTATTAGGAAGGAGTTTGCCTCCTTTCCTAATCCTCTAATCTCTCTTGATTTTATTGAATTAATTATATTGATTATTATTCAACATATTAAATTAAATTAAATTAAATTAATTATTGTTGTATTTTTTACAACAAAATTATGGTCATTAACAGAAACACAAATCAAGCTCAACCATTAGATTTGTGTTGTCTAAGGATTGAGATCCATAGACACCCAAAATAATATAAAAGGAGAGGCAACCCTAGCTCTTCTTTGGAAAAAAATTGAATTCATATGATTTCTCTTTCTCTCATCATAAATGCCCTCTCTCTCTTTTTCTCTCACTTGTGCCCGTTGATGAAAGGGGATTTGCCGAGGTCGTATCTTTCCACAAGGCGGAGAGACAGTCGCTGAGTTGACCTCAGGCGAAATCCCCAAATCGATCAACAATTAATCCACAATAAATATATGCAATGAATATCTAAAAATGTGGAGTTAAAATTTATTATAACTCTACATGTAAAATGTGTATAGGTGTAAGTACAGGTAGAGGTCGAACACTGGGAGGCGAAGGGAATGTATGTGATGTATCATTTATTCAATCCATTGTTCATGTCCTATGATTGTTTTTGTGGGTTTTGGGTTTTGTAAATTTTTTTATATTTTTGTTTTTATAATTTTTATTTTGTTTTTATATTTTATATTTTATTTGTTTTTTTAATTATATTTTTAGTTATATAAATATGTATATATATATGGATATATAAATATATATAAAGAGATATATATATAAGAAGAAAGAGAGAGGAATATAGTATATATGAATATAGTTATAAATACTTAAAATATATATATAGATATAATTTTTTGGCTTTTTAATATTTTTCTATTTTTTTTTGTTATTTTCCTGACATATTTCTAATTTTTATGTATTTTTAAATTCAAAAATGTCCACCATATAGGACTAATTAAATAGCCGTATATAATTTGGGTTTTAAAAATACAAAATAAACTCCAAAAATTCCCAAATTAATTTTAATATATTAATAATAATATATAGATAATTATAAAAGAGAAAATTATATTTTTGGTGTTTTTTAAGGATTTTTCTATTTTTTTGTTAGATTTTGGAGCTTTCTGATTTTTTTAATTTTCTTTTTCATATTTTTAGGATTTTTCATTTGCTGGACTCAATATATATCTAAATATATCATATATAATATTTTTGGAATTTTTCAAAAACATTTTCTAATTTTTTTGTATTTTTTAATTTAGACAGTACAAAAATGGCTTCTTTTTCATTTTTAATAATTAGGGAAAATGCAAAAAATGTGAAATAAAATATGTGCGTGAACAAGCATGGCATAGAGCACCTATCCTAATTTTTGTGGATTTTTAGAAGCCACCTAGGTATTTTTAATAAATAGATAAAGAGACAAAAATTAAATGGCCTGGCAGGGGTATTTTTGCAAATAAAATAAGTTACAGGGGCATCAGTGCAAAAATACAGTAGAAATAAACATTTATTTTAATTTTTAGAACTATTCCACAATAAACAAAAACCGCCAGGGTATGACTGCAAAATTTCACGCGCCTCACGTGGGACTGCACGTGAGGCGCGGAAGGACCTAAATATAATTCTAATTAAGTCAGAGTCCTATCTGCAAAATTTACAATTTATTTATAACGTGCTAATTTATTTACAGGACCAAAAATGAAATACAAGAATTAACGGGGCAGAATATGCAAATTACCCCTAATAAGGCGCGTTCATGGACGGCTGATCTTCGTTCACTTGACACGTGGCGCCTCCACGTGCGCCGATGACGCATCGCCGATGGAGGGCTGAGATTAGATCACTCGCGTGATCTGACGGTCGATGCAGAGTTCCATCCAACGGCTGTGATCAAAACTGGGGCCTTCGTCTTCATCCAACGGCTGGGAGATGATGTGGAAGAACAGGGAAGAAGACTCGCCGGGGCGAGCTTCTTCCTCCTGGATCTCGCTCCCTCGCCGATCTTCGCCGCACCTGAAGGTCCAAGTTGCTTCCTGGACGGTGTCTCTAACTGCTGGAGGTCTCGGATCGGCCGGAGATGCCCTGGAGAACCCTCGCGAGGTCGAAGAAGGCGAGGTGCTCCAGGAACCTCTGCTGCTTTGGCAATCATCTCCTGGTGCTCTGTTGCGCACCAAACCTGCTCAGGAAGAGAACTAGGCTCGAGGTCGTCAACCTCGACCTGGGGTTTGAAGCTGTCAGCACGTGGATGATGATGGGCGGAGAAGCTCCGGCGAAAGGCGGTGGAGGAGCTTCGATTCGCGAAGCCTAGTAGGCTCCGGTGGCTAGGAAGCGGCTGGAAGGTGGAGAAGGCGATGGGGACCGAAATGGTGGCGGGATGGTCTCGGGGCACAGTCGGAAACAAGGTGAAAAGCTCGCCGGAGCAGAGCTCCGGCGAACTACGAATCGGGCATTCTAAGCAAACCTACTAAACTAAATGCAAAATAAAAGACGGGAATAAAATGCTGGAATCAAAACCTATCTAAAAATCATAAAATGCGCAGCTCTTATACCTGGGGGCCTCCAGGGAGCAGAGCGGCTGCCGGAGCGCCGCCGCGTCAAAATTTCCTCCTTCTCCGGCCGAGTCAACTGCTGGTAAAGCACCTCCTGTCACGAGGGCAACGCCAGGAATCGAATCAAGCACAGCAAGGGGGGTGAAATTGGCCAAATTCGGCAGAGGAGGAGGAAGCTTTTATTTATACACAATTCTGAAGACCCCTAGTGACCGGCGATTATTAATGAATCGGTGGTATGCACAATGGATCCAAGATCTCGGCGGGATTCACGGATGGTCAGGGAACATTTTTCATGAAGGGATCGAAGGCGATGGATGAGAGATTCGAGCGGGAAAAAAGGGAGAAGACGGGCGAAAAGATAGTGCCCGTCAAGTCAAGCGGCTGGAGGCTGAGTTGACTGGGGTCAACTCGCGGAGGGACCTGATTGGTCCACCTCAGCCGCTACACGCCAAAACAGGGATCCTTATTAGAAATTGATTTATTTAGTTGGGTAAATGATTTTATTAATTTTTGCTTATAAAATAAAAAATGTGTATTATTTCATGTAGTATTTATTTATGATTTTTATTTATTTTTCGAAGTATTTTATTATGATTTTATTTTAATAATATGTATATGTATGTATTCACATGTATTTTTAGGTATTTTATTTTTAATTTATTTATTTTCTTTTATTATTTTCTTGGCTTATTTTATAAATTTATAACTTATTTTTGTGAGTATAAATGTATTTTTATTTGATTTTTATGAGTTCATTTACATATTTAAATAAATAGGTATATATGTATGTAAGTATACTTATAGGTATTTTACCTGTATAGTATATACATTGTATTTATTCGATTAATTTTATGTGTTTTCATTATGGATTTGTATTTTTAATAAGATATATATAATATATACATTATTACAAAAATATAAGAGAATTGAATAATTAAAGAATGTTTTCCTCTTTTATTTATGTACATCCTTCTCATAGGTATATTGCCTATATATCTTGTAGACTTATTTTATTTTACAAATTCTTTTTTTTGGTTTTCTTTTAATTTCAATATGTACATGTATTATATACATTATTTACAAAATTCTTAAAATATGAATTTGTGAAAATAATAAACGTTGAATAAATGAATATTTTAATCAGTATTATATACAAGGAGGGTCAAAAACCTAACTTTCACAGATGGACTCCAAAAATTATGAAACCAATTTTATAAAATAGTTCATGGAATGCTATATACAATTAAAGGTGAGTTTGGGTGATTTGGAGTTTTTATTTGCAAGATATGGGTCTCTGAAGTTGAGATTTTTGCTTTTTATTTTGTGTATAAAATGTACACTGAGTATTATTTTTACACAAACTCAATTTTGTATTTTTATTTACATTATTATCTACAACTTTCATGTACAAAGTTTCTTTATTTGATGAATAAATAATTATGTACAAAATAGGTGTCAAAAATGCATAAATGGATGAATAAATAAATGAGGTATTTATTGTATATCGGCCCTTATCTCCCCCTACTTTATTCCTTGTCGACCAATACCATGCTGGCCTTGGTCTCGGGGTTAGGGTCATAAAATATTTGCAATATTTTATTCCTTTTTCTTTTCTTCTCTTTATTCTATAATTTTGGCATTAAAAACCTTATTTTATATACAATTAATACAATGAATAATGAATGCTATTATGTACAAATTGATGCTATTTACATGCATTTGCTAGGGTTTTTAAGGCCAAAATAATAGAATAAAGGTGATGAAATGGAGATTCATCACCCCCCTATACTTGCCTTTGCTAGTCCCTAGCAAATACTTATGCAATAAGTACAAAAAGAACAAAGAATAAGAAGAAAAGAAAAAGCAAAAATAAAGAATTTAAAGAATAAATTGAATTGATCATGATTATTAAACTCATCTTTACAAAATCAAAGTTTGGAGCTCAACTTAGACCTTGGTGTGAAAATGTGTGTGGAACCTGGTAGGGAACCAAATTTAAAACACAACAGCCTTCGAGAGTCACAGAACTTGGTTCAAATCACCTCAATAGCCAGGTCAGAACTAGCCTACATCATACGCAAACTCTTATGACTATGAAGCTGACTTGTACAGTGTAAGTGATGGTGGCTCTCCCCAACTGAAATGACAAAGAGACTGACTTCTCCAGAATGACAACCCAATGATTCCCTAATCGAACAGCTCTTTCCTCGAGGAGCGGGGTATTCCCTTCTAAGTTCAAGTGGCATCCAACTCAAGAGGAGGGGGTAGAGAAAAGAATGGATGGTAGCCAGTGTAGCTACCTATCCTGGGATGCAAGACCAGTGTAGTCAAGTCATCCAGCTGCAGGCTCACATGGTATAACTTTGATGCTCAAGCTTGCTTATTTTCTATACAACATATATACATACTCCGGCAGGCACTTTATTTTTTTATTTTACAAGCCTGTCCACTTTTTTGGAGTTTTCCCTCTTTTTTTTTTTCAACATACTATTTACAACAGCATTTACATAAGGAGTTTTTCCTCTTGAGCCAGAAGACTATCCCTCTTTTGAAGCATTATTGCAACCCACACTCTCCTGTCGTTAGACCTCATGGCGATTGGACCAGGTTGGGGTGCACTTCCCTCCCTAGACGAGGACGAATGTTTCCACTCGTGTGCGTCTCAGACTGGCAAATCCAACCCCCTCACCACTCCAACTGAGTTGAGCCAAGTGAAAGGTGCAAGTGTCCAAGTTAGGTCACGGCCGACAAGAGTCATACGTGTGTTTCGAAAAGTTCTAGTTAGTCCACTGAGGTGGCTTGAACGCAGCCCTGATTTCTCAAAGAATTAAGTCTGAATAGACCTGAAGTACCTTAAACCTAGTTCCCATAAGGTTCCAGTGCAGTTAGGTGCAGTAAGATCCAACCAAGCTCCAATCTTCGACTTTATTGGACTAGTTCAATCATCAAGCTCAATCAAAGAAGATGAATGCAATGCAAATGCTATTTACAAATATGCAAAGAATAATGCAATTTTTCAAAGAATTTGAAAACAAAGAGAAGAATTTTTACACAAAGAATTTTTGCAAACAAAATAATTTGGGCACTCAAAATATGTACAACTATTTACACGGGCGTGCCGCTTTATTTTAATGATTTTTAAAGAATTTAGAATTTAGTTTTTATTTACAGGTATATATGTATACTTATTATTTCTATTTAAAATAATAATATAGTATTTTAGTTATTTATTATATGTGACTATTCCTCAAATTTATTTGACACAAATTTTTCAAACAATTTTTGAAAACTATAGTCCAAAATAATTTTTACAAACATTTTTGCAAACATGTACACACATTTGAAAATTATTCTGCAAAGGTTTTTCAAAACAGTATATATAGATTTTTCAAAGTATTTTTGCAACCATTTTTCAAACCATTTGCAAATCATTTTTCAAACATTTTATTTCACACAAAGAAAATAAATATTTACAAACCACACATTTTTACAAAGGTTGAAAACATGTAACAAAACGTTTTCAAAACAGTTTTCAATAAATGTTCACAATACTTTTCAAACTATTTTTCAAACATTTTGCAAAAAATATTTTCACCTGATTTATTAATCAGTATATACAGAAGAATTTGAGGAATAATCCCATCTTTTTATTAAGGGTTTTTAAAGAATTATTAGCCATATTATTGCAAAAGTACGAGTTATGGCTGAAGTATATACATAGTATATACGACCCCCCTATACTTAGCTTGAGCTATGTCCTCATAGATCGAAAAGAAAAGAGAAGACATAACTCGTACTGAGTATAGACAAGTTGAAAGAATATACGAATAAGGGTAGGAATATACAGATGAACAAATCAGGGGTGCACCCCCCTATACTTAGGACAAAGTATGTCCTAAGTACAGAAAACTGACACAAAGGGGCGACACCCTTTTATTTAGATACAGGAGATAGAAAAGGAAAAGAAGAAAAGAAGAAAAGATAGACATATACAGATAGATGAAAAGACCTAGGAGAATATACACATCACTCCCCCTATACTTAGGGTGAGATATCCCTAAGTATAGGAAAGAAAAGGAGTGACGAAAAATGTGCGAGGAAAGAACAACTCAGTGTGTGCCCCCCTATACTTAGGAAAAGGTACGTCCTAAGTGTCGATACAAAGATATGGCGATAGATCTAGGGCACACATAACATGCGGGAGAAAGAATGAACAAGGCACACATATATACAAATGGTGAAGAACCGGTGAAGTACAGGACGGTATCTGGTAAGCGACAACCGTGCTCTCGTCGTCGTCTCCCTGTGAGAACGAGGACGCAGTCAGAAGGTGCAAAGACACCCTGATATACAGTCAAGTGGGTGTCAGCTACCGGGGACAACAGGTCAAAAGGTTAGATATCGGGTCCGGTAGCATGAAGCAGTCAATCGGCTCATATGGTCAACATGAGGGAACAAAGACGATACCGTAAGACCAGGAGGAAGAAAGAGCAGTACAGACTCCTCCGGTCAATCATGTCTCAAGCAGATATGGAAGATAGATAATAGGAGACACCATGGTACCCGATGATGGTGAGGTAGAAAGATCATAAGTACACATCGAATACCGCAAGCCATGGCTCAACCCTGCGAGGGTCCTCAAGGTGCGCAGAATCAGAGTATAATCAGAAGATTCGGCTCCGTGCTCCAACAGACAGGAGGCACAACCATGGAGGAGACCGAGTACAAAGTCAGAAGACCCGGCTTCGTGATTCAACAAACGAGAGACACCAGAAATGAAACCGAGTACCCAGAAAATGATGTACTCTCCCGCAGATAACCCTCGGGGAGTAGCACATGCTAGGCAATGAATAATCAGAACAGAAGCTCACCCTTCCGAGGGTCGTCAAGGAAAGCGGGCTCAAAGGAGCCTGATCCATCAGACGGATCATCAGGTACGGTCTCGGTAGGCGACATATCGGCTACCAGCAGAAGAGACCAGAAAGTCTACAGAATGTAGTAGCGTCCCGCAGACAACCCTCGGGGAACGTACTGCAACTAGGCCTGGGAATAGAAGATACCAGAAGCTCCACCTTGCGAGGACCATCAAGGCGAGCAGACTCAAAGGAGTCTAATCAGATAGGTCCCATGATCCGCAGATCGGATACACAACGCAAGATGGGACCAAAAATCATATATCAGACGACTCGGTTCCATGCTCCGTAGATCGAAGACACAGTCAGCAGTGGGAACCGAGCGTAAAGAGAGTGTCGCAGTCTCTCGCAGATAGTCCTCAGAGAGTGCTGTGAACTAAGCAAAGAATAGTCAGAGTGTGTCTCTACCGTGCGAGGGCCGTCAAGGAGAGACGAGGGCTCAAAGGAGCCGGATCCATCAGATGGACCCACATAGTGATCTCAGTAGTCGACAAATCGGCTACCAGCAGTAGAGACCAGTCAGATCGGAAATATGTCATAGTCTCCCGCAGATAACCCTCGGGGAGCTACGAGCTAGTCAAGGAATAATCAGGAAAGTGGAGCTCTGCCTTGCGAGGACCGTCAAGGAGAGCAGACTCAGATGAGTCTAGTACATTGGCCTCGTGTACTGACAGGTCGGGTACACAATCACCGGGGGAGGCCAATCAAGCATATCATCTGACTCGGTTTCAGGTCCCATCACAATGGCAACCCAAGCAGTGGATGAAACCGCAGTCCTAGAAATTGTCGCATTCTCCCGCAGATAGTCCTCGGAGAGTAATGCGAGCTAGATCAATGTGGGCCATGGGAATGCTGGCAAGTCATCTCAGGTCCTCGAAATAGTGTGAATCCATCAATCCATAGGAGGGCATAAGATCGTGCAAGGGAGCAAATAATCATGTAATTCACCAAACATCCCTTGGGTCAATCCAGTCAACTGAGATGGCACGAAAAATAGTCAGGAATCCTCTAAGTGCCAGGGTGGATAAAAGAGTCAGGAGATCAAGGATGGTTCAATCAGGTAGATGAGAGATCACGTAGGATCCATACACCTTTATCAAAAAGTCCAAAGTAGAATAATCAATCAATCCTCAACAATCAAGATGTGTGGAACCTCCAAGAGATGGATCAATCAATGCTCATGAAATCATCCTCAAATCATCGCATCACATCACATCCTTAATCCGGTGTGCGAGAACTAAAATTCCTCAATAATGCATCACACCTATGCTCTATGCATCATCAAAAATCCTCCAGAAATCCATATGCTGATATCAAAGACAAATCCACCAAATCGATTTCAGCAACCTCAATATCATGGGCCCAACCTAATTAGTATAAATAATCCTCGATGCGGGTCTCATCAATATGCACATCATTCCCGGGTAATGGGAGAGATGATACAGGGGACACGAGGAAGATGGATAAGAAGGGTACACAATGGGGTGGAGAAGCTGATTGAGCGGGTGTGCCAATACCGTGGGTGGTAGAAGAGCGATACAGAGGGTACGAGGAGGGCGGGTGAGAAGATCGGGACATAGACAAAATTGGGTGTTCCACACAAAGCGGGAACACCGTCAAAATTGCGGTTCAAGGGGAGTGCTCTCCTTGAACCAGAGAATGATGATGATACGGAGAATACTAAGAGAGTGATGAAGAAGAGGGAAACAAAGGACTTGGCGAAGAATGATTGAGCTCAAGCGCCAATATCACGACTCGATGCAAAATGAAGAGATATATGTATAAGAGGGGTAGAGAGACTCAAAGATAAAAAATGCATGACTCACACGGACGGGACCGACTACTCTAATAATGAATGAAAAACACAACGAACTCCAAGTCACAATCAATACACAAGGCAAAACCCCCGATTCACCTACTCCACACAGTGAAGACCATCAGGTGACGGTCATTTATCTTTTCATTTTTTTGAGTTAGGTGAGAATCACAAAAATTGTACAATCACTTAGGAGGCTTGATGGGATTTGGGCTCTACTCCTTAGTGTGCACGTAAGCAATTTAAAACGCATACAATGAGGGGGTTGCTCTCCCCAAGACAAGGAAGTCCATTACATTTTATTTTTAGGTCAAATAGAGTTAACAGTCCCGATTTTATTAAAGTTATCACTTTTTTTGGGTATTTTCAATGCACGTGCCTATCGAGGTTCCAATTTCCATTAAGCACCCTAGGTTGGCAAAATCAGAGGGAGAAGATCGGAAAAGCCATGCAAGTCGGAAATCGATGATGCATGCTAAGTAAGAAGACTTACAGTGCCTCCCAGCTCTCTCCATGCGGGATGCATAACAGAATTTGAAACCTATGCTATATGCAAATGCAAGCCGAAGAGATCGCCCTAGGTACAGAAATTACTATTATCGTGAAGCACCACAAGTCGCTCATTCATTTTTAGCCTCAAAAAGTCCGGTCTTGGCTCACCCCTCCTCTGTACTCAACACACTTGATCTTAGGAGAAAGCGCTTTGCGGGGCTCGCTGTGGCACAAAGGCTAAGAGATAAATGAGCGGCTGTTTAGAGTTTGATCTAGGTCCAAAGCGAACTATAGGTACATGCAATTAATTAAGGTGTTTGGACCTAACTCTACGAGCAAGCAACCACTAATGCTAAGGCTCATTCACACAAAATAATTAAAATGAAATAAAATAAAAGAAAAGAAAAAGAGTTCAAGTCATCGAGGCCCCCAAGGGAACAATCCCTCAGGCAATGGACCTCGGGAGTCGAAGTGTACCTGCGAGAGTCCTGTATTATTAAAAAATTCTAAGGGTCACTCTCTCACATGAATATCCATAATAAAATAAATAAAATAAAATTCATAGAATAGAGAATGTCTTCAAAAATTCTCCTTCATCTGCTATTGATGCTCTCTCCTGTTGGCTTGGCATAGAACAGCCAACACCGCCTCGCTTGGGTGCATAGGTCCTCCTAGGAGATCCTCCTTCGCTTGGCGGTCCCTCGCATCAAAGACAAAAAGAAAGAGATGGTCAGAGCAGTCAATCAATAATATCAAATAAAAATAAAAATCACACAAATAAATAAATGAAGGACATGAACAACGAATCAAATAAATAAACAACTAAGCTCACAAAATCATACAAAATCCGTTGCCTCCCCGGCAACGGCGCCATTTGATGAAAGGGGATTTGCCGAGGTCGTATCTTTCCACAAGGCGGAGAGACAGTCGCTGAGTTGACCTCAGGCGAAATCCCCAAATCGATCAACAATTAACCCACAATAAATATATGCAATGAATATCTAAAAATGTGGAGTTAAAATTTATTATAACTCTACATGTAAAATGTGTATAGGTGTAAGTACAGGTAGAGGTCGAACACTGGGAGGCGAAGGGAATGTATGTGATGTATCATTTATTCAATCCATTGTTCATGTCCTATGATTGTTTTTGTGGGTTTTGGGTTTTGTAAATTTTTTTATATTTTTGTTTTTATAATTTTTATTTTGTTTTTATATTTTATATTTTATTTGTTTTTTTTAATTATATTTTTAGTTATATAAATATGTATATATATATGGATATATAAATATATATAAAGAGATATATATATAAGAAGAAAGAGAGAGGAATATAGTATATATGAATATAGTTATAAATACTTAAAAAATATATATATAGATATAATTTTTTTGGCTTTTTAATATTTTTCTATTTTTTTGTTATTTTCCTGACATATTTCTAATTTTTATGTATTTTTAAATTCAAAAATGTCCACTATATAGGACTAATTAAATAGCCGTATATAATTTGGGTTTTAAAAATACAAAATAAACTCCAAAAATTCCCAAATTAATTTTAATATATTAATAATAATATATAGATAATTATAAAAGAGAAAAATATATTTTTGGTGTTTTTTAAGGATTTTTCTAATTTTTTGTTGGATTTTGGAGCTTTCTGATTTTTTTAATTTTCTTTTTCATATTTTTAGGTTTTTTCATTTGCTGGACTCAATATATATCTAAATATATCATATATATTTTTTTTGGAATTTTTCAAAAAACATTTTCTATTTTTTTTGTATTTTTTAATTTATACAATACAAAATGGCTTCTTTTTTATTTTTAATAATTAGGGAAAATGCAAAAAATGCGAAATAAAATATGTGCGTGAACAAGCATGGCATAGAGCACCTATCCTAATTTTTGTGGATTTTTAGAAGCCACCTAGGTATTTTTAATAAATAGATAAAGAGACAAAAATTAAATGGCCTGGCAGGGGAATTTTTGCAAATAAAATAACTTACAGGGGCATCAGTGCAAAAATACAGCAGAAATAAACATTTATTTTAATTTTTAGAACTATTCCACAATAAACAAAAACCGCCAGGGTATGACTGCAAAATTTCACGCGCCTCACGTGGGACTGCACGTGAGACGCGGAAGGACCTAAATGTAATTCTAATTAAGTCAGGGTCCTATCTGCAAAATTTACAATTTATTTATAACGTGCTAATTTATTTACAGGACCAAAAATGAAATACAAGAATTAACGGGGCAGAATATGCAAATTACCCCTAATAAGGCGCGCTCATGGACGGCTGATCTTCGTTCACTTGACACGTGGCGCCTCCACGTGCGCCGATGACGCGTCGCCGATGGAGGGCTGAGATTAGATCACTCGCGTGATCTGACGGTCGATGCAGAGTTCCATCCAATGGCTGTGATCAAAACTGGGGCCTTCGTCTTCATCCAACGGCTGGGAGATGATGTGGAAGAACAGGGAAGAAGGCTCGCCGGGGCGAGCTTCTTCCTCCTGGATCTCGCTCCCTCGCCGATCTTTGCCGCACCTGAAGGTCCAAGTTGCTTCCTGGACGGTGTCTCTAACTGCTGGAGGTCTCGGATCGGCCGGAGATGCCCTGGAGAACCCTCGCGAGGTCGAAGAAGGCGAGGTGCTCCAGGAACCTCCGCCGCTTTGGCAATCGTCTCCTGGTGCTCTGTTGCGCACCAAACCTGCTCAGGAAGAGAACTAGGCTCGAGGTCGTCAACCTCGACCAGGGGTTTGAAGCTGTCAGCATGTGGATGATGATGGGCGGAGAAGCTCCGGCGAAAGGCGGTGGAGGAGCTTCGATTCGCGAAGCCTAGTAGGCTCCGGTGGCTAGGAAGCGGCTGGAAGGTGGAGAAGGCGATGGGGACCGAAATGGTGGCGGGATGGTCTCGGGGCACAGTCGGAAACAAGGTGAAAAGCTCGCCGGAGCAGAGCTCCGGCGAACTACGAATCGGGCATTCTAAGCTAACCTACTAAACTAAATGCAAAATAAAAGACGGGAATAAAATGCTGGAATCAAAACCTATCTAAAAATCATAAAATGCGCAACTCTTATACCTGGGGGCCTCCAGGGAGCAGAGCGGCTGCCGGAGCGCCGCCGCGTCAAAATTTTCTCCTTCTCCGGCCGAGTCAACTGCTGGTAAAGCACCTCCTGTCACGAGGGCAACGCCAGGAATCGAATCAAGCACAGCAAGGGGGGTGAAATTGGCCAAATTCGGCAGAGGAGGAGGAAGCTTTTATTTATACACAATTCTGAAGACCCCCAGTGATCGGCGATTATTAATGAATCGGTGGTATGCACAATGGATCCAATATCTCGGCGGGATTCACGGATGGTCAGGGAACATTTTTCATGAAGGGATCGAAGGCGATGGATGAGAGATTCGAGTGGGAAAAAAGGGAGAAGATGGGCGAAAAGATAGTGCCCGTCAAGTCAAGCGGCTGGAGGCCGAGTTGACTGGGGTCAACTCGCGGAGGGACCTGATTGGTCCACCTCAGCCGCTACACGCCAAAACAGGGATCCTTATTAGAAATTGATTTATTTAGTTGGGTAAATGATTTTATTAATTTTTGCTTATAAAATAAAAAATGTGTATTATTTCATGTAGTATTTATTTATGATTTTTATTTATTTTTCGAAGTATTTTATTACGATTTTATTTTAATAATATGTATATGTATGTATTCACATGTATTTTTAGGTATTTTATTTTTAGTTTATTTATTTTCTTTTATTATTTTCTTGGCTTATTTTATAAATTTATAACTTATTTTTGTGAGTATAAATGTATTTTTATTTGATTTTTATGAGTTCATTTACATACTTAAATAAATAGGTATATATGTATGTAAGTATACTTATAGGTATTTTACCTGTATAGTATATACATTGTATTTATTCGATTAATTTTATGTGTTTTCATTATGGATTTGTATTTTTAATAAGATATATATAATATATACATTATTACAAAAATATAAGAGAATTGAATAATTAAAGAATGTTTTCCTCTTTTATTTATGTACATCCTTCTCATAGGTATATTGCCTATATATCTTGTAGACTTATTTTATTTTACAAATTCTTTTTTTTTTGGTTTTCTTTTAATTTCAATATGTACATGTATTATATACATTATTTACAAAATTCTAAAAATATGAATTTGTGAAAATAATAAACGTTGAATAAAATGAATATTTTAATCAGTATTATATACAAGGAGGGTCAAAAACCTAACTTTCACAGATGGACTCCAAAAATTATGAAACCAATTTTATAAAATAGTTCATGGAATGCTATATACAATTAAAGGTGAGTTTGGGTGATTTGGAGTTTTTATTTGCAAGATATGGGTCTGTGAAGTTGAGATTTTTGCTTTTTATTTTGTGTATAAAATGTACACTGAGT
This sequence comes from Ottelia alismoides, assembly GCA_037367405.1. Taxonomy (NCBI): domain Eukaryota; kingdom Viridiplantae; phylum Streptophyta; class Magnoliopsida; order Alismatales; family Hydrocharitaceae; genus Ottelia; species Ottelia alismoides. The sequence goes on from JAZKJV010008144.1 coordinate 243,789, forward strand.
ATTATTTTTACACAAACTCAATTTTGTATTTTTATTTACATTATTATCTACAACTTTCATGTACAAAGTTTCTTTATTTGATGAATAAATAATTATGTACAAAATAGGTGTCAAAAATGCATAAATGGATGAATAAATAAATGAGGTATTTATTGTATATCGGCCCTTATCTCCCCCTACTTTATTCCTTGTCGACCAATACCATGCTGGCCTTGGTCTCGGGGTTAGGGTCATAAAATATTTGCAATATTTTATTCCTTTTTCTTTTCTTCTCTTTATTCTATAATTTTGGCATTAAAAACCTTATTTTATATACAATTAATACAATGAATAATGAATGCTATTATGTACAAATTGATGCTATTTACATGCATTTGCTAGGGTTTTTAAGGCCAAAATAAAAGAATAAAGGTGATGAAATGGAGATTCATCACCCGTCCACAATGTGTAGGAGAAAAAATCAGTGTCGTCGCTATGTCATCGTGTTGCCGCTTCGATCACTCATGGATCTTCGTCTTCCTCGAACGTCTTCGTGTTGCTGCTTTGACTGCTCACGGATCTTCATCTTCCTCGGTGCTTCTAGTACGTGAAGAAGACCTCGGTTTTCCTGTGATGAAATCAGGAGATCAGTTGCTTGGATCAACATCTTGGATTGTGAGAAGGATGCATCTCATTAACTGCTCGCAAGCATCTCCTCTGTCGGGTCGGACTTGAGATAGGTGGTCTCTACATTTAGAGGCTTCAATCACAACCACGTTTCAAGAGGTTTTCCTATATATACTTTGTGTTTTAGATGAAATGATCCAAGCAGTGTTCTTGTATCATTTGGTTTCATTACTTCAGAAATTGTTAAAGTCCAATACCTTGAGCAACTAGTGCAAGTAATCGTTCTCGATGGCATATGATGTAATCTTCACACTTTCATGATGAGATTAAGGTTTTCTCCATAAGCTTCAAGTGGTGTCAGAGCCTTCTTCAGGTCATGGATATAATACAAAACTCCAGATGAACAAGGTTTTGTAATCAGATGCACATGAACTCATTATTTTTGCATTGGATGCAAGATTCGAATTGGTTTTTTCACTAAAATAAGACCTACATTTGTGCACTATATGGATGTGTTGTTTGGTTATTAAAATGTATTTAGAGTGTCCAAATAGGCCCCCAAAAAAATAACCGAGAATTGGTACCAAAAGTGCATCAATATGATTAGAAAAGTTCCCGCTACGGTATTGTTTTTGCATGTATTCATGGATCTATAGAAAATGAAATTTTCTTACAATTTTCCATCATGAGACATGAAATAAACACTTTCATTAAGTAGAGAATCAAACTAGAAACCGCTCAAATTTGTTTCGCGCGATTCTGACTCTATTTACCATCGATATTCCGCATTTAGTGGAGATGGGTCGGATGTTGACTGGATTATCAAATCTTCTTACTTAATGTGTTTATCATTCAATAGAAATCATAGAAATTATGAAATGTACTTGATTAATTATGATTCCTAATACTTATAAAAGTAATTGATTAAACATCATTAGCCATTGAATCTATATTTCATTAAAAACCTGGTTTATTGTTCAATAGTTGTGGACGACTTTTACTTGCAAAACCGAGAACATGTTTGCTTGATATGACTAGAAATTTTGAATCCTTAAAATTGTTTATGGATTCATAAATATCTGAGTGGTTACTATACATAGTATAATGCTGGTCATCAATTTTGAGCGATAAAACCACAAGTACATTGATATTATTTTGTAATGTTCTCAAACAGAATGGTGAAGGTGTGTAGTCTGGGTATGCTTGCTTGGTTTTCTAATTAGAGCCTTACATGTCAAAGAAATGCTCCCTCCAAGCATAACCCGAGTGTACTGGCCGGATCCATTTTTAAGCAGAGAATAATATGAGTAAGTCAAGTTGTACTCTAATTATTAAAATACAAAATAATATGTACTTGTGAGGTTGTATGCCATATATAGTAATATCAATCAAACCCTAATTATTTGTTGGTTTATTGGTTGGATTGATAATTGATTTCATATGATTAAATTAATTAGATACAATTAAAATAATTACTCTATTATGAATAGAGTTTTCATTCCCTTGTAAGAATTAATCATAATGAATATGATTCATAATGATTAGTTAAAAGTTTAATTTGTTATGAAGGATCACATAAGTGCCATCCATGGTTTCTAGTCAAGGCGAAGGGTTCAGTTGCCATGGATTGTATGTAGAAGATGCCTGTCCGAAGTGACAGCTCCTACATTCAAGCGCACATGGATTAGACTCTTTTCTTCTAGAAAGAGTAAGGTCGGATGCGTAGTGACCCCAATAAATAGACCTCATATTATTTTGGCAATATTGGATTGTGCATACCGAGTGCTATTCGTGTTGACAATAGGTTCAATTAACAACGGGTCAACATCACCATAGGTTTCATGGGCCCTTGTGTTAAAGATCGATTTGGGAAATGCAAATTGGACTTGCAAGGTGTAATGAGTTCCCACTTCATTTTATCTAAGTTACGAGTTCTCATATTATTGGGATGTAGCAATGGTATGAAGGAGATCCCAGATCTTGCCTGAGATATAATGGTAAGAATAACTCTTTATATGAAAGTGAATTAGAGAATGAGTAGTTAGAGTTGACAAGGAAAGACAACTTTGATATAAAATCCTTAATCAAAGTAAATATGTATTTTTCCAGATTATCTCATTTCAGATAAACTACATTAAACTCACTCAAAATGATATTCAATACTAACCAACAATATATCATGGATTGGATACATGATCAAGATATTGTACTTGTAGTTGGACACATAATGTATGTGGTTGAAAAATGCACGTTTCCTCGTAATAATGAAGAATAACAATTAAATAGACAAGAGGACAACAACCTTGGTTTTGTATATATGTATAGTCTCGATCTCTCATCGAATTTGCTTTGGAAGTATCATGTCGATGATGATTATAATTATCGAAATCCATATAAAATCTAAGAAGATGTTTTGGCAAACATGTGCTCTCAACATTTAATCATGAATTATTTGGTCCACTGCATAATGCAGAATGATGGCTCAATAAGATAAGATGTACTCAAAATGTTTGAGTACATACCTAAAAGAAAGTTTTTGAGAGTTAAGATCGATGTAGACATGATGAGTGTCATCATTCTACTATCTATACCCTAGTCTTTCATGAATCTTCATAATATTCATACCATATGAATTGAATGAAGCATATATAAATGTTGAAATATTCTTATATTGAAATCTTTTGAGTTCAACATAAGAGATATTTTGTCTTAAGCAAGGGTTGTTTACAGATGAATGAAGCATAATGGAAGTATGTATTTGAACCGTGTAAGAAGGAAAGTCAAAGATTTTATTGTACGTATGTAACTTCCATACATATGACATCAAAAGAGTTGGATGAATTCTAAGACGGCAACAAGACGATGTATTTATAGTATGACTATCTAGACTATCTGAAATCCTTAGAGAATGACCTTGATAGTGCATTGGGATATTACACATCTACATATAATCATTTAAATTGACTTGCTTTTTAAATAATATCAAAGTTTGATGTTGTATCTCTATCTTCTAATAACACTTGCAATTGGTTGCATATGTTTTAGAAGACTAAATTGATCTTAAGGTTTTATAGTCATCCACATGAATGTTGACGCAATTGTTGCAACATTCTCCACTAGATTGATATAGAACATATTTTCAGTAGGAAAGCCCTTAGTCTTGGAGAATGTCTCTATGCCCTGGTGATGAATCTGCATTTCATCATCTTTATTCACTTATTTTAGCTTAAAATCTCTTAAAAAACAACTGTAAATATCAGTAAATCAGTTTTTTACTAACCATCATTCTTGTGTAAATATTATATATTTATCACTATTTTAGCCTAAAATAAATAAATAGGAAAAAATAAACAAAATCGAAGACTTTATTTATGTAAAAGATACAGGAAAACTCTGGCCCTGAGATAAGGTCAAGACATGACGTGATCGATAAGGAATAAAGAATAGGGAGATAAGTCCTGAGTATTAAAATTTCAAAAAATCAGTCATCACTTGTATATATTGATCATCTGTACACTACTATATATAATACACATTCTTTTCTTTAATTTATTCATACCGAAATTCAACTCAAACAAAAAAGATTTTTTTCTTGAATTTTGTATATAAAAATCTTTTGTAAAAAACAAAAATAAGTGAATAAACTCACAGTGCATTGTGTAAATAACAACACTATGAAAAAACATCAAAACTCAACCTGTAAGATCAATATCTTCTCCACCAAAACTCTCAATTCATTAAACTCACTTTCATTGTGCTAGAAATTAAATAATCTTTAAAATGGAGGTGGTTTCATAAAAATTAGTGTTATGGTGTGAAATGTGGCTAATTGGAGTGTTATTGTATATTATACCTATGTATACTATACACAATATTTATGTATTTATTTTCTTGTCTATATTTGTGTATATTTAATTTTTAGTTAATTGTAAATATATAAAATACTAATAAAAATCACAAATCCAGAAAAATTAAAATAAAATAATAAATATTATATAGGTATCACTATGTATATATTGTATATATACCTATTTATTTAACCTTATTAGTCTCTTTATAAAAATAAAAAATATCATTAAAACCCTTGTAAAATATTTTAAATCAATAAAATATAAATTATGTATATATTTGTATAATTAACTACTTAAAAATCTAAGTATTATATATATAAGTATACATACCTATAAATTACATATTACATTTAGTTTAACCCTTGTATATACCTTATTTAATTAATTTAAAATCACTTAAACTAACTATATTTAATACTTAGCATTATTCATTAACATTACCTAATTTTTAAAATCATTTTCTATTTATTATCTAATTTATTTAACTTTTTCTTAGATATTTTATCATTTCCTTCTTTTGTCCCATTCCTCGTGCTTCCTGGTAGGTTGCCCGCATTTGTTGACTAAGGTCAACTGCTAAGTCCATGCCAACCATTCCGCATTTCTCGCCGCCAACCCCTATTCTCCTAATTTTACCTCTTGCTATGATCATTAACTTCTCATGCTTTCTTCTCCAATTTTCACACCCTAATCACTAACTCCATCGCCAGCCCACTCGCTCCATCGATCGTGCCTCGATGAACTCACAATTTGAATTTCACTTTTTTTGATGATTTTGGGTTACGATGGCCACACATTACATGCGAATAATTTCATTAAGTAAAAATCCGAATTCTCATGTTCAATAAATGGCATTGTCATCGGAGAGGCACGACGAGGGTAGCGAGATTTTTCTCTTGACATGTTATTCTTTGTTGTAGATACCTATTTTTCTGTTTCTAATTTTATCTACAACTTCCTATCATTTATTTCATTGTTTATATTGTTGTAATATATTCTTTTTCTAAGTTTTTGTCATTTATTTCATTCATTTATTTTGTCTATATTTTTTTGTATATTTTTATTTTACGCTTGCTCATATTTTCGTCATTATGTTTCTTACATTATCTTGTGTTTCTTCTTTCTTATGAGGGACCAACAAGAGAGGGTGGCTATCTTAGGAGCACCAGAGCACTCATGTGAACCAAGGGCAACTCGTTTCTTCATCGAGTTGCAGGAGAGTCTAGGGGGAGTAGAAGATTTGGAAGAAGCAGAATTCTTAGAGCATTTTACACATATATTTTTTGTTTTATTAGAATTTTTAGTCCATTATTTTTTATAAAAATTTGTAGTTATTTATTTGATGCTTGCCACCTTTACCGTTTTCTAAAAGGCCACTATATACCTTGGGTTTGCGGGGTTTGTTTCACCAAGTGTCGATGCACTTCGGGGACCTCATCGATTTTGTTTTCATCGCTTATTTTACATGTGTTTTCTCGCGGTTTTGTGCGCTTTAGCTCTCAATGATAAGTTTTATTATCTTGCTTGAGCTTGGTAATTAAATAGATCCAAAGCCCCTGAATAAGAATTTATGCACCTATAGATTAGAGCGTACATTGGACTTAGTCAAATTAACATGTTCTTGCCCGCTAATAGAATTTATCGCTAGGATAGTTCTCATGCATCATTTAGGTTAATTTATTTACTATATTTTTTTGTATGTGTGGATTACCTTGCATTTAGAGTTCTGGCAAAAGGTACACATCTCTTACTTTGCATGCATCATTAATTTCATAACGCATCGGCTTTTCTTATTTCCTTCCCCATTTTCAATCACATAATATCAAGAGGAAATAGAAATTTCTTTAGATCAGTTTATTTCAAAAATCCAAAAAAGGTGATAACAATTGTAAAATCATGATTGTTAAAGAAAACTCGACCTAAAACTAGAGGTAAGGACAAATCATCATTTTTTTGGGGAGAGTAGCCCCTCATTGTTTGCAGGTAATTACCTCTAAACAAAGTGGGTGAGGTCGCAGCCCTAAGGATAGTACCGAAATACCTGGACTTTTGCCTTAAGCACTTATACATCACTTTTTTGTTTATGGTTGCAACGGTAAGCACTTGCATTCAACCATAGAAAACCTTTGGGCCTGATATTAAACCCTGCAGCCCAGGAATATGGTACCACTATTTGGGGAGGTCTGAGTATGCATGCTGGGCGATAGAAGCGACTCACCTTGTGTGTTTGGTAGTAAGTAACATTTGTAGATTCAATAAACTTAAAATTAAAAAGATAAAAGATTGAGCTCTTACGGTCTCCACTTGTGTCCAGTTGGTGAATCATGGGTTTGTATTATGTTTGTTTGTTAGTGTAAAGATCCTTTAGAAACCTTCATGCCTTTTTTTGAATTTCTTCTTGTGTTGATCTTCGTGTTCTCGCATCTTTTCTCTTGATATCGAAGATGTCAGATGGGTGCATTTCATTTTGAACATTGTGAACTCATTTCACACTCCTATTCGATCGTCTTCTATTCGGGAAGGCTTGCGTCTCGAGTACTCCTCTTTATCCACTTCACCATTCACCATATCGATCAATCCATTTTTTAAGATTGACTCTAATGTTGAACTATCATTTGAGACTTCACCATTCTTTAGCACTAATCAAAAAAGCGAGATCAACAAAACGATGTTAGCCTCCATACAGGCCACTCAGGCACAATTGACTGAATAGGGTGACATCCAAGCCAGATTGACTGACATGATCTTAGAATCAAGGAATTACAAATAAGAAAGGAGAGAGGAGGATAGAAACCCTGAGGAGGTGGGAATGGGGGAGGAGAAGATCCCGTTGAGCTTGTGGCCAAGCTAACACTAAAGGATGCCTATAATTCAGGGGCAGGATAGATGAATACATGGATTGGGATCCCTGTGATTCATGGGCATTTTGAGATTAAGCCCACAATTTTATCACTTCTCCCAATACTCCATGGAAACATCATTGATAAACCATATGTACACTTCCAACAGTTTGGTCGCAATTGTGGTACAATACACTAACCAAATGTTCATTTAGAGGTAGTAAAGATGAACTTTCCCATTTAGTCTGATGGACAAGGCGTTATATTGGCTCAAACATTTGGGAAGGGTTGTCACAACATGAGAAGAGTTGAGATCTGCTTCCTTAAACAAATATTATCCACTCGGACATCTAAACCAAATGTGATCTTTGATTGCTAACTTCTCCCAAATGTTCCCTGAGCCAATTCACAAGGCGTGGGAAAGATTCTAAGATTTAATGGAGAAGTGCCCCCATCACAATATTCCAAAGACAAGCCTTGTGTAGAATTTCTTTGGGGTTTTGAGCTTTGAGAACTAGAAGCTGGAAGATGTTGCTTGTGGGGGTTCCCACTTCAACAAGGATGAGGATGTACTTTATAAGATTTTTTAGGAGATGGCGGAGACCTCTGCAACTCTTTCTTCTTCATGTGCTTTTTAGAAACATCATGTACCTTCTCCTGTAGTACACCACGAGGTTGTCAACATGACGGAATCACATGATCTGGATAGGGTGAAGGGTTCAGATTTGACCATTATAGGCAATCACCTATGCATAGTCGATTAACTGAGAAATAATCGAAGGAGCTTGAGACGCATCAAGTGATCGGATAGAGGATGAAGAACCTCGATAAGATGGATCAGATTACGAAGCGTCGGGAGCCTCTTATCAATACAATCAATACATGTACGAGTGCGAGTGCAGCAACTGATACTTGGACTCGTGAGCAGACTTCGTTTACTTTAGCACATCATAATACCGGGGGACCATCTATAGTTCACCACGTTTGCTACGTGCCGACTCCTAACAAGGTCCATAAATAGTCACAATAGATTGTACCGTACCAGCAGGTGCCCCTTTACATTCCTGAACAACAGTCTCCACCTCCACCTCTCATTCAGGAGGTGAACGACATTTGGTTCGATCGAGAGCGCAACCAGCCATGTCCGTCAGGGAAAGGTCAGTTGGGTTCTCAACAGAGTTAGATATCCGTCAAACACTTTTAGGGAGGGAGACCACAACCCCAACACCAACAGTTACATCCTCACTTTTAGTCTCCACCTCACATCCATAACTGGAGACATGGACATCAACATATGCAGTCTACATATTTTCCCTATCCTTACTACTAGCAACATTCTGCATCATAAGGATAGTTTTCACATCCTCCTCTGCATCATTATCAACAACCACAGTCGTATAGATTATTGTAGCCTTCTCACTACCAGCCTCAGCGACAACCAATCATTAAGCAACCCAAGACACCTTTGGTGAATCCCGCACTTGATCAACCAACCCTATTGATGAAGATTATGAATGATCTGACTCAGAGGCTTGACGACCTGACTACCACAAAGACACTGATTCCCGTATATGTTGAAGTCAATCCTAAGAACTTCTCATGCAAGGAGCAAGTAGCCCATGATCCATACATACCTGAGACATGTATGGCCCTTGACTTTACATGTTTATCTAACACCATTCATCTCAGGAGTGGTTGTATATTGCAGTCGCCTCCACAGGCATTGGGATTGGGAGATTGAGCCACTAAGAGAGCCTCACCTTCCACATCATCTTCTTCACCAACTGTACAGAGATCCAGTGTTGCAGAGGTTGAACATGGAGTTTCACCATCTTCTTCTTCATAACCACCACTATCTCCTTCTTTATTCAAAAAATACCAAAAAGACAATAAAGAGAGATGCAGTTCATAGTCAGCCATGAAGGAGAACACACCCCTTGCAAAATCTCCTTCTACACCAACAGATGCAACCTGTCCAGTTTTTCAGTTTATTTCTTCTACTCCCGTTTTGGGTGATACTATACAAACTGAATCTGATCACCTGATTGTAAATAATGACTCTATTTTGAATACAGTAATTGGGCAATTTGATGTTCTCATAATTCTATTCCTTTCTCTTCTGCTTTGAACAAAATAAGAAAAATCCAAAAATTAAAAACAACACTATCTGATATTGGAGTGGTGGAGATCCTACAGAACAGATTTTTAGAGATGCCACTCCTCAAGGCCATGGAGTACATGCCTACGATCAAAAAAGAAATGAAAGAAGCATGTACTTAAAATCATCAACCAAAGAAAGACAGATGAAAAGAAAACAGAGTAGCACATCTTGACCAAGGCCACAATTCATGCCATTAGCAACCTCCCATCCAAAATGAAAGATGAGGGAGCACCTCACATCCGTTGCCACATCCTTTATAAAGAATTTGATCGTATTCTAATCGATAGCGGATCCTCCATTAATCTCATGCCAGCCTCGCTAGTCACTGAGCTTGGGTTGGGTCCTCTTATATCCACCAAGATAATCCTTCAGTTTGCTGATAAATCGATCATGAGGCCGACAGGTATTTTAGATGATGTTATTGTAACGGTGCAAGGAATGAGCTTCCAAGTGGATTTTGTTGGCATGGATATATGGACACCTCTACACCATTACTTCACACCCTAATAAAACTAGGTTGGTCGTTCCTTCGAATGTCTAAAGAAGTTATTGATTTTGAGTCTGGAGAGATAACCTTTCACTCCAATAACGATAAGGTTAAGATAGAGACGATCACTAATCTTAGGCCATCAACACTAGCAGATAAGAGATAGACAGTTACACCAGATCCTAAGGACTGTGATTTCCTTACCAATTTTTGAGAGACAAATCTATTTCTGATTTCATGGACACCCAGGAGTTCCTTCCCAGAAGGAACTTCTGAAAAGCAAAGTCACCTTGAGTTCCCATGTTGATCATATCGAGTCGTTTGCTCTGTATTTTGAGGATCATTTTGAGATATTGGAGGTACATTTTTTGAGGTACATTTTGAGATTCACGAGATGTATTTTTTTATTACTGATGAGATACCTCATACTGAGATTTTTGTTGAGGATTACGAACATCTTGATGAGCAATTCATTTCTTAGTAGAGATCATTCATTGTAGATCTTTCTGAGATTCTACATGCTGAGCCTATAGTAACCACTGTGAATAGTACACATAACACAGATCAGATACCTTCTACCAGTACAGTTGCAGAGGTTGTCACAGAGCCGATTCAGACCCTGCCTGAGCTTAAGGCTTTACCCTCGATGTTGAAGTATGCCTTCCTTGCAGACCCCCCAGTTGTTTCCAGTCACCCTTAGTTCGTAGTTGACCAATCAACAATAATATTATGTGCTAGAAATTTTTTAGAGAAACAACAAGGCCATTGGATGTAATATTTTAGATCTCTGTGGTATTAGTCCAGCTTTGTGCTTGCATCATATCTACTTATAGGATGACAACAAACCCTCTCGTGAGTATCATCGCCGTCTCAATCCAAACCTCCGGGATATTATAATGAAAGAGATCAGGAAATGATATGATGCTTGCTTTATTTATCCCATATCAGATTCCAAGTGGGTATGTCATTTACATATGGTCCCGATGAAATCTGGGATTTCTATTATAAAGAATAATTGTGTTGAGGAGATTCCGACCCATGTACCTACTTCATGGCGTGTCTGCGTAGAATACCGACACTTGAATTCAACTACCAAGAAAGATCACTTTCTACTGTCCATTATTGATCAGATTATTGAGTAGTTGGCAAGGAAGGAGTTCTTTTGTTTCTTGGATGTATACTTGGGGAATAAAGGTTGTTATTACTCTTTAGGGTCAAGAGAAAACTAATTTTTCTTGTCGGTTTGGCATCCACACCTTTAGATGGATGCCCTTTGGAAAATGTAATGCTCCCACTACATTCAAAAGATACATGTTGGTCGTTTTTGCTAACATGGTAGGCAGCTTTATAGAGGTCTTCATGGACGATTTCTCGATCTACAGGGATAGCTTTGATATAATTCTTGTTGAATTAGACTGAGTACATCGAGGTTGCTATGAGGTAAAACTAGTGCTCTCCTAGGAGACGAGTCACTTTATGGTGACTAATGCGATTGTATTGGGCCACATCATCTCCAAATATGATATGGAGGTTGACCAGGCTAAGATTGATGTGATCTCCAAGTTAGAGCCGCCACAAAATTGGAAGCAATTGAGGTTATTTCTGGGACATGTTGGATTTTATAGGCGATTTATTAAGGACTTCAACACGATCATGATACCTTTGACTGGGCTTCTATGCAAGAAGAGTGAGGTTGTTGTTGATAAGAAGGCCCTCCTTGCATTTATTCAGATGAAATACATGGTTACTAGTGCTCCTATCCTATAGCCACCTGATTGGTCTCTCCCCTTTGTGATCATGACGAACACGTCAAATTTTGTAGTTGGAGCTATTCTAGGGTAGAGAAAGGATGGGATACCGTTTGCTGTACATTATGGTAGCAAGACTTTGGATGAAGCACAACGTGATTATACAATCACAAAGAAGGAGATGTTAGGAATGGTGTTTGCATTAGAGAAGTTTAGATCTTACCTCCTTTGTTCACATGTCATTGTATACACGGATCACACTGCCATGCGGTACCCATAGCCAAAAGAGGATGACAAACCATATCTTATCAGATGGATCATTCTTCTAAAGGAGTTTGATTTAGAGATTCAAGATAAACTTGGAGTAAAGAATATTGTGGCAGATCACCTTTCCCGAATCACAGATGTAGAGATTTTTGACCAGTCAATTCTTCTAATATTAGAAACCTTTCAAGATGAGACCATTTTGTCTGTGGACTCACTTCTATGGTATGCTGATATTGTGAACTATCTTGTCTCCAAGAATGTTCCCCAAGATTAGACGATGCAAAAGGTAGACATATTCCTATAAGAGATACATTTTTACCAGTGGGAGGATCTACCTGTTTTGTGAAGTTGAGGATTATATACGGAGGAGGTGCATTCCTCAAGAGGAATACACCAAAGTACTTGAGCATTGTCACAAATTAGAATTTGGTGTGCATCATTCGGGGATGTGCATGACAACAAAGGTTTTACAGAGCGACCTATGGTGGCCAACTTTATTTAAGGATGCTAAAGATTATGTTCGAGGTTATACTGACTGTCAAAAAATGGTGGGAACCACTGGTTCCAAAAATACCATGCCCCTGAGATATATCTAGATTTCAAATGTTTTTAATTCTTGGGGCATAGACTTCATGGGACCATTTTCTATTAGTCAAGGATTTAAGTACATTTTGCTTACCATGGATTATGTTAGTCATGGAGTGGAGGCTATACCCACTCGAGCCATTGATAGTCATACGGTTTGTTCCTTTATTAAGGATCACATTATTTCACAGTTGGGGATTTCCAAGATACTCATTTCAGATGGGATAAGCCATTTTACTAACTGAGAAGTCAAGAAGCTTGTGAAGGGATATGAAATTAAGAAAAGAGTTGTGTCTCCTTACCATCCGCAGACTAACGGCTTGGCTGAGATTTCGAATAGGTAGTTAAAGATGATAGTGCAAAAACTTCTATGTCCAGATAAGAAGAACTGGTCCCAGATGCTTGACTTAGTTCTATGGGCATATCGGATCGCGTACAAGTCTCCATTGGGTATGTCTCCTTACAGATTGGTGTATGGAAAGCCTTTCCACTTGCAATTTGATTTAATTCACAAATCATAATGGGCACTTCATGTATGCTATTTGGATTATGAGAAAGCATGACAGAGCAGGATGTTAGATCTGAATAGGTTCTTGGAATTCTAAGATTTTGCAAATGACAACTCAATCATGTATAAGGGGAAAGTCAAGCATTTGCATGATAGACATATTAGAAGGAAGACATTCTCCCCTGATTAGAAAGTATGGTTGTTTTCTCCTTAAAAGAAGTTGTTTCCCGGGAATTAAAAAAGCAAATGGTAGGACTATTCATTGTGAGAGTTGTGCTTGTCAGTGGTAGTATTGACATGTCTGGGTTGTCATCTGACGCACAACCATTTGTTATAAACGGACAACTGCTGAAGCCATATCTATATCATGATACATTCATGACCGTAATTGAGTACATATTTGTGGTATCAGATGATGACTTTTTGACATCTTTTGCATGTGATACATGAGCTGACTTCTCTTGTATATATCCTTTTGCTTTATTCTTTCTTCTTCTATTTTTATCATTCACCTAATTTTCCCTGTGTGTATTACTTAGGATGTACCTTATCCTAAGTATTGGGGAGGTGAATGATTTGAATTTTTTTTCATTTGCATTCTGTTTCATTAACCCTGTTGTTGCCTATACTTAGGGATCATTTACCATAAATATAGGTGGAGTGTTGTTGTTCATTCTGTCTCTTTCGTGTTTTTTTGTTTCTCTTATTTCTTATGTTCTCTCGCTTGTCCTTCAACTTGTTTATATTATTTTTCTATACTTAGGGATGTTTTACCCTAAGTATAGGGCAGGGCAAGTTGAGTCATTTAGTTTGTTCATTCTTTTCCTCCCGTTTGCACAGTCCTCTATACTTAGGATTACTTGATCCAAAGTATAAGGAGGATCACTGACTTCTATTGTTTTCTTCTATTATTTGAGTCGTTGTTGTATAGGATTATTTCACTTTTTCTACGCTTAGCACGTGTTATGTCTTCCATTGTAGCTCTTTGGTCAGTATGAGGATGTAGTTCGAGCTAAGTAAAGAGGTATCATATATATTGTACATCTACTTTAGCCATAACTCATATTTTTATAAATAATACGATTGTTACTTTAAAAAACTTGTTTTAAAAAATGATTTGCAAAAATATTTTGTAAAAATTTTAGCAAATTTTTTTTAAAATCTTTTTTAAAATCTTTTGTAAAATCAATTATAAACTATTTAAAAAATGTTTGTGAAAATTTTTGTAAAATAATTTTTGTACATTTTTTTGCAAAATAAATAGTAGAAATGTTTTGTTTATAAAATGTTTTAAATTATTTTTTGTATAAAAAAATGTTTGAAAATTGATTAATTGTTTATAAATTTTTGAAAACAAAATGTTTATAAAAACCTATTTGTAAAATTGTTTCTAAAAATATTTGTAAAATAATTTTCAAAAAAGTTTGTAAAACTTTTGAAAAATCTTTGAAAATTGTTTTGAAAAATGTTTGTAAAATCTTTTATGAAATAAATTAAAAAGATTTGTAAAACATTTGTAAAATTATTTTCTCGCAGCGATATAGATTATGGGATATATATATTTGTAAAGTCCAGGTGTGTATAAAAACCTTAACAACTTATCCTCCTGTAAATAATTTTTTTTAAAAAATGTATCTAAAACTTTTGCATAAAATCATCTTGTAAAATACTGTATAAAAATTGTATAATCCTTGTATGTATACTTGTGTCAATTTCTTGTAAATACATTCAATTTACAAATCCCTTTCTTTCTTTATAAAAAGGGTTTAAAATCCAAAAAATATTGCAAAATTCTTTGAAAACATTTTCAAAAAGATAGTTCTTTTATTTTCTTTAAAAAAGGTGTTTTGTAAATATTTCTTAAATTTGCATGTGCATTTTTCAGAATGGTATTGGCACTTAAACTATTTTGGGATAAAGTCGAAGAATGGAGCTTTGTTGGATCTTAATCCACCTAATTATAGAGGAACCATATAGGTAACGGAATTGAGATTCTTCAACTCTATAGACTTAGATCTTTGGAACCACAAGTCTTATTTCATTTTCCTCTTGATTGCCGAAGTAGAATACTTTGGATCACACACATGATTCTTGTTGATAATGACCTAGCTTACACACCTGCACTTACACTTTTCTCACCTTAGCTGAAGTGGTAGAGGGCTGGATTTGTCGGCATGAGAGACAAACCAATGGAAACATCAGACATCACACAATTATTGCCATTGTACCCAACCTGATCAAGTAGCGATGAGGTCTAACGACAGAATGTTGTGGGTTGCAATAAAGCTTTAAAAGATGGATAATCTTTTGGATCAAGAGCAAAAACTCCTTATGTACTTGTTGCACCTTTGTATAAAAAATGCAAAATCAAATACTCCAAAAAAGTGGACAAGCCTGATAGAAAATAAAGCCCACCGGAGTATGTATATAGATGTATAGTCAATAAGCAAGATTGAGCTTCAAAGTCAGATATCTGTGAGCCTACAGTTGGATAAGTGATGAACCACTAAATGCAAAAGTTATTTTGGATCCATTGTAGTGGGGGCACTTATCTTATCATACATAACCGAAATAATAATCTCTACAAAGAGGGTTCGACTTGAATTTATAACCTGGGAAGTCTAGGGACAAACACAAGGACACGAGCCATAATATGATTATTGGGGTGTTTAAATATCTGGGTTAAATGATAAATAAATTATCTAGGTCAAAATAAACATTCCACGAAATGAATGCATCACAAAATGAATGCGAAGACAAAATGCATTTTTAAATCAATTTAATGCATGTTAGAAAATCAACATAATTAACATAACGATAAAACTCTAACATATGCAAATATACTCATAAATATGCCATAAAATGATTATTCAAACTTAAGAAATTATTTAAATAAAATATAATTCCAATTGAGCACGTAATTAGAAGTTATGGTTCATTTTGTGTGATAAATGGCATCGACAATATCTCTAATTAATTATTCAAATATTAAGCATCAAAATATATAAGAACAAAGCCATATAAATATAATGAAGAAATGATTACAATGAAATTGAAATCATCTCAATCAGATACATGGTGCGTAAGTTATTCAATTTTGAGTGCAACGACACAATTGTAGTAAAAACATGAAAAAACATAGCACAAATATTATGAATAGGTCTATGTAGGGAGTAAAATGTTATTATGCAAAACAAGATGCCTAATTTACTTAATACCCCCTCGTGGGGGCATTTTTGCAATTAAGAACATCCGACTGTGCTTGGATGCAAAATCCCTGAACCCACACGTGCTACACACGCGTGCGGTGAAGCTTGGGTATAGGTTCAGTCGGCCACAGGTTAGGAAATACATGGCAGCATCTCCTTGCTTCGCTGGTGCTTAGGTTCCATCGAGGCTATGGTATGGGCTTTTGAGGCTGAGGCTTGGATGGCTTGACACGTGGTTGCCTCACAACAATCAGATCATTGCCAAATTGGAATGATATGTTGTCACCTGTAGCTCCTCCTTGGATGAGTGCCTCCTCTCACAATGGCGCTAGAAATGGACTCTAGCGAACGCCCATTCCCACCTCCATCTTCATATCGACTTGTTGAAGGTTGTAGGAGCTCCACAGAGCTCTAGAGAAAATAATGGACGCACTAGGACACACTGGCGACTTATGAAAAGGCAACACGATGGTGGTTTGCTTGAGGATTACCTCTAGAAAGGAGCACCGCCGATAACTCTGGCCATTGAAGATAATTGGACATGCAATAGTTAGAAAAGCTAAACTGAAGTGAATCTATAGAAGATGCACGCGAAATGTGAGTTGGATGAAGACCTATTCAAATGAAGAAGGTGTTGGCCTTTGTGTTTCTTCTACCTTTTTGACAGAAGAAGAAAAAGGGGTGGTGGAGGGACTTGTGGAAGAGAAGAAGGTAAATGGATCCTCTGCGTGCATCATTGATGTCTGACGAAGGAATAGGAGTGATCAGACATGGGTGCAAGTGTTCATATGTGCAAGAAATCATTGTAGAAATACCTTTTAAAAATTAAAATCTAGTCTTAACCTATATAAGATTAAGGATGACAGATGATTGGCTTGGGATGTGGTCACTGTAGACCTCAGGTTGTGGCTTAACATGATCAACTAGTCATGAAGCATGCACATCCGTCCTTAGGGCATTGTAGCTTGGTCCTTCCGACCAAGGGTTGCACCGGGTGTAAACCACCATGATCGCACGACATCGACTCCTTATCTTATCACGAAGAGGAGGAGTGTCTAGGGGTTACTTCTTGCAAGGGTGGACACCCATTGCTTTAGGTGGTAGCAATGTTTTTAAAGGGAACAAAGGTGGTGGTTGCTGTCCCTAGGCAGTGGTTTCAACCACCGCAACTTAGTGTGGGAGTTAGGGGTAGGGGACAATGGGTTGTTGGCGTGAGAGGTAGTTGAGTTGTGAAGAGGTTGATGGTTGTTTGGATGGAAGAGAGTGTGTATGGGGGTTGGCGAGAAAGAGTGAAGATAGGTGGTTTGGCAGTTCACAAGGAGGAAAGGGGTTTGCTGGAGGTTGGTGATGATCCTGGCACCGTGGGATCATATGATCCAATGGCTCTTGTAAAAGCACAAATGGGTGGCTTGATTTGAAGGGATATGCCTAATCAGGAGACGATGAGACGCCTCTAAAGACGGCGGGGATGGCTTGATCACGGCCATTAAATCCAAAAGATCTAACAGCCTAAAGAGGAGGTGGGTATGATTGAGCCCATCTCATCTGATCGGATGATTTGATAGTCTATAAGGGATGCGGGTGGCAAAATAGGGATGGGTCACGTGCCCGGCATCTAAAGTGCCACATGTCCCAATCAGAATTGAAGAAAATAAATAAATCAGAGTAAAATAAAAAAATAATTTGTAAGAGGGAGAATTAGAAAAAGTGATGAACACGAAAATTGTATATCTCTATGAGACCTACAATTTCATGTAGAACTCAATTAAATCATAGGTCATATGTACATAGATAAAAATTAAATATATGTTAAAACAATACAGAACAATTTTTTTCACTTTTCTTTTGCTTATTTTTGGTATTTTTACTTTAATTTTTGTTAATTTATTTATATACAATATTATTCTAGTTTTTATTTCATTTTTAATGAGAAATAAATACATAAAATAATAGAACAATAATATAGTTATATAATATACATTAAATAGTGCCAATTATCTACAACACACAAATTTGTAATTAGTGTTAATTAGGCAATGAATCTTATGATTAATTTAAGCAAAAGAGACAATAATGATTATTGATGACACATCTATGATTTATCACCCCCTATACTTAAGCTAAGCTTGTCCTCTAGCTATTAAATAAAGAATTATTCAGAGAATTAATTTAATTGTGAGATTCCTAACATGAGCAAGTGAATATACAAGGCTTGATTAAACCCAGAACACCAGTTTTAAAGAATCCCAAAACTCTACGTTGATCTAAGTAGTTATTAAAATGAATTCATCTCGTCTAATTGTCACACTCTCAGTGTCTATATAAGAAGTATGACTTAGTTTAGATTGCAACCATGAGAGTAGAGTCCAAATGTCAGCAAAAATTCCAATCTCAGAAGCTCTCATAAGAACCCAACCCTCAACTCTAGGGAAAAAATATATTCTTTCCTCAATCCACCGTCTCTTTTCCTCGTCATACTTTTAATGGTATAGATGGAACCACATACTATGGAGGATATATGATTGTGTACATATTTTCTCTTCCTCTCATTTTAAAAAAAATTCTCTTAAGTGCCAATACTCAACACATTTTTTTATTTTTATTTTGCCAATCAGTGCATCCATCAAAAAAGATTAAGTCCTATGTACTTGTTTTCCTGGGAGTACAACAGGGTGCGTATTTTTAAGGTATCTAATATACCTGCGCCCAGACTTGAAGTGCTAACAATTCAGAGCCTTTTTTGAGGTACTAGCCCGACTCATAAAATCCTAATGATTTGGTCCAAGTGGACACTTAAAGGTTGGGAGCGCTCGCCTTTAATATAATAACTCATATGATGTAACTTTGTAATGGGATGAGCTTTTATTTTCACTTTTATTTTTTTTATTTGAGGGAGCTTCCCTCCTTTTTGGCTAGCTCCACTCCTTTTACAAAGGATTGGCATACACTGACCAACTTTAAATGTAATCACACTTTGGCACTTTAGGTCAAAGTCAAGAGATAACATGAGACCATGTCCCATGCTGGCTAAAATGCTAACACTCAGGTTACTTGAAGCCGTCATTAATCTTATCCCATCCTCGATCATCATATAGATCAAGTCCGAACTCAAGATTCAAATCCCAGGCTCCTTTGTGATACATTGATTCATCTCAATCATGAATATAGTCGTGCATTTGAGTGATAGTCAAATTCTTTTAAGGGACATTAAGCATGAAATATAGCATGCATATCCTCTTATTAGGAGGGTGTGAATTTTTATGTCCAAGACTCTAATGATTAATACATGATAAATCTAAGTCTATAGACTCCTTAAACCTAGTGTTAAAGATCATCTCAAGCCTTGAGTGCATAGTGAAGTGTCAGAGAAAATCACCGATTAATAAGTCATTTTTTTGAATTAAGATACAGAGTTAAGCAATTAATTGAAGTCAATTACACCGTGTTAGATTTTCATAGATTTTTGAAAACTTCTTGCAAAATAAATAGAAATTTCTCAAACATTTTACAGAGATTTTCAAAACAAGTAAAACCACATTTTTCAAATCTTAGTAAAATATTTTTTAAACAATGTCACATAAATATAGGTTTTCAAAATATTTTACCAGTGACTTTCCAAACATGTCAACCTATATTTTCACAAACCATGCAAAACACTTGAAAATCAAGTCAAATTTGCATATTGTTTTCACAATTATTTCAAAACTTTTTTTTACAAAAATCAGTTCAAAAAAATAATACGATACCCACAACTGCAATTGTTTGAAAAATTTAAAATATGAGTTATGGCCTTTTGTTATGTCATCATAGCACAAAGTGATATGAAACCATAGCTCATGCTAAATATAAAGTGATATACAAGATCCGAATCTAGAGGCACATGTGTATGATGAGTTAAAAGAATCAATTAGAAGAAGACATGGACTTGGGTTACCCTATAGTTAAGCTGAGAGATATCTTAAGTTTACAGATATGAATAAAATAGGAAACCCGAGGTGAACAATAAGGACATTTGATGAGCCCCCCTAAAATTATACCTAAGTAAGAGAATATGAAGCTATGGGGGGGAGGGTTCACGAGTAGTTGAATCTTAAGATGAATGAATCCTGGGGATCAAAATGGAGCCTATGGTTTTGGGAGGCTGAAGAAGCAAACAATATCAGACAAACTCGATTAATTCACCAACAAACACAATGAAGACTATAAATATGGTCCAATTATCTTCTCATCTTTATTAGTGATAATACAAAAGAGATTTCATTACGAGCATGCTGACTTAGGGTTTTGGCTCTATCTTAGGGATACATCCTCACCTCTCAATCAATGTAGAAATATCTATAAATAATGCGGGGTTTTCCCTTCTAAAAACAAGGTGAATTTTAGCTCCATTTTAGTTACATCAACTTGTATTAACAATCCCATTTTCTAGATATTAGGTTATCACTTGTATTAAAACTTTCAAAGACATAAATCATTGCCTATTATTCAATCCCTTCTCCATATTATCTTAAGTGACAATTTACGAACCGGAATAATCCATGCAAGCAGAAAATCATGATGCCATGCTCAAGAGAATTAATTATAGTGATTCCGACTCTCTTCATGCACATACGAAAATGAATATAAAATATTATTTAAATGCATGCAAGTCAATGAAGAATTGCAACTAATCATAAGTTATATTAGTGGGAAGAGATTCAATTTATCAGAGCTAATATGAACGTAGATTACATGCATCTTATGAATCATAGAGAGTGAATCTCATAAGATGAAGTTAGTGTGTCCAATACTACGATTCAAGCGCAAAAGGTGTCAAAAAAGGAAGCTCTAAGAGTTGCTTGCCTAAACCCTAGTATCGAGCACTCAAGTTGAATCCCACCCACATGAGGGCGAAACATACTCAACACACAAATAATAGAGTCTAATTTCATAATATACATCAAATATAATAACAAAATAATCTTCGAAAAACTTGATGGCATCTTCTGCCGCTTCTCTCAACGTGAAGGCCGTCTCAAGCTTCCTGCCTCCTTTCTCAACGAGCGTCCTCAATGAATGGGCCCTACCACATAAGAGAAGAGTTTAGAAAATTCAAAGATTATCAAAACATATATAATAATGCATAAACATCACATCACAAGATTGCATTAGATAAAATAAGAATCAACTTAACCAAAAATATAAAACATAAATAATAATATTAATGAGGTTGTGTCCCCGACAATGACACCATCTCATGAACTGCTAAATGCATAAGTTAATTTCGATCCGTCGTAGCACATGCACTTAGCTTATCATACAAAACCGAATTAATGATCTCTGCGAGTAGGATTCGACTTTAGTTTATAACCTATGAAGTCCATGATCGAACATAAGGACACGAGCCATATTATGATTATTTTGGTGTTTAAATATCTAGGTTAAGTGATCAATAATCTAGGTCAAAAAAACATTCCACGAAATGAATGCATCACAAAATGAATGCGAAGACAATAAGCATTTTCAAAGAAATTTAATGCAAGTAAAAAATTCAAAGAATGAACATATTGATAGACTCTAACATATGCAAATATACTCACAATCATGCCCTAAAATGATTATTCAAACTCAAGCAATTATGTAATTTAAATCTAAGTCCAATTGAGCAGTTAATTCGAATCTATGGTTCATTTCATGTGACAAATGGCATCAATAATATCTCATTGATTATTCAAATAGTAAGCATCAAAATAGAGAATGAATAAAACCATGTTAAAGAGAATAAAGCAATGATCACATTGAAACTGAAATCATCTCAATCGTATACATGATGCTTATGTTATTCAAGTTTGAGTGCAAGGGCATAATTGTAGTAAGAACATGCAAAAACATATCACAAATATTACGAACAGGTCCCTATATGGACTAAAATGTAATTATGCAAAGCTGACTTGCAAATATACCGAATACCCCCTGGAGGGGGTATTTGCAATTAAGAGATGCTGGCTGGGCTTGGATGCAAAATCCCCAGCCCTGCACACGCTACACACATGCACGCCGAGGCTCGGTATAGGTTTGGTCGGTCGTAGGTTAGGAAATACATGGCAGCTCCTTGCTTCACCGGTTCATAGGGTCCACCAAGGCTATGGTATGGGTTTCCAAGGTTTAAGATTGGATGGCGTGACAGTTGGTAGCCTCACAACCATCAGATCATCCCCAAATTGGAATGATTTGACGACACATGTTGATCATCCTCGGATGAGCAGTGCCTCTCACAGTGGCACTAGAAATGGACTCCGACAAACACCCATTCCCTTCTTTGTCTTCATATCGCATTGTTGAAGGTCATAAGAGCTCTGCAGAGATCTGGCGAAGACGATGGACATACTAGGAAGCGCTGGTGACTTCTGAGAAGGCAAGACGATGGAGGCTCGTCATAGTATCGCCTCTAGAATGGAACATCGTCGATAACTCCATCCATTGAAGATAATTGTATCTGCAGTATTTAAAGAAGCAAAATTGAAGCGAATCAATAGAAGATGCATGCGAAATTTAAGTGGGATGAAGGCCTATTCGAATGAAGAAGGTGTTGTCTATGGTGTGTCTTTTGTCGTTTTAATAGGTAAAGAAGAAGGGGTGGTGGAGGGTTGGGTAGAAGAGAAGTAGGTTAATGGATCCTCCCCATGCATCACGGATGTATGGAAAAGGTAAAGGCATGATTAGACATGGGTGCAAGTGTTCGTATGTGCGAGGAAACATTGAAGAAAAACCTGATAAAAACTAAAACCTAAACTTAACCTTAATCTCTAATGTGAAGGATGAACGATGATATGCTTTGGCTGAGGTCACCGTCGACCTTATGTTGTGGCATAACATGATCAGCTGGACATGAAGCTCGCACATCCAACCTTAAGGCATTGTAGCTTGGTCCTTCCGATGAAGGGCCGCACCGAGTGTAAACCACCGTGATCGCATGACATCGACTCATTCTTCCTATCACGAAGAGGAGGAGTGTCTAGGAGTTAGTCCTTGCAAGGTGGACAACTGCTGCTTGAGGCGATGGCAGAGTTTTTAAAGGGAACGAAGGTGGTGGTTATTGTCCCCAGGAGATGGTTTCAACCACCGCCACTTAGTGTGGGAGTTAGAGGTTGGGGACAATATGTGGTTGGTGTGAGAGGCAGTTGAGTGTTGAAGAGGTTGATGGTTGTTCCGATGGAAGAGGGTGCGTATGGGGGTTGGCGAAAAAGAGTGAAGACAAGTCGTTTGGTAGTTTGCAGGGAGGAAAGAGGTTTGCAAGAGGATGGTGATGATCCCGACACTATTGGATCATATGATCCTATGGCTCTTGTAAAAGCACAGATGGGCAGTTTGATTTGTAGGTTTACACCTGATCAGGAGAAGATCAAACGGTTATGATTGTGGCGAGGATGGATTCATCACAACAATTAAATCCAAAGGATCTAATGGCCTATATAGAAGGCAGGTGTGATTGAATCCAGATTGTATGATCATATGATGAGACAATCTATAAGAGAGGTGGGTGGAAAAATAGGGACAAGCCATGTGGTGGGCATCTGAAATGCCACGTGGCCCAATCAAAATTGAAGAAAATAAATAAATTAGAGTAAAATAAAAAAGAATTATTTAGAGGGATAATAAGAAAAAGTGATGAACTTGAAAGTTGTAGATCTCGATGATATCTATAACTTTCATGCTGAAGTCAAAGAGATCAGAGGTCATTTGTACAAAGATAAAAATTAAATATATATTAAAGCAATATAGAACAATTTTCTTTATTATTTCTTTGCTTTTGTTGTATAGTTACTTTATTTTATGCTAATTTATTTATGTACAATATTCTTCTATTTTTTATTTGATTTACAATCAGAAATATAGACATAAAATATTAGAACAATAATGGGGTTATATAATATATATTAGATACTGTCAATTATCTGCAATACACAAATTAGTAATTACTGTTAATTGGTCAATGAATCTTATTATTAAATTAAGAAAGAGAGATAATAATGATTATTATTAATGATAAATCTCGGATTTATCAATGAGTTGGCTACACTGGGAAGGCATCATAAGATAGGTAACTATACTAGCTACTGTCCATTCTTCTTTCGACCTCCTCTCCTTGAGCAGGTTGCACTTGAACTTAGACGGGAATACCTCGCTTCTAGAGGAAAGAGTTATTGGATTGGGAAATTTGGGTCACCATTGTGGAGAAAACATACTTTTACCTCTTCAGTTGGTGAGAACTATATATCACTTACAACATACAAGAAAGATTCATAGTCATAAGGGTTTGCGTATGAGTTCATTTATTCTGACCTGACTATTGAAGAGTCTTGAGCAGAGTTGTGTGGTTTTTAGAGGATACTGGGAATCAAGTCCGCTTTCCACTTAGGTTCCGCCCAAACTAATAATCTGAAGGTCTGACCAAGCTCCATACTTTGATTTTATGAAGATAAGTTTAATACTCAATATTTTTCTATGTTCTTTATTTGTCTTTATTCTTATTCCTTTTCTTTTAGTCATTTATTCTTCAGATAACTATTTTCCAAGAGACTAGCAAAGGTAAAGCATGTGGGGTGATGAATTTGTATTTCATCATCTTTATTCATTTATTTTAGCTTGAAATCCCCTATAAAGCACATGTAAATATCAATAAATCCATTCTTTTGCTAACCAACATTCTTGTGTAAATATTGTATATTTATCATTATTTTAACCTAAAATTAATAAATAAGGAAAAATAAAGAAAATCAAAGACTATATATATGTAATAAATATAGGCTGACTCTGACTCCAAGAGAAGGTCAAGACTTGACATGATCAACAAGGAATGAAGTAGTGGGAGATAAGGCACGAATACCAAAAATTTAAAAAAATCAATCTTCACTTGTATATGTTCATCATTTGTACATTACTGTATATAGTACACATTCTTCTCTTTAATTTATTTATACCCAATTTCAAATCAACAAAAAATGATTTCTTCTTGAATTTTGTACATAAAAATCTTTTCTAAATAACAAAAATAATTGCAATAACTATATATTGCGTAAATAACAACACTAAAAAAAGAAGCAAAAACTCAACTTGTAAGATAAATATCTTCTCCATCAAAACTCAAAATTCACCAAACTCACTTTCATTGTATAGTTTCATAAAACACAGGGATAAGTTGTGAAATGCATTTAATTGGGGTGTTCATGTATATTATACCTACCAATATTATGCATATTATTTATGTATTCATTTTCTTGTCTATATTTGTGTATATTGTATTTTTAATTAATTTTAAATATTGTATTTGATATATATACAAATAAAAATCACAAAAGCAAAAAATAAAACAAAATAAAATAATGTAAATATTCTATAGGTATCACTATGTATATACTGTACATATACATATTTATTTAACCTTATTAATCACTTTATAAAAATCAAATAAAGATATCATTAAAACCCTTGTAAAATATCACTTTCTCAAGGTTTTTTGTGCTTGAGCCCTTAGAAGTAGGTTTCATTATCTTGCTTAAGCCAGGTAATCGATCAGGATTAAAGCCCTTAAAAGAATATATGTTGTTATAGAATGGATCGTAGGATTTGACTTAGTTAAATTAATTCGCTCTTGCTCTCTAATAGAAGTTACTTCTTTGGACACTTCTCGTGCATTATATATGATTTGACTTTCTTTGCATGCATCATTGATTTTATCATGCATTGGCTTTTCCAATTTCCTTTCACATTTTCACTCACTTAAGATTAAAAGGAAATGTAAAATTCGTTACATTGATACTTTGAAAAATTCCAAAAAATTTCTAAAACTAGGACTACTAAAGAGAACTTGACCCTAAAATAAATGTAAGGAAAAATAATCATTATTTTGGGGAGAGTAACCCCCTCATTGTTTGTAGGTACATACCTTCAGATAGAGTGGGTGAGGACGCAACCATAAGGATGGAGCCCAAATACCTGGACATGTGACATATGCTCAAGTACACATCTATGTGTTGCATGGTTGAGATGAAAGCACTTGCCTCAGATGTTAGAAAATCATTTTGGTGTGCTCATTCTCCTTTCTCCCTTTGGGCTTGATATTGAACTCGAGAGCCCAAGAAAATAGTTCCATTGATCAGGGAGGAGTGATAACATGTGATGGGCAATAGGGACAACTCACCATGTGTGCTTGGTAGTAAGTAACTTCTTGCAGATTCACTAAGACTAAAACGAGATATAAAAAAGATCGAACTCTTACAATCTCCACTTGTGTTTGGTTGGTGAATCAGGGGTTTGTATTGTTTTTGTTTATTAATGTAATGATCCCTCTGTGCCCTTCGCGGCTTTTCATCCTTTTTTCTTTTTGTGTTGACTACCGTGTTCTTGCATCATTCTTATTGATATCGAAGATGTCAGATTGGAGTATTTTGTGTTTGAACGCCGCGAGCTCATTTCACACTACAGTTCAATCATGTTCTATTCGAGAAGACTCACTTTTCAAATATCCCTCTTTCTCCACATCACCCATCTTGTCATCAATAAATCCATTGTTTGAGATTGACTCTAATCTTGATCTATCATTTGAGATTCCACCATTTTGAGGACTAATCTAGTACCATATACATTTTCAGAGACAGAATTAGAGCACTTGATGACACTGAAGAGCAAGGGTTCCATGGCAGAGTAGAGTGAGATCAACAATACAATGTTACCTTCCATAAAAAGCTATTCAGGCACAGTTGACTAAACAAGCTTGCATCCTGACCATATTGAGATATATGATATTTGAGCTAAGGAATGATAGACAAGATAAGAGAGAGGAGGGTGAGCAGCTGGATGGAGGTGGGAATAGGAGAGGAGGAGATCTATTAGTTTAGGCAGATGCTAAGCTTACTCTTAAGGATACCTATATTCCAGGAGTATAACAGACCAATACATGGATTCAGATACCTGTGATTCATGGTCATTTTGAGCTAAAGCCTACATCTTTACCTCTACTCCCAATATTCCATGGACACAGTTACGAAGAACCTTATGTACACCTCCAACAGTTTGACCGCATATGTGTTACCATACACTACCATGACATTCCTTTAGAGGTAGTGAAGATGACAACATTTCCATTCAACCTAATGGACAAGCATTACACTAGATAAATCACTTAGGGAAGGTTGTCACGTCATGGGATGAATTGGGGTCAGCATTCTTAAGCAAGTACTATCCCCTAGGATGACTGAATTAGATGTGGTCTTTGATTACCAACTTCTCCCAATTGTCCCATGAGCCTATTCACGAGGCATGAGAAAGATTTAAGGATTTAACGGAGAAGTGCCCAAATAACGATATACCCAAGATGATCCATATGCAAAATTTCTTTGGGGGTTTGAGCATTGAGAAGAATCAGAATTTGGTAGATGCCGCTTGTGGGGGTCCTAGTTCAAAAAAGACAAGGATGTCCTTCATTGGAGTTTTTAGGAGATGTTAGAGAGATCTATAGCTTTTTCTTATTCACGTGTTTTTCATAAGCATCGCGTTACCTCTCCTTCAATATACCACAAGGCTGTCAACATGATGGCATCACAAGATGTAGATAGGGCGGACAATGCATATCTGACCATCATAGGAGATCACCTATATAGAGTTGACATAATAGAAAAATGACCCAAAGAGCTTGAAAAGTTACATGTGATCAAGTAGAGGACAAAGAACATGGATAAGCTAGACGACATTACTAAACATATCAAGCTTCTTATCAGTACGATTAGTGCATGTTAGAGTACGAGTGCCGTAGCTGATACCTCTACTTCTGAGCAGACTTCTTTCACTTGAACACAATAGAGTACCAGAGCACCCCGTACAAAGCAATACGTTTACTACATGCATTCCCTGGATCAGGTGCGGCAGCAGTCACCTCCATCATCCATTGTACCTTACCACCATGAGCCTCTTTACTTTCTTGAGATGTAATCTCCCCCTCCACCTCTTATTCTGGAGGTGAACAACATTTGGTACGATCGAGAATGCAGCCAACCCCATCCGTCTGGGTAAGGTCAGTTGGGTTCACCTTCTAGTCAGAGCCCTGTCCACCATTTCCAGTGAGGGAGACCACAACCCAGCACCAGCAGCTATAGCCTCATTACCTATCTCTACAACACTTCCAAAATTGGATATATGGTCAGTAGTATATGCATCTTGCATACCCATATCATACCTATTATCAACAACAACCTACACAATTTTTGCACCTTACATTTTATTACTATCAGTCACAGTATTTTGGCTGCATTCCAGTGGTGTATGTTGGCTACTTTTGCCGACATGGTAGGTAGTATCCATGAGGTCTTCAAGGACAATTTCTCGATCTATGGGGATAGTTTCGACTTATGTCTTAATTATTTAGACTAGGTACTTCAATGTTGTTGCGAGGTGAACTTAGTGCTCTCATTGGAGAAGAGTCACTTATGGTAACCAATGGGCTTGTATTGGGCCACGTCATCTCCAAACATGGTATGGAGGTTGACCTCAGTAAGATTTATATGATCTCCAAATTAGAGCCACCGCAGAATTTGAAGTAGTTGGGGTCGTTCCTTGGTCATGTTGGATTTTATAGGAGATTCATTAAGGACTTCAGCAAGATTGACAGGCCTTTGACCGAGCTTTTGTGCATGGAGGATATGTTTATAGTTGACGAGAAAGTCATCCTTGCATTTCACAAGATGAAAGAGATGGTTACTAGAGCTCCTGTCCTTTAACCACCTGATTAGTCTATTCCCTTTGAGATAATGAAGGATACACCAGACTTTGTAGTTGGATCTATTTTAGGGCATAGAAGGGATGGGACACCGTTTGCTATACACTACGCTAGCAAGACTCTAGACGATGAAGGATATGGGAAAATCCTTAAGAGCATCACAGAAGCATGGAGATTGCATCATATGCAATCGGGAGTGTCTAGTTACACTAGTTGCTCATGGCAGCGGAATTTATGAATATTAAAATGATGAAACTACATGATCCAAGACGACTTCTCGGATCATTTCATATAAACCACAAACAAGTATTAGGCCTACCTCTTGAATCGTGGTTGCATTCGAGTCTCTAATGGATGAGACCTCCTGTCTGAAGTCCAATCCGACAGAGGAGAAGCTTGTAATCGTGTTGATGAAATGTGCGCTCCTCGTAATCCATGTTGGTAATAAAAGTGGTGCTTCTCCTAATCTCATTAAACGGTATCCGACGTCTTCTTCATGAACAAGGCTCATCAAAGGAGATGGAAATCCACGAGCTGTCGAAGCAGCAGCAAGGCGGTGTAGCGGCGATGACGACAACTCTCTCTAGGGCACCAAGTGGATGGCCACGATGAGATAAAGAGAGAGTAGATTGATCGATTGCTATGTACGTGATAAAATATGCATTCATTGTAATACATGTACTTAGCGAATCATACATAACCGAATCGAAGATCTCTGTAAAGAGGACTCAGCTTTAATTTATATCCCAGATAAGTTCGGAGTCGAACATAGGGAGGTAAAGGAACAACTTCAGATTAATTAGGAATAATTAGTTCTAGGTTTTCAAATGGTATTTTTAGTATTTTTAATGAAAAAAATAAATGAAATGCAATATACGGGTGCATCAAGTTAATAAGAAAGCATACAAATAGACCAAATTAATGTTAATGTGAAATTAATCAGATTTAGACAAATTATATTTTTTTTCTAGAAACCTAATACAATGATGGAAAAAAACATATTTTTTTGGAATTTTTGGTGTTAACATGCAACAAGGAAAAATGAACACTTTTTATGGTTTTTACGCAAATTTTCACTCAAATAGTATATAAAAATTATGAAAATTTTAGTGGAACATACACATTATGCAAGAAGGCTACAGTATTTTTTTGGATTTTTCAAGATAATATAAATTTTTATGAATTTTTTAATGGAAAAAGATTACGGTAATTAATTAATTCCTAATAAATCCATAAGTTTAATTTATCCAAAGTGTGAATTATCTCAAGAAGATATTTATATAAGTAATCCAAGAGAGTTGAAATTTCGCAAAAATGATGTCTGTTGATTTAAGTATAAATAAAGTATTGAAATAACTATACAATTTATTTGAGGCACAAGACAACTCCAAGTTTGATGAAATTTGGATAGTAATTCAAGCAAATGTCAAGGCATCATTTCTGTTTTTTTAAGATTTTTGGAGCAACTGTGAGTAAGATATGAAGTTAAGAGCTCAAATTGGGTAAAATATACAATTTTCAACTAAATAATTTTTATTTATTATTAAAAATTCACAAAAAAATCCAAATAAATAGCCAAATTGTAAAGAATTAGCTGCCCAACATCATGATATTTTTCACTAAAATAAATGATGCAAAATTTAGGTCCAAATTATTATGCAATCATAGGGGTGTCCGTGTAAAAAAGAAAATAACTTAAACAGAACAAAATATGTACATGGACCTTTTTGTAGAAATAAAAACTTAACATAAAATTATGCAATTTTCATAAAATAATAATAAAAAAGGAGGAGACCTTCCTCCGGTGGTTAGGGCATGATGACTTGGGGTGGGTGGGGTTGCACACCCCTACGCGAAGGCGGTCAACGGGCGGAGGGAACAGTCTGGGCGGCGGCCATGCGCAGGCTCGGTGGAGGATGGAGGGGGTCCACGCGGACCTACGGAGGTGCGTTGGCAAAAGGCGGCTTGACGAAGGTGCGACCGGAGGGCCTGCGTTGCTCCGGGTATGGGGGCTGGCAAGGGAGCGCATAGGCAGGAAGAAGGGGGGTGTCACATTGTGGCGATGGCCAAGGGGAAAGCGGTTGGGCGCGCAATGACGAGACCTACGGGCGGAGGGCACGTGTGCATAGGAGGCGGAGAGGGAGGTGTTGGATGGCAGCCGTGCACGGGCTCGGTGGAGGACGAAGGGCGCATGGTGGAGCCGACCTGCGGTGGTGGCGGGGGGGATGACCACTGCTGCAATCTTTTTTTTATTTTTTTGTTGTTGTGAATTGAATATTTTTAATTTTAATTTTTAATTTTTTATGGGTTTCCTAAACAGGGATCCCAAACAAAAGATGAGAATGATGGTGGGGTGAATGTGGTGATGGAATTATTATGATGAAGATGATGAAGGTGGTGTAGACAAAGATAAAAAAATAACATTAGATCATTAAAAAAATGAGAATAATATAGAATACTTACTTGAATCGACGCCAGATGGCGGGGCAACTACCCTGAACTCCTGCCGTGGCCTCGAGCATGTGGCAGAGCATGCAAGGCTGCGCAGCGACCTGGAGGAAACTGTGACGCAGAGCGGGGCTCCGTAGATCTCGCCTGAAAGGTGGTCTTCGCTTCGTATCATGGTGGAACGCTATCACCGATCAACCTCGATGAGTTCTCTCTTCTTTCTCTAGGTTTGGCAGATGACGAAAAATGAGGACGGAGAGATGAATAAAAAGAAGAAGAAAGTGGGAGGTTAGAAAGGTGGTGGAGTGGAATGGGAGGTTAGATTAATGGTGGAGTTGAATAAGTTAGATGAATAGTGGAGTTGAATGGAGTTTTATGAAATAAGTTAAATTAGTGTAGAGAATGGGAATTAAATAAAAGAAAATAAAAGTAGGCTACTAAAAAGGAAAAATAAAATAAAGAGAGGAAAAGAAAATGGAGATTACAAAAGTCCAACAAAACAATATATACATGGATTTTTATACTTTTCTAATTTCAATATTTTTATTTTTAACAAAAGATATTTATAATATAAAAAATAAATTACTATAGATAAAATAAAACATAAAAGTGGTTATTTTGGATTTTTTGTAATTAAGAAAAGTAAATAAAAAATAAGAAAAGAAAAATATGTACATTATATACAATGTATAGATAGGTCCCAAAACTCAAATTTTGTAAACAAGCTCTGATTTTTAATGAAACCACTTTCATTGGATAGATAATTTTTTAACTAAAACTTTAAAAGTGAGTTCGGTGAATTTGGAGTTCATACGGAGAAGGAATTTGGCCAAGAAGTTGTACTTTACGGCTTTTTCTCTTTGGGATCTAGGAGTATTTATTCAAGATGAAATTTATTTTATATTTTTATATACATTTTTATGAGCAAGCCAGAAAAGAATTAGCCAAAAAAGAGTTGATATGAATTTATTAAAAATACATGAAGTTTGGGTTATTTAATGTGAAAAACTCCTTTATTTTGTGTCTTTTTATTGTTAATTTATTTTTTAGAATATAATATACAACAATTAGTATATTTTATTTACAAGTGTCATTTTGTTAATTTATTGATTTTATAGATATTTATTTGAGATTTTACTCAAGGATTTTGCTAAGATTAGTATATTGAGATCATGAATCACGGGTTCATCATAGA
Source organism: Ottelia alismoides (assembly GCA_037367405.1). Classification (NCBI taxonomy): domain Eukaryota; kingdom Viridiplantae; phylum Streptophyta; class Magnoliopsida; order Alismatales; family Hydrocharitaceae; genus Ottelia; species Ottelia alismoides. The sequence goes on from JAZKJV010008144.1 coordinate 276,445, forward strand.
CATGTAGATATAGAGAGAGATGTTGTGTTTCCTTGTATAAAATAAAAGGCAAGGGCTAATAGCCAAATTATAAAGAAATAACTGCCCGACATCATGATATTTTTCACTAAAATAAACGATGCAAAATTGAGGTCCAAATTATTATGAAATTAAAGGGGTATCCGTGCAAAAAAGAAAATAACTTAAACATAACAAAATATGTACATGGACCTTTTTGTAGAAATAAAAACTTAAAATAATATTATGCAATTTTCATAAAATAATAATAAAAAAGGAGGAGACCTTCCTTCGGTGGTTAGGGCATGATGACTTGGGACTGGTGGGGTTGCACACTCCCACGCGAAGGCGGTCAATGGGCGGAGGGAGCAGTCTGGGCGGCGGCCGTACACGGGCTCGATGGAGGACGGAGGAGGTCCACGCAGACCTGTAGAGGCGCAGTGGCGAAAGGCGGCTTGACGGAGGTGTGGTTGGAGGGCTTGCGTTGTTGCGGGTATGGGGGCTGGCGAGGGAGCGCATAGGCAGGAAGAAGGGGGGTGTCACATTGCGGCGGTGGCCAAGGGGAAAGCAGTTGGGTGCGCAACGACGGGACCTACGGGCGGAGGGCCCGTGCGCATAGGAGGCGGGGAGGGAGGTGTTGGATGGCGGCCGTGCACGGGCTCGATGGAGGACGGAGGGCGCTAGCGTGGAGCCGACCTGCGGTGGTGGCGGGGGGGCCGACCACTGCTGTAATATTTTTTTTTGTTGTTGTGAATTGAATTTTTTAAATTTTAATTTTTAATTTTTTTATTTTCCTAAATAGGGAACCCAGACAAAAGATGAGAATGATGGTGGGGTGAATGTGGTGATGGAAATAATATGATGATGATGATGAAGGTGGTGTAGACAAAGATAAAAAAATAACTTTAGATTATTATAAAAATGAGAATAATATAGAAAACTTACTTGAATCGATGCCAGATGGCGGAGCAGCTACCATGAACTCCTGTCGTGGCCTCGAGCATGTGGCGAACCACGCAAGGTTGCACAACGACCTGGAGGAAACTACGACGCAGAGCGGAGCTCTGCGGATCTCGCCTGAAAGGAGGTCTTCGCTTTGTATCGTGGTAGAACGCTGTCACCGATCAACCTCGATGAGCTCTCTCCTTTTTCTCTAGGAATGGCAGATGGCGAAAAATGAGGATGGGGAGATGAATAAAAAGAAGAAGAAACTGGGAGGTTAGAAAGGTGGTGGAGTGGAATGGGAGGTTAGATTAATGGCAGAGTTGAATAAGTTAGATGAATGGTGGAGTTGAATGGAGTTTTATGAAATAAGTGAAATTAGTGTAGAGAATGGGAACTAAATAAAAGAAAATAAAAGTAGGATACTAAAAGGGAAAAATAAATTAAAGAGAGGAAAAGAAAATGGAGAATTTACAAAAGTCCAATAACACAATATATACATGGATTTTTATACTTTTCTAATTTTAACTTTTTTTTTATTTTTAACAAAAGATATTTATACTATAAAAAATACTATAAATAAAATAAAACATAAAAGTGATTGTTTTGGATTTTTGTAATAAAGGAAAGTAAATAAAAAATAAGAAAAGAAAAAATATGTACATTATATACAATGTACAGCTAGGTCTCAAAACGCTTAAAACAAAAAAGTCATTTCTATTTTAAATTTTTTTATTATATTTACCACATATTAGAAAAAGATTTGGGAAATTTAATGACTTTTATCTTATTTTTTAAACCCCTAAAGAACTCAGCCTATTATTATAAGTCATTATTTACCTTTTTTATTCCATTACAGACATGAAAGCTTGTCAAAAATTCTGAGAAAATATCAAAAATAGAGAAAATATAAAACATATAAAAATATTTTATTTCCTCTTTTAAGAATTATTTATAGATATTACATAAATATAAAATGTACACATCTATTAATATATCTATATTTACTTATATTATTATCATTATTTTAAAAAAAATCCCCTAAAATATCATAACTAATAAAATAAAAAGTATTGTACCTTGGGGTATTTTCCATATTTTATCTTCATTTTATATATTTATTATACGTAATACTATATTATCATTATTAGTATACATATTTGTATTTTGTTTTTTTAAAAATAAAAGGAGAATTAAGAATCAGAAAATATAAAAAGAAAATAATAAAATAATAAATTAAAATAAATTATAAAGTATATAAATAAAAGCCCACTCAAAAATATAATTAAAAGAGACTGAGTTTTGGAAGTCATTTTCCCTATCTATCTTGTGTGCTCCATGAGTTCGACACTCTACATACTTGCACTATATACACACTTTATAGGGTTATAATAAATTTTAACTCCATATTTATTTTTTATTTCTTGATCATCTTCTGTGGGTTAATTGTTGTGTGAATCACCTTTAGTTAGTCGTCGCCTCAATGACTTTGTTCCTACCTTGTGTGGAACATTAGACCCTCGCCAAAAGTGTTTCACAAATACCCATTCGTTCACTATTATTCTTTAATATTGGCTTTAAATCCTGAGTAAAATACATGTAAATATTATTAACTTGCATGAATTAACATCCTGCCATTAATGTATGAATAGTGTATAAATACTTATATTTAAATCCAAAATAAAATAATAAAAAAAGAAAAGAAAAAATGAGGTATTTATCATATTGACTTACCCTGAACCCTGACACCAAGTAAAATATTGACTAGGTCGATCTGATTAAAATAGTAGGAGATAGGGTGAAATGCTATACAAAAAATACAAAAAATGCTAGAAATTCTAAGTGTAATATATTGTGTAAATAACTCAAACTTGCATTATTTTATGCATATTCGTTCATGTTTTATGAAAAACTTGCCATAAGTCGTTAAGGTAAACATATTGGAGATTATTTTTCCAACTCCTGGAGGACTCTTTGAATTGTGCATTAATGAATGTGTCATGAATGTTACTACCACTAATAAAAAACCCTAAGAGATCTAGATAGGATGAACATCATTTAACTACAGTTTGGCAGAAAAGGCTTGGCCATTTATCTTTTGATAGGATCAATGGGTTAGTAAAATGTGAATCATTAGATTTTCTAGAGGTCCAAAGTTTACCTACTTGTGAACATTGTATTCGATGTAAAATTACTAGAGCACCCTTTTGAAATAAGGGTACATGGTCGAGGATATACTTTACCTAATACATATCGATGCAGGTGGTCCCTTCAATATCGTGCTTCAAAATGTGTATCGATAATATTTGACGTTTATTTATCATCATTCGTGATATAGGTTTATCTTCCTATTATAACACAAATCTGAAACATTCCCGTCTCCCATTTCAATCGTGTGCAGCAACCGTCAATCCTCCACACACATCCACCTTCTCTGCAACAGTTGCGTTTATCATGATCATCTTTACGCAACCGCTCTTATTTCTTTGCTAAGCAATACATTTGCATATCTCAACGACCAGCCATTGACAAATACATTCTCTTATTTTTGCAACTGCAAACTTTTCCTCGACCAAAGACTAACTCCCTCCAATGTCTTTAAATATGTTAGTCAGTTTTCCTTAACCCAGGTCTGATCCCTAACTCTCTATTCTTTCACCCTTGCAGGAGCACCACTGGTTTAAGCCGCATACAAGATACTAAGAAGAGGAGGAGATAGGCCGAACAAGGACCGAGCCACGAGGAGCTCTCCCACGCGAAGGAGTCGAGGATGGGCTAGTTCTCCTTCTAGAGCTGCGACATTCTCATCTTCGAATATTATTCACCAGCAGTTTTGTTTTCGGGTAGTGATAGTACCCGTGAACACAACTTCTTCATCGTTAATAGCAACGGCGACAACCCGTCGATAAAAGCCACAAGCGGACATAGATCTTCTTGCTTGGACTAATTGCTTCACCGTGGCCACCAACTTCTGCATGCAGTCACTGTTATGCAAAGAGAACCAGGATATTGGGTGATAATATTGTGTTCCTCTTTTCATATTTATTTGTTTCAATTTAAGTATAGATTCTATTTTGTTTCCTTCAAAACGTGGTTGTTGAACTTTTTGTTGAATTTTTTGATTTCAAAAGGCCGAATGGCCATATAGTGTTGTTTATTTTTTTTAAAAAAATCATCACCTTGTGCACTTTATTCAATTTTGAGTATGTTCATGTAGTGACGTGCTAAAAAAAGATTAAAAGTTGGAAAACACCAAAAAGATCCGATTTCCTTTATTATCTAAAAAATTTAAAAAGAAAGTTTTTTTGAAAATTGCAATAATGAGATATTTGAAATTGTGCATTGCACTCGTGTTGTGAATTGAACTTTAAATATTCCCAGTGTCCCTGAGGATCGACCTTGTGCTCATCATTGTATAAGTAAATTTGAAATCTATTAATGTTTTAATTAGTGAAATTGCGGTTACAACGACACTAAAATCACTTGCATTCACCCTCTAAAACCGCTAAGAAACCCGTTAATCATTTGGCACCGTTGCCTGGGATACGGCTTGAATTTTTGATTGATTCACTTTTTCTATGCACATTTGTTGCTATCACATGTTAGCATCTTGTTCCGGTTGACTGGCTTGCTCTTTTCGTAGATGACCGTGCATCATTCTGTTACGCGGGGCGCTCGGAAGATTCTTCTCTCAACTCAAATCTCAAGCCGGTGAGATGAAGGAGGCAAATACGTGGACGAGGAGCTCATTTAATTCCCATCTGAGAGATTCATCCTCTTTAGTTTATCATTTTTTGTTTTATATTCATTTCGGGCCGAGTTGTGACCTAGAGATTGGACTCTCATTATTGTAATAATTTTACTAGGTTTCTGCATTGCATTAGATTGCATTAGATTTAATTTCCTTAGTGTAATTTGTTTGTGCTCGGTTTTCAAAAATTAAAAATTTGAAAAATTTAAAATCACAAAAAAAGTGTTCTTTAGAAGTTGCCTGCTAGGAGCACTTAGAATAGGTCTATATTTTCGCGTTGCATTCTTGCACGTAGATTGCTGGCGAAAGGTACGTGATTCTAACCTTCTTGCATGCATCATTCTCCGTGGTCTTCTCCCCCTTGAGAATATTTTTTTTAGAAAAAAGGAAATTCACCTCACTCTATTTGATTGAATATCACTCAAAGCAATTGGACGTAGATATTAACATCAATTTTCTTAATCAAGTAGTCACATAAGGTTAAAATTTATTAATCTCACCATTGTCTGAATTAATTACTTGTATTTGCACTTGTGGGATTGCACACTTGGTTGTTTGTTGCACGACACACCTTAAGGTCACTAGAGCCAAACTCCCCATCGGTGTGCCTTGTAACTCTATCAAGGTACATTGGATGACTTGAGGGAAGGACAAGTGTAACCGTTGGATGTTCAACTTCGTGTTTTATAAGAATAAAATTGAAAAGATAAAGCCACAAAGGGCTTCACCAGTGTGCGTATCAAAGTGACCTTGCTTTGTGTTTGATTGCATAAAATAGGAGGTGCATGCAAGGGAGATGATCTCTCAACCCTTCTCTTGTTGTTCCTTTAAATTCAAATCCTTTCTTCTCGAGAAGAAGGACCCAACTCTTGTCATTCCCTTTCTTCTCTTCACATTATTCCACTCACCGCATCACTACCTTCTTCACCTCCCTCTTCTCCAACATCACTCAGATCATTCTCTTCTATTCCCTTATCTTCTTCATCTTCCATCATGGCTTAACAAGGCGAAAATCCAGACCCTTTGGCGATCATCATGGCCCAACTTGAAAGAATCAATGATCGCCAAAATTCGAATTGAAGCTCAAATGGGCATTGTTGAGGATGAAGAGGAAAACCCCTCAACCTATGGGGGAAAGATACAATCCTGCCCAACAAATCTTAGTTCCATGGATTCAGTTGCTTGCAGCGGCACGCCAGATCAATATAAAGTCGTTTATAGCTTCTCTGCTTCCCAAGTTTCATGGGGAGAGTGCCGAGGACCCTTACCAAACACTTCAGGACTTTCTTGTGGTGTGTGACACCATGCATATTGAAAATAATATTCCAGACCTTGTGTATCTTAAGGCATTCCCATTCTCCTTGAAGGACAAGGCGAGAAATTGGCTCCGGAGCTATGGGAAACCAATCACCACATGGGCTGCATTGAATTCATCTTCCTTAAGAAAGTACTTCCCGATTGGAAAAGCAAATGCACTCCGATACGCAATCTCCTCATTTTCAATTCGCCCAAATGAGCCTTTTCACGAGGCTTGGGATAGGTTTCAGGAGCTATTGCATAAATGCCCAAAATAATGACATGAATAGATGGAAATTGGTCCAGATTTTTTATGAGAGCATGCATGAGAATTTTAAGGTGGCTGTGAATAGAACTTGTGAAGGTGGTTTCCTCCTCAAATCAGAAACATTTGTGTGGAAACTATATGAGGAGATGGCAGGGACTTCATTGAATAAGGCATCCCTTAATCAATATAGCCGCCATAAGAAACCTGTTCAGCAAATTGAAGATACCCAAACCCGATCAGAATGTACGACGATTGACCTCCAACTCATTGCTCAAAAGTTTTATAATTTAGAAATCCTTACTAAGAAGGATGATGAAATGAGTACGAATATGACCAAAGAAGTGACACAGAATGTCAGTAGGATGTTTGCCATTCCTACACATTTGACCAAGTTCAAGAACCAGAGCAGGTATTTTGGATCACAGAACCTACTCCTGATGTCAATGCGGTTGCCATGGGATCGAGGACTTCAGGAAGCACAGTACCCCCCCACACTTACATCCTGGATGGCGTAATCATCCAAATTTTTCATGGTGAACTTCAAACCGCGACAACCTATTCAGGTCAATCAACAAGGTCGGTACATCACTGCACCACCGCAACCACCACCACAAGCACAACCGTTGTACTTTCCACAGGCTCCAGCCTCATCTGGTACACAACCAACTTCTCCTATGAGCAACCAACCACTTTCGAATGACATTGGTGCTCTCATAAAAATGATGCAAGAGTTGAAGAATAATATGGAGAAGAATAAATCAAGAGAAACGCTAGGCAAATTGCAGATATCCGATCTTATTTGCCTACGCTATCACCACAAGCCCTTCAGAATCCCAACTCTGAAGAGGGCACTTCCAGGGGACCTTAAATCATCCACAAAAGGGTCCCGTGACATTCAATACCCTTGGTAATTTCAGTAACGAGTCTGCCCATGCAGTCTTGACCAGGCGAGGGAAAAGAGTGGTTGACTCATCTTCATACATGTCTACACCCACAACTCAACCTTGTAATTTTGAGACAAGTGATGAAGAGAAATCTGATGAAGAGAATAACTTGCACCCCTTATCTGGCACCACCCCACATCATGTGATCTCAACTTCTCTACAATCCCCTTCAGCCACTGTCATCTCCGTCCCCTTTCCGGAGGGCCCTTCACTTACGAAAAGCTCCCAAATCATCCACCATCGATCCAGAATTGGAGAAACTATTCTCCAATATTGTGATTGAGATCCCTCTTCTGAAGGTGCTTGAGCAGGTTCCCACCTACTCAAAATTTTTGAAAGAAAAATGCACGCGTCGGAGACGATCTAAGAAGAAGAAAATAATGAGCAAGAAGAAGAACGGCATGTGCTTCCCAGAGCTACATCCAATGCTATCTCCTCACTCCTCCCCCATAAGATGAAGGACCCCTGAGGCACCTTTGGTACGATGTACCATTGGTAATATGACCTTCGAGCGCACTCTCCTTGATAATGGTGCCTCAATCAATCTCCTCCTGCTGCCATTTTGTGGCAGTTTGATTTTGGAAAGCTCAATCCAGTCTAATGATTTTACAGATGGCAGATCCGATCTGTTAGGAGACCATAAGGACTTTTGGAGGATGTTATAGTGACGGTCCAAGGGAAGCAGTTCCCTGTTGATTTCGTAGTTATGGAGATGGACCCCACTAAGACCTTGGCCCAGACACCCATAATTTTGGGTCGACCCTTTCTATTTACAGCCAAAGCCTACTTCGACTCTGAGTTGGGAAAAGTTGAATTCAAGGTCAATGGTGAGATCGTTCCTGTCGATCTTGTTGTCCCCACTGGTCATGAGACTGAAGATGATGAATGTGGATGGATAGAGGAGTGTTCCTATTTGGGACACTGAGATTATTCTTGCTCATGTGGCATCTGACCCCCTCGATGCCATCATTTCTCTGGCTGACGCAATTGGACATGCAAAAAACATACAGTACTGGTCTAAGTGTTTGGACTCGACTCCCATCTCTCACGATGAGATTTTTGCAAAATTAGATATGGCTTGGGATGAGTTGGATGCAGAGTTATTTGCTTTGTCTTCTATGATCATGCCCATGATGAGTCCACCCTTTGAGATCACAAGCCCTTCTGGGGGTATTCATTATCTCAATTCCTTTCTGATAGTGACCTTCCTCACATTGCAAGGAAGGTAGCTGATATGTTTGCTTTGATGGAGTATTACAGACAGAATCAGTTATCTTCACACTCAAGTCACCATGAGCCTTCACCATTGGCTCCGTCAGTCCAGGTTGACCCTTCACTAGCCTCACTATTGATTAATCAGAAACTTGATATGGACCTAGTTAAGTATTGCATAGAGATCATGGCCGATGAGATTTGAGAATTGCAGTGCCTGATCCCTAATGCCTCTTCCCTTATTTCCCCTGTATCTCTCATAGAGGTTGTGTATTCTAATCACCCCATTTCTGAAAAATTGGATTTCTCGGATCTATTTGATAAGCCCATCACTACTCCCCAAGTGGAACTTAAACCTCTCCCAAAGACCTAAAGTATGTCTTTCTTGGCTTAGATCAGACACTTCCTGTGATAATCAATGCCCATTTAGACGATACACAGGAATCTAGACTCGTTGAGGTTCTTAAGAGAAATTCGAGGGCTATTGGATGGCCTATCTCTGTTCTAAAAGGAATTAGCCTTTCTTACTGTACACACCATATCTTCCTGGAAGATGATGCCAAAACTTCTCGAGAGCCTCAGAGATGATTAAATCCAAATTTGTGAGAAGTTGTTAAGGCAGAATCTGCAAATGGATGAGTGCAGGGATCGTTTTCCCCATCTCAGATAGTAAGTGGGTTAGCCCCCTTCATGTGGTTCCCAAGAAGGTTGGCTTCACTGTGGTCCAGAATGACCGAGGGGAGGATATCTCAACCCGTGTTGCTACATCTTGGCGGGTATGCGTAGATTACTGGAAGCTGAATAAAGCAGCCCGAAAAGATCACTTTCCTCTTCCTTTCATTGACCAGATTGTCGAGCGATTGGAAGGAAAGAAATACTTTTGTTTTCTTGATGGATATTCGGGTTATAATCAGGTCGCGGTCGCTCCTGACGACCAAGAGAAGAGGACCTTCACCTGTCCATTCGGGATATTTGCCTTCCGGCGAATGCGTTTTGGCTTATGCAACGCACCAGCTACATTCCAGAGATGTATGCTGGTTATTTTTTCAGACATGGTGGGGGATTTTATGAAAATATTTATGGATTATTTTTCCGTATTCAACGACTCATTTGATGAGACACTAGAGTTTTTGGAGAGGGTTTTAAAGAAATGCATTGATGTTAATCTGGTGTTGTCTTGGGAGAAATCGCATTTTATGGTTAAGCAGGGGGATAGTGTTGGGACACATTATGTCAGAAAGAGGCATGGAGGTTGACCCATCCAAGTTAGATACATTACAAACTTACCTCCGCCTACAAACGTAAAGGGAATTAGATCCTTCTTAGGGCACATTGGCTTTTATCGACGATTTATATTAGATTTTGCAAAAATTGCCGGTCCCTTGACCCAGCTGTTGGATAAGGGACCGTGATTTTGAGATGTCTAAAGAAGCACTTCGGTCCTTTGAGATTTTGAAGTAGGCCATCACTGATGCCCCAATTTTACAACCCCCGATTGGACTTTAGATTTTGAGATCATGTGTGATGCATCTGAATATGCAGTCGGTGCGGTTCTTGGACAAAGGAAGGATGGCAAGACATTGCCATTCACTATGCCAGCAAGACATTGGATGAGGCCCAACGTAATTATACTGTTACTGAGAAGGAACTGCTGGCTGTAGTCTTCTCTTTGGAAAAGTTTCGATCGTACTTGTTAGGAGCTCATGTTATCATTTCTCTGATCATTCAGCCCACAAGTACTTGTTAACAAAGAAAGGCTCTATGCCGAGACTTCTGAGATGGATCCTGCTCCTGCAGGAATTTGATATTGAAATCAAAGATAAGCCAGGAGTAAAAAATGTGGTGACGGATCATCTCTCTCGGCTTCCTTCTCTCCCATCATATGAGTCTTTTCATTGATGCCACCCCTACTCCTATCATTGCCCAATTTCTCGATGAGTCCATTCTCACCATCAGTCAGTTACCTTGGTATGCTAATATGGTGAATTTCCTTGTCACTCTCGACTTCCAAATCACTGGCCCAAGACCAAGAAAGAAAAATTTCGATCTGATTCTCGTTGGTACCACTGGGAGGACCCCATCCTTTTTAAAGAAGGGGCTGATTGCATTTGGAGACATTGTATTTCGGAGTCTGAGATACTGAGTGTCCTTACCCACAGCCACACCTTTGGGTGTGGGAGACATCACTCTGGAAAGCGTATTGCGGCCAAGATCTTACAGTCTGGTTTCTTTTGGCCGACTATATTCTGTGATGCCCACAATTTTGTGAGGGCATTGCCCTGTTTGTAAGACCACTAGAGGAATGTCTAGACGAGATATGATTCCCCTCACTCCTGTGCATGTGGTCGAGGTTTTGATGCTTGGGGAATAGATTTTATGGACCCTTTCACAATATCTCAGGGATTTCAGTACATCTTATTGGCAATAGACTACGTCTCCCGCTGGGTAGAGGCAATTCCCACCCGTGCTGCTAACAACGCAATTGTCACTAAGTTCCTCAATGACATATTCTCGCACTTTGGTTTACCCAAAGTAGTCATTAGTGACGGTGGCACCCACATTTTGAATGCCTCGATGCGACGACTCCTATATAATAATGGAGTTGAACATAGAGTCGCTACACCTTACCATCCCCTGTCGAATGGCATGGCTGAGCTTTCCAATAGACAAATAAAGATCATTTTGATGAAGATAGTCCGTCTGGTCGGAAAGATTGGTCTCAACATCTTCCCACTGCACTATGGGCATACCGTACAACTTTTCGTACGCCTCTTGGAATGAGCCCCTTTCATATAATGTATGGGAAACCATGCCATCTTCTCATAGAGATTCACCATAAGTCTGAATGGGCTATTCGAAAATGTAAATTGGATCTTGATGAAGCTGGCAAGAAAATACTTTTGGATTTAAATGAGCTTGAAGAGTTGCGAGCAAAAGCATATTCCAATGATTTGATTTATAAAGCCAAAATCAAGCAATGGCACGATACTCACATCTCACGCAAATCTTTCAGTATCAACCAAAAGGTTTGGTTATTTGATTCCAAGCTCAAACTCTTCCCTGGAAAACTCTGTTTCAAGTGGAAAGGTCCTTACACCATTTTGAATATCTACGATAACGGATCTATTGATATCTTTCACCCCTCCACTTCATCTTCTTTTCGGGTCAATGGCAGAGACTCTAGCCTATCATTGAACCCGACGACCCCCTTCCTGCTGCCGAATCCTTAGTTCTTCAGGAGCTCTGAACCTGAATGCCAAGATGAGTCGTAAAACAAACGCTTATGGGAGGCACCCCATCTCTATCTTTCTTGTATATTTTGTATATTCTCTTTTCTATTTTTCTTTTACTTCCATGCTAACTACATTCTCTTGTGAATTAGTATCAAACAAGCATGGGGGTATTCTTCTTTCCATTTCTCCTTAAATCATATAAAAAAAACAACAACAAACAAAAACAAAAATAAAAAAAATCTCTAAGGAGGTCAGGTTTTCTACCATGAGGACATGGTTTCATTTAAGCATGGAGGTAGTCTTCTATCTATGTATATATATCCTAAGATTTTATAATCTCTTTCTTGTATATATATGTATCACTTTATTTAAAAAAATCAAATCAAAAATTTCTTTGTACGTATCTATTCCTTGTGAGAGTTTGGACCAAGATTTGAGGCAAAGCTTAAGGAGATTGGGTTTGATCTTGACTTTAATCTACCTAATATCCAAAGAGACTCAACATGTTTGAGAATTCAGATCCTTCATGTCTTCTTGACTTAATTTTCAAGTCCATAATCTTTACGCATATTTTGACTCCCGTGTCTAAGTTGCTCATTTTGAGAAGAATCACATACTCTTTGATGATTGATCTACTTGAACTTTAATTCACATGCACGTAGCTCGACTCAAATATGATGTATGAAAGCTATTGCGATTATGAATGGTATCTATATTGATCCCTATCTGGCGGCATGGACGTCTGAGGACCGGAGAGTGTGGGTTGAAATAAAGCTTCGGATGAGGAACAGTCAATTGGCAAAATCTTCTTCTCCTCCACAAATATAGCACAATGCTCATATCTTATCAACATGAAAAATTCAAAAAGAGCGAGAAAAAGATTTTATACTCTCATGAAGCCGTCCAAAAAAAAGAGAGAGAGAAAAAGTAGAAGCTAGCATTTCTTTTCTGTGAGACTTGGCTACACTGGCCAAGCTCAAATTGAGAGATGTGGCTATACCGGTCACACTCCAAATAGTTACTTCTTCCTATCTTCTTCTTCGGCCAACTGACCCGAACCTAGAAGGAAATACCCCGCTTCATGAGGAAAGAGTAGCTAGAAACGGGAATCCCAAGGGTGTTGGGCATGGTTGCATAAGTTTTTATCTTTTTAAGTGGGAAGAGCTACCTATTCACACTCACGTCACACTCACAAAGTTCAAGTCTGACTCATATTTCATAAGAGGATGTGATTATGATCGAATGAGCTGAATTGACTAAGGAGTCAAACCCGCTTAAAGATTCGTGGAACTTGGAGACTGTTGCATCTGAAATTTGAGTTCGTGCGAGTCTCGAACACATTATGAATCCAAAGGTCAAATCAAGCTTGTCTCTTATTCTTTGTACAAAACTTGGTCCCAGCTCCCGCGTAGGATTTTTTTCTTTGGGGAGTGGCTCAGCATCGAAGAGGGAGCTTGGGGAGAAGAGGATTCAAAGAACGAAGCTCGGAGTTGGGAACATTCTTCCTTGTTATTCGAGCGAAGCAGCATGGGTCGGATGAGGAGGAGCCTCAATTCTGATCTCAGTCATCCAATCTCTGCAACCCTCAGTCATTAATGAAGCTTCACGATCAAATCTCATGCGTCCATAGCCGAAGGGGTATCGTGTGCTATGTAGTTGCCATGTGTCCCAGTGAATCAATGTCAGTTACACGATCGCACCTATTTTGGGGTAATTTGCAGATGCATCCCCTGCTTTATTTTCTTTTATTTTTAGTCATGTAAATATAATTTGTAGTATAAATAAATATGTATTAATAGCCAATGAGATGTCTAAAATTTTGAGAATTACAATTGGGTCTAGTCCAGCTCAGCTCACGTGTCATCCCATGTGAGCTGGGCATTTTACACATATGTCCTAGCGGTTTTTTAAATTGTAAATAGTCAATAAAGTTTGAATATTAGTTGTATATTTTGGAAGATTTGCACAATTTCCCCTTGCCTTATATCTAAATTGCAAATATGCCCTCACTAGTTCATATATTTTTTGCTTGTTTTCTATTTATTAAAAACAGTATCCGTGCTCCAAAAATTATGAAAAAATAGGGTTAGAGGTCTGCAAGCATGAACTTTCATGCTATATTTTTTTGCATTTTATTTATTTTAATTATTTATTAAAAATAGAAAAGAGCACATTTTCCCCTGTTTGGCTTAAAAGTTCCAAAAATATATAAAACTATTTTGAAAAAATTCCAAAAAAATATATATGTGAACTTTAGTATTTATGTCATTAGACCAAAAATCCTTAAAGATAGAAAAAGAAAATGACTAAAAATTAAAAATATCCAAAATCCAGTAAAAAATAAGAAAATTAACCAAAAATCCCAAAAAGAATATTTTTTTGATTTTTTGTATATATTATCTATCTATAGAACTGATTTGGATAAATTTTGATACTTTTGCTATTTTTAATCTTCAAATCAATTCAGACTATTTATTTAATCCCTATTTTAGAATATTTTTTACTTTAAAATATATAAAATTTACCAAAAAATCTCAAAAAACACAAAACATTAGAAAATTGTATAAAACCCAGAAATATTTTATTCTACTATTTTTTATAATTTTAGTGTTATTTATAAATATATTACCGTATATTGAATATATAGCCATATGTATTCTTTTATTATATATTTAAAAAGAAAAAATTAAAAACAAGAAACTATAAAAAAATAAAAATTATAAAATTAAAACGAAAAATATAAATATTAAAATCCATAAAAAATATAATGTTAAAACCCACACAAAAAGAGAATAAAAAGACAAGAAGAGGAACATATTTTGTGCATTATTGCCCATTCTATCATGTTTGCTCCCTTTTTCGATACTCTACATGCTTACACACATTACACATTTTGTAGTTGTAATAAATTTTAACTTCACATTTTTATTTAGGGATTTTTACCCTGCATACCTTATAATCTTTTCCAATTACCTCTATGACCTTTGAAACATCCTAATTCCTCCCCTGACCTTGTAAACTTCCTAACCCTTACCCTACTGACCCTGTGGTTAACCCCCATTCTTTTACCCGTTAAAATTATTCGGATTCTGTTATGTTAATTTATATTATACCCATTTTGTTTATTAAATTTACATTGAGTGCCACTCCATCATCCGTGCCCCTCCCTCCGTCGTCGATGGAGCCCCCCGGTCCCTGCTCCCCCCTCCCCCAGCGATGCTGCTACCCCCGCCGCCCAAGCTCGCTGCTCCACCCCTCCCACCCGTGATGCTTCTACCCCCGCCGCCCAAGGTCGCTGCTCCCCCCGGCGATGCTCCCCTCCCCTCGGACCCCTGATGCTCGCGACGATGCTGCTCAAGCTCCCTGCCCACCCCCCCTTCCCCAGGAACCCTCGCCACCCCCCTCCCGCGGCGTTGCTGCGCGCCCCCGCCGCCCCCACCCCTCGCCCCCCTCCTCCCGGACCTCCCCCCCCCCCCCGCTGCCCAAGCTCACTGCCCCCCACCCGACCCCGATGGAACCCCCCCCCCCCCCCCCCCCCGCTCCGTGTTGTTGCGCCCCCGCCGCCGCCCAAGCTCCCTGCCCCCCCACCCGACGACCCCGATGGAACCCTGTCGCTGCGATGCTGCTCAAGATCCCTGCTCCCTAGCCCCCCCCCCCCCCACACCTCCCGACCCCGATAGAGCGCCCCCCCTCCCCCGCGGCGATGCTGCTGTCCCCCCCCCGTCGCCCAAGCTCCCTGCCCATCCCCCCCTGGTCGCTGCTCCCTACTCTCCCCCACCCCGACCCCGATGGAGCCCACCCCCCACCCCCGCCCCGGCCGCTGCTCCCCCCGCTGCCCAAGCTTCTGTATCCAAATCAGCAAGAACCCTCACGTCTAATTTGCAGGGATTTTTTCCTATTCTTTTTTTATTATTTCAGCTAATCCTAACCATTCGATGGTAAGTTGATTAGGTTAACTCAAGACTAACCCGAGTATTTGACTCAAACATAGTTAAAATTGACGGCAGGGTTTGTTGGGTAAGACGGAGCAACTTTACGAGGTTGGGGGAGGAATTAAGATGTTTCAAAGGTCGTAGAGGTAATTGTAAAATATTATAGGGTCTGTCGGGTAAAAATCCCTTTTATTTATATTGCTATATTCATTTGTGGGTTAATTGTTGTCTGACCCGCTTTTAGTGGCGGTCGCCTCGGCGAGACTCTATCTTCGCTATTCTTCTTGTGAGGATATTTTTAGACCCTCTCCAAAATTGTTGTCAGCAATAGCTTTGGTTGAGAACCAAACCAATAGGAAGATTAAATGGATCCGATTTGATTGAGGTGTCGAATACCTCTCAGATGAATTCAATGAATACCTTAAACAGAAGAGGGCACTCCTCCAGGAACTCCCCAACTAAATGATGTTGCTGAAAGATGCAACAGGACCATCATGGATATGGTCAGATCAATGGCGACTAAATCATATTCCCACAAAAGAGAGCTGCAACAATGTCAACCACTTGTCGCCTATCGTTGCGGTTGCTTCTCCTGCGAACCTTCTGAATTCAAGCAAAATAGGTTTATGAGTAAAGTGCCCAGTACATATATAAAACAACTAGAAAGAAAACAGAAAGTGTACAAGAAAAAACTGTGAAAACACAAAAAATATAACCAACTTCTATGTTCTTCAATATCCACTAAGAAACAACAGCTCACAAAGAATAACCATCCCACATAAAGAGACATCTAACAACTTATAGATCCAATCCAAATGAGCACATTATTATCCACTAATTCAAATTTATAACAGGGTAGGACTACAATAGAAATATAACTCAAGCTTCGTGGATAGTCTGTGGTCTTAGTCCGGATGAGACCTCACACTATGACTCTAAGGCAAGAAGAAGACCCTAGAGCTGGGTGTAGGCATGCAGTATGGTATAATGCATCCTAACTAAGTCTCCAACACGTCCACCAAATTCACTTAACAAATTGTAATTCTAATTCCCAATTATAATTTCAACTCGTGAATCATCGCGAACCACCCAAGTCCACATTTCATCGATAAAGTTGTCGACAGAAAGTCACGATCTTATTCAATATATTTGAACTTGGATATTCTTACCAATCATATAGTTTTACGGCATTTTATTTAATAATCTTGATATCTTTCCTCACAAGGTGAATCTAGGTACTTATACGCGGGGCCTACACCTATAAGTACCTAGAAGTCACGTCTGTAAGAAGAGATGAGTTCGGATTGTAGTTTAACACTGCTTAGAGTCACCACTCACATCCCTTGTTAGTAACATACATTTTCAAGAGGAGTCACATAGAGCTTGTAGGCCTCATAGTCAAACGGAGAACACAAAGACACATCATGTAGGACAAAGCACAAGGTGCATAACCCGAGCACAAAACCGGACGCCATGGCTGAAAATTCACTAAGACACCAAAAGGAACACCAAGTAGTGCACACAACACATCGTGAACGAAGCAGCATTAATCTCTCGATCGGGTTATTACGATTGTCCAAGTCTCTATCCAAGTTTCCAAGGAGGCATGTTTCTCCTTGGAGGATTATTATTTCTTTTTCACTAAGCTCAATCTTATTCTGAAGACGCGTTGTATGAGGCAGAGTACACTCAATAACTGAAAGGGGGAGAAAAATAGTGATTAGGTACCATATCAGAGAAAATGACGACATGGCAAATTGGCATATAATAAGGCCAAAAATAACAACCCTATCTCATATCACAAACTCTACAGAAACTTCATCCACAATGCTCTATTATTTGACTTGCAAATACTTCCTCCTTTCTCAAATTTGGCATTCCCTTTAGTTACCAATCTGCCTGTTATTTATGCGAGTTCCCTAATATTTGATGGCTGATAATTAATGAACAGTCCGTGGATAATATGTGGACTTCCAACTTAAAGGATAATGGCTCATATCCTCGATGCCCAACTCAATGGGATTAATACCAAAACAAGGGGTTAGAGAGATGTAGATACCACACCCATCAACTTCTCTTATCATCATGCATCACATTAACATTGCATTGCACCCGCACTCTCATTTTCGCTATATTTACCCTCATTCACTCGCATCTGTATTCTCCTCTTCTGCTTTTTTTTGCAAGAATTCCAATCACCTGCACATCGGGAAGACATGGCATCTGTAACCCATTCAGCTCTGGATCATAAGATGACAGTAGCCAAGAGATGCCCTCATGGTGATTTTCTCATTACTTTTTCACTATGCATTAATTTGAAGTTTTTGTTTGGGCCTATTGGCAGAGGGAGTGATTGCAGGAGCGAAGGCAGCCATTATTGTGACATTCTCAACAACAGTCCCCATAATATGTACATATTTCCCACTCCAAAAGACAAGCTTTCCATATACTTGTAATACATAAACCATGAATCTATGGTTCAGATATTGTACCAATAGTATTATATGAGAACTATGCTAAATGTATAAACAAAATAAATATATAATATATTTGTTAACCAATGCATGTGAACTTAACTAATCAGTGATACTAATGGCTTGTAATTCATGCAGTTGGCCAGCCTGAGAATGCTCCCATAGGCAAGATCAAACCTCAATCCCACTGCCCAAGCTCTCATCATTTCTACATGTGAGAGACGTACCTTTGTATATATAAAAAAACTATTTTTGAGATCTTCGATTTCTTTTGACACAATCAAACTAACGGGATTTACTAAATTTTCTTTAGCTGGTTATGCGTACATTGTAGTGGCAAACGAGACGGTATTGGATTCTGCAATGAAAAACTCTTTCAAGGATGACACTTGTTGAGAGGAAAAGGGTATTATGGGGATTTCTCCGTGTGTGAGCCCTCTCTTTGTAAAACCCTAACCCTAATCCTCTCTATATAAAGAGGATTAGGGTGGCCTAATTGTATATGGAAAATCCTAATGTCCTAATGGCTATTCTCGACATGGTATCAGAGCCCTAGGTTTTTCCTAGGGATCTGCCGCCGCCTCTCCCCTTCCCCCCTTCCTCCCTCGTCATCGCGCCATCCCTTTCCCCCCTGCCTCCAGTCCCTCGCCCCGCCCTCCTCGACTTGCCCACGCCACGTCACGCCCCGATTCGCCATCGCCCGACTCCACCATCGCCTAGCCCCGACTCCCCGTCGCCATCGCCCAGGTCCTCGCCCCGACTCCGCCATCGCCCAGCTATCGACTAGCCCCGACTCCCCGACTCTGACCCAGCTGTCGCCCAGGTCCTCGCCCCGACTCCGACCCTGCTTACGACGCCACTAGCCCCGACTCCCCGTCGCCATCAACCTCGCCCCGACGCCAGGACTGCCTCGAACCCCAACGCCGCGACGCCCTCGCCCTCGCCCAGGCCCGAGCCAAGCCAAGCTCCGACGCCAGGACTGCCTCGCCCTTCTGTCGACCCCCATCGCCGCGACGCCCTCGCCTTCGCCTAGGCCCAAGCCAAGCCAAGCCCCTGCCCAAGCCACGCCTTGCCCCCGCCCAAGCCAAGCCCGCCCTCGCCCAGAACAGGACCGCCTCGTCCAGACCTTTCAATCCCTTTTTCAGCATCTACTGCTACGCCAGGAGTCCCACCACCATCAACCGCAGGACGCCAGGACGACCTCAACATCGACCGCAGGACGCAAGGACTGCCTCACGCCAGGACGCTTTCGACCTCAGCATCGACCGCATCCGCATGCTCTCCGACAACTGCACAAGCCTACAAGGCCTCCTCGCATACCGCCAGGACGCTTCAAGACGTTTATTCTAGTGGTTCTTCTGCTAGACGTTTTTTTTTCTGAAACCGGTCCTTTGTGATTTGTCCCATGTATATGTATTGACATGAAATAGAAATATATAAAGGAGAGAGAGAGAGAGGGAGAGCCGCAAAATCACAATAATACGATCTGGGTAGCCGTGGAAGCAGATTACGATCTTCCTAACGGCTACGGCAGACGCTATCATGGCATCTGGGGTACCTACATCAGAAATGGATGGAGGTGGTCATTCCAAAATGCCATCGTTTGGATCCATACCAAAATTCGATGCCACAAACTACTCCATGTGGTCTCGGCTTTTCCTGATGATTGTTCGAGGATATGATAAAGAACATATCCTCCTAGAAGAAGAACCAACTAACAAGGTTCAAAATACACTACATGGGTTAAAGACAACGCCATGGTTAGCTCATGGATTATGGTTAGTGTCATCGATAGGATCGCTCAGGAGTTGGTCTACTACGAAAGTGCACACGATATGTGGTTACTGGTTATGCGTACATTGTAGTGGCAAACGAGACGGTATTGGATTCTGCAATGAAAAACTCTTTCAAGGATGACACTAATCTAAAGTTATGAGTTTTAAATGATGGAGCTCCAGAGAGACCGCAAAAAAAATTTATCATGCATGCATTATGCAAATAAAGAAATGGAGTACAACATTATGTGTGATTATAAAACGAACTGCAACTTCTTGAAGCCCTCATGTAATCCTTGTACTTGATGCTCCATATTCAAACCTGGGGATGGAAACTTGTACAGGGAATGTTCTATTTGCATTATGGTTGCATAGAGTCATTAGAGTTTCAAAATCAATCCGTCAATTATCAAAAGGAACTATAATTTTCCTTCATCTCAATATTTCATAAAGCTTTACATATAACCACCTCATACTATTCGACAGCCACTTGATATGAGTATTTCGAAATGCGAGATTAAATTGCAGTCTGGAAGAAATCTCCCTAAAAACCAATGTCTGTATCCGATTATCTACGGTCCCAAAGGTAGGATATCCGTCTACAGTATGTATGATGATGATGATGATGCATAGGCAATCATGGATTCACAAGCAAAAACATGGACATCTGGTACTAGCTAGAGTTTGTGGTGATTGATTCTCGACAAAAAAAAACGACCACCAGCATGTAAATTAGCATCTTCCAATGGTACCAACGGTCCCCATTTTTTTCTAATAAAAAAAATGACATTTTTTTTGCAGCATAAAGAACTTAGGGTGTGTTTGGTTGGCGGGTTAAACTGGTAGAGGGTAGCCTGTTTTTGGATTTTGGTGTTTGGATAGAGGGTTAAACTGAGGGTGGGTTAGAAGTGGGTTTGGGGTGATGATTTTATTTGAAGTTTGAAAAAGTGAGTAGTTATTGTGATGTGATTGTATTGAAGTTTGAAAAAGTAAGTAAAGTGGAGTAGTTTATAAATTTTTATATGATATGATGGTATATATATATATTTTTTAATAGGATTGATGATGTAAAATTGATTTATTTAATTTTTTTAAAAAAACAATAAAGTGGGGTCCACGGGGAGAGAGGGAGATGTGGGTTAAGGGGGGTAAACTCCCCTAACCCGCAAGTAACCCGTCATCCAAATGGTACCTTAGAAATCACACGTACAGAAGCAAAAACGACGAAACTATCATCTGAGAATTCCATCAAACACGCATAGTGGTTGATCGAGATCTTATCAAAACCTAAGATCCGCATCGAGAAAGAAAATGAAGAAAACTAAACCACGATCTGCGACTCCTAACTATGATCCCGAACCCCAAAAACCATGCACGTATAGTTGTGCGTGAATCCGAGCAACAAGGAGGTCGAAACCGTACCTCATGAAACGCGTCGAACAACCCCCCCCCCCCCAATTGCACTGAGATCTTCACGTCGGCATGCTTGGTTCCCTAATCGGACAACTCCGGCAACCTCGGCGGCTTGGGTGGGGGAAAAAGAGGTTTGCTCGTCCAAGCCCTAACCAACCATCCTTTTATAACTAGGTTCGGTTAAACGGATTCGGGTCCGATTGCCAACCTACAGTCATAAAATAACCATATCTTCCTTTTTCGATGTCGGATTTTGATGTTCTTGGTACCGTTAGAAAAGTCTCCACAAGTACTCACTACAACAAAATGACTTTCTGGCGACTAAACTGTGGCGACAGATAGATGACTTCTAGCGACGGAAGTTGATTGTTGAGTCAACAATCCGTCGCCACTACTCAATCTCCAAAAGTCGCGTCGTCAGAGACTGTGGTGATGGTTGTCTGATGTTATATTTTATTTGACAGATATTCTGTCGCCACAGTTGGAAATACATATGACCTGTACTGACGAAACTGTCCGTCACCACAACCTTAAAATCGGGAATATTTATTCGAATTGTACATATTTTGCCAATGAAAAATACCATAAAATTCAAACCAATATACATACATGATAAGGAGTTGCACATGTTTTGCTTGTGTATCAAGAAATATGAAAGCTGTACGTGTTCCCATTTCTAATAGTGCATGCCCTTATGTACATTTTTTTGAGGTCACCTTATATACAATTCTTCACATAAATAGATTACAACAAAGAGAGAACATAGAGTAGATAGCAAATTTGTGTGATCTAGAGTAGCAAATACGTAGCCTCTTCGTCATCACTGTGCACAACATGCAGCCTCGCTATGAACTTTAATGTTGCAACTGTGTCGTTTTGATAAAAAAGGAGAGACGATCGATGCCAATGCCAGCAACCTTTGCATCATTTGTCTAAGAATCGTAATGAAACGCACCCCAGTTTCATTCTTGTCGAAGTACTGAAAGGCGAGCTGGATATTGCTTTCGCTCTGGCAATCTTCGCGTGGCATCATCGCGACGATGAACTCCATGAAGTCTTTGTTCATGTCATCTTCATAAGAGAGGTCATGCTGCACATTAAACCAAAATCAGAAAACACCACACACAAGATGGCTTCAACTATAAATGTGATATATAGGATCCATAAGCCGTTCGACTTGAGAATCATCGAGATTCAGGCCGATCACTATCAGTTCGATCTTTAGTTCGTCGAGAGAAATACGGGCTTCTTCATCGGTGAGTTCGTAATTGCTGCTTGTAGCGCTCCAAACTCGTCTGCGGCAGATTCTTCGCCATGACCTGCATATGTATGTAGAATCATCTACTATGATCAATACTAATTCTCTAATGCCAAATATATTAACCGGACATCAATTACCATTAGTGTGATTCTGTTCATCTTATTCAGCTCCCTTATCTCCCTCAATCTGGATACAAATGTGAAACAGATCGGCAAAGTGGTTGTCTCACCCTCCTTTCTAACCCACGGATGTTCTGCAGTTCCAAATGCCAGCAGTCAAGATCCATTTACATGTGTACATAATTAAGATATATGTCAAACTGTGAAGGAAATATGTGGCACCAAGAATTTGTTGTGTGTTGGTGGCTTTCTCTGCTCGAGCAATTAATTCAGTAAGAAGATCCAGCGTGATATAAGATACCATCACCAGTGATCCATGGCTAAATTCCAGCTAGTTCAACGTCGCAGCTCTTTTTATTTGGGGCCTCCAATCTGCTACAAGTTTAATCCATAAATCTGCAAAACCAATCGATCTCTTTCCTATTGGATTTTTGATGCAATATTTCTCAAATTGGCAGGGCAAATCAAATTGAATCAGATGGCTGATTTGGAGAATCTTCAAATTAAGGAATTTCATCCTCAATTAGTTATTTTCTATTACTTGATATTTTATTTAAAAAAATTGATATTATCTCAACTTTTGGTAGATAAAATTAGTTAGAGTCTAATTAAAGTAAATTAGTTAGAGTCTAAGAGTCAATTAGATAAGTGGGATTTAAATTTTATTCTCTTTCTATTTTTATAATCCACCCCTCCTATATAAAGGGGTTGATAGTTTATTGTAAGGTTCAGTTCAGAATATATTGAAATTGGAGATTTATCTCTTTTATCTCTCTCTCTCGTTATTTCTCTCCCTCAACGTGTTTTTCACGATTTCTTTCCAAAAACCCGCGTAACCGACGCGTTTTCTCCTTCTCCCTCCCTCTCTAAATTTCTCCACCAAATTATTTTTCCACCTTCGATTTTTTTTTATCTGCATCATTTGGTATCAGAGCATGGAAACGGAATCGTTCTCACGATTCCACGATCCTGTCGCATATTGGCGTTTGCAGTTCGATCTAAGTTGCATATCTCATGGTCCGCATGCTCGTTCGAGACAACGAATGTTCAAGAAGCAACTTATATCAAGCATCAAGGTTCAAGCATGGCTGGATGCGTAAATCGAGGAAGAATCACCCGTCGACAACAAAAATCAGATCACAGAAGCTGCTGTACAACCTACTTTTGATCAAGAAAATGATGGTATTTTCATTCAAAATGAAGATTTTATTGATACAGATGTTGTACAAGGAAGCAATGACGATGTTGGGCCCATCTTCGACGAAGATCCTACGGATGAAGAATATGAATTAGTGGATTTTCTCGCGGATGCGCTTGCTGTCCAGGAAGACGTGGAACAAATATACGAAGAAAACGTCACGGGAGAGATTGTTAATCTCCCTGCGATGACCCTTTCCATTGCAGCCCAGAAAGCATGTGCTTCCATACTATCACCACTAACTGCGTCAGGCTTGACTGCAACGCAGCCACAAGACGAACGACCCCCACTTGTGTGCTGCCGCTGCCAGTCACGAAGCGATTCTCCTGCTAGACGCAACACACACGAAATCTACGCAGCATATGTTCATCGTTTTCACAAAGAGTGGGATCGCCCCTACGGTTATCGCCACCTTCCCTTCGTGCGAGGCTTGGGCGAGCACGACAAGAGGCGCACACGACTCCTCTCAGCAAAACGCACAAGCACCTCAAGACGAACTTGAAGTCATCGATCCACGCGTTGCATGCGTTGCCGGCAGCTTCCACCCATGCGGCGTCGTTGTATCTCAAGGGAAAAGAAACCCTAGTCGGATACTCCTCTCTATGGGGATCAAAATCCCATCGTATTTGGGATTGGAGATTGATTGGGAACATTTTCAGAAGACCCCTCCTCCAAAATTACTTTACCAAAAGGTGAGAGTAGAAGCCAACATATGGGTGGATGATATTTTAAGTGAAAGGGTAGAACAATTGCAGCCATACCCCTCAATTGAAAGAAATTACAAATGTAACAATGAAAAGAATTCAATTGGGGGATCCGATCCACCAGTTCAGACGAGATTCTCCAACAACAAACTGAAGTTCAAGCAATTCTTCAGGAGACGAATTTTTCAAGCGGAGGAGAATTGATTCAATATTTCTCAAATTGGCAGGGCAAATAAAATTGAATCAGATGGCTGATTTGGAGAATCTTCAAATTAAGGTATTTCATCCTCAATTAGTTATTTTCTATTACTTGCATATTTTATTTAAATAAATTGATATTATTATCTCAACTTTTGATAGATAAAGTAGTTAGAGTCTAATTAAAGTAAATTAGTTAGAGTCTAAGAGTCAATTAGATAAGTTAGATTTAAATTTGATTCTCTTTCTATTTTTATAATCCACCCCTCCTATATAAAGGGTTGATAGTTTATTGTAAGGTTCAGTTCAGAATATATTGAAATTGGAGATTTATCTCTCTTATCTCTCTCTCTCATTATTTCTCTCCCTCAACGTGTTCTTCAAGATTCCTTATCAAAACCCCGTGTAACCGACGCGTTTTCTCCTTCTCCCTCCCCTCTCTAAATTTCTCCCACCAAAATTATTTTTCCACCTTCGATTTTTTTTATCTGCATCAATTTTGTAGTTGTTACCTTTAGAGATTTTAAACAATCCGGTGAGCATGGAGTAGAGGATGAACCCAAGATTCCTCAAGTCGTCTAGCTTGGCATTCATGTCGTGACTCCAAAATGATTCTAAATCGCAACAATATGTTGCAATTATGATAAATCATTCATGGTAGATAAGATCTCAAGTTCTTTATGTGGTAGATAAATCATTCATCGAAGTTTCTCGTCGCACTCCATCTCCGCTACGCTGAATATCCTGAAAGCATATGACTGAACAGAGGATATCTGTTGCAGTAAGAATAGACCGTCATTTCATTTGAAGAACTCTTGCTTGAGCCTGATCAATTTCCTCTTATGGCATCCCTAATAAATCCATGAAGCGACGACCATAGCAAAAAGGAATCCGGCACCGAGTCCTACAAGAAATGCACAATTAAACCACATTGATACAGAGAATGGTGCAGTTGATTTCAGTAGTTGCTGATGAGAAGAGGATGTCAGTTCTTACCAATGAGCAACTTCACATAGAAAGGTAGTTTAGTTCCATTATCAATAGGATCGGGAATGCATTGCTCAAATTTAGGATTGTTCCCATGGCTGTCGGGTTTACAGGTGTAGTTGTAAGCACCGGGAGTGATCACGCAGATGCCATTGCATGGGTACTGTTTTGGATCATCACACTCGTTTATATCTGCAAAATATAAACAGAAATCAACATGAATTCCATTGTTCTCAACTACCCACATAGCATTTTGGTGATTTTTGCACATACCTTTGCAACCATCTTCAAGATACGGATTGTCGACGATGCCTTTGGAGCAATTACACCGGTAGCCACCAAACTCGTACCCTTCACACATGATGTGTTCGCTGCGGCACGTGTAGGTCATCGCGTTGGTCTTCGCAGCCTCGCACGTACTCCTCCCGGCGATCCAATCCATCACCATGGGCATCCTCAGAGCGACGTAGTTGTACTCGCTCATGAGTATGGTGGTGTTGAACCTGAACGCCCCGTCCTCGACGAGGAACCCATAGCCGCAGTTATTGTAAGACATTCATGGCAGATAAGATCTCAGGTTCTTTATTTAAAGAACACGAGAAATTGGGAAAGAAATGTGTCATCTATTTTCAATATGGAATACAGATAGTCCATCTGATTCTATTGAAACTTACCAAAAGCCTTGGGTGATCCCTCACCAAATCAGCAATCTTCTCAAACAACTCCTTTGGGTACACTGACCCCGTTGGATTTGATGGCGAACAAAGGATAAGAAGTCGTGACTTCTCGTTAAGACGGGACGCAAGAAGCTCTGGCTTCAGCAGGAAATTGTCCGATATGCTAGTTGGAAGGATGACTTGTTTCGCATCGGCCAACCCAGCCATTTCGGGATAGCTGACCCAATATGGCGAGGGGATCAAAACCTGAATTAACAGGCCATTGTGATGAATCTGTGATTCATGACTCTAAAAGTTGATAATAGAGCTTTGTTCCTGAGTAAATAGATGCATATTTCTTCTTATATTGTATAATTAGCATTCATGCATGTAAGCATAATATCAACATTTTAGCATTCATATCTGCATAAAATAAGAAGCCCAATTCACTTGTAAATATTCACCATATTTTACCTTATTTGTAAATATTTTATACTAACTCCAAATCCAATAAAACCAACTCCATAATGTATATATGACTAACAATAATAAAAGAAAAATATCAAAAAAATACTAACTTGTAAAATTGACCAATAAAACCCCAATCCAAGTTTGAAACTAGGAGCCTTAAAATGTGTATATCTCTCATACAACCTCCGAATTGAGTCTACTCACTTTTAAAGTAATATACATTCAAAAACCTTCGAAACAAGACCAATTTCACTACAATCGGAGCTCGTATGCAAAACTTGGATTTTGGGCCCCTTTTGTATATTGTACAAATTGACCGTTTTGCCCCTGTATTTTACCAATTCATTTTCTTAATTATTAAAAATCCAAAAAATTAGATTAAGTTGTAAATATTCTTTTTATATTTTCTCTATTTTTATTTTGATTTTCCTCTCTTTTAAAAATGAAAAAAAATTACAAAAGATAAAATGCGGTATTTTATATCTATAAGGTACCACCCAAAAATACATTTTTTACAGATGATTTCATTTAATTTTCGACCCTTCACAAAAGTTGTAGATCTCGTCGAGACGAGCAACTTTCGTGTTGACCATTTTTTGATTTAATCTCTTTTGTTATTTCTTTTGATTTTCTTTACATTTAATTTTTGAATTTTATAGGAGCGACATGTGGCAGCTCATGGAGCCGCCACATGTCACCCCATTTTTTTATTTATTTTCGGATTTATTTTATTATTTTCGGATTTATTTTTATTATTATTATTTTATTATTATTTTAATTATTTTTAGTGGCCTTCTATTTTATTTTATTACTTTATTTATTTAATCTCCCTTTTACCTCTTCCCTTACTTGCCTTCCACTCCAAGCCACCACTATCACCACTTCCTCCATCTTCTCCATCCCTTCACCAACCACCTCCTCCTCCTCTTTATATCCTCTCCATCTCTCACTTTCAGCCCCATCCGCCATTCTAGAGAAGTATAGGCCCAGCTCGCTCCTCCCCCTTGGTGACAGCTCCGGGTGTGGAGCTTGAGTCGACGACGACCTTTGCGCTTTAGGCGAGATCCAAGGGATCTTCCCTTGCCGCAGCTCAAACGAGAGTTGCTCGAGCTCCTTCCTCGCTGTGAAGAAGAGCGAAGACCTGCTGGACTTTCTACCCAGCAATCCCAGGCATCCGTCCATCCCTTCAGGTAATTTATCCTTAATTTTCTTCTTCTTCCTTCTCTACACCCATTGTCTCTCTCCTCTATTTCATCATCTTCCTCCCACTGAATCACCAAAATTTTTACACATTCACGGATAAATCACACGTTGCGAACGTAACGATGTTTTTTATTGAATTTTTCGGAGCAATCTCATCAACCAATTAATCCAACATTTAAGGTTGCTAAACAAATGCATGGCAGAACAGAGGATTTTGTAAGTCCCTGTTCTTGCCCCCCCTCACGTATTCTCTCTCCCCACTTCTTCTTCCTTCCACCATAGCCGATCTTGGCTCGAGCTTTTCTCTTCATTGTAGGTATTCCGCTCCACCGCAGTGCAACCACGCCACCACCGCCACGCCCCCAAGCTTCATCAGCTCAACCGCGTCCTCAGCCGGTCCCCCCTTGCCCGCTCCAGCCGCACGTGCGCGCAACCTCCACCAGGAGCTCGTGCGGGCGCGTGCGCGGCCGCCATCCTCCAGCCCGCTGCTAGCGTGGTCCGCGCGCCTCCTCAGCACGCCACGCGCGGCCTTGGCCGCCCCCACGCGGGTTGCGCATGCGCGGCCGTTCATCTCCAGCCCCTCCGCCCTACCCGCGCAAGTGGGCGCCGCCAGCACTTCTCAGCCGCGCAGACGAGCGCGCACAGCCGCCCGACCTCCAACAGCCGCCGTCTTCTTCCTTGTGGGCGTGTGAAGCTCCATCGGCCATCCATCCCCTGTTTCATCTCCAAAACAGAGAAGAATCCATCACACAATAAACAAATGGTGATTTGCAAAGGGGACACTTGACACCCCTTACAAGTTATCAAAGAAAGTTTAACTTTCCGGTAATTTCATTCAAGTCCCTGTATTGCATTCATAGCATTTGGCATTTATTTTCTTTGCATTCATCCCCTGCATTTACACGTTTATTTTATCATCATTATGTTATCCATTTTTAATTCCAAAAGTTGCATTGTGCAGCATAACTCTTGTTCTACCATATTATCATTTATTTGTATTTTTCTGATTTGCAGAATATTTATGTAATTTAATTTGGGAAAAATTGCGATATTTTGCCCATTTTGATTGATTATGTGATTGCTCATTATCTGCTTGTCGAAAAATCTCTGAAAAATCACCATTGGTAATATAAGTTTATGCTACAACATATCAGAAAATCATCCGATTTGCACGTATAGTTTGTCTTAGAAAAATCATTTAGTGAAAATCTTAATCGATTTTTATTTAATCAACCGTGCAGTGTTTTAACGAAATTTAAGTTGATTTGGATAGCTCTCAATTAGACCTATTTGGATTAATTTTGTTTCTCAAAAATATCATCGTTTGATAATTATTAAAATTGGTTTAGTTATTTTCACTAAGGTCTGCTTTTTCTATTATTTGTGCATTTAAAAATTACAAAAAAATAGTGTAGTCTAATTTCACCATAATTCATCTCCTGACCAATTTTCATAATTTTTTTACTTAATTTGATCACTTATTTGAATTAACTTTTAATTTGACATGATTTTGCATGTGTCTTGCATAAAAAAAACTGAAAAAGACCAAAAAATAATTCTTCGAAAATCCAACATTTTGGACTTTGCTATTAATTCACCTAAGGAGACATATGCCTCCCTGAGTTCGACCTTGGACACTACCAAGTAAAAAAAATTATTTCCGCTTGAAATTAACTCAAATCGAATTTAAGTGGTTTTTGATTAGCCCTCTCGTATCCGACTGCAACGAACGACATCTAATTAATTTGGACATTAACTTGACCGAGTTAACGTAGGGTGCGGTTCGGCCCTTCACGAAAGCTGTAGATCTCGTCGAGACGGGCAACTTTCGTGTTGACCATTTTTTGATTTAATCCCTTTTGTTATTTCTTTTGATTTTCTTTACATTTAATTTTTGAATTTTATAGGAGCGACATGTGGCAGCTCCTGGAGCCGCCACATGTCACCCCATTTTTTATTTATTTTCGGATTTATTTTATTATTTTCGGCATTATTTTTATTTTTATTATTTTATTATTATTTATTTAATTTTTTTAGTAGCCTTCTATTTTATTTTATTACGTTATTTATTTAATCTCCCTTTTACCTCTTCCCTTACTTGCCTTCCACTCCAAGCCACCACTATCACCACTTCCTCCATCTTCTCCATCCCTTCTCCAACTTCCCTCTCCTCTCCCTTTATATTCCTATCTTCTCCTCCATTATTTTTCATCCGCCGTTTTCGAGAGAAGAAAGGTTTGAGCCCCATTTTAAGTTGTGAGGTGACAGCTCCCCCTTCGACATTGAGCGACGACGACCTGCAGGCGAGATCCGCGGCACCACCATTGTTGCGTCGCGAGATTCCAATCGGACTCGCTCAGCTTCAAAGGACTCCACCATCTTTCTTGAGGCCACGACAGGAGCCGCGAGTCGTAGCTCCACCTTTTGGCGAAATTCCAGGTAATTTTTCTATCTCTATCTTCTACATTATTTTTATCTAACATTTTTTCCTCGTTGTTCACCACATCATTTTATTCAAACAATCACCATCACAACCACAAAAATCATTGCATTTTCACCATACATTCACAATCACCACCATTGCATATCTCATTTTCTGTTTAGAAAAAAATTACACACAAACAAAATATAAAAAATTGCAAATAAAAAAACAAAAAAAGGGTTGCAGGCCGTGCAGCAGCTCCCCCTCGGCCGACCACCACCTCCATGTCGCACGACCCTGCGCCCATCCGAGTTGCCGCCCGCTCTCCGATGCCACGTGAGCCCCGCAGCCACCTGCGACATCACGACACGCGCCCTCCAACGGCGACCAGCTGCCCGCTGCCCTCCTGCTCTATGCAGCGCCGCCCAACCGCACCGCCCCTTGCCCCTCGACGCCGAGAGCACCCCGTCGGTACCGCCTCCAGCCCTCGTGCGACCAGCCGCGCTCCGCCAACGCCACGCCTCCGCGCACGGCTGGGCGCCGCCCGCACCTCCTTCAGCAATCGTCGTCCCCGACCCGCACTTCACCGCCGTGCCACCAGCGGCCGCAGATCCACACGCGCCCTCTCTGCTCCAGCACGGGCGAGCACGCCACCTCCATCACCGCGCAACGCATACGCTCTGCCACCACACACGGCAGCGTGTGCCCGTCTCCTGCGCACAGCTGCCCTCACGCGGCTCGGCAGCCCTGCCCACACTGTTGCGCGTCGCCGTCCCCAACCACCATCTCCTCCGCGGTGGAGCACCTCTCGTCCTGCTGCACCGCCTCTGAAGCGCACGGTGACCAGCCGCGCGCCGCCCCAACCCCGCCGTACCTCCGCCATCGATGCCGCCGCGCCGCCTTGGAGCCCCCTCCGTCCGTGCGGTTCATGCCTTGTGCCCTTGCTTGGGTTCCAAGCCAGGAACCCAACGAATGTTCATTTTTCTATTTTATTTTAGTTGTAAAAATTGCATTTTCCCCTGCATGTTTATGTATTTGCAAATACATCCTGTGCACATTTCAAGTTATTTATTTCACATTCTGCTTTGCATTGACACCCCTATCTTTGAGCGTTAATTTGGACAATATTTTTGCATCATTTTTTTAAACGAAAAATAGCATGTAGAGAAACTCATTCTTTACCTCTTGGATATTTAATTTCATTTTTGTGAGCCTTGGATATTTTATTAAAATTCAGATACTAAAAATCAGTGATATTTTGCTCATTTAAGGTCTAAAATTCGCACAGTCATATTTATTGCTCCAAAAATTGCAAAAAAATTTGTGAATGATGTATTTAAGTGTGTTTTAATTACTATCCAAGTTTCGTTCAATTCGGAGTTGCCGATTGCATAAAATAAATTGTAGAGTGATTTCAGTAGTTGATTTTTAGTTAATTCCGCAAATAATATTTTTGAGAAATTTCAAGTCTCCTGAATTCCTTATTAAAATGTCTATTAGAGATAAATCAATCTTTGGATAATTTGATTTCGTGGATTTATTAGAAATTAAATACTCATTATTGCTCTAATTTCAGTAAAATATCCATAAAAAAATCAAAAAGTGTCAGAAAATTCTAAAAATATTAGTGTAGCTTCATTGCATCATATTTAACTTCCAATATATTTTTCATAATTTTTGCTTATCATTTGCATGAAAAATTGCATAAAATCCCTAAAAAAGTTTGTATTTTTCATTTGTGCGTTTTAAAACCAAAAATTCCAAAAAAATCTATTTTGCATTCTTTGTTAGATTAGGGTTTTAGGAAAAATACAATTTGGCTGATTTGAATTAATTTCACATTAAAATTAAATTCAGCTAAGTCGTATATTTTCTTATTAACTTAATTCATCCACATTTATCCATCTGCATTTTCTATTGCATAAAAAAATTACAAAAAGAAATCCCCTTGGAAAACCGCAATCTAATCCATCTAACTTGATCCGGAGTTGTTCCTTTGCCTCCTTGAGTCGACCCTGGGGCTTGCCCAGGCTAAATAAACATAAAACCGCACGTACATTAATTCGTTAATTAATCAATTTGTGCGGTTATCTTTGATCGACGCAGATCTATCCAACTGCAACACACTAGTCAATTATACGACATTAAAAGGGTAGATTTTTGCCTCGTCAAATGGCGCCGTTGCCGGGGAGGCACGACTTAGGTTAATTTTTAGTCAAATTCTTGATTGTTTGATTTTCTATCCCGGGGTAGTCTGATCCCCGGTTTTCTTGTAATTATTTTCTTCTCTTTTATTTCTTTTCATTATTTTTCTATGTCACTCTCTGACCTCAATCTTTTTCTGTGCGAGGGACGCGAGGAGTCGACTACGCTTCGACGATCGAACATTTAAAATTATTGAGTGAAAGAGAGGCTTTGTAATTTACATTTTATTTCATTTCTTTTCTTTTTCGCATTATTTCCAGCGGTTCCCATTTGGGTTCTCGCGCGTGTAAGTATAGTGGAACTGTGTCCCCGTGTGCTGTGTGGGTGAATGTAATTTAGCTTGCACTAGCAGCTCCCCGAGACAATCTAGGAATTGCTTGTGCTCGTAATCATTAGGACCACACAAATCACTTAAAAGACGCACTTAGACCGCAGGACATAGCCAAAATAATCTGTTCTTCACGCTAATAGAACTGCATGTCTAGGAGAGGCTTTTATCGTCTGCATTTGCATTTAGATAAAAAGTTTTCAATTCTGTTTTGCATACTGCATAAAAAAAGCGAAGGGATCATTGTAAGTCTCCTAAACTCAGCATACGCATCATTGTTTTATCTTGCATCGGATTTTCTCGATTTCCCCCTCTCATTTTCACATTTAATTAAACAGAAATTGGGACTGTCCGATAGGCGTGTTGTGTGGTTGGACTTAATCAATGAAAACCTAACCTAAAATCGGGACTGCTAAACATTATTGACCAAAAAAAGGAATAAATTTGAAAATTGTTTGCGGGAGATTAATCCCCGACCTTGTTTTCAGGCTGAGTGAGGGTACTTGAGTGTGTGTGAACACCTTAAGGCAGAGCCCAAATCCCCACCTTCCATATCATGTTCCGACTGATCCTAGCAAATATCATAAGTCGAATAATTTCAGATTCATTGACTAGTACAAAGTAGCCTCCGCCTGTCTCAGGTAGATAGGGGCGAAATTGCGGTACATTGCGACAAGTTGCCAGTAACCCCCTGGGGTGAAGTTCCGGCCTTGTCAGCCTCTGCCTTCTTGCAGGTAGATAGGGGTGTGGTCATTGAATCCATCGACTTGGGATAGGAGCGAAGAAAGGAAGGACCGGCGGTATCTTAAGCGACAGGTTAAACAGGGGAGACGCATCCGGATCTGAGCCGACTTCCCTATAGGCCGTGTAATCCTTGCTATCTTGCTTGAAAATCACACTTAAAATTTACAAGACTAATCAGACTCGGTTTCGGGTCCTTCATCGTGTTGAGTGTGAACTCGGGGTTTGTTCTTGTGTTTGTCTTCGTGTCTGTCCGTGTGTGTTATCCTGCGTAATTGCGCATTTTCTACCTCGTTCTGCTTACATCCTTTCCTCCTCAAGATGTCGGGATATTGGTCCCCATACCCTGTGACCTCTGGTCAATCCTCCTCGACCATATACTGTTCATCTTCGCCTTCTCCTTCTTCCATGTACCTTCCGCCATCCACAGGAGACCCTTACCCGTGGTCGGTTTCACCTCAACTCGATTTCGAAGTCAGAACTTCGACTGACTTCTCCACTTCTTCGCATTTCTCACCTACTCCATATTCCCACACTCCAGATCCACTTCCATCTTCGGCTGACTGTCCTTATTCTCGAGAGCTTGCAGGAATCAACGAATCAAATGAAGAGCAAGCCACTGCTGAGATAGATGATTGGCAAAATTATATGCCCCCACATTATTCATTCTCACCTCAAGTAGGGACCATACCACCAGTTACATATAAACATCCCGACTTGACCTTAGGGCATAACTTGGTCGATCAAACAACCTGAAAGGAGAGGCGTGTACATCATGATTTCCCAGACTTGATTGACTTTAGTGATCAAGCCTCCATTAACCATTCTTCATTCGAAGAGCCTATACATTTACAAGATTGGACTCATGAGCTAGACTTATCAGTCCTCGTTTCATCATATGAGGCTCCGACCAATATTTGCCAGTTGGATAGTCCATACTCGACCCAGCATTACATGCCAGAGTCTAGGTATGTTGAGTATGAGACCCCAACATCTCAGCAGTCTCCTCCAATTAGGCAGAACTCACCCATGATTTGTCATGAGAACATTTTGGAGGATGACATTTCCAGACTTATTGAGAAAAATGAATCATTTGGTAACGAGTTGAGAGATGTCATGGACATATTGCACTCAATTTCTTCCAGCTTGGGAATGATAGTGGAAAAGGAAGTAAGCAGATCTGATGTTGAAAACCAAGCAAGTATTAGGGAACCCACACCTTTTGTACAGCTGGAGTCCATTCTACCTCCCTCTTCTACTAACCACTTACCCTCCAATCCAGAGTCTGATCAATGCATCCACCAAAAATATCAAAAAAATTGAAAAACCAAAAACTCACATAAACATTGAAAATGAAAATGATTTAAAAAAGATGGATCCTACCTTAAGCACTCGATGAAGACTTGATTTTCAAACTTCCCTTAATAAAGGCCATAGATCACTTCCACGACCTCAAACGATTTGTGAGAAGTAAATTGATGCCCAACAGGTCGGGCAACAAGAGGACAAGGACTGAAAGACACATAGTGTCTATGGCCACCTCCTTGGTGATGGGGAGAAAGACCAAAAGCTGCAGAGTGAAGCGGTTGCCTCTAGTTGAGTGTGAAATCAAAGACACCATCTTTACCCATGCAAGAATCGATGATGACTCACCGATAAATATCCTCCCGACCTCTGTGTTTGACAAGCTCAAACTCAGACCACTTAGAAAGTTGAGAGAGATCGTTCAGCTGGCTGATCGATCCATCAAACGGTCGAGAGGAATCATTTCAGTCATCGTTACTTTCCAAGGTGCTCTACTCCAGGTGGACTTCACGATCATTGACATCGAGCACCGAGGAGAGTTTACCCAGTCTCCGATTATTCTCGGGAAGCCGTTCTTAGCCATGGCTAAAGCGACTATAGATTGCGA
Organism: Ottelia alismoides; assembly: GCA_037367405.1. Lineage (NCBI taxonomy): Eukaryota > Viridiplantae > Streptophyta > Magnoliopsida > Alismatales > Hydrocharitaceae > Ottelia > Ottelia alismoides. The sequence goes on from JAZKJV010008144.1 coordinate 312,087, forward strand.
GACTCGAAAAATCGATTTTACAGCATTGGGAGCGCTTCGACCTCATCCATTCTTTGATAAACTTTACTCTAAGGTGACCCGCACATCCGCTGATAGTCGTGACTATCGAGAGGAAGATGAGTCACACCTCTCTACTACACTTGAGAGACCGATTGTCTGGATGATCGTTGGATCAGAGACTCCCCACACCTCCACTTCATCAACTGCTTGCACCACCACCGTGACAGCTTCTGAGGAGGACTCACGATCAGAAGCTATCATTGAGTCGGACACAACCTTTGTGGATTGCCTTGATCATTTCAGTGATCTGACACAAGAGCCTAATAATGCGAAGCCAACTGAGATCACTAGCACTCTCTCGAGATGCGTGCTGACCCTTTAGGAATATTCCAATCTATATGGTGACTCGTCTGATGAGGAACCCATGGTCAGCACCGCACAACATCTCGGACCTTCAAAGGAAATAATCACGATTACATTGACTCCACATAAAAATAAGGTTGCTCCCTCTTCTAGTCGGCTATCTAATGAGAAGAAGTCGAGAATTGATTCCTCAAGATGTTCCCCCGAACCTCTCCAGGCTCATCGCTCTCATCTCCCTCTCAATGATTCAGATTCTAGAAAACCGACTAAGAAAATTTCCTTCAACATTCCAAAGAAGGAATTATTAGAGGAAACCTCATCGGGTCCAGATAAGGTGATTTATATGAGTGAGCTCAGTTCAGCTATCCTTAAGCCTTATCTAAGCAAGCAGCCGTGTGTCGACCCTCGTTGGACGATCCCTACACCTCACTATTATTCATCTGAGGACGATTCCGACAGCGACACATATGTATATTATCCACCTCCTCGCGTCTGCAAGAAGGTTCGTCACAAACCTTCTTAATCCTTGTATATTCTCACTCTTTCTTGTACATACATTCTCTCCCTCCCTCCCCAGTGATTCGAATCACTCGCTCCGGTTCCATATCATCTCATGACTATACTTAGGATAACCAGATCCTAAGTATAGGGGGAGAGTGACCCGCATCTATTCATTGTACATCTTCCAGATCACATCGGTTCTCATACTCACTCCTGTCCTATACTTAGGCTGAGCATAGCCTAAGTATAGGGGGGACCGATGCCCGCCATGTATATACTCATCCACTTCTCCTCTTGACCTCGTCCGTCCCATTCTTGTTCTTCTTCTACACTTAGGCTGCCAGAGCCTAAGTATAGGGGGGCGGAGCGACTTCTATACTTTTTGTTATTTTATCTCTCCTACGCTTAGCCCGAGCTATGTCTTTTTAGTCGCTTTCGTGCTCTGAGGACATAGCAGACACTAAGTATAGGGGGGCGTGTATATATTACATATATACTTTACCCATAGCTCGTACTTTCGTGTATTTTCGTGTATTTTTGTATATATTTTGCAATAATTATGGGTGGGTAAAAATCGAAAAAAAAATTGTATACTTGTATAATACTTGTAAACCTTCTGTAAAAATAAAAAAAATTAAAATTTTGTATAAGAATGAACGCCTGCAAAATGAGAAAGAAAGAGACTGACTCTGCCCTATAATATCTTTTATACTTGTATAATATGTACTATATGTATAATACTTGTATAAAAAGTTGTAAAACATACTTTTGTAAAATTTGTTGTAAAATAGGATGTATACCAAAAAAAATCGTGTATACTATGTACAAATTGTATCAACTAAAAATTGTTGTAAATAATAAAAAAATGTTGTAAACCAGAAAAATAAAACAAAAAGGCTTCTTATTACTCTTGCATATCATATTATCTTGCATTTTAAAAAAAAAAGCATTGCATTTCATTCATAACATGTCATCTGCACCTCATCTGCATATCTTGCATATGCAAAGTGAAAATCTAGTGGGTTCTGAACCAAGTTATGAGTAGATATTGAGGATGAACCTGATTTGACCTTAATCCACCTAATTTCAGAGGAACCTTATAGGAACTGGAGTTAAGATTTCTCAGGTCAAGTGACTTAATTCTTTGAGTCCGCAAGTCTATGTTCACATGTCATCTTGATTGGTCTAAGTAGAATATCTCGTGCACACGCATGATTCTTATAGACAGTGACCTAACTTGGACAAGCACAATGCACGTAGCTCTTCATTGATGAAGTGGTGAGGAGGTAGAATCCTTTAGCTTGGAGTAGCACACGGGTGGAAACATCCGTCCTCCTCTAGGGAGGGTAGTGCATCTCAACCTAGTCTGGTGGTGTTGACATCTAAGGACGGGGTGCTGTGGGTTGCAATAATGCTTCAAAAGAGGGATAGTCTACTGGCTCAAGAGGAAAAACTCCTGATGTACATGCTGCACCTTGTATATAGTTCCAAAAAAAGAAAAAAAAAGAAAAAATGCAAGAACTCCAAAAAAAATCAGACAGGTCCAAGTGAAAAAAAAATAATACCTGTTGGAGTATGTATATTAGCAAAGAAATGCAGCTGGATGACTTGACTACACTGGTCAAGCATCCCGGGATAGGTAGCTACACTGGCTACCATCCATTCTTCTCTCTACCCCCTCCTCTTGAGCTGGTCGCACTTGAACTTAGAAGGGAATACCCCGCTCCTCGAGGAAAGAGTTACTGGACCAGGTTATTTGAGTTACCTTGTTAGAGGAGGCTGGTTCTGAACCATTTCTGATGTGGAGAGCTATTTTACACTTACACAGTACAAGTAAGAATCATAGTCATCAGAAATTTGCGTTTGAGGATTTGTTCTGACCTGACTATTAAGGAGTCTTGAATAGAAGACTTGTGGAACTTGAAGTCTGTTAGGTCGTAAGTTCAGGTCCCAATAAGGTTCCGCCACACAATTAATCCAAAGGTCGAGTCAAGCTCCATTTTCAACTTTTGTTCATGACCTTGGTATGGAACCCAAAATCATTTCACTCTTGCATTTCATTTAGTTGCTTGGGGACGAGCAAGGTTTAAGTATAGGGGGTGATGAATATGTGATTCATGACTCTAAAAGTTGAAAATAGAGCTTTGTTCCCGAGTAAATAGATGCATATTTCTTCTTATATTGCATAATTAGCATTCATGCATGTAAGCATAATATCAGCATTTTAGCATTCATATTTGCATAAAATAAGAAGCCCAATTCACTTGTAAATATTCACCATATTTTACCTTATTTGTATATATTTTATACTAACTCCAAATCCAATAAAACCAACTCCATAGTGTATATATGACTAACATTAATAAAGGAAAATTATCAAAAAAATACTAACTTGTAAAATTGACCAATAAAACCCCAATCCAAGTTTGAAACTAGAGCCTTAAAATGTGTATATCTCTCTCATACAACCTTCGAATTAGGTCTACTCACTTTTAAAGTAATATACATTCAAAAACCTTCGAAACAAGACCAATTTCATTAAAATCGGAGCTCGTATGCAAAACTTGGATTTTGGGCCCCTTTCGTATATTGTACAAATTGACCGTTTTGCCCCTGTATTTTACCATTTCATTTTCTTAATTATTAAAAATCCAAAAATTAGATTAAGTTGTAAATATTCTTTTTATATTTTCTCTATTTTTATTTTGATTTTTCTCTCTTTAAAAAATGAAAAAAAATTACAAAAGATAAAATGCGGTATTTTATATTTATAAGGTACCACCCAAAAATACATATTTTACAGATGATTTCATTTAATTTTCGACCCTTCACGAAAGTTGTAGATCTCGTCGAGACGAGCAACTTTTGTGTTGACCATTTTTTGATCTAGTCCCTTTTGTTATTTCTTTTGATTTTCTTTACATTTGATTTTTGAATTTTATAGGAGCGACATGTGGCAGCTCCTGGAGCCGCCACATGTCACCCTATTTTTTATTTATTTTCGGATTTATTTTATTATTTTCAGATTTATTTTTATTATTATTTTAATTATTTTTAGTAGCCTTCTATTTTATTTTATTACTTTATTTATTTAATCTCCCTTTTACCTCTTCCCTTACTTGCCTTCCACTCCAAGCCACCACTATCACCACTTCCTCCATCTTCTCCATCCCTTCTCCAACTTCCCTCTCCTCTCTCTTTATATTCCTATCTTCTCCTCCATTGTTTTTCATCCGCCGTTTTTGAGAGAAGAAAGGTTTGAGCCCCATTTTAAGTTGTGAGGTGACAGCTCCCCCTTAGACGTTGAGCGACGACGACCTACATGCGAGATCCGCGGCATCACCATTGCCGCATCGCGAGATTCCAATCGGACTCGCTCAACTTCGAAGGACTCCACCATCTTTCTTGAGGCCACGACAGGAGCCGCGATTCGTAGCTCCACCTTTTGGCGAAATTCCAGGTAATTTTTCTATCTCTATCTTCTACATTATTTTTATCTAACATTTTTTTCCTCGTTGTTCACCACATCATTTTATTCAAACAATCACCATCACAACCACAAAAATCATTGCATTTTCACCATACATTCACAATCACCACCATTGCATATCTCATTTTCTGTTTGGAAAAAAAATTACACACAAACAAAATATAAAAAAATTGCAAATAAAAAAAACAAAAAAAAGGGTTGCAGGCCGTGCAGCAGCTCCCCCTCGGCCGACCACCACCTCCAGGCCGCACGACCCTGTGCCCATCCGAGTTGTCGCCCGCTCTCCGATGCCACGTGAGCCCCGCAGCCACCTGCGGCATCACGGCCTGCCCGTTCCCTCAGGCAGCCGCGCCCTCCAACGACGACCAGCCGCCCGCTGCCCTCCTGCTCCACGCAGCGCCGCCCAACCGCGCTGCCCCTCGCTCCTTGACGCCGAGAGCACCCCGTCGGTACCGCCTCCAGCCCTCGTGCGACCAGCCGCGCTCCGCTAATGCCACGCCTCCACGCGCGGCTGGGCGCCGCCCGCACCTCCTTCAGCAATCGTCGTCCCCAACCCGCACTTCACCGCCGCGCCACCAACGGCTGCATATCCACACACGCCCTCTCTGCTCCAGCACGGGCGAGCGCGCCACCTCCATCACCGCGCAACGCGTGCGCTCTGCCACCGCGCACGGCAGCGTGTGCCCATCTCCTGCGCACAGCCACCCTCACGCGGCTCGGCAGCCCCGCCTGCGCCGTTGCGCGTCGCCGTCCCCGACCACCATCTCCTCCGCGGTGGAGCACATCTCGCCCTGCTGCACCGCCTCTAAAGCGCACGACGACCAGCCGCGTGCCGCCCCAGCCCCGCCGTACCTCCGCCATCGACGCCGCCACGCCGCCTTGGAGCCCCCTCCGTCTGCGCGGTTCACGCCTTGTGCCCTTGCTTGGGTTCTAAGCCAGGAACCCAACGAAGGTTCATTTTTCTATTTTATTTTAGTTGTAAAAATTGCATTTTCCCCTGCATGTTTATGTATTTGCAAATACATCCTGTGCACATTTCAAGTTATTTATTTCACGTTCTGCTTTGCATTGACACCCCTATCTTTGAGCGTTAATTTGGACAATATTTTTGCATCATTTTTTTAAACGAAAAATAGCATGTTGTAGAGAAACTCATTCTTTACCTCCTAGATATTTAATTTCATTTTTGTGAGCCTTGGATATTTTATTAAAATTCATATATTAAAAATCAGTTATATTTTGCTCATTAAAGGTCTAAAATTCGCATAGTCATAATTATTGCTCCAAAAATTGCGAAAAAATTTGTGAATGATGTATTTAAGTGTGTTTTAATTACTGTCCAAGTTTCGTTCAATTCGGAGTTGCCGATTGCACAAAATAAATTGTAGAGTGATTTCAGTATTGATTTTTAGTTAATTCCACGAATAATATTTTTGAGAAATTTCAAGTCTCCTGAATTCCTTATTAAAATGTATATTGGAGATAAATCAATCTCTGGACAATTTGATTTCGTGGATTTATTAGAAATTAAATACTCGTTATTGCTCTGATTTCAGTAAAAAATTCATAAAAAAATCAAAAAGTATCAGAAAATTCTAAAAATATTAATGTAGCTTCATTGTATCATATTTAACTTCCAGTACATTTTTCATAATTTTTGCATATCATTTGCACGAAAAATTGCATAAAAACCCTAAAAAAGTTTGTATTTTTCATTTGTGCGTTTTAAAACCAAAAATTCCAAAAAAATCTATTTTGCATTCTTTGTTGGATTAGGGTTTTAGGAAAAATACAATTTGGCTGATTTGAATTAATTTCACATTAAAATTAAATTCAGCTATGTCGCATATTTTCTTATTAACTTAATTCATCCACATTTATCCATCTGCATTTTCTATTACATAAAATAATTACAAAAAGAAATCCACTTGAAAAACCACAATCTAATCCATCTAACTTGATCCCGAGTTGTTCCTTTGCCTCCTTGAGTCGACCCTGGGGCTTGCCCAGGCTAAATAAACATAAAACCGCGCGTACATTAATTCGTTAATTAATCAATTTGTGTGGTTATTTTTGATCGACGTGGATCTATCCGACTGTAACGCACTAGTCAATTATACGACATTAAAAGGGTAGATTTTTGCTTCGTCACATTGTAAATTTTGAAATTCCCAACATTAACAAACATTAGAGACTGGTTTCAATAGCCCCTTTTCTCTGAAAAATCAAAACCAGACTCTTTGAGATTACAGGACGTAAGATAGTTATTTCTTGATTATGAATTATAGCATTTAAACCGAAACAGGACTGCAATCAACTCACCTCGTCCCTCGGAGAGCAAACCGCAAGCACGGACTGCAGGATACACTGCTTAGCTCCATTGCTGACGAGAATCTGTTCGGGTGTATATGCCAGCCCATTCTCCTCTGCTCAAAACGTAATCCTCTCAGAATTCCAAATTGATGAATCAATAATTACGCAAAAATATCAAAATCCTCATCAGAGAGTTTATGGCAGATGGCTTTCCTCATCTTATTATAATCATAAAAGTTAATAGTAAAAACATATTATAATCATAAAAATAATCAATAAAATGCATAAGTAATGTGACATTACATCACATTTACCACTCCAATCTTCCTAATCATCCAAGCAGCTATTAATAGCTATTGCACGAGAAAATGAAGGCAAGCAATTTGATTAATCTGTTATATGAAAAAAATCAAATGACAAAAACAAAGCACATCAAAAGTGTAATGGCATAAGACATTGAAACAAATGATTGTGGTATTGTCCTCCTAAAGTAAAGAGCCTACGACTTGTCTAATGAACAAAAAAAATATTGACATAAATTCGGTATCCATTATAGTCAATTTCATAAACAAAAAGAAACTAAAACATGAACCAAAATTCAACATGTATATCACTATGCCCTTCTTGTACTCGAGTAAGTATGATTGTGCATCCTCTTTATAGTCAAATGACTTTTCAGTTGATATGTAAGACAGCTTCAATCAAGATCCTATATCAAGATAGGAAAGCAATTCGAAGATAAAAACTTATTATAAAAAAATGACATTAAAATTGATACTATACATGCATATGCAATAAATGTTCCATTATATTTGATATTGCTCATGATAGCTTTTTGAATGGATCATCAATAGAAGATTGTCCTCCCTGGATAAAACATGATTTAGTAAATAAAAAAATATAATCCCCCTAATCAACATTTTAAAGATGTTTTAAAATTACATGTAGATTATTTGACAGCGAATTGATATATATTCCAGAAGTTTGATTTTTGAAATGTCCCTATACATGTATGATATCATCATAAAATTCTAAACCAATTTAAAACATTCATATATATATATATATACACACTTTTGGCTGAGACATAGCACTTGAAGATGGAATCGTCCTCCCTATACTCCCATTGTAAAAATTACCACTTCCTTTATTGTTATCGTCACTCCTAACACTTGTAATATTTCTACTACCGCTCCCACTTACATGTGAGAAATCTGGAACATTCCATAAAAAATGATATATTCGTATTTACAACATACTTTCAAGACATAATACTTCAAAGAATAATAAAAGATGATTTATTAGTATTAAATCAAGTATTTTTACCTGTGGACTTTGATGAGGAGAATTAAATCCAACATGTTGGCTTAGTTGTTGTACAAAAGAATGCAATTTAGTCATCGATGCATTTTGATGTTCAATTTTCAAATTCAATGAAGTAATAACATCTTTTAATTTTTTTTCACAGTTTCCTGAAATGAAACATTTATTAGTAAATGCATGCTACATTACTATGAACACATATTTTGATTCTACATTATTATACATCTACAACTTGTTCGTCTCTTATTTTCAGCAAAGATGCTTGTAACATCTCCCTTTCAGACCGTCCATGAGATTTTTCATGACACAAACCTACAAAATGAATGTAATCTCATTTGCCAGTACCAATAAAATGGGAATATGCCTCGGTCATGATTTCTTTCGATGACAAATGTGGTTGCGTCTTTTGAGATCTTTGAAAATGATCTTCAATCTTATCCTAATCAAGATTTAAAAAACATTAATTATAAAAATAAGATAATATTATTGTTGCAATAATATTAACTCACCACTATCCTCATTTGGATACATGATTTTCATCATGTCGATATCAGTCGGTTCCCTATTTTTTTCATTTTCCTAAAAAAATAAATAAATTACTTAATATTCGTTACAATTTTTTTATAAAATCTTGACTTACAAAATCCTGACGACGAGTGGCCAAGGGTCGTCTTCCACATCTATGATCCAACATCATCTTTTTATGATTCTCTTTATTGATTAAAGCCTTTGTCTGATTCAAGATGACAAGTGACAACTCTGGCCAACACTTACAATTCAAAATTAAAATGGGAACTATGAGATTTTTGGAAACAAAAAACAACCATTTTTATAAATAAAGGCAGTGAACACTTTTCAATTAACTATTCTCCAATAAAATTGGATTCTAACATATAAAAAAATTGTTGGTATAATGAGGGCAATTATTTGAGTGGGTTACTCACATATAAAAAAGATTAATACTTATTTTAGTCAATATTTATCATAAAAAATTTCCATGTAGTGTTGTTTTCCTGCAGGTTGTGAAGTTTATAACTTACGGACGGGAAAGGGCACATCTGTGTTGGAAATGGTTGCTGCTTTCGAGAAGGCATCTGGCAAGGTAATGCCTAACCATTAATTAGTTTATGTAGAAACATTGAGTTTTATATATAAGTGCCTATTTCGAAGCTTAGATATGTTTTCTAGTGTGCTCTAGTATCAATAGATGGTTCATTTTCTTTATTTTTTCGCTTCTAAATTTCCTTACAAACACAATATACATGTGCAGAAAATTCCCTTGGTCACGATTGGAAGGAGATCTGGTGATGCTGAAATTGTTTATGCATCTACTGATAAAGCGGAGAAGGAGCTAAATTGGAAGTATGTTCGACTAGATCTGCATTAATTCTTACCATTTACTAGCATTAGAGCGTCGATAAAGCTTGCAATCATTCTGTCCCTTTAGTCAGTCTACTGATAAAGCTTACAAAGATACTGGAATCTAGTTGGCTTAAAATTGTTTGTGTTCTAGGAACAACTAAAAAGATATTGCCATTTTCCATTAATTAGTGCTGAACATTCCATATTCCAAATGCTGCTTATTTTCAGTGTTTTAATTTAAAGAGTTGCTTTTATGTTTTCAACCTCTTCCAGATCAATTCTGATGTTCTCACGTTGAACTTCAATAACTTTTTTTCACGTCTCTTGCTTGGGCTAAACTTCATTTAAAATTATCAAGTGTATTGTAATATTGCAAGCTAATTATCGAGTTTACTGAAATATTGCAAGCCAATTATCAGCAGTAAAACCACAGTATTAATGTTGGGAACTGAAAGTCTGAAATCCAGATTGTGGACAACATGACAGCAGCTACAGAACCATCAGAACAAATGAAATTAAGGGGAAACAAATGATATTTCAAACACATGACACAATCTTGAATGGCACAATCATAATTATGATAGAAAATAGATTGACGATACCTTAGAATCTGTTGTACTCCATTGTCTGACCGCATTGGCAAATTGGAATTCGTTGATACGAGAGTTCTTTGACATCTTCTTTTTCAAAACTTCCGAATTATCTTTATTAGCCATCCATATTGCCTTCACTCTACTCTTCCGATCCTTAAAACGAGCATGGACAAGATCGAATACAAACTTCAAGGCATTTGGATGCCCATCCAAAACAAAATCAGCCTATAAGATTTTCTAAGTCAAAACAATGGAAGCAGTAGGCATTTGGATGCATATTAAGTAATATAATATGCCTCGTAAACCAATCATTATCAACTCTTAAAATTATCAATAAAGTGACATTAATTAAATCTGATTAAGATTGATGTGGTATATTGTTGGACATTGTTGTCTTTGACCCCCAACAAACTCACGCCCCCAATATATATAACCTTAACAGATTATTCACATAGATCTTGTATTGCCATTATCTCATGATACCTCCCTCTTGTTATTGGACATTGTTGTCTTTGAAATTTCGAATATCAAAAATTCAAATCTTGTTTTTCCATTTAATATCCCCGAGTACATATATACCGAACATTTAACCCAACCAATGTAACCCTCTGATTGCCATAACATGCTTTGTAAGTTGATCCTGAAACTTTCCATTTTATATCATACATGCATCTAAAGATATAGAAAATATGGACTTTATGATTTAAAATGTTTAAGAAATTCTATGTAGAAATGCACCATGTTCCGCTATATATTGATACTAATAGGTCTAGAAACATTCAAACCGTAGCTCCGATATGGTATTTGATATGGTCCATGCCAATCCATTACATCCATAAAAAAAGGGATTATAAATGTAGATAAAGAGCATAGAGAATTAAGTAATGTTCCTAAAGAATCTGGACAATATGGAAAATGATGCTACTTGGAAAATGATGCTTTTTGAAAATAAATTTACTATTTTTAGTTCATTTATTTTTGAATAAAGGTCCTTATTTTGTCATGACTTCGTCCTACGTGGACCAATCACATTGCAAGGACTGTTGACCTCGGATAAACTTTCATGTCTCCTCTCCGCAACATGTCAAAACCTCAAGCGCACCCCATTACTCTGCCTCCGCCAGGTCATTCTGATCAATGAAATGCCTCGAGACCTTCATGAAATTTGTTCACGTCACGATGCCGATCCATGCGCACTCATTAGATTCCTCTGATCATCATCGAGCCTCTCAGTAATCTCGATCGAAAAATGTTGCAACCCATGTTTGTAAATAAAGCCACATACCTCCCTTCCCCGTTTGGTTCCTTTTCTAACCCTAAATCCCTTCATCCTTGGCCAAGTGTGTCACCAGGTGACAACTAGTGTACCCCTGAGGCTCTGGAGTGGCTAGCACATGAGGAGAGTGTACCCACGGTGGAGCTCTGGCATATCCTGCTCCCTAGTCCACCAACTGGTACAGCTGTGCAATCTTACATTTCTAGGTAGATTAGATGTTAATTTTGTTTTGTGCATTTTATTTAATAGTTAATTAGTAGAGTAGCTTAGTTTAGGTTCATTAAATCTCGCTGGAGCACTCGAGCTCCAGCCACTATTCCCTTGCATTTCACTTTGTTTCTGACCACCCTAATCATCTCACTATCTCTCCCATTCTCTTATCCACAACCTCGACCCACCGGCCACCCAAATCTTCTCAAATATGGACCATCGAGGCCAAGTCCTTCACCAGACGTCGAACCTCGACCCATCCCCACCCTATCACTGCCATTCTCCACCAAATAATGATGGAGACCTTCGCCCGTGCATCGCCATTTTGTTAGTCATTTTTACAGGTCTCGAAGGGGGCGTCTAAACCCATATCAATCCGAAGGACATCCATGAGGTGCCTTGCACGCTCTCAAGATCCAGATCCGCCATCACTGGGATCTGGGCCATTTTCAAGATACCCTCGGCTGGGGGAGACATCCCTAAGCCTGTGGATTAGCTCAACATCGAAGATGGAGCTTGGGGAGGAGAGGATTCAAAGAACGAAGCTCGGAGACGGGGACATTCTTCCACGTTCTTCGAGCGAAGCAACAACCGTCGGATTGAGGAGGAGCCTCTGTTCTGATCTCAGCCATCCAATCTTTGCAACCCGCGATCGTTGTTGAAGCTTCACGATCAAATCTCATGTGTCCACAACCGAAGGGGTGTCGTGTGTTGTGCAGCTGCCATGTGTCCAAGTGAATCAATGCCAGTCGCATGATCGCGCCTATTTGGGGGGTAATTTGCATATCCTTCCCTTACTTTATTTTCTTTATTTTTAGTACTGTAAATATAATTTGTAGTATAAATAAATGTTTATTAATTGCAATGAGATGTCTGAAGTTTTGAGAATTACAATTGGGTCCAGTCCAGCTCAGCTCACGTGTCGTCCCACGTGAGTTGGGCATTTTGCACATATGTCCTAGTAGTTTTTTTTAAATTGTAAATTAGTCAATAAAGTCTGAATATTAGTTGTATATTTTTGGGAGATTTGCACATTTGCCCTTGCCTTATATTTTAATTGCAAATATGTGCTCACACGTTCATATATTTTTATGCTTGTTTTCTATCTATTAAAAATAGTACCCGTGCTCCAAAAATTATGAAAAAATAGGGTTAGAGGTCTGCGAGCATGAACATTCACATTATATTTTTATTTTTGCATTTTAGACATTGAACTATTTATTAAAAATAGAAAAGAGCTCATATTTCCCTATTTGGCTTAAAAGTTCCCAAAAAAATATGAAACTATTTTGAAAATTTTCTAAAAAAATATATTTGTGTATTTTAATATTTTATGTCTTTAGACCAAAAATCCTTAACAATAGAAAATGAAAAAGACTGAAAATTGAAAATCTCCAAAATCCATTAAAAATAGGGAAAATCACCAAAATTCCCAAATTTTTTATTTTTAGATTTTCTTTATATATTATCTATCTATTAAATCTTATTTGGAGAAATTTTGATACTTTTTTCCATTTTTAATCTTCAAATCAATCTAACTTATTTATTTATCCATATTTTAGTATATTTTTTACTTAAAAAATAAAAAATTACCAAAAAATTCTACAAAAATCACAAAATAGTAGAAAATTATATAAAAACCAAAATATTTCATTATGGTATTTTTTATTGTTTTTAATATTATATATAAATATATTACCCTATATTGTATATATAGACTTATATATTCTTATATTATATATTTAAAAAGGAAAAGAAATTAAAAATAATAAAAAAAAATTAAAAATTATAAAATTAAAACAACAAATATATAAAAATTAAAATTCATAAAAAAAATAGAAAATTAAAACCAACAAAAAAAAAAATAAAAAGACAAGAAGGGGAACAAATTTAGTGCGTTATTGCCCAATCTATAATATTTGATCCATGTATTTGATACTCTACATGCTTACACACTATACATATTTTGTAGAGTTATAATAAATTTTAACTCCACATTTTTATTTATATTGATATATTCATTTGTGGATTAATTGTTTTCTGACACGCTTTTAGTGAGCGGTCGCCTCAGCGACACTCCATATTCGTTATTTTTCTAGTGAGGATATTTTTAGACCCTCATCAGAAGCGTTGTCAATAAGAGCTTTGGTTGAGAACCAAACCGATAGGAAGATTAAATGGATCTGATTTGATTGAGGTGTCGATTACCTCTGAGATGAGTTCAACGAATACCTTAAAGAGAGAGGAATTGTATGCAATCTCACTCCTCCAGGAACTCCCCAACTTAACGTTGTTGCTGAAAGATGCAAAATGACCTTCATGGATATGGCCAGATCAATGATGAGTAAATCATATTCCCTTTTAGTTTCTGGGAATATACAATGGAGACTACAATATATATACTTAATAAGATTCGTAACACATATGTACCCAAAACCCTTCATGAACTTTGGTTTTGAACTAAGTCCAATGTTAGACACTTGAGGAATTGGGGTTGCTTTGTCCATGCCAAAAACATAGACGTATGTAAGGTGGAATCTCACACTAGAGAGTGTTATTGCATTGGGTTTGTAAAGGACAGTATTGGAACTGATAAATGCCAGATTTATCATCTTTATTTATATTTACTATCCATGTTACGTATAGATTTCATTAATAAAACATTTAATTGAAAAAAATAAGCACGTGTAAGTAATTAACAATTATTATGTGTACATAAATAAATACTTATTGTAACCTTGTTTTATGTGTTTTCTTATTATTAAAAATCAAATAAAATTAATTTAATATTGTATATATTTAATATAAAATCATTCATTAATCAAAAATACAAAAAATATCAAATGAAAATGAAATAAGTATTTTTAATAACTGAAAAATACTTGCAAAAATATATCTATGTATATATTATGTATTTTGACTTTGGATTCTACATGAAAATTATATATCCCAAAAAGAACTACAACTTTCATGTTGAACACTTTTTTGTTTGATCGTTCTAGCTATTTCTTTCTTATTGTATTCAATTTACTTTATCTCTTTTATTCTTATTGGGCCATGTAACCCAATCTTGTCCCTCCACCTCAACTTGCCCTTTACACCATGTCGCCTTCTTTTGTGGTCATTTGATCGTTTATGATCATACAACCTAGAGCACATCCTACCTGCCTCATCCACTCCCCTTTGATTAGTTCGATCAAGGCAATCCGAGCTACTTATATCCACCTCACTCTTAACCCTTGGATGCATCCATCCAATGGTGGGAGCTTCGTCCCTAACCTCTCGTACCCTTTCACCCAACAAGGAGAAATTGTGACACCACCTAACTTCCCCAAATTCTACCAATGTCTCCAGCCAACCTCCCAATCTACTGACACCTTCCTGATGTAACCGTAATTCCCATTCACCTCGCGCTAATCTCCATCTTCGTTAACAACCTCACATGAACCACCAGTGGGTGGTTGAAACTTCCTCGATAACCTACCGGGACCATACTACCTCTCCGTCAAATACATCATCTTTGGTTGTCATTGCCAGTTGCCCACCTTTACACGAGCTTCGACCCATCATCTCTCTGCCCTCTTGTGTAGAGTATGGGAGGATTGATCATGCGATGTTAACCTAAAGCTCTGGTAATGACCCATGGGTAGATAGACCATGCTGCAACCCTAACTCGGCCATTGTGGTTCGTGCACTAGCTAAGCACATTAAGTGAAGATTGGGCATCCTCGGAAGCCCAACCCAATCTCTACCTCCACCTCTACATTCATCTTCAAGTTCCAGATAAACTAGGTCGTGGTATTTGTTTATTTCTTGGTTTTTTCCTCATTTGTATAAGGCATCTCCACCTACATATACACGTGCCCAACCTTCACTGAGGATCAGTGATTCTTACGGAAGGTCCAACTCATCCTTCGCGATCATCCAATCCCTTACACTTCGACCCATTTCATCTCCAACGAGGTGGAGAAGAACCCATCAGATATTGATGAATCTCGAATTCATCACTCTAAATCTCATTTATTAAGCTCAAATCCCTTAAAATCAACAGCATTTCAGCATCTATTCTGCATAATTAGCATTCATGCATGTTTTCATAAGAATGGCATTTTAGCACAAATTTCTGCATAAAATAAGAAGCTAAAAATCCCAGCCAAATTGACCTGTAAATAGCCTGACTTCCCAGATTTTAAACTCATTCATGCTAACTCTGAATGACCCAAAACCACTTCCATTGTGTGCATATCACTAACAAAAATAAATAAAAAATACAAAAAAATAACTACCCAAATAAGTGGACCAAAACCCAAACCCTAATTTCAGGATTTTCGGACTAAAAACCACATATCTTCCCCATCCAGTATCCGATTTAATCCTACTCACGTTTGAACTAATGTACATTCAATTACCTTCAAAACAAGACCAAGTTAAAGTGAATCGGAGCTCATCTATGAAAGTTGGGTTTTGGGCCTCTTTTGTACATTGTATATTTTAGCGGTTTTTGACCCGTATTTTAGATCATATTTCTTTATTAATAAAAATAAAAAAATAGATTTAGATGTCTTTTATTTATCTTTGATTTCTCTATATTTTTCCATATTTTTTATCTTGTCTAAAAATGACAAAAAAATAACAAAACTCCAAAATCAAGGTGTTCTATGCACATGGGATACTCCAAAAATACCACTTTGTGCAAATGATCGATTGTAGTTTTGATGTCTTCATGAAAGTTGTAGATCTCATCGAGACGAGCAATTTTGTGAAGAAATTTTTTCGATCTGAGGTCATTTACTATTTATTTTCGATTTTACAAAAGATTTATTTTTCGAATTTTGTGGTGCTGACACGTGGCAGCACCGGGGGCCGCCATGTGTCAGCCAATTTTGGCATATTTATTTATTAAGTTATTATTAAAAAAATTAAAAATAATAAATCGGACGCACGTGCGTCGCACATGCCTCCAAGGCACGTGCTCCGCACGTGCGCCCCCTCTCTCCCCTGGCTTGCCACGTGGCGCGACAGGCGCCATCCGATCACGCTCGATCGGACGGCACCTGTGTGTCATCCTCCTCCTTCCCAAATCAAGCGCCGCCCTCACCGCGAATCCCTCCTCCACCGCGATTTTCGCACCGCCGCTAATCTCCTCATAGTCGCGTCAAATCCATCTCCGATCCCCTTCCTCTTTCGTCCTCGAATCAATCTTCGATCACCCCCCCTTCCTTCCATCTTCGATCTCTCCTCGTGCCCTATTTAAAACGCTGCTGCTGCCCCATGCCAATCATCCGCCGATAGCTCCAGGCTTCAACAAAATGGTGGTGGTGACAGCGCCTCTGTACTACCCCGGCGAGATCCGAAGGCCTTCGGGCTTCGTTGCAGTGCCTCCCAGCCAAGCTGCTCTACTCCGCCTCCTGCGTCGAGCCAGTTATCAACGTCGACTACCGCCATCCACAACGACATCGACAACGCCACCGTTCGCCGTCGACTCCTACTCCGCCTACGTCCACGACAACTTCGGTCCCTGGCCGTGGAGCCAACGCATTTATCTCGTCCAAAGACTCTGCCACGACCTCCGCCTGCTTCTCCAATGACTTCGTCACCATCAACGTCAAATTCAACGCCATCGCCACCGACTACCACTGTATGCTACTCATATCTCCTCTTCGCCGACAACCGCCTGCTACTCCGCCCTCGACTCGAGCCAACGACAACTTCACCAACCTCCAGCTACCAATGGAGTCCTGCCCCTCACGCCTGCCATGTTCACGTTGTAGGAGCTCGGAGCTCCACCGCTCTCTCGCCTCAGCCACAGGAGCACAACCGGAGCTCACCGCCATACCATCCTCCGACGGTCGTCCGTGTCCGACCCGAGACCCCCGCCACGCGCCTAGCACGTGGGCAGGGGGAACGCCTCATCCCCACGGGTCACGTGCTGGGCACGTGATTGCGTGGGTCATTTGCGAAAAGCACCCCTGGACCTTTGTATTTTTGCAGATCAGCCCTTCTACCCAGCGGTCACGTGCCACACACGTGACTCTCTGGTCATTTTGCAAGAAAACCCCCAAGGGTTTAGGTAATTACGTATATACCCCCACTACATTTTTATATTTATTTATTTATTCAGAAATACCCTTGTAATCCCCCTCTGTTTTGGACCTCTTTCTTGCGTTATTTTATTTATCAAAAATTGTCATTTTGTTCTACACTTAATTCTCTACATTTTGACATATTGTGGACATTTTTGTGATTGATGGTTAATTAATAAATAATTATTTTGTGGAAATTTACATATTTTGGCCAGTTTGTGCTCTAAAATTTATATTTGATTAACCATTGTTCTAAAAATTCTCGAAAAATCATATAATTAATTGTGTTTGACATTGTGCCTTAAAAGAATCACGTTTGCATGTATATTTTGCCCTGTAAAAATCATTTTGCATATTTCAATATTTAATTTTTAATAGGTTAATTGACCGAAAAACCACCAAGACTCGGGTGAATCAAAATAGATCAAGGGTCGTTGCGACCCGGATCTCGGAGACAATTCGATCAACAAGAAAAATTAATGATCAGACCAAAATCAAGAAACTCAAAAATAGTGGCCCTGGCTATTAGATTAGCCTGGTATAGCGACCAGGGTCGGACTCAGGGAGCACTTGATGGCCTTGCGGCCTACAAAGTAGTCTAAAATGAAAATAAAATAAAAGAAAGTGAATTTTTTGGTGGATTTTTAATGTTTTTAATTTTTTTGGATTTTTAAATCGATAAAGAAAATAAGAAAACAAATACACAAGCAACTACACACAATTATTAAACTACTCAAAAATCATCCAAAAATTCAAACAAAAATGTTTTTAGGTTTTTTATATTTTTTACTGTTTTTGGGTAATTTTTGGTATTTTTCTGATTTTTAGGGAATTTTATAAAAATCAAATAAGGCTGAAAAATAAAGGCACTGTCCAGTCAGACTTGGAGGGCCAAATTAAAATGCAAAATGGCCCTATCAAGGTCTGAAGGTAATTTTTCTGTAATGTAGAAAATACAAGGAAAATTTAGGCACTGGAATTATTTTTTTTTGATTTTTTAATTATTTATTAGAATTTTTATGGGTTTTTAGAGGTTTTGTAATATTTATAGGTTTTATAAAGCCAAAAATAAGCCAAATTGGTCAGAAAATCAAACAAGGTAAAACAAACAATATATTATTTTTTTGTAATTTTTAAAGGTGTTTGAATTTTTTTTTGTGATTTTTTTATCTAGATAGTAAGAAAAAGGCTTGTTTTTTAATTTTTAAAAATATCAAAAAGTATCATAAATGTCTCCAAAATTTATAGAAACTTTTACACCATGGCAGGAGCCATATGTCCAATTTTCATCAAATTTGGAGTTTGTTTGCTATTTTATTAAAATCAAAAACAAAGGTACAGTGCATAGGGACCTGTACGCAATTAAGAGAAGTTCCAGGGGGTCCGGTGCAATTTCTCCAAGAACTCACGCGCGAGGAATGCCCCTGTGAATGTTTTAATTGTGCATGTGCTTTATTTCGTGGGCTTTTTATACTTATACCCTTGGACTTTTAGTACGTGTTACTAAATAGTCCAGGGACTTAAGTTTTATTGCAATTTGGTCCCTGAGTGCCCATTTCATTCATTAACACCCTTAAATATAAAGCCCATACATGAAAATAACCCACAAAAGTACGTGTCGAAGCACGTGTTCCACTACTAACAGGGGTACAAAAGCAAATACAGGAAAGAACAAGGTCCTCTATGCAAATTACCAAACTAAAATAAAGGTTCTAAAATATTTACAGGACCTAAGATTAACAACTAAAAAGCTAAGGGCCTAAGAAGAAATTACCCTTTATTAAGTCGAGGGGCAGATGCGCGCCACGTGGAGATCGGACGGTCGGGGAAGCGGCGCGGCTAAACAAAGGGGTCCTCGGTGCTCATCCAACGGCATGGGACGTGCCACGTGTAGATCCGATGGTTGAGATGCGCTTGGTCTTCTTCGCTGGGTGGAGGGTTGAGAGGAGGCCATGTGGAGATTCAACGGTGGCTGCTGGGACTCCTCTTAACTCTGATCGGACGGTCCTCGGGAGATCTGGAGCTGAAGGGCGATCGGACGTCACTGGAGGATGGACGAAGAACAAGCGGCCGACGAACTTCGCCAGCCCTGTGCACGCACGGTGTCCCTCCTCGCGGGCTGCTACTGATCGGAGAAGATTCGCCTTGGCCTCCCGCGTCTAATGGGATCCTCCGATGATGCAACGGAGCTCCGGAGAGCTCAGGCAACGTCGGCGGAGGCGGAGCTGCTGTTCCAGAAGTTCGTGTCCTCAAATGGACTCGCTTGGACCTGCAAAGCAAAGAAACGAGCTCCTAGGTCGAGGGCAAAGTGCCTCGACCCGGTTAGAGGTGGTGAAGGTGATCTGTGCGTCGAGACGAAGGGGCTCCGGCGAAGCGACGGTGGAGGAACCCCAATCCCAGTTCTGTGACGAACTGGGTTGAACGAAGGGGTGGAGAAGGTGCGCGGGGGAAAGGCGGAAATGATGGATGACTCCGATGATCGAAATGAGGGCGAGGGTGGTCGGAATCAATGATGGTCGGTGACGGGTCGATTTGGGCGAAACACAAAATTAAAGAAATAGAGGAAGAACGGGAACTACCTACTGGTCGAGGTCGACTGGGGAAGAGCTGGGGAATCTCCAGGTCCTAGCCTCAAGGGTCGTCGGTGCCTGAAACTCGAGCACCACCTCCAGGCGCCGCACGGCGGTGCGTAGCTGCCGGAGCAGTGGTCCTTCCACTCCTTCCTCGCTACGACACAGCCGAATGCAAGCTGTCACTCTCACGGTGGTTGTGGAGGTCCCAGGGTGGCGTGAAATGATCCAAATATGGAATGAAATGGAGGCGGAGCTCAGGCTATATACGAGTGCAGGTCCGAGAAGAGGAGGTCGGGCAGGGTTCCACGAAGCGCGGATCCCAACATGGATGAACGGGCGTGGATCTCGGATGCACGAGGAAGAAGGAGAGCCCGGGATTTGCGGGTATGGGCGTCGGATCGTGTCGGGAAAAAGTCGAGATATCGGGTCGCGGGCTCGGATCCGAGGCTCAGTGGTCCTGGGCGGGGAGTTGACCGGGGGGTCAACATCCCCTGTGGACCAATCAGAACAGGCCACCTCAGAAATAATTGGAAAATCAAAATAAAATAACAGATGGTCGATTTAGGAAAAACTTAAAATATGAAAAATGTTTGTTTAATTTTTTCTATTTTTTGTGATTTTTAATTATTTTTTTGAAATAAAAATAAGGTATTTACATTATAGTGCTATATATAGGTATATAAATAATATTGCTTTTTAATTTTTGATTTTTAATTAGTTATTTTTGTGCATTTTTATTCCCATTTTATATTTTATTTATTTATAGCATAAAAATAGGAATAAAAAGGTATTTTTATTTTATTTTTATTATTTATGTACAAGGGTTAAATAAATAGATATATACAATTATATACATGGTATATATACAATGTTCTTTTTTGGTTTTTGATTTTGTTCTTTTTATTTTGGTTTTTTTTTATGACTTTTATTTTCTTTATTTACAACAAGAAATATAGAATATAAATAAATTTTTAGGGATTTTAATTTATTTATTTACAAAGCTAAATAAATATAAGTGTGGGTTTATATACATGGTGAATATGTACAATGAAAGTTATTTTTATTTTCTTTTTAATTTTTCTATTTTTATTTTGATTTTTGTATTTACAAATATTTACAAATATATACAAGCCCATTTTATTCTATTTTTAGAGGAAAATATTTTTATTTTATTTACAGGTATATTTACACACATGAGCTCCCTATCTCTCTCTACTTTGGCTTTTATGCGGTCAGGCCCATGCTGAGCCCTCCCTTGGGATTAGGTTGCTCAATATTTATTCTAAATATTTCCTCTTTTTCTTTTGTTTCTTTATTCTTTTATTTTTGCATAAAAACATGCTAATTATTAGTTTTTACATTATGCATGCTTTTGGTAATTATTTGTATTTACAAATATCTACATGCATTTGCAAAGGTTTTTGTAGCTAAAATATAAGAATAAAGAGTGATGAATGAGTATTCATCACCCCCTATACTTAACTTTGCTAGTCCCTTAGCAAACACTTATTTGAAAAAGAAGTGAAAAAGAGAAAGAAAAAGAAAAAGAGGAGAATGTACATGGATCAAGGTTGATTATTAAACTTGCCTTTATTAAATTGAGATATGGAGCTCGATCAGATCTTTGGATTATTAAATGTGTCGGAACCTTATTTTAGACTTAAGTTTAAAACTCAACAGCCTCTAAGTTCCACTAATCTATAACAAGGACTCCTCAACAATCCAGATCAGAACAAGTCATCAAACACAAACCCCTGAACACCATGAATCTTTTCTTGTACTGTGAATGTGAAGTAAAAGCTCTCCACCTCAGAAATGGCAACTTGACAACCCTCCCCAACAAGGTAACTCTATGACCCCAATCTAGCCACTCTTTCCTCGAGGAGCGGGGTATTCCCTTCTAAGTTCAAGTTCAACCGGCTCAAGAAGAGGGGGAAGAAGGAGAATGGACCATGGCCAGTGTAGCCATGTATCCTTGGGGAGCTCAACCAGTGTAGCCAAGTCTCCTACTGCAAGCTACATAAGGTGGGACATGAATCTCAAGCTTTGCTTATTGCACTATATACATACTCCGGTGGGATTATCATTTTCTATCAGACCCACCACTTTTTTTTGGAGTTATTTTCTTTTTGCATTTTTTTTTCAAGTGCATCTGTACAACATATACATGTGCAGCATATATACAAGGAGTTTTTCCTCTTGATCCAGTAGACTATCCCTCTTTTGAAGCATTATTGCAACCCACAACTCCCGTCGTTAGACCTCATGGCAACCAGACCAAGTTGAGATGCACTTTCTTTACTAAAAGAAGAAGAGAGGTTCCGCCTAGAATTACTACCCTCATATGCTACCCCAAGTCAAGGAAGACTGCCTCCTCACCACCTCATCCGTAGAGAGCTCGGTGCTAAGTGTGATGTCCAAGTAAAGCCATTGTCTATATGAGTCATGTGTGTGTTGTTAAGTGCTCTACTTAGGGTCATTGAGATGACATGTGATCATAGCCTAGTGGACTCAAAGAATTAAGTCACCATGGACCTGAAAAGCCTTAACCCTAAGCCCTATAAGGTTCCTCTTAGAATTAGGTGGATTAAGATCTTAATCAAGTTCCATTTCCCAATTTAATTCCAGGCTAGTTTAAATGTCAACTATAATCCGGAAAAACTATGTTCATATATACAAAGATGTTATTTACACAATATTTACACAAACATGCAAAAATTTTTGAAATTTTTTTTGAAATCATGAATGGATGAATGCATGAATGCAAGTTTTGCAAAAGTATTTACACATATTTACACAAGATTTTTGCAAACTTTTGATTTTCAAAACATTTTGGAAAAAAATTTGTACTATATATATAATTTTGATATGAAAATATTTACACAAACTTTATACAAAAAGATTTTGAAAACATTTTTACAAAAACAATTTGTACACTAGCTATGTATGTGCAATAAAAGAATGATTATTTACAGGGAAAATTTTTTAATTTTTGTGGTTTTTAGGTTTTTAGCCAATTTTTATTTATTAACACATTCACACAAATTACGAGTTATGGCTAAAGTATATATGAAATATATACACACACCCCTATACTTAGCTCAAACGATGTCCTCAGAGTCAAGAGCGATGAAGAAGACATAACTCGTGCTTAGTATAGGGAAGTGAAAAGGAAGGTTATATACAAAGATGAATAAATGAATAGAATATCTAGAGAGTCTCGGCTTTTCCCCCTATACTTAGGATCAAATAATCCTAAGTATAGCGGGCTGTACACAAAGAGAAAACCGAGTGGAGAATGTACAGGGTCTACCCCCCCATACTTAGGGTAAAATATCCCTAAGTATAGGCAACAAAAACAGGAGTAAAATGAATCAAAAGAGATACCCAAAGGTCCTACATCCCCCTATACTTCGGGTAAAGTATACCCTAAGTATAGCATAATCAAAAGATGAAGAAAGGGATGCGGGACTAAAGAATTTAATGATATGGACATCTGGATCTATACAGGTCAGAAGAACAATGATAATCAGGCGTTAGATGCAATAGATGTGAGTCAAAAGACCACATCTCACGCTAAATGAATAGGGGCAACATCAACGACCTGCGGCTCATGATCTAGAAATGGCTTGAGCCGCTGGCCGTTCACTCGAAAGGTACTCTCAGAAGACAACTCGGATATGTCAATGCTACCGTTGTCGTGTACCTTTCTCACCAGATAAGGTCCCTTCCATTTTCTCTGTAGCTTCCCTGGAAATAGACGAAGCCTCGCATCAAATAGCCATACTCTTTGTCCAGGCTCAAAATGCTTTTGGCTGATGTGAGAATCATGCCATTCCTTCACTCTCTCCTTGTACTGTAGGCTGTTTGAGAAGGCGGTATCTCTAAGCTCCTCCAAGGCTGCTAACTCTGCCCTCCTCTGGTCTCCTACACTATTTGGATCAACAAGTATCTCAGTGACTGCCCAAAGTGACATGTGCCTCAGCTTAACAGGCAAATGGCACGACTTGCCATATACGAGGTGAAAGGGAGATGTGCCCAATGGTGCCTTGAAAGACGTCCTATATGCCCACAAGATCGAGTCCAAAAGCTGTGACCAATCCTTTCGGTCAGGGCAGACGACTTTCTGCAAAATAGTCTTGATCTCCCTGTTCGACACCTCGGCTAGACCATTCGTCTGTGGATGGTATGGAGTGGCAACTCGATGGTCTATGCCGAACTCGCTAGCAAGGGCCTTCACCTGGTCATTGATGAAATGAGACCCCCCGTCTGAAATCAATACTCGAGGTACCCCGAACCGTGTGATGATGTGCTTCATCAAAAATCTGCAAACTGTCATGACATCAGTGGTTCGGGCGGGGATAGCCTCAACCCAACGACTAACATAGTCAAGGCCAACAGAATGTACTCAAATCCCTGATTCTTAGGGAATGGACCCATGAAATCGATGCCCCATGCGTCAAAAACCTCACAGAAGTGAATGGGCTGCATCGGCATCATATCATACTGTCCACAAGTGCCCATCCTCTGACAGTCAGTACACCTCTTCACAAACTCATCAGAGTCCTTGAAGAGGGTAGGCCACCACAGGCCGGATTGGAGCACTTTCTGTGACGTTCTCCTCCCAGAGTGATGTCCTCCTGCCTCAAGCTTGTGGCAGTAAGTGAGGATGCTATGGTGCTCCTTCTGAGGAATGCACCTACGCCAGACGTTATCCCCTCCTTCGTGGTAAAGGATGGGATCCTCCCAGTGGTAGGACTTGGCCTTCGCAAGGAAGGTCTCAAACCTCTGCCTGGGCCAATCTTGTGGAAATTTCTTAGCAACAAGAAAGTTCACAATATCGGCATACCATGGGAGAGAGGCGATAGCAAGGATCACCTCATCTGGAAAGGTCTCACAAATAGGGTCAATCAAGTCTAAATCCTCAAGATGCTCTAATCAGGAGAGATGATCCGCCACCACATTCTTGACTCCAGGCTTATCCTTGATCTCAATGTCGAACTCCTGGAGTAGAAGGATCCATCTAGTCAGTCTGGCTTTGGCATCCTTCTTTGCCATGAGGTACCTGATGGCGGTATGATCAGTAAACAGGGTCACTCTAGATCCAATAATGTACGATCTGAACTTATCTAGGGCAAACACTACGGCTAGCATCTCCTTCTTCGTGACTGTGTAATTCCGCTGCGCGGAATCCAATGTGCGGCTGGCGTAGTGGATAGCAAATGGGACTCCATCCCTCCTCTGTCCCAGCATGGCCCCCACGGCAAAATCGGAGGCATCCGACATGATCTCGAATGGGAGAGACCAATCAGGTGGCTGGAGAACAGGAGCCTCAACAACACAATGCTTGAGAGTCTCAACGGACGAAAGACACTTGTCATCGACAAGGAACTCGGTGTCTTTCGTCAACAGGTCAGTCAACGGTTGGGCAATCCTACTAAAATCATGAATGAATCGTCGGTAGAAACCTACGTGCCCCAGGAATGACCGTAACTACCGCAAATTGGACGGCGGTGCGAGTTTTCTAATGACATCTACCTTGGCCGGATCAACCTCCATGCCCCTGTTGGAGATGATATGGCCAAGCACCGTCCCTTGAGTCACCATGAAGTGACTCTTCTCCCAAGATAACACCAAGTGAACCTCTATACATCTCTGAAGTACTCGGTCTAGGCAGTCAAGACAGGAGTCGAATCCTTCGCCATAAACCGAGAAATCATCCATGAAGACCTCCAAGCACTCCCCTACCATGTCCGAAAAGATCGACAGCATGCATCTCTGAAAGGTCGCAGGGGCATTGCATAGCCCAAATGGCATGCGTCGGAAGGCGTATGTGTCGTAGGGACAGGTAAAGGTAGTCTTGTCCTGGTCCTCGAGAGCGATGGCCACCTGGTTGTAGCCCGAGAACCCATCCAGAAAACAGCAGTGCCTCTTCCACGCCAGTCTCTCAATGATTTGATCAATAAAGGGCAGGGGGAAATGATCCTTCTTGGTGGCATGGTTGAGTCTCCTGTAATCAACGCAGACTCGTCAAGAAGTGGGTACTCGTGTAGCAATCTCCTCTCCAGACTCGTTGACTACTGTAGTGATGCCCGTCTTCTTGGGCACCACATGCAAAGGGCTGACCCCCTTGGAGTCGGAGATGGGGTAGATAAAATCGGCGCTCCACCATTTCGATATCTCCTTCATGACAACCTCTTTCAGATTCGGGTTCAGCCGCCGCTGGAACTCACATGACGGCTTCGCCTCATCCTTGAGATAGATATGGTGGGAGCACATGGACGGAACTTATCCCCTGGAGATCTGCTACGCTCCATCCAATCGCCTTGCGGTTCTTTTCAAGAACCCCATCAGACGGGATTCTTGCTCTCCAATAAAATCAGCGGAGATAATGATTGGGTACATCTCATGCTCGCCAGCAAGGAATCTATACTTCAGCGAAGTAGGAAGCGGCTTCAGCTCTGGACAACTGGGTGCTGGTGGATCTGGCCTCTGAAAACTCTACGTGAACGCTGCCAGATCTGCATGGGAGAACTGAAACTCTCTGTCACTCTCTGAAACTGGAGAAGGCTGCCCTGATAGAATGTCTCTGCTCTGCTCGGCATCTACCTCCTCCCTATCTGTAGGCTTAGTGGAAGTCAGATCTGGCATGTAATCATCACAATCTGCCCAATCAGAATCTGACTCTGAGGGATCTGGGTCATCCAAGGTGGCATCAACACCACCATCATTACAAGAATCTGTCTCACGGTCGAGAACCGGCTCTGTTGCCTCTAAAGTATCCTGGACCAGGAATGTGCTCTCCAAGCTCTCCTCTGTTGTCGTCTCTGCATCAGCGGAATCTGAAAGTGAGAGGATGGCATGTGTTGTTGGGTCTGCCCAAACTGCCTCATAGTCTGTCATCACAAAGTCACAGTCCTGGTGGATGTCTAGCTCTGCATCTGTCAGCTGCTCTGTGTCTGAAGTGGTCTCTGAGCATGATCTGTCTCTGGCTCTGCTGTCCTCGACCGTCTCTATTTGTACACTTTCGCCCTCGATGCGAAAGTATACCTTCCCGCTATCATGGTCAGTCACTGCCTTGGCTGTGGCCAAGAACGGGCGACCGAGAATGATGGGGGTATCGGCCACTAAATCAGGGATCTCCGTGTCCAACATTACGAAGTCCACGGGGAATTGCAGGCCCTGAATCATGATGACAACGTCTCGCAACAACCCCTTCGGCCTCTTGACAGATCGATCAGCAAATTGGAGGACTGTCCTGCTCTGTCTAAGAGTGCCCAACTCGAAGCGGTCGAGAAGGGCTGCCGGAAGGAGGTTGATCGACGATCCGCTGTCTAATAGAGTGCGATCGAACCTCTGCTCTCTGATGTGGTATCTGCCATATGGGGCTCCTGAATCTGGCCTCTTGGCCGGCAGACGGTTCTGGATCGCGAAACAAGTGGCTTTCGTCAGCACATGGATCTTTGAGTGGTGGTTCCTCCTCTTCCTCCTGACTGTGGTCCTGTCTCTAAGGGAACGCTGAAGAAGAGGGATGTGCTGCAAAGCCTCCTGAAGAGTCAGCTGAAGGTGGAAACGATCTATCATCTGCTGGCTGAACTCTTCCTGCTCTCTCTTTTTGGGATTTTCTTTTTTCTTCCCCTTCCCCATCTGAAGGGCTCTAGGGAAGGGGATCACAGGGTCCTTCTCAGATGAAGGACTAGGAAAGGGTCTAGGCGGTTCGACGACTGGATCCACACCATGCACCACAGTGGGACCAGAAGAAAATGAACCCTTTCCTTTATTCACAGAAGTGTTCCGAGATACATCAGTAACAGGAAATACAACAGGAATCTCAGAAGACTTGGTGGCATCACCACCACCATCGGCTGGAAGACTTGTGGCCTCAGTACCGCGCTCTAGCTCGGCATCCTGGGTGGCCTAAGTACCACCTCCTCGAACTGGTGAAACGATAGCCTCAGTACTGCCGGTGGGATCAACATCCATGGTGGCATCAGTACCACCTCCTCCAACTGGTGAAACGACGACCTCAGTACCGCCGGTGGGATCAGCATCCATGGTGGCATCAATACCACCGTCATCATCTCTAGCAGCCTCAGTACCGCTCTCCTCCTCGCCTGGCGCTTTGGGTGTCTCCTCATGGTGTCACTCAGACGAGGCGCCGCCTACTGGCATCCTACCGTTCCTAAGTGTGACAAAATCAGTATCAAAAAGGTATGCAGACATATCACCAAATGCATCACTAGGAGTGGCATACTCAGTACAAGCTACCTGCTCAGATTTCCTCTTCAGATTGTTGGGATTCGGCTCAATCTGGGCAGGGATGGCGGCCTTCCCTCTCACGATGTCCCGCATCTCCTGGCAGAACTCGTCCATCTCCCATCTAAAAGTAGCATGCTGATCTGTGAGAAGGCGTGCTATATAATCCAAGACGGGGCTCTCATGGGAGCCCGACCGGTAGCCTCTCTAGTAGTGAGGCTGCTGGAACTGCTGTTGTGGTTGAGAGGGGTAAGAGTGTGGCTGATGCTGCGGCTGGTGAGGCTGATCATGCCTCCAAGATTGTCCTGCTGATAGGGACGAGGACCATACTGTGACTGTTGCTGCTGTGGCTGTGGGTACACTGGGGGCTGTTGCTGCTGGTGATCTCTCTGATGGCCGTACTGGCCACCCTATCCTGACGGCTGCTGTTGGGGCTAGGTACCTCCAGTCCCCCAATGGAATCCGAGATGGTCTCGTCGGATATCTGACTGGGGGCGGTCATACCAAATCCCGTTGACATCCATCAACGGCTCTTCATCGTACTGGGGTGGCGGGAGCACTGCTAGAGGCTGATCTGGTTGGTATACCACCATCTGCATGTCTGGAGACGGTGGTGACTGGTAAGTGGGCTGCGGCTGCTGGTACAGCTCCACCTGTACAAGATGGACCTGTCTAGGCTGCTGGTGGGAGCTGGAGCGTTGGGACGAGCTTATGCTGCTACTCGGATCGCCTCGTGACTGAAGACGAGGCTGTGAAGCTGTCTGTGCCTCCTGGAGACACATGAGCTGTGTCTTCAGGTCACTCAGAGTCTGTGCCATCTGCTCCATCTGCGTGATGCCCTGGTACTGCTTCTTCTCTATAATCTCCATCCGGTCCATCTTCTCGCTGATGATCCCCATGTCCACGGCTGATGACTCGGCCTGTGCTACTGCTATCGCGGACGAACTGGATGGACCGGCGTCGACCCGTGCTATTCTCTGGTACTGCATGGTCTGTGGCTGCTGGGGTCTGCCCTGAGTGTACAATCAGGTCTGGGACATCACCATATAGTTCTCAGCCATCTCCTTGTAGATGGCCCAGACCTGATCGTGATCCTTGGCGAAGTAAGACCCGCCACAAGAAGCGTTAACCAAGCCCTGTAGCTCTGGTGTAAGCCTGCTGAAAAAGCTCTGAACAAGGTTCGGCTTGGAAATGTCGTGGTGTGGGCATCTGTCTGTCAGCTCTCTGAACCTCTCCCATGCCTCGTGAAACTGCTCGTTGGGGAGCATGGAGAAGTTGCTGATCAGGGTTCTAGCGTCATTGGTCCGCCCGAGTGGATAGTACTTGTGCAAGTACTCAGTGCGGAGCTGCTCCCTAGTGTAGACAAACTTCCCCAAATGCTTCAGCCAGGTGGCTGCTCTGTCAGCTAAGGAGAAGGGGAAGGCAATCATCCTGATGGTGTCCTGGTCCACCTGACGGTCGTGGACAGTGTTGTAGATCATCAGAAACTCCTGGAGGTGGAGATGGGGCTCCTCAGTGGCGAGCCCATGGAAACGGGGGAGGAGCTGCAAAGTGTTCGGGGGGAACTTGAAGTCCCCCACGATAGCTGGTAGCACAACCCAGTGATACAACAGGGTCGATCTGGGGTTGTGCAACTCCCGCATCGGTCTCGGCTGCTCTGCTCCTGCCGCGGCGGCTGCTGCTGCGGCTGCGGCTGCTGTTGTTGCTGCCTCATCTGGGATCCTCATCCCGTCTCTACGCTGCTCTTGCTCTGCTCTCATCTCCTCCATCTCGCGCCTCATATCCAACATAAATGCTCCCTGATCCCTCAACAGCTGCTGCACTGTCTCGAGGGAGGCGATCAGGGTGGAGTTGATCGCACCCTGGTCCAGAACGAAATGCTCAGGCTGTGAACCTCTAGTGCGATCATCGGAACTGCCGGTCATAGTCTCTGCAAAATCAAACGATCCAAACTCAGGTGCCAATAAATCTGATAGTCTCTCCTCTGGCACTGGTCTCTCGGAACCGAAAGAAAGGGGGTCGAGGGGGAACATGGTGGAATCGTACTCGGGCTCGGAGAGCGGGTCTCGGCTCTCGCGAACCAATCTAGATGAACGGGTAGACGCGCCCGAAAGCGGTGCAGCCAGAGGCTTCCTAAGATATCGTCTGCCCATCATCTTGATGTGGCGAGTAAGGCGGATGAGATCTGGAAAAACTATGATCACAAGCAAACCCCCAGTTCATCAACGCAACGCAAGCAGAAGACCATAAAGGCTCGGTCAATTTATCTTGTCAATTTAATTTTTGTGAACAGTCAAGATATCAGAGCGATTACGTGACCTGTTGGGATACCCGATACTTTCCCAACCGACTGTCCCACACAGAAGTAGTCGGTAATCAGTCGAGAAGAGTATCGGAGGGCTCTACCTAGTGTTCAGGGTCACTCTCTCGCCCAATCAAACCAGACAATGAGGGGGTTGCTCTCCCCAAGACAGATTTTTAAGTGAGATGTCTTTTAGGGTCAATAGTTTTAGCAGTCCCAATTTTATGATTTTTCTTTTTAGATTTTTTTCAATAATAAAAACAAAAACGCCTAATGAATTTTTCGGTTCTCCTGATTATTAAGTCAAAAACAGGGGGAGAAGACGAAAAAGCTGATGCGCGATGAAATCAATGATGCATGCAGAGGAAGGGATGCGTACCTGACTCCAACAGTCTACATGCAATATGATCCGCGCAGAATTGAAAGACAGAAATAAAACTACCTATTTGGTGCAGGCGGAAAGCCGAGTCCCTAAATAGCAACTTCTACATAAAAAAAACCGTCTAGCTGGTCACCAGCCTCCGATCCAAAAGGTCCGATCTCGGTCTACCCCTCCCCCTCCCGAGAAATCGGGTTCAGGAGCAGTGCTTGGCAGGGCAGGCTGGGGCACGTAGGCTCGAAGGAAGCAAGTCATCTATTTTTATTAATCTTTTATTAGTAGGTCCAATTAGCGAACTATAGGCACAGGCAGATAATTAGGTGTTTGGATCCTACTAATTACGGCACAATCAACAGAAATTCCTAAGGCTAGGGGCTCGATTAAAACCGCGTGAAACTGGAAAAGGCAGTGAAAAACTAAAAGCCGCGTAAAAAGCCGCGAAAAACCTAAGGGTCCCCCGAGCACACCGGTGCTCGGCGAAACAGACCCGAAAGAGAGTCTAAGTCCTGCTGTTGAGCTGTCCCTGTATTATTACAACAATTCAACTGAAAGAAAGTCTACTCTAAACCTCTCCCACTCAGCTACTCTCTCATGCTCTCCTGTGGCTCCTTGCAGAAGGGAGCCGCGTCCGAATCCCGCGGTTGCGCCGGCTTCTCGAGAGTCGCCGCCTCGGTCCTCGGGCCCTCGCAAGAAAATAGTAGAGGGTTTATCAACCAGATAAAATAATCAAATATAGACAAGAAAAGCAAACAGGGATATATGTCCAAAAATAGCAGGAAAATAAACAAGCAAAAGAAAACAAAAACAAAAACAAAAATAAAAGAAAATAAAATAAAATAAAGAAAAATAAAAGAAAAATAAAAGAAAACTAAAAAGCCACGAAAAGCCACGGACTCAGAAAGAGCCGTGGAAAGTCGTGAAAAAGAAAACAAAAGAAAATGAAAATCAAAGTAGACTACTAAGCCGTGCTCCCCGGCAACGGCGCCATTCTGATTGATCGAAAAATCACCAAGACTCGAGTGAATCAAAATATATCAAGGGTCGTTGCGACCCGGATCTCGGAGACAATTCGATCAACAAGAAAAATTAAGGATCAGACCACCAAAACAGAATGAAAATCAAGAAACTCAAAAATAGTGGCCCTGGCTATTAGATTAGCCTGGTATAGCGACCAGGGTCGGACTCAGGGAGCACGTGATGGCCTTGCGGCCTACGACGTAGTCTAAAATGAAAATAAAATAAAAGAAAGTGATTTTTTTGTGGATTTTTAATGTTTTTAATTTTTTTGGATTTTTAAATCAATAAAGAAAATAAGAAAACGAATACACAAGCAACTACACACAATTATTAAACTACTCAAAAATCATCCAAAAATTCAAACAAAAATGTTTTAAGATTTTTTATATTTTTTACCGTTTTTTGGGTAATTTTTGGTATTTTTCTATTTTTTAGGGAATTTTATAAAAATTAAACAAGGCTTAAAAAAAAGCCACTGTCCAGTCAGACTTGGAGGGCCAAATTAAAATGCAAAATGGCCCTTTCAAGGTCTGAAGGTAATTTTCCTGTAAAGTTGAAAATACAAGGAAAATTTAGGCACTGAAATTATTAATTTTTGATTTTTCAATTATTTATTAGAATTGTTATGAGTTTTTAGGGATTTTGTAATTTTTATAGGTTTTATAACGCCAAAAATGACCACAATTGGTCAAAAAATCAAACAAGGCAAAACAAACAATATATAATTTTTTTGCAATTTTTAAAGGTGTTTTATTATTTTTTTGTGATTTTTATATCTAGACAGTAAGAAAAAGGCTTGTTTTTGAATTTTTAAAAATATCAAAAAGTATCAAAAATGTCTCCAAAATTTATAGAAAATTTTACACCATGGCAGAAGCCATGTGTCAAATTTTCATCAAATTCGGAGCTGGTTGCTATTTTATTAAAATAAAAATCAAAGGTACAGTGCACAGGGACCTGTACGCAATTAAGAGAAGTTCCAGGGGGTCCGGTGCAATTTCTCAATGAACTCACACGCGAGGCGCGTGACCAGGGCACTCCGGGACCAAATTGCAATAAAACTTAAGTCCCTGGACTATTTAGTAACACGTACTAAAAGTCCAGGGGCATGAGTATAAAAAGCCCACGAAATAAAGCACATGCACAATTAAAACATTCACAGGGGCATTTCTACAAATAATCAAAACATACTTTCATTCATTAACACCCTGAAACATAAAGCTCATACATGCAAATAACCCACAAAAGCACGTGTCGAAGCACGTGTTCCACTACAAACAGGGGTACAAAAGCAAATATAGGAAAGAACAAGGTCCTCTATGCAAATTACCAAACTAAAATAAAGGTTCTAAAATATTTACAGGACCTAAGATTAACAACTAAAAAGCTAAGGGCCTAAGAAGAAATTACCCTTTATTAAGTCGAGGGCCAGATGCGCGCCACGTGGAGATCGGACGGTCGGGGAAGCGGTGCGGCTAAGAAAAGGGGTCCTCAGCGCTCATCCAACGGCAGGGGATGCGCCACGTGTAGATCCGATGGTAGAGATGCGCTTGGTCTTCTTCGCTGGGTGGAGGGTTGAGAGGAGGCCACGTGGAGATCCAACGGTGGCTGCTGGGCCTCCTCTTAACCCTGATCGGACGGTCCTCGGGAGATCTGGTGCTGAAGGGAAATCAGACGTCTCTGGAGGATGGACGAAGAACAAGCGGCCGACGAACTTCGCCGGCCTTGTGCACGCACGGTGTCCCTCCTCGTGGGCTGCTACTGATCGGAGAAGATTCGCCTTGGCCTCCCACGTCTAATGGGATCCTCCGATGACGCAACGGAGCTCCGAAGAGCTCAGGCGACGTCGGCGGAGGCAGAGCTGCTGTTCCAGAAAGTCGAGTCCTCAGATGGACTCGCTTGGACCTGCAAAGCAAAGAAACGAGATCCTGGGTCGATGGCAAAGTGCGTCGACCCGGTTAGGGGTGGTGAAGGTGATCTGTGCGTCGGGACGAAGGGACTCCGGCAAAGCGACGACGGAGGAACCCCAATCCCAATTCTGTGGCGAACTGGGTTGAACGAAGGGGTGGAGAAGGTGCGCGGGGGAAGGCGGAAATGATGGATGACTTCGATGATCGAAACGAGGGCGAGGGTGGTCGGAATCAACGATGGTCGGTGACGGGTCGATTTGGGAGAAACGCAAAATTAAAGAAATAGAGGAAGAACGGGAACTACCTACTGGTTAAGGTCGACTAGGGAAGAGCTGGGGAAGCTCCAGGTCCTAGCCTCAAGGGCCGTCGGTGCCCGAGGCTCGAGCACCACCTTCAGGCGGCGCACGACGGCGCGTAGCTACCGGATTAGTGGTCCTTCCACTCCTTCCTCGCTGCGACACAGCCGGATGCAAGCTGTCACTCTCACGGTGGCTGTGGAGGTCCCAGGGTGGCGTGAAATGATCCAAAGATGGAATGAAATGGAGGCGGAGCTCAGGCTATATACGAGTGCAGGTCCGAGAAGAGGAGGTCGTGCAGGGTTCCACGAAGCGCGGATCCCAACGCGGATGAACGGGCGTGGATCTCGGAAACACGAGGAAGAAGGAGAGCCCATGATTTGCGGGTATGGGCGTCAGATCGAGTCGGGAAAAAGTCGAGATATCGGGTCGCAGGCTCGGATCCGGGGCTCAGTGGTCATGGGGGGGAGTTGACCGGGGGGTCAACATCCCCCATGGACCAATCAGAACAGGCCACCTCAGAAATAATTGGAAAATCAAAATAAAATAATAGATGTCCGATTTAGGAAAAACTTAAAATATGAAAAATGTTTGTTTTAATTTTTTCTATTTTTTGTGATTTTTAATTATTTTGTTTTGAAATAAAAATAAGTTATTTACATTATAGTGCTATATATAGGTATATATAGAATATTGCTTTTTAATTTTTGATTTTTAATTAGTTATTTTTGTGCATTTTTATTCCCATTTTATATTTTAATTATTTATAGCATAAAATTAGGAATAAAAAGGTATTTTTATTTTATTTTTATTATTTATGTACAAGGGTTAAATAAATAGATATATACAATTATATACAAGGTATATATACAATGTTCTTTTTTGTTTTTTGATTTTGTTCTTTTTATTTTGGTTTTTGTTTTTATGACTTTTATTTTCTTTATTTACAAAAAGAAATATAGAATATATACAAATTTTTAGGGATTTTAATTTATTTATTTACAAAGATAAATAAATATAAGTGTGGGTTTATATACATGGTGAATATGTACAATGAAAGTTATTTTTATTTTCTTTTTAATTTTTCTATTTTTATTTTGATTTTTGCATTTACAAATATTTACAAATATATACAAGCCCATTTTATTCTATTTATAGAGGAAAATATATTTATTTTATTTACAGGTATATTTATACACATGAGCTCCCTATCTCTCTCTACTTTGGCTTTTATGCGGTCATGCCCATGCTGAGCCCTCCCTTGGGATTAGGTTGCTCAATATTTATTCTAAATATTTCCTCTTTTTCTTTTGTTTCTTTATTCTTTTATTTTTGCACAAAAACATGCTAATTATTAGTTTTTACACTATGCATGCTTTTTGGTAATTATTTGTATTTACAAATATCTACATGCATTTGCAAAGGTTTTTGTAGCTAAAATATAATAATAAAGAGTGATGAATGAGTATTCATCATAGGTTTTAGATCTCACATTTTCGAGATTCAGGACTTTTCTGAGATCAATCACCTAGTGATAGATCTTAGATAATTTTAATCCTTGAAAATAAGTAGGTTTAGTATTTATCATAAATAAATATTAAAATTCATCTTGTTTGCGTTTCAAAATTCATAAAAAAATTCATATTACATCCAAAAAATCCAAAAAATTTATAGTGCATTCATTTCATCATATTTTCCATCGTGGCCAATTTTCATATTTTTCGGACATCTTTTGATCAAAATTTACATTTTAGTCCCTAAAATAGGCTAAAAGTGCACTTTGCATCCCTTATTACATTGAAAATTCCAAAAAAAGACCGCCTTGAAAACAATGCACGAACTTTGATAGACATGACTCTAGGCTGTTCCTTTGCCTCCTTGTGATCGACCTTGGAACTAGCCCAAGTAAAACAAACATAAAACCACAAGATTAAAAATTTAATAAATTATTTGTGGTATTTTCTTGACCGATTCCGATTGCCGCCTACAACGCACGACATCATTTTACGCACGACATCATTTTACAACATCAGATATCTCCCTCTCTCTTCCCGATTCGGTCCTCAGTTCACTCACCTCACGTGTACACACCAGATTTGGCTATACACTAACCACCTGGCAGGTATACTACGTTCAATGGCTGAACTTCGGGCGGGGTTCCGTTCTAAAGCCTTGCCTCTAGCGAACGAGCCTGGATACCCTGTCGTAGAGAGCTCTAGCCTTTCTCCTATTCACGAGCTTCATCATCGAGTATCTAGGAAGCTTCCTAGGACTCCTGCAGTCACAGAGGAGCAGGATGGAGGTCTAGTTCCATTATCAAGCTCCCATCGTGCCACTATCGTCGGGACGAGGAGCTGCTTTGAGGACATACAGGTGTGGTCGGATATCACCCTCCCGATGTGTTAGAAATGTGAGCCCGAGGCGAACCATTCCTGCAATAAATGTTATTGTAATAAATGCTTTATCAGTAAAAGTTATTGATTGTTTTTCACTCCCTTTCTGAGATTGAATGAATGAATGCACTATAAGGTCCCTCTGTACAATAAGGGTTATGTACCATGGCCAACTTGATAATCATACAATTGTTGATTCATTAATTGAATCATAGAGGATGACGCTTGGATGATTATCTAAGGAGTTAGATAGAGGACTCATCAAGCATAATCAATTGATTGTTAAGTGATGATCTCCAGCCTGAGTGGGAGATGGCAATCCTTTCACATTCGGCTGATATCTGACCGACCTCTTGATGTAGGTCCTCTGCATGGGAATAGTGATTCGGAGGTGTCAGATTAGTTGAGTCAATGGGTTGACTTAACAAGATCGAGATAACCAAAGATCTATGTTGAATACTGTCACTGCATAGACATGCATCCTCTGACCACAGACAAATGTGTTACTATATGTCTGAGTATGTACATTTGGCAGACCAATAGGTTGATGATCTAACCAAGGTCTATACATCAGCGAGCTGGTGTGCATGTAAGGACATATGAGTAATACGATCTCTCAAAGGGATCATACAGGTTCACATGTGAACTGGGAGACATGAGCTCACTCATGAGGTATTGGGACTGATCAAATTCCATGCAAGGTCATCATGCTTTGGAAGCATGACATGAATTTGAAGGTAAGATATATGCTTTGGGAAAGCATATGATCTATACCGATTCCCAATGACCAAGATTGAGAAACTTGGTGATCAAACCCTGAAGATGACAATGTAAAAGTGATCTATATCTTCAGGATGATCAAGGTCTTCCAGTATGCATGATGTACAGGTATTGGGAATACCTGATCATAAACGATTGTATAACCATGACGCTTCCATTCCGAGGGAGTGATGAAACAGGTTTGGTTTTTAGTGACTCCTCTCAGTAGAGAAGTGGCCTAATCTTAGTCTATATACTGGACATTGATCTGAATGAAATTCAGATGAAATGAGAAGATTAGGTTTACGGCTTTGATTTAATCAAGCATCTATGGGAGGTCCATGAGATCTGGATTTGAGATGTGATCTCAATATCCAAGTCACTATACGTCAAACAATGCAATCGTCCTGTCCTTATCTCCAAGTATCTACGGAGAAATCGTATTATTCTTGAAAGGGTTCAAGAATAATTCCATAGTTGAAATATATCTAAGCATTAAGAGAATGATAATTAATTGTGATTTAATTATCTTGATGTAATTAGAAATTATCCAATATAATTAAATGTGATTTAATTATTGTGGATAAGAATAATGTGGATAGCAATATCCAATTATTCATAATATATTATAAATGTGATTTATAATGTATTAGAGAGAGATAATTATAATTTATATTTGTTTATTAATTATTGATATGTATTGGATACACATTGTGTAATTAATTGAAAATGTAAATTATATTTTGTTTTGGGTTGTGAATGCGATTCACAAATTTCCAATGGCAAGATTGCAATATTCTCAAAATTAATTATGAATTATTTTTAAAGAATAAATCAAAACAAAAGTTATTGGATTAAATAATGGAGATTTTCATGGAGATATGCAATCTCATGAAATCTCATGAGATTGCTCCCACTTGGAAACAAGTGGACGACCACCATGACCAAAAAGGAATTGGTGGTCGTCCACCATATTCCATGGGATATGCAATCTCCATGTTGGTTAATCTCCTTATTTGATTTATTTAATTTAGGATTGATTTATTTGATTTATCAAATATATTTGATCTAAATTAAATTATTAGTTGTTGGCTTTTTACCAACAACAATCTTGACCATTGGATTAAACATAAATCAATCTCATCCATTGATTTTATGTGTCCATGGATTGAGATCCATGGATCCCAAAATCCTATAAATAGAGAGGCATACCATGCTCTCTAGGGTTATTCTTTGGAAGCACAACTCTCTCTCTCTCTTATTCTACACGTCAACCTCTCTCTCCTCTCCATTGGTGGCTGTCCACTAAACCCTAGAGGAGAAAGCCATCGTCGCCCTCTCCACTGCGCCGCTGCTTCGACATTCTTCGGTTCTCCGTCTTCTTGGATTGCTACGCTCGCGAAGAAGACGTTCGATCTCGTACGACGAGATCAGGAGTTTATTGTGCTTGGATCAACCCGTTGGATTGTGAGGATCACACGACTCATCCTCGCGCTCGCAAGCTTTTTCTCCGATGATCGGACTTGAGACGGGAGGTCTCATTTTGTAGAGACTCGATCAACCACTATTTAAGAGGTATTCCTTTATACTTGTTGTGGTTCTGGATGAAACGATCCGAGAATCGTTCTTGGATCATGTGGTTTCATCGCATGAAAAAAATTTAAATTCCGCTGCATAGAACAACTAGTTCGATTAGTTGTTCTTCATCGTATTCGATACTATGCTCACGCTTTCGTGATGTGCTTGAGGATTATTCCATATCCTTCAAGTGGTATCAGAGCCTTAGGTCGAAGGTTTTGGATACGATCCGCAAACCTAGGACGACTTGGGTTCGTTAAGGTTGCGAAAGTTTTTGTCGCATTTGATTTTCGCACATTTGTTTAGTGAATAAATTCGGTCCTATTTAAAATATTTAAACACGAATTAATAACTTGGATTTTGTTCACCTCTAAATAAGGAAATCATAGGATCTGAGTTTACGTAATTTGGATTCCGTTTGCTCGAGATATGGTTGTTTTAATGAACTTGTATTCACTGTTGCGGGAACTGCGAATCGTAACATGATTAATGAGTTAATTACTGTTTTGATCTACCTTGAAATGCGTGAAATATCACTTACGTTCTATCTTAAGTCAAATTATCAATCATTGAAAATTTATTTTGTCTAATTTGGACTTAAGTTGATTGAGATATGTTAATTTTGGTAAGTAGGGGTCACTGCTGAAATTACATTCCTAATCAAGATCCATGTGATTGTCAACTAGTGAAATTACTTGTTAATTTCATGAAATAATTATGGAAAATATTTGAGAAATATTAAATGATGATTATTTCCTTAATTTACTTAGTCTCAACCAATAAATTGATTAGATTTGATCTAGATCATAATTGGAAACACAATCATCAAACTCCTTGCTTGAATAGGATTGGGAATTTGTCTAGCAAATTTCCTTATAATCAAAAATGTTTTTATTATTACTATATGGTATATTTTCGGTTGAAGAACCGATGATCATATCATGTACATATTGATCTATTTGGCATTATCCATTCCTGACATGGATATTATGTCTAGTCGGGAAGCATTAGGGTAGCGGGTCGCACCGGTTGCGGTCTGTCCCACTTTCGTCGGTATTGGCCATGACAATGGGTAGGGACTCGATAATGCCGGAGAAATCAAGATGTATTTTTCTAATTATTAAAATTCGAATTAATATGTACTGGGAGATAATACCATATATATATATTCAAGTAAAACAATCAAGTTTGTTGATTGAATTGTATTGATAATTAATTTAATATGATTGAATTAATTATGTCTGACTAAAACACTCTATTATGAATAGAGTCATTATTTCCCTTGGAAGAATTAATTATATGAATATGATTCATGATAATTGATTAAAATTTGAATAAGAGGTAGAGGATCACATAAGTGACATCCATGGTCTCCCGTCAAGGCGAAGGGTTTCCGTCGCCAGGGATTGCATATAGGAGACGCATGTACGAAGTGACAGCTCTTATATGCCAGCGCATCTGGATAGAGCTCTTTTCTTCTCTAAAGAGTAAGGTCATATGCGTAGTGACCCCAATATCAGATCCTCATATTATTGGGGCGATATTGGATTGCGCATACCGAGTATCATTCCTGTTGACAGTTGGTTCAATTAACGACGGGTCAACATCACCTTAGGGGTGGTGGGCCCGGGTGTTAAAGATCGAATTGGGAAATACAAGTTGGACTTGCAAGGCGGAATGTGTTCCTGCTTCTCTTTTTTGGAGTCGCAGATTCTCATATTATTGGGATGTGACAAAGATAAAGAGGAGATCCCAGTTCTTGCTAGAGGTATAGCGGTAAGTATATCTCTTGCTTTGAAAGTGATTAAGGGAATGAACTTTCAAAGTTGACAATGCAAGAATAATTTGATTTAAATTTCCTTAATCAAATATAATAAATTTGAATATATGATTATATGTTCCAATATAGTGCATTCTTAATTTCAGAAAATGAAGTCCATGAACCCACTAAGCAGGCTTCTAGAGGTCAACCAGTTGACCGGACCGAATTACTCGGATTGGATCCGTAATTTGGAGCTTGTTCTCTCGGCTGAGCGCATAAGTTATGTGCTCACAGAAGACAAGCATGAAAGCCCTAAATCAAAGGAAGAAAAGCAATACAATGACAAGTATGATGAAGATCATGTCTTGGCTAGATGCTATATCCTGGGTTCTCTCTCTAATGTTCTTCAAAAGCAACATGTGGAGATGAGCACATGCCAGGAAATAATGCAGAATCTGAAAGATATGTTTGGTGACATTAACCGCACCCAGCGCTATAACATTATGAAAGAACTCGTTCGCTACAAGATGCAGGAAGGAACTTCAGTCCAAGAACATGTACTCAAAATGTTTGGGTACTTGTTTTAGCTGGTGACCCTTGGGGCAAATATGGATGCAGAAATACAAGTTGATTTCATTATGCTGTCTTTGCCCAAGTCTTTCAATAATTTTGTAGTTTCATTCCACATGAACAAGTTAGACTTGAATAATGCTGGACTTCTTACTGCATTAAAGTCTGCAGAAGACATAATGAAGAAAGATGGTCCCGTTGGCAGTGTAATGGTTGCACAGGTCAGAGGAAAGCGTGATCGGAAGCAAGGTTCTCGGAAGGGCCCGGCCTAGAAGAGAAAGAAGAAGAGTCAAGGCGTTGGCTCATCTTGCAAAGCATCCACACTGATAGCGTCGAAGAAAACCGACATCTGTCACCACTACAAGTAGCCATGGCACTGAAGGCGTAACTGCCCGGAATACCTGAAGTCGGTCGACAAAGATAAAGCCCTAGCAGGTATGAAATATACTTTCATCATAGAAACTAGTTTTCTCATTGGATGAGAAGGAAGTTGGGCTGTTGATTCTGGTGCTTTTGTTCATGTATGTAATTTGTTGCATTTTTTTCAGGAAACTAGAAATCTAGAAGAAGGGGAGATAGTCATCCAGATGGGATCTGAAGCAAGTGTTGCAACAGTCGCCGTCAGGACCTGTTGAAAACTGGACTTTCAACGAGAGTCAAAATACGTCTCACACAAGACAGAGACGAAGTCGCTGAGGCAACCGCTCACGAAACCCCAATTGATCAGCAATTAACCCTCAATACAGAATAAGCCAATTAAGTCCCAAAACTGTGAATTAAAATTTATTAACTCTACCATAAAATACATAGTGCATACGCATGTAGAGGTCGAACCACAGAGAGCAAGAAAATGAGTAGCCTATAGGTTTCTATGTGCATCCCAGTCATCCTTAAATGAATCCTCTTTTTGTGGGTTTTTAAATATATATATATATATATATTGTTTTTTGATTTTTATTTTGTTTTTATATTATATAATTTTTTTTGTATATTTTCTTTTTATATTTTAAATTATAATATATATATATATATATATATATATATATATATAAGAGGAGAGGGAGAGATATACAATATATAGGTATGTATATATATATAAATACTTAAAATAGGTAGATATAATATTTTTTAAACTTTTTATATTTTTCTAGTTTATTTTCTGCAATTTTACTAATTTTATGTATTTTTGATGTCAAAAATATCCCAGAAATGGGATTAATTAAATGAGGATAGGGAGCCTCCTCTCAAGAGGAGGTAACTTCCCTCCTCCTTTGTGAAAGAGGAGGCAATTTTTTTATTTTTTTTGAAAAATGTAACCGTATATTTTCATAATTATATCCCTCTAATATGTCATTCAAATTTCGTCAGAAACAGAGACTCCAGCGACCTCCATCCAGACAGTCATTTTTTAACGGTCACAGATTTGCTGTATTTTTCATGTTCCGAATCGAGGCGGTAGGAGTCTCTGTTTCTGACGAAATTTGAATGACATATTAGAGGGATATAATTATGAAAATCTACGGTGACATTTTTCAAAAAAATAAAAAAATTTGCCTCCTCTTTCACAAAGGAGGAGGGAAGTTACCTCCTCTTGAGAGGAGGCTCCTTATCCTCTAATTAAATATTTGAAACTAATTTGGGTTTTAAAATTAGTAAAAATATCCCAAACATACTTAAACTAATTTTAATACATAAATAATAATACATAGATAATTATAAAATAGGAAAGACATATTTTAGGAATTTTTGTTGAGTTTTTATATTTTTTGTTTAATTTTGGAGTTTTCTAATTTTTTAAATTTTCTTTTACTCTTTTTATGGGTTTTTGGTTCCTGGACTCAATAAATAGAAAAATATATCATATATAAATTTTTTTGTGATTTTATTAAAACATTTTCTTTTTTTTCGTATTTTATAATTGAAATAGTGCAAAAATGACTCCTATTTCAATTTTAATAAATGGATAAAATGCACAAAATAGGCAAACAAAAATGGAGGGTAAATCTATAAGGCACAAAGCATTTATCCTAATTTTTGTGGATTTTTAAGAGCAAGCTAGGTATTTTTAATAAATACATGAAGCATATAAAAACAAAACAGCCTAGTAGGGGCATTTTTATAGTTAAAAATAAAGGCAGGGGCTCAGTTGCAAATATACCAACGAAATAAAACATTTATTTAATTTTCTTGACTGATTTTATAATAAACAAAACCGCTAGGGGATTACGTGCAAAATTCACACGCCTCACGTGGTACTGCACGTGAGGCTGGGAGGGACCATTTTGTAAATACAAGAAATATGAGGTCCTAGTAGCAAAAATCCCATTTATTTTACAATGCTCTACTTAGTTTACAGTATTAGAAATGAAATACAAAAAGGAGAGGGGCTCAAGTGCAAATTACCCATTAAGTGTGTGTAATTAGACGGTTGGGCTTCACTCACTTGACACGCGGCGGTCTCTGGTGCGACGATGATGGTCCGCCGATGGAGGGATGGGATTAGATCATCCAAGATGATCGGGCGGCTCTGGTGCTCGGCATCCAACGGCTGAGGCTCGACCTGGGGCACCACCTCGATTTGATGGCTGCTGCTGCTCACGAAGAACATGGAAGAACAGTTGGGTTCCCTGGCTTCGATCATCAATTCCTCCTCCTCCAGATTGTCTTTGGTGATGGCAAGGGGATCTCCACGTCCGGTAAGGTTCTCCACAGCTGCTGAGATGCTCAAGAAGACCCAGGGCCCCATGAATCGGTCCAATAAGCTCGGGTAAGCATGAGGGGTCCTGGGGCCTTGTAGGCGATCAAGTCGAGTCCCAAGGGGCTCCGTTTAGCGTATGACCTGCACCAAAAGAACGAGGGGCTCGAGGGGGTCTCCCTCGACTGGGAGTTGCAGCTTCAGAGGTAAAAGAAATGAGCGTGGGTGGCGAGGTCCGGCGAAGTGAAGGAATCAGACCTCGATTCGCGGAGCAGGGGTAGCTCTGGTTTATTTGAGGCGATGGTTAGATGTAGAACGCGTAGGGGAACGAAGTGGTGATGAACGAGAGTGCGGAGGATCAGTAGATCGGGTGAATGGGTTCGCCAGAGCGGGGCTCCAACGAACTTCGATCTTGATCTTATCTAGCATCTACAGCCATAATACCTAAGCTAACTATAAGATTACATCCTAGGAAAGAAAATGAAGCGATTAAACAGGATAAAACAACTCTTATACCTGGTGGTCGACCAGGGAGCAGGGCGATGACGGAGCTCCGCCGTGGGTGCTGCCCTCAACTC
Organism: Ottelia alismoides; assembly: GCA_037367405.1. Classification (NCBI taxonomy): domain Eukaryota; kingdom Viridiplantae; phylum Streptophyta; class Magnoliopsida; order Alismatales; family Hydrocharitaceae; genus Ottelia; species Ottelia alismoides. The sequence goes on from JAZKJV010008144.1 coordinate 356,669, forward strand.
CTCTGACTAGCTGACGCTTCCAGGAGGACCCCCCTGTCACGAGGGTGCTCTAAGGACTGGAAACGAAGGTGGAAGAAGACCAAATGGAGAGCAAAATGGGGAAGGAGGTCGAGGCACTTATTTATGGACATGGCGACACACCCTTATTGATCGGGGTGCCACAAAGAATCGGCAGGTCAGATGATTGATCTGATATGTTGGCGTGAAGGGTGGATCATCGACGGAACTTTTTCATGAAGGAATCGAGGCCAGAAAGTCAATGGACTGGAAGGGGAAGGTCGGAGAAGATGGGCTAAGAAGGCGCTCTGACATAGGGCGGCTTGTGGCAGAGGAGTTGACTGGGCGGTCAACGAAGGCAAGAACCTGATTGGTCCACCTCAACACCGAATTGACCTCTTAAATAAATATAATAAACGATTTTATTAATTTTTGCTTACAAAATAAAAAATGTTTATTAAATAATGTAGTATTTATTTATGATTTTTATTTTTTTGATGTATTTTGTTATGAGTTTATTTTATTAGTATGTTTATAGGTATATTTACATGTATTTGGTACAATTTATTTTTATTTTGTGTAATTTATTTTATTATTTTATATTTTATATATTTTTAGATTATTTTTATGAGTATAAATATATTTTTATTTGATTTTTATGAGTTTATTTGCATATTTGAATAAATAGGTATATATAATATGTAGGTATACTTATAGGTATTTTACCTGTATTTTATATACATTTTATTTATTTAATGAATGTTATTGGGTTTTATTTTGGATTTACATTTTTAATGGAAAATAGATAATATTTACAATTTAATAAAAATATAAAAGAATAAAAGAATGAAGTTCCCTTTTTATTTATATACAAGTAATACATAGGTATTTTGCCTAGGTGATCACATAGACTTATTTTATTGGAGGTCTTCTTTTTGGTTTTCTTTTAATGTCCCTATGTACATGCATTATTTATATTATTTACAAAATTCTAAAAATTTAAGTTTATAGAAATAATGAATAATGAATATAATGAGTATTTTAATCGGTATTATGTACAATGAGGGCCAAAATCCTAACTTTCACAGATGAACTCCAAAAATTATGAAACCAGTTTTATTAAATAGTTCTTGAAAGGCTATATACAATTGAAGGTGATTTTGGTGGATTTTGAGTTTTTATTTAAAAGATATGGGTCTGTGAAGTTGAGATTCTGGCTTTTTATTCTGTGTATAAAATGTGCTCTGTGTATCTTTTTTGTACAAATTCAATTTTGTGTTTTTATTTACATTATTATCTACAACTTTCATGTACAAAGTTTCTTTATTTGATGAATAAATAATTAGATACAAAATAGGTGCCAAAAATACATAAATCAAGAATGAATAAAATATTTATTGTATTCTCGGTCCTTATCTCCCCCTACTTTATTCCTTGTCGACCAATTCCATTCTGGGTTTGGTCTCGGGGTCAGGGTCATAAAATATTTGTAATATTTTACTCCTTTTTCTTTTCTTCTTTTTATTCTATAATTTTGGCATTAAAAACCTTATTTTATGTACAATAAATGCAATGAATAATGAATGCTATTATAGACAAATTAATGTTATTTACATGCATTAGCCAGGGTTTTCAAGGCCAAAATGATAGAATAAAGGTGAGGAAATGGAGATTCATCACCCCCCTATACTTGCCTTTTGCTAGTCCCTAGCAAATACTTATGCAATAAGTACAAAAGAGAACAAAGAATAAGAAGAAAAAGAAAAAGAGAAATGAAAGAGATAGAGTGACTAGGGTTGCTTTGAGTTCAATATCTGTCCTTACAAAATCAAAATTTGGAGCTTTTGTTAGACCTTGGGTGTGGATGTGTGTAGAACCTAGTCGGGAACCAACTTTAAAACACAACAGCCTTCGAGAGTCACAGAGCTCGATTCATCCCACCTCAATAGCCTTGTCAGAACTGGCCTACGCCATACACAAACTCTTATGACTCTGAAGCTGACTTGTACAGTGTAAGTGATAGTGGCTCTCCTCAACTGAAATGACAAAGGAACTAACTTGTCCATAATGACAACCCAGGGATTCCCCAATCCAACCCTCTATCGTCGAGGAGCGGGGTATTCCCTTCTAAGTTCAAGTGGCATCCGACTCAAGAGGAGGAGGGGAAGAAGAGAATGGACGGTAGCCAGTGTAGCTACCTATCTTGGGATGCAAGACCAGTGTAGTCAAGTCATCCAGCTGCAGGCTCACATGGTATATCTTTGATGCTCAAGCTTGCTTATTTTCTATACAACATATATACATGCTCTGGCAGGCACTTTTATTTTATTTTCAAGCCTGTCCACTTTTTGGAGTTTTTTTTGAAATACTATGCACAGTAGCATTTACATAAGGACTTTTTCCTCTTGAGCTAGAAGACTATCCCTCTTTTGAAGCTTTATCGCAACCCACACTCTCCTGTCATTCGACTTCATTGAAGCTGGACTAGGTTGGGGTGCACTTCCCTCCCTAGACGGGGACGAATGTTTCCACCCATGTGCATCTCAGACTGGGAAATCCAACCCCCTCACCACTCCAACTGAGTTGAGACAAGTGAATGGTGCAAAGTGTCCAAGTTAGGTCACGGCCGACAAGAGTCATGCGTGTGTCTTGAAAAGTTCTAGTTAGTTAGTTGAGGTGACTTGAACTCAGCCCTGATTTCTCAAAGAATTAAGTCTGAATAGACCTGAAGTACCTTAAACCTAGTTGCCATAAGGTTCCAATGGAGTTAGGTGCGGTAAGGTCCAACCAAGCTCCAATTTTAGACTTTATTGGACTGGTTCAATCGTCAAGCTCACTCAAAAAGAATATGAATGATATGCTCATGCTATGCATAATGAATGATGCAATTTTTCACAAGGAATTTAAAAATCTACGAACCTTTTTACACAAAGAATTTTTTACAGATAAAAATAATTTAAGCACATAAAGTATAAAATATTTATAGCTATTTAAATGGGCATGCCGCTTTATTTTACAAGAATTAAGAATTTTAACGATCCACATTTGTTGACCTGTTAGTTTTAGGTACATATATGTATACAATTGACAAAGACTTTTTATTGACAGCTTTACAGATACGTCCACATATTGATTTTATTTATTAATTTTATTTTTATTTTTGTCATTTAATATATTTTTTATTTGAAAACATTTTCAAAACTATAGTACACGATAATTTTTGCAAGCATTTACAAACATTTGAAAACTATTTTGCAAAGATTTGTTACACTATGTATATACATTTTCCACAATAGTTTTTACAAACATTTTTCAAAACATTTGCACATAGGTTTTCAAATCCTTTGTTTCACACAAAGAAGAAAAATTTTCAAACAAAGCAATTTTACATAGGTTGAAAACATTTCACAGTAAGTTTTCCAAACAATTCACACTACTTTTCAAATCATACTGTAAAGGTATTTAACCTAATTTATTAATTAGTATATACAAAGAAAAATTATACTTTATGTACAACATGGTTTAGGCTCTTATAAGTTTTATTTGGAATTATTGCTTGTTTTTGCATGAGAGATTTTTGTGCAGACTCCTCAGACTTATTTGAGAATCATTTTTAAAAGATTTTGAAGACTATAATCCAAAATATTTTTACAAACATGTACACGCATTTGGAAATGATTTTGCAAAGGTTTTTCGAACAATATAGATAGATTTTTCAAAACAATTTTACAACCAATTTTCCAACCATTTGCAAACCACTTTTCAAACATTTTTATTCCACTCAAAGAAAATAAATTTTGTAAACAAAGCTATTTACAAAGGTTGAATACTTTGTACACACTATTTTTCAAGCAATTTTCAAAAGATTTCACAAGGAGAACATTTTGCACAAAGCGTTTTTCCTGATTTATTAATCAGTATGGACAAAAAGAGTCTGAGGAGCTCACAATCATCTTTTATTATCGTACCATAAATACTTTGAATATTATTCTTAGCTCTAGGTAGGATTTTATTATTATATTTTTTCTTTTTATATATTATTTTTATTTACAGTACGAGTTATGGCTTATAGTATATACATAGTATATACGACCCCCCTATACTTAGCTTGAGCTATGTACTCATAGATCGAGGAGAAAAGAGAAGACATAACTCGTACTGAGTATAGATAAGTCTAAGAATGAATAAATAAATAAATATAAGAAAGAATAAACGAACGGGAAGTTGACCGTCCCCCCTATACTTAGGATCAAGTAATCCTAAGTATAGCAGATTGTACACAAAGCAGGGAGGGTCAAGGGTGAGAATAAACAGATCGTACTCAGATTGTCTCCCCCTTTACTTATGGTAAAATATCCCTAAGTATTGACAGAAGAGGAGATAGTGGAGAGGATCAAAGAATAGAAAACGAAGATAGAAAAGGAAAAGAAGAAAGAAAGAAAAGAGGAAATCAGATGAATAGTTTTTGAGGTGCAGCATCTGAATCTTCTGATGCTAACAATGTTGTGGATATGTCATCAAGGTGCAGAAGCTGGATGGAGTCGACAATGGCCAAGAATGTATCAGGATCGAGATAAGGCTTCAAGAGTTGACCGCTGACGACGAATGGTTGTGCGTCAGGAAACAATTCTGATATGGCAATACTTCCATTGTCACGCACTTCACGAACTCAGAATGGCCCTGTCCACTTACTCTTTAATTTACCCGAGAAGATCCACAACTTTGCATCAAATAACCACACCTTCTGTCCAACTTCAAAGGTCTTTCGTCTGATGTGCCGGTCATGCCAGCGTTTCACCTTTTCCTTGTACATCAATGTGTTATCGTATGCATAGTCTCGGAACTCCAAGAGTCTGTTCAAATCATCTTTGCCGGGTCGACTTCCATGCCACGTTTGGAAACGACGTGACCCAGCACAATGCCTTCGGTGACCATGAAGTGGCTCTTTTCCAATGATAGCACTAAATTGACTTCACGACATTTCTGAAGCACTCTGTCTAGGTGACCAAGACAAGAATCAAAACTATTACCATAGACAGAGAAGTCGTCCATGAACACCTCGAGAAAACTGCCTACCATCTCGGCAAAAACTGCTAGCATACATCTCTGGAATGTCGCAGGTGCGTTGCATAATCCAAAGGGCATTCTCTGAAGGCATAGGTGCCGAACGTGAAAGTGAAGGTAGTCTTCTCTTGATCTTCGGGAGCGATCGCCACCTGGTTGTACCTAGAATACCCATCCAAAAAGCAGAAGAACTCCTTGCCTGCTAGTCTTTCCAAAACTTAATCAATGAATGGCAAGGGGAAGTGGTCCTTCTTAGTTGCTGCATTAAGACGGTGGTAGTCAACACACACCCGCCAGGATGTTGGTACCCGAGTGGATATTTCCTCTCCTTTGTCATTGGTAACCACGGTAAGCCTGGATTTCTTTGGAACAACATGTAGTGGGATTACCCATTTTGAATCGGAGATGGGATAGATGAAGCCTGCGTCGCACCATTTCGTGATCTCTTTCATGACGACGTCCCGGAGGTTTGGATTCAGCCTTCTTTGGAATTCGCAGGACGGCTTAACATCTTCTTCCAGATAAATATGGTGTGAACACAATGCTGGATTTATCCCACGAAGATCTGATACGCACCAAACAAGTGACTTGCGATTATTTTCTAGAACCTCGAGAAGTCGAGATTTCCGATCCGGGTTCAGCCTGCTGCTGATGATGACCGGATACATGTGTTCTCCACCCACAAGGAAAGTATACTTCAGGCCAGCAGGAAGTGGCTTGAGTTCTGGTTTTGATCTGTCCAACTTGTTGGTTACCTCAGATACTATACTGGTGGTGGGATGTACTTCTTTGATGGAGCTACCATCCTCAGTATTCTGTTGAGACCCTGATGATGTGCCGAACGGTTCTGTACTAGGCTCATTGTGTTCGGTCTGGAGTGAATTCTTGAAATCACCTAATTGCTCCAGCATCAAAGAGTCTGTCTCCCAAGAATCATTGGAGCATAGGTCAACTATGCTTTCCAATTCCTCCTCGAGAGTGAGGATTTCTTGGGTCCATGAATCATTCAATGGTAGTAACGAGTCTCTGATATATGCAATAAAGTCACAGTCTACTTCTGATACTGCATGGCTCTCTTCAGTCGTGGCGTTCGGCTCTCTGATCATGTCTATAGTGATCTGCTTGTTGTTCGAGCTGAAAGTGATCTTGCTAGACCCGTAATCAACCATGACACCTGATGTACGTAAGAATGGTTGGCCAAGGATGATAGGGGTCTGGAGTAAGGGTGCGGGCGAGTCCATATCAAGGAATACAAAATCAACCGGGAATTGCATCTCCTGCACCTTAACTACAACGTCCTCCAACAGACCTCTGAGTTGCTTAATGGATCGGTCAGTGAACTGAAGGATCATTCGTGTCTGCTTGAGCGGACCCAGCCCAAATTCTTGCGTTATTGACGATGGAAAAAGGTTGATGGAAGACCCGCTGTCAAGGAGAGTGTGCTCGAAGACCTGATAAAAAATTTCGCAACTGATAAGAGGTGCTCCATTGCCCTGTTTTTCTGTGGGAGGTTGCTGATGGCTGCTACTGTGGCCAAGGTGAGGACGTGCTTCTCAACTTTTTGGCGTCTATTCTTTCATGCTGGACGACGCTTGCTCGTACATGCTTCTTTCAATCCTTTCTTGACAACAGGCATGTATTCCATGGCCTTTAGTAAGGGAATCTCAACAGATAAGTTATCTATTATTTCCACAACTCCAGGATCAGACAAGACACTTTTTCTTTTTGCAATTTTTTGGATTTTTTAATTGCATTAGGAAAGGGAATATTTACATCACTGATAGGCAAAGTAGAGTTCTTGTTTACATCATAACTATCTCCCACAAATTGTTGTACATCCAGACTACAAAAAGGAGTACAAATTGGATCCTGACATGCTGGTGCTGATGAGCGAGCAAAAAGTAAGGCGTCTGCTCCGTCGGCTGGAGAGGGATCGATTGTTACTGGCGGCTCCTCCGAGGCTGGCGCGGCTTTGCTTCGGCTGCAAACTTCTTTTTGTTGTTTTTAATTTTGCTGAATTTTTTGTATTTTTGGCTAAGGATGCTGGTGTTGCATGATGGATGGAATGGCTTCTCCTTCTTCTTACTCCTCACCCGCCCCTGTAGCTGGCACGACTGATGTAGAAGATAACGATCCACCTGGTTCTTTATTCTCCCCATTCTTGATAGCAGGCGGAGGCAAGGCCCTACCACTCCTGAGAGTGACAACATTAGAACAAACAATAGCATCATTTTCTGACTCTACAGACACAAATAGGACATCGCATACTACCTGCTCTTTCTTTTTAAAACTATTGGAGTTGGCCTCGACCTGAGCTGGGATAATGGTTTTGGTGACGGTTAGGTCGTCGAGCCTCTTGGTCATATCTGCTAGCCCTTTGACGAGTTTGGCCAAGCAATCCAAGGTCGAGTTCATAGGAGTTACCTCAGTAGATTCAACGTGCAGACCACGCTGCTGCTGCATGTGTTGATGATGAGGTTGGAGTTGGTGGTGTTGCGGTGGTGCTAGAAGCTGAAGCTGCTGGTAAGAGGGAGGGGGATACTGTTGGTACTACTGAGATGGAGCAGCCGCATACTGATGAAAATGCTGTAGATGGCGGTATTGCGGCTATTGATATTGCTGATTCTGCCTTCATTGATTTGCATATGGGGGAGGCTGATGATACTGTGGCGACGGCTGTGAGGACTGCCCAAATCGACCACCCTCAGGTTGGTGGTATTGCCGGTTGGCTGGTAGCTGACCCTGAAGTTGTCCCATAGGATGGGTCGGCTGTGCTTCGTTGCTCCAAACCCCGTTGACTTCTTGAATCAGGGGTGGTGGTGGGAACATGGGATCGGATCCTGATACTAACTCTGGTTGGTACACAACCATCTGCTACTGCGGCTGGCCCTGGTCGGGCACCTGCACGTAGTACACGTGCTGGACTGCCGGTGGCTGTTGGCTCGGTTGAGGCTGATGTAGCGGTGGTTGCTCGTCCTTCCTCTCAGCTGGAGCTTCTGATGGTGCTACCGACTGAACAGAGTTTATGGTGCCCACCGACAGTTCTAGTTGCTTGGTGATCTGATCAAGCTTGTCAAGATTTTGAGTCCTCTTCTCGATCACAGCAAGTTTTTCAAGGTCTTGTGATCGCTTGTTAATGATATCAACCTTCGAGAGATGGCCCTCGATGATGCTGAGATTGGAGCTCTCATCTCTCTCCGCCTCATGGGACGCTGCCATGTGTGCTTGTTTCTGGAGGATTTGGGGCTACTTCTGGTATGCATTTGATGAAGAGAGGGTGGCCTCTCCTTCGGCCATTTCTTCAAAGATTTTCCAGACTACATCTTCATCCTTATTGAATTGTGAACCCCCACGTGCTGCGTAAACGAGCCTTTGGCTCTCAATGTTCAGGCCTCCAAAGAAGTGTTGGACCAAGCTGGTCTTCGAGATCTCATGATGGGGACATTTCTCCCGCAGATCGGTGAATCTCTCCCATGCTTCATGTATAGATTCGTGGGCTCCTTGGGAGAAGTTGCTGATTCGTGCTCGCATCTGGTTGAGCCGACCGAGAGGGTAAAACTTATGCAAGAAAGCTGACTTCAGTTCCTCCCAGGTTATCACAACCTTCCCCAGATGGTTGACCCAATAAAGGGCCTTGTCTTACATGATGAAGGGGAATGCCATCATTTTGTCAATGTCCAAAGGAACATTGGGGTAGTGAGTAGTGCGGCAGATGCGTGAAAACTGATGCAGATGGATGTATGGTTCTTCATTGGTGTTTCCATGGAAAGCTGGAAGAAGAGCAAGGAACTGGGGCTTCAGCTCAAAGTGAGCATGTACCAGTGGAATGAGGATCCACTCGGTCATCTGGTTGTCTATAAGATTATAGGTCTCCTTCAATGTTGGTTTGGGTCTCCCATTTTCTGGCTCTTCCTCATCGTCTGGAGGATTACCACCTCCTCTTCTGCCTCCTCCTCTCTCGGCTCTGTTCATCACGTCATTCAGCATATCCTGAAAAGTGGTCTGTGCTAGGGCCTACTCTATCAGCTGCTGTTGGATGGCCTGGATAGATGCCAACAGTTGTGCATTAACTTGATTCTGATCAGGCATCTGTCCTTCTGGTTGGGGTGGCTGCTGACCCTTGCCCTTCCCTTGAGGAGCCATGTCAGGGTCTGAGTCTGACGAAATGGATTCCAGATTAGAATCCAGGGCTTGATTTGTCTTCTATTTGCAGAATGAGAGAATCCTAATCAGACCACTAGCAATGTTATTCAGTTGTCATGATAACTCTAGAATTGAGGTCAACCCCAACATGTTGTGAACGGAAAAAGATGTGGACTGTGATCGACTTCCATTCACAATGGTGAAAGTGGGAACAAAAGTGATCCCGGTTTATTGGGTGGTCAGAAGAAAGGTAGAAGACGAGGAGTGTGGAGATCGATCCACAAAATCCGGGTTGGGTTCTCGAGAATTGCCTCGAATAGTTTGGCGAAGTTGAGTCAATGGAATCGATGTTGGTGTCGGTAGGGTCCCGACGGAAACCATCCATGGATCAACTTCGCGAAGCAAAACAGAAGATTGGATATTGGAAGAAGGATACGATGGTCAATGAGGAATAAAAAGGAGTTCAAAACAGTAGAAAGGCTCGACTGAGCAGGGGGTCAAAGGAGAATGACACAACAAAATTTGCGCAAAGGCGCGAGACTCGATCTTTGAACCTTAATCTAGATCCATACAAATGCAGTACAAAATTGGGTTAACCAACTCACACCATGTGGAGCCGTGAAGGTTCGGCTATTTATTATCTTTTTAGTTTTAGAGTTGTTATTTCAGGCAAATCTTTTAACAAGTCCTTAGCACACTAACCCTATAGGAGATAGAGTACTGCCAGAAAAGAATCTTGTACTTGTCCTCCTCCTTTGTAACCTGTAGTCTATACTTTTTGAGGTCCTTGTAACCCTTTCTGGATCCCTACTCAGCCAAAGAAAGAGAGAGGAAGCTGATAGGCGAAACTAATACTTCAATTTTCGCTCGCAACGGAATCACCTGTGAGCGTGCAAGAGCCTACTCGGACGCAAACCGATGAGATAGACACCCCCGTGAAGGCGTGGCCTATGCTCAGTACTTCAGACCATGTCGATGTTCCACACAAGGTGGGAACACCATCGCTGATAAGGCCCTACTTGGTCACGTACGATAGAAGCGCCATTACTTCGGAAATCCAGGTGATACACAAGGCAGTTGCAGACTGGGTTTTTGGCTCTATTCCTTATGGGACGTGCCTCGCTCATGGGAGTAGGGTTTTGGTCCACCTTCGAAGGTACCTGAAAACAATGAGGGCTTTATGAACCCAGTACAATGATAATCCATTACAGATTTTAATTAAAGTCAAAGTTTATTTAGCAGTCCCCTTGTTTTAGTTTTTTGGGTTTTCACTTTTTTGAGTCTGTTTTCATACCATCGCCTAACATTTTTATAGATTTTCATTTAGGTCCTAGGTGCTCAAAATCAGAGGGAGATAACGGAAAAGCCATGCAAGTTGGTTCCATGATGGAAATCTCACCATTGAACTGAATGATGTATGCTGAGTTAGAGGACTTACAATGCATCCCAGCTCTCTCCATGCGGTATGCAAAATAGAATTTTTAAACCTAACTACATGGCGGTATGCAAGCGACAGAATCACCCTAAACATTAGCTGCTATTAGTCGTGAAGAACCAGTTAATCTTTGACTAGATCCATACATAAGAGACTATAGGAACATGCATTCTTATTAATGTGTGGACCTGGCTACCGAGTCAAGCAACCTAAGTCTAAGGGCTCCATGCACACAAAACAAAATAAGGAAAAGGCAGAAAACACAAAACAACGGGAAACAAAGATAATAAAGTGGGAAAACACGGAAAAGCCGCGACGAGGCCCCCAGGTGAACAAACACTCGGGCACTGGACCTCGTTGTGAAGAGTAGAGTCCAAGTTATATTACATGCCAAAAATTCTCTCTCTCACAATAAATTACAAAATTGATCCTAATTACTCAAGGCCTCAGTAATTCACATCTCCTTGCATCCTTGGCGCTCTCTCCAGCTGGTCATGAAGTGAAGACCAACCTCCTCCAAGCTCGGCTTCCTTGACTTCCTAAGAAACCATCCTCTCGTGGCGGGCCCTCGCAACAAGGTCATAAAGAGATGGAATTAATATAAACTCAATCAATGAAATAAAGAATCAGGTAATTAATTAAAATAAATGAATGTGTATGTTACTAATCACAGAATCATGTATGGTTACACAATTTCAAATAAATAACTAATAACAGAATAAATGGTGAATAAATGAATTTTCATACAAGAATGACAAAATGTGATAAGCTACGCTCATTGCTCCCCGGCAACGACGCTATTTGAAAACTGGACTTTCAGCGAGGGTCAAAATACGTCTCACACAAGGCGGAGACGAAGTCGCTGAGGCGACCGCTCATGAAACCCCAATTGATCAGCAATTAACCCACAATACAGAATAAGTTAATTAAGTCCCAAAACTGTGAATTAAAATTTATTAACTCTACCATAAAATGCATAGTGTATAAGCATGTAGAGGTCAAACCACAGAGAGGAAGAAAAATGAGTAGCCTATAGGTCTCTATGTACATCCCAGTCATCCTTAAATGAATCCTCTTTTGTGGGTTTTTAAATATATATATATATATATTGTTTTTATGATTTTTCTTTTGTTTTTATATTATATAAATTTTTGTGTATATTTTCTTTTCATATTTTAAATTATATAATATATATAAAGAGATATATATAAGAGGAGAGGGAGAGATATACAATATATATTGGTATGTATATATATATAAACTTAAAATATGTAGATATAATATTTTTTAATCTTTTTATATTTTTCAAATTTTTTCGAAAATTTACTAATTTTTATGTATTTTTGATGTCAAAAATATCCCTGAAATGGGATTAATTAAATATTTGAAACTAATTTGGGTTTTAAAATTAGTAAATAAATCTCAAAATTACCCAAACTAATTTTAATACATAAATAATAATACATAGATAATTATAAAATAGGAAAGACATATTTTAGGAATTTTTGTTGAGTTTTTATATTTTTTTGTTTAATTTTTGAGTTTTCTAATTTTTCTAATTTTCTTTTACTCTTTTATGGGTTTTTGGTTCCTGGACTTAATAAATAGAAAAATATATCGTATATAATTTTTTTGTAATTTTTCCAAAACATTTTCTATTTTTTGGTATTTTATAATTTAAACAGTGCAAAAATGGCTCCTATTTCAATTTTTAATAAATGGATAAAATGCACAAAATAGCCAAAAAAATACAACGTGAATCTATAGGGCACAAAGCATTTATCCTAATTTTTGTGGATTTTTAGGAGCAAGCTAGGTATTTTTAATAAATACATAAAGCACATAAAAACAAAACAGCCTGGTAGGGGCATTTTTGTAGTTAAAAATAAAGACAGGGGCTCAATTACAAATATACCAACAAAATAAAACATTTATTTAATTTTCTGGACTCATTTTACAATAAACAAAACCGCCAGGGGGTTACGTGCAAAATTCACGCACCTCACGTGGTACTGCACGTGAGGCTGGGAGGGACCATTTTGTAAATAGAAGAAATGTGACGTCCTATTAGCAAAAATCCCATTTATATTACAACGCTCTACTTAGTTTACAGTATTAGAAATGAAATACAAAAAGGAGAGGGCTCAAGTGCAAATTACCCCTTAAGTGTGTGCAATCAGATGATTGGGCTTCACTCACTTGACATGTGGCGGCCTCTGGTGCGACGATGACGGTCCACTGATGGAGGGATGGGATTAGATCATCCAAGATGATCGGGCGGCTCTGGTGCTCAGCATCCAACGGTTGAGGCTCGACCTGGGGCGCCACCTCGATCTGACGGTTGTTTCTGCTCACGAAGAACAGGGAAGAACACGTCGATTCCTCCTCCTCCAGACTGTCTTTGGTGATGGCAAGGGGCTCTCCACGTCCGGCGAGGTTCTCCGCAACTGCTGAGATGCTCAAGAAGACCTAGGGCCCTATGAATTAGTCCAACAAGCTGGGGGAAGCATGAGGGGTCCTGGGTCCTTGCAGTCGATCAAGTCGAGTCCCAAGGGGCTCCGTTTAGCATATGACCTGCACCAAAAGAACGAGGGGCTCGAGGGGGTCTCCCTTGACCGGGAGTTGCAGCTTCAGAGGTAAAAGAAATGAGCGTGGGTGGTGAGGTCCGGTGAAGTAAAGGAATTGGACCTCGATTCGCAAAGTGGGGGTAGCTCTGGTTTATCTGAGGCGATGGTTAGATGTAGAACGCATAGGGGAACGAAGTGGTGATGAATAGGAGTGCGAAGGATCAGTAGATCGGGGTGAATGGGTTCGCCGGAGAGGGGCTCTGGCGAACTTCGATCTTGATCTTATCTAGCATCTACAGCCCTAATACCTAAACTAACTACAAGATTACATCCTAGTAAAGAAAACAAAGCGATTAAACAGGATAAAACAACTCTTATACCTGGTGGTCGACCAAGGAGCAGGGCGACGTCGGAGCTCCGCCGTGGGTGCTGCCCTCGATTCCTCCGACCAGCTGACGCTTCCAGGAGGACCCTCCTGTCACGAGGGTGCTCTAAGGACTGGAAACGAAGGTGGAAGAAGACCAAAAGGAGACCAAATTGGGGAAGGAGGTCGAGGCACTTATTTATGGACATGGCGACGCACCCTTATTGACCAGGGTGCCACAAAGAATCGGCAGGTCAGATTATTGATCTGATATGTTGGTGTGAAGTGTGGATCATCGACGGAACTTTTTCATGAAGGAAACGAGGTCAGAAAGTCAATGGACTGGAAGGGGAAAGTTGGAGAAGATGAGCTGAGAAGACGCTCTGACACAGGGCGGCTGGTGGCAGAGGAGTTGACCGGGCGGTCAACGAAGGCTAGGACCTGATTGGTCCACCTCAGCGCTGAATTGACCTCTTAATTAAATACAATAAATGATTTTATTAATTTTTGCTTATAAAATAAAAATTGTTTATTAAAGAATGTAATATTTATTTATGAATTTTATTTATTTTTTTGATGTATTTTGTTATGAGTTTATTTTATTAGTATGTTTATAGGTATATTTACATGTTGGTATATTTAAATGTATTTGGTACAATTTATTTTTATTTTGTGTATTTTATTTTATTATTTTATTATTTTATATTTTATATATTTATAGATTATTTTTGTGAGTATAAATATATTTTTATTTGATTTTTATGAGTTTATTTGCATATTTGAATAAATAGGTATATATAATATGTAGGTATACTTATAGGTATTTTACCTGTATTTTATATACATTTTATTTATTTAATGAATGTTATTGGGTTTTATTTTGGATTTACATTTTTAATGGAAAATAGATAATATTTACAATTTAATAAAAATATGATAGAATAAAAGAATGAAGTTCCCTTTTTATTTATATACAAGTAATACATAGGTATTTTGCCTAGGTGATCACATAGACTTATTTTATTGGAGGTCTTCTTTTTGGTTTTCTTTTAATATCCCTATGTACATGCATTATGTATATTATTTACAAAATTCTAAAAATATAAGTTTATATAAATAATTAATAATGAATATAATGAGTATTTTAATCGGTATTATGTACAATGAGGGCTAAAAACCTAACTTTCACAAATGAACTCCAAATTTATGAAACCAGTTTTATTAAATAGTTCTTGAAAAGCTATATACAATTGAAGGTGATTTTGGTGGATTTTGAGTTTTTATTTGAAAGATATGGGTATGTGATGAAAGATATGGGTATGTGAAGTTGAGATTCTAGCTTTTTATTCTGTGTATAAAATGTGCTCTGTGTATCGTTTTTGTACAAACTCAATTTTGTTTTTTTATTTACATTATTATCTACAACTTTGATGTACAAAGTTTCTTTATTTGATGAATAAATAATTAGATACAAAATAGGTGCCAAAAATGCATAAATCAAGAATGAATAAAATATTTACTATATTCTCGGTCCTTATCTCCCCCTACTTATTCCTTTTCGACCAATTCCATTCTGGGCTTGATCTCGGGGTCAGGGTCATAAAATATTTGTAATATTTTACTCCTTTTTCTTTTCTTCTCTTTACTCTATAATTTTGGCATTAAAAATCTTATTTTATGTACAATAAATGCAATGAATAATGAATGCTATTATAGAGAAATTAATGTTATTTACATGCATTAGCCAGGGTTTTCAAGGCCAAAATTATAGAATAAAGGTGAGGAAATGGAGATTCATCACCTGTCGACTATCATTATATAGTGGTAGAGTCCTAGTACTTAAAGAGTATCTTTATGTACCTGAAGTCAGAAGGAATTTGATATATGTATCTAAATTAGTTAGAAGTGGATATTCATTCCTATTCTGTAATAAATTAGTCATAAATCATTGTGACAAATATATTGCGGATGGTATTTTGACTTCTGGTGGACTCTATGAATTGTGTATTGATAAATGTATCATGAATGTTACAACCACTAATAAAAATCGTAAAAGATCCAGGGAGGATAAAAATCTTTCGAATGAGATTTGGCATCAAAGGCTTGGTCATTTATTTGTTGATAAGATCAATAGATTGATAAAGGATGGACCTTTGGATTTTCTACAGGTTCAACCTTTGCCTACCTGCAAACATTGCATTTAAGGTAAAATGACTAGGATGCCTTTCCATAACAAGGTTACAAGATGCGAAGGTATTATTGACCTAATACATATCGATGTATGTGGTCCCTTCAGTACCGCGACTCAAAATGGATATCGATATTATTTGACATTTATTGATGACCATTCACGATACGGGTTTGTCTTCCTATTACGTTATAAATCTGAAACCTTTGAAAAGTTCAAATAATTCAAGGCTTTGGTTGAGAACCAAACCGATAGGAAGATTAAACGGATTCGATCTGATCGAGGTGGCGAGTACCTCTAAGATGAATTCAAGGAATATCTTAAAGATAATGGAATTATCTCCAATCTCACTCCTCCTGGAACTCCCCAACTTAATGGTGTTTCTGAAAGACGTAACAGGACTATCATGGATATGGTTCGTTCAATGATGAGCAAAGCACATTTACCCCTTAGTTTCTAGGGATATTTAGTAGAGACTGCAATATATATCCTGAATAAGATTCCTAGCAAATCTATACCTAAGACTCCTCATGAGCTCTGGTATGGAACCAAACCAAGTGTTAATCACTTGAGGGTTTGGGGTTGCTTGGTCCATACGAAGAACATGGATGCAACTAAGCTAGAATCTCGCTCTCGTGAGTGTTACTTCATTGGGTATGTTAGCGATGGTATTGGACACAACCTCTATGTCCCTGAGACCCAAAAGGTTTTTGTTTCTAAAGATGTGAAATGTCTGGAGAATGATTTTCATAAAGGTCAAGACAAAAATGAAGTAAAGGAACTCATTTAATCCCCTGAGGTTTCTAAGCTTCCTAAGCCATCAACTGAAGAGATAAATAAAGATGAAACACCCATACCTCTTCGAAGGAGTTCGAGGGTGGTTGCACCACCTGAAAGGTATGGATTCCATGTATAAGGTGAAACTGACAATGATCCTTCTTCATTCGATGAAGCACTCGCGGATCATGACATGGATAGATGGATGCTGGCAATGAAGTCAGAAATTTACTCCATGCATAAGAATGGTGTATGGACCCTAGGGGATCCACCTAAAGGGGTAAAACCCATTGGGTGTAAATGGATCTTCAAGAGAAAGAGAGGACCTTATGGGAAAGTAGAGACTTTCAATGCACAGCTCATAGCCAAGGGCTACATACAGAGAGAAGGCATCGACTACGATGAGACATTCTTGGATATGCTTAAATACATCAGGACACTGCTAGCTATAGCTGCATATCTTTACTACGACATCTGGCAGATGGACGTCAAGACGTCTTTCCCAAATGGATACCTCGAGGAGGATATCTATATGGAGCAGCTCCAGGGCTTCATAACTGAGGATGGCAAAGTATGCAAGCTGAAGAAATCCATCTATGGGCTC
Source organism: Ottelia alismoides (assembly GCA_037367405.1). NCBI lineage: Eukaryota > Viridiplantae > Streptophyta > Magnoliopsida > Alismatales > Hydrocharitaceae > Ottelia > Ottelia alismoides. The sequence continues at coordinate 373,808 of JAZKJV010008144.1, forward strand.
AAGCAAACTTCTCGTAGCTGGAACATCAGATTTGATGAAACCATAAAGAGTTATGATTTTGTGCAGAATCCTGATGAACCTTGTGTGTACAAGAAGCTTAGTGGGAGCGCCATTGTGTTCATAGCGCTTTACGTAGATGACATCCTTATCATTGGGAATGATACAGGGATGATGACCAGTGTGAAAATTTGGCTATCCCATACATTTGAGATGAAAGATCTTGGAGAAGCCTCTTACATCTTAGGCCTGAAGTTGTTCAGAAACCGAGAAAAGAGGATTTTGAGATTGTCACAACATGGATACTTTAAGAATATTCTTGAACGATTCCGTATGGATAGTTCCAAGAAAGGATTCCTACCCTTAAGACATGGTATCCACCTGTCTAAAGGGATGGCTCCTCAAATTGTGGAGGAAAAGAAAGCCATGGTTGGATGCCCTTATGCATCAGCTGTAGGAAGCTTAATGTATGCCATGATGTGTACTAGGCCAGATATCTGCCATGCAGTGGAAGTGATAAATCGTTACCAATCCTGCTATGGAGAGCAACACTGGAATGCATTAAAGAACATATTCAAATATCTAAGACGGATGCAAGATTACATCTTGGTTTATGGAGATGTGATCTCTAAGTCTTGGGATATACAGATTTTTACTTCCAATCAGATATTGATGATCGAAATCGACATCAGGGTTTGTATTCCTGTTGAATGGTGGTGTGGTGAGCTGGAGAAGTAAGAAGCGGGATACTACAACAGATTCAACAACAGAAGCCGAGTACATTGCCGCATCGGATGCTGCAAAGGAGGCGGTATGGTTTCGCAAGTTCATCCTGGAGCTTAGCGTAGTTTCCTATGATACTACCATCCCGTTACTCTACGATAACACTGGAGCCATTTCCCAAGCGAAGGAACCCAGATAGCATCAAAAGAGCAAGCATGTGGAAAGGAAATACCACATCATTCGGGAGATTCAAAAGCGTGGTGACATCATCATCACCAAGGTGGCCTCTGGCGACAACGTTGCTGATCCTCTTACCAAACCTCTGACACAGAAGGTTTTCGACCATCATGTAATGAGTATGGGTTTAAGGATTGTTCCTGAATGGTTCTGAGGGCTGGTGGGAGATTGTTAGCAATGTGAGCTCGAGGCGAACCATTCCTGCAATAAATGTTATTGTAATAAAAGATTTATCAATAAAAGTTATTGATTGTTTTTCACTTCCTTTCTGAGATTGAATGAATGAATTCACTATAAGGTCCCTCTATACAATAAGGGTTATGTACCATGGCTAAATTGATAATCGTACAGCTGTTGATTCATTAATTGAATCATAGAGGCTGATGCTTGGATGAATATCTAAGGAGTTAGATAGAGGACTCATCAAGCATCATCAAATGATTGTTAAGTGATGATCTCCAGCCTGAGTGGGAGATGGTAATCCTTTCTCATTAGGCTGATATCTGACCGACCTCTTGATGCAGGTCATTTGCATGTGAATAGTGATTCGGAGGTGTCAGATTAGTTGAGTCAATGGGTTGACTTAACGAGATCGAGATAACCAAAGACCTATGTTGAATACTTTCATTGCATAGGCATGCATCCTCTGACCAGAGACAAATGTGTTACTATATGTCTGAGTATGTACATTTGGCAGACCAATAGGTTGATGACCTAACCAAGGTCTATACACCGGCGAGATGGTGTGCATGTAAGGACATATGAGTAATACGATTTCTCAAAGGGATCATACAGGTTCATATGTGAACCGGGAGACATGAGCTCACTCATGAGGTATTGGGACTGATCAAATTCCATGCATGGTCGTCATGCTTTGGAAGCAAGACATGAATTTGAAGGTAAGATATATGCTTTGGGAAAGCATATGATCTATACCAATTCCCAATGATCAAGATTGAGAAACTTGGTGATCAAACCCTGAAGATGACAGTGTAAAAGTGATCTATATCTTCAAATTGATCATAGGTCTTCCAGTATGCAGGATGTACAGGTATTGGGAATACCTGAGTGTGATGTAATCATAAACGATTGTATAACCATGATGCTTCCATTCCGAGGGAGTGATGAAACATGTTTGGATTTTAGTGACTCCTCTCAGTAGAGAAGTGACCTAATCTTAGTCCATGTACTAGACATTGATCTGAATGAGATTCATATGCAATGAGAAGATTAGGTTTACGACCTTGATTTAATCAAGCATCTATGGTAGGTCCATGAGATCAAGATTTGAGATGTGATCTCAATATCCAAGTCACTATACGTGGAACAATACAATCGCCATGTCCTTATCTCCAAGTATCTGTGGAGAAATCGCATTATTCTTGAAAGGGTTCAAGAATAATTCCATAGTTGAAATATATCTAAGCATTAAGAGAATGATAATTAAATGTGATTTAATTTTCTTGATGTATGTAGAAATTATCCAATATAATTAAATGTGATTTAATTATTGTGGATAAGAATAATGTGGATAGCAATATCCAATTATTTATAATATATTATAAATGTGATTTATAATGTATTAGAGAGAGCTAATTATAATTTATATTTGTTAATTAATTATTGATGTGTATTGGATACATATTGTGTAATTAATTGAAATGTAAATTATATTTTGATTTGGGTTGTGAATGTGATTCACAAATTTTCAACGGTAAGATTGCAATATTCTCAAAATTAATTATGAATTATTTTTGAAGAATAAATCACAACAAAAGTTGTTGGATTAAATAATGGAGACTTCCATGGAGATATGCAATCTCATGAGATTGCTCCCACTTCGAAACAAGTGGACGGCCGCCATGACCAATATGGAATTGGTGCTGTCCACCATATTCCATGGGATATGCAATCTCCATGTTGGTTAATCTCATTATTTGATTGATTTAATTTAGGATTGATTTATATTTGATTTATCAAATATATTTGATCTAGATTTAATTATTAATTGTTGGCTTTTTACCAACAACAATTTTGATCATTGGATTAAACATAAATCAATATCATCCATTGATTTTATGTGTCCATGGATTGAGATCCATGGATCCCAAAATCCTATAAATAGAGAGGCATACCATGCTCTCTAGGGTTATGCTTTGGAAGCACATCTCTCTCTCTCTCTCATTCTACATGTCGACCTCTCTCCCCTTTCCATTAGTGGCCGTCCACCAAACCCTAGAGGAGAAAGCCGTTGTCGCCCTCGCTATCGCGTCGTTGCTTCGACGTTCTTCGGTTCTCCATCTTCTTGAAGTGCTACGCTCGCAAAGAAGGCATTCAATCTCGTACGACGAGATTAGGAGTTCACCGTGCTTGGATCAACTCGTTGGATTGTGAAGATCACGAGACTCATCCTCGCGCTCACAAGCTTCTTCTCCGATGATCGGACTTGAGACAGGAGGTCTCTTTTCGTAGAGACTCGATCAACCACGCTTCAAGAGGTATTTCTTTATACTTGTTGTGGTTCTGGATGAAACGATCCGAGAATCCTTCTCGGATCATGTGGTTTCATCACATGAAAAAATTTTAAATTCAGCTGCATTAAACAACTAGTTGATTAGTCGTTCTTCGTCATATTTGATATGACGCTCACGCTTCCATGATGCGCTTGAGGAGTATTCCATATCCTTCACGATGTCTATCCAACGACCAAGAAACAACCATATCACACATCGAAGTGAGAGGCTTGGTGGGGTCGAGCCTTGTCCCGAAGATCCTTGGGTTGCCCTTGTGGCCCAAGACACCTGCTTCAGTTTCGAGCCATTCCAGAAGCCTCCGTCCACGTGCTCCACATGTGTTTGATTGGGATATTTGCATCTAAACAAGCGATGCTTCTTCAAATTTCTTCTAGGTACAAAACACATGCGACACATGTTCTGATGAGGAAATTATGCAAAATACTTCGTCAGGTTCCTAATATTGCATTGATGGCCTCGTGCATGAAAAAGAAATTACATATAAGGACTTGCAACTTTATTTATTTACAGATATAGCCCTGAAGGGATCTATTTGTGATACTTTGTATGTTTTCTTTCAGTTTTGCCTCCGGATTGTTTTCCTAATACCTTTTTCATATAGACTTCAATTTAGTGATTTCAATTTCATTTGATGTTCATTTGATTATCTATCTTATGGCATATTTAAATCTCTAATTGAGTCATGAAATTTGAACAAGTAATTAGAGATACAATCTATGCATGCCTATTAATTTAAATGCCATTTATGTAATCCATTCATATCTTTAGCATCAATTTGATTTTGATTTTAATTCCACATATTGTCTAAGTCATTATGTTTTTTTAGGATCATGATTTATGTATAAAAACTTGTTTTGTGATTAATTTCATTTTGTTTCATAATGTTCACTTAATTAACTTGCATGAATCAAACCAAAATGCATTATGCTTCATTTGTCATATCTTGCATTATTTTGTCTCAGCTTGACCTAGATTACCTTATGACCACTTATTCTTTATATTAATAACTTAATCGATTGCATCGGGAACTTGTGTCCTTGAGTTCGAACCTAGATTTATCCATGTTTAAGTATAAATCGAGCCACTCCTCGTAGAGATCTCTCCTTGGTTATGACCGAATTGTATTTGGTCGTATTACAATGAACACTAATTAGAATAGATGGAATGCAATTTGTCAGATGGTGTCGTTGCTGGGGACATGACTTCCTTAATGTAATTAATTAGTTTTAGATAGTATGTTAAGTTGTTTTTTATATTAACGAGGTCAATCATTGTTTAAATATTAGCACTGCTTTATGTGATGTGTTAAGTTTTGTTATGTTAATTATATCTTTAATACATGTTCAATCACTTAACTTTTATGGTAGGGCCTACGATTATTGAGGTCGCTTGGGAGGTGTGGAGACAAGGAGTCAAGAGCTCCAGCTACGAGGAGATGTAGAAGAGAATTTACAAGGACATTAAAGAAATAATTAGCTTGCGTTGTATTTGTTATTTAATGTTGGGTATATATGTTGTATTTATTATCTTTACAGTGATTCTCGTTTGAGAAATCGTGGTTGTACATTAATACTATGGACTATTTTGTGTTGTATTGAGTCTGTTTAACCTCTAACCAAGGTGGGGCTCAACTTGAGTGTTCGAACTAGGATTAGGCATGTGGCTCTTCGAGCGTTTTACGTCATATTTTTATGTGTGCTCGATCGTAATTAGGACACACTAGCAATTAATCTCATGAGATTCAATTAGATGCACATAACATCTCCTTACTCATCCAAAATTAACTCGATTCTTTCCTGCTAATAGAAGCATGTTTAGGATGCAGTTTTTAAACTTGCATGCACATAATATAGATTTTTAATTCAGTATTGCAGTTGCATGGAGAGAGCTGGATGCACTATAAGTATTCCTTTCTATTGCATGCATTATGTATTCATTTGCATCATCTTTTCTCGATTCTCAATCTTGATTTATCACTTAGGAATTTAATGGAATCATGGTTGGATGGTAAATGTAAATGATTGCTTGCTCACATTTTAACTCTAGTGAAAACCTAAGCTTAAAATTGAGACTGATGATGCAAATTTGATCTTAATTAAATGGAGTAAAAATTGCATTGTCTCATCGGAGAGCAATCCCTACATTGATTGCAGGTATTATTATGCATATTGAGAGGTGAGGATGTATCCCTATGAAAACTCAACTTTTGTGAGGGTGTAATGTAGTCTACACAAGGCGAAATCTACACAGTTGCTAAGGCAACCGCTCATGAAAGTCAAATGATCAACAATTAACCCACAATAAGATAAAGTAAAGCAAAATAAAATGTGGAGTTAAAAATTATTATAACTCTATAAAAGATGTGTATAGGGGAAGCAACGTAGAGAGTCAAACACAAGGAGCAAGGGGAATAGACAACAAAAATTGGCAAATAGTCAACAATTATTTTTAGTGTTTTTATGAATTTTTTTATTTTTAGTGGGTTTTTAATTATTTATTTTTTTGGAATTTTGTTTTTACATAAATTTTATGTTTTTTTAATTTTAAAATTATTATATTTCTTTTTTAATTTTCTAATTTTTAGTTTTCTTTTTCTTATATATATAAATAAGTATAGAATATATAGATATAGTATATATTATATGGATAATAAATATACAAAATAAACAAAAAATTAGAAAAATATTCTAAAGTGCGATCCTTTTTATTTTTTTAAGGTTACTAAATATATTTTTGGGATTTTTAATAATAATAGTAATATTAACAATAATTTAAGTAAATATAGCTATATAAGTAGAATATGCTTTTATATTTATAGATATATCTATAAATACTAAAAAATAACATGATAGGGTATTTTGTCTTTTTATACGTTTTTCTCTGTTATTGGTATTTTTCTCAGAATTTTGAATAATTTTTTTAAAATTTTAATTGAATAAAAATGTCAAAACAATGACTTAAATTAATGGGCTGACTTATTTTGGATTTCAAAAAAGGAAAGTAGCTCAAAAATTTCCAAAACCAATTTCCTTATACAGTAAATATAAATAAAATACAAAAATAGAAAACACAATTTTTACGTTTTTAACAATTTTATATAATTTTTCTAGGATAGAAAGGTTTTGCTATTTTTGGGTTTTTCTTTTTATTTTTTTAATGATTTTCCTAATTTTTTAGACTTTTTTAAAACATTTTTCTAATTTATAGGTTTATAAGTGCAAACAGAGAATGCACGCAATGTTTTTAGATTTTTAAAATAGGAAATTAATTTTAAATGTCCTACGAAATATATATGTGATGAAATTTGATATAAGACACTTATACTGATTTTCCTATAATTTTTAAATGCAAAATGATATTTGTAATTCAAAGAATACACAAAAAAATGCAATACCGGCAAGGACCAATATGCAAATAAAAATAAATTAAAATGTAATCCAGAACCTATTTCCAAAGTCTAAGGGCCTCTACGTAATTTATACATGAATATTCAATTCATTCCATGCTAGTAGGGGTATAAATGCAATTTACAAAACACATTAGGGCATACATGCAATTATCGTAAAAGGTTTTGAACTGGAATGCAAAATTTTTGGATTTAATAATAACTCACAAGCTCAAGGGTGTCCATGCAAAAAGTCCACCACCTCACGTGTCTGGGCACATGAGGTGACGTGGCGAAGAAACTATGTGCAAATACAAGAATTACAAGGGGTTACTTGCAAAATAACCTAATGTTTTTACGTTACAGATGAAATTTTACGGATTACAAGTAAAATACAAAGATGTAGAGGTATAGGGAAAAATTACCCCCAAAGGCACTAGCCGACGGCTTAGATGCTTTCACTTAAACACATGGCGGTTGATGGACAACGGATACCCCTATGACGATGGATGGCTGAGATTAGATCTCAGCGGGTGGATCAATGGTCGAGGGCTTCTACATCTAACGGTTGCTATGCAATCTAGAGCTCCTCGTCGATCCAACAGCGGAGAGCAGGGGAGGAAGAACATGGAAGAATGTCTGTTCAAGCAAACTTAGATCCTCTCCCCTACACGACTCTAGCGATCTCTGACTTCGCGGTGAGGTGAAAAAGGCTCCTGACAGTTATGGGGTGCTCCTGGATGCTTCAGTGAGGTCCAAGGGTCATTGGAGTGAGCCCCGGAGGTCGAGGAAGAGTTGCAGCTCCAGGAAACTTGGTTGAACCAAAATTCGACACAAGATGGGTCTTTGTGCTCCAATACTTATAGAGTTAGCTCCAACAAAGAAAACTCAAGGTGTATGAGGTTTAATTGATCGGAAATGAGCAAAAATGAAGGTGGGCGAAGGCTCTCGGGTGTACGACGGAGGAGGAGAGCCGATTCCCTGATGTAGGGAGGATTGGGTTGAATAACGGTGTGTGGGGCATTCATAACTCTGTGACAAATGGGTCGAAGAACAGTCAGAAAACAATGAAGAAGGTCGCCTGAGCTTAGCTCCGACGAACTTTAAAATTTGATTTTTACGAACTAAAACACAAAAACAAGCAAAATTAAATCCTAAACTAGGCTATCTACTACGTTAGGAATAGAAAGAGCTAAAGAAACTAAGGTTCAACTTGAGAAGAAGGGAACCAAGGTGGTGCTCCGCCTAGCTACTCTGACGATGCTCCGATCTCCATCGACCAGCCTCTTCCTCCAGGCCAAGCGTTAGGGAGAAGAAGCCGTTGTCATCAGCGACCATGTGGACCAGGAAACTCGAGGATTTTGAAGTAGAAGTGGGATCAAAAATCAAAAGGTGGCCGATGACTTATTTCTATACACGGGGACTTTGACCGAGGCTACTAAACACCTCAACGATCCATCGATCGAGGTATTAATTCTGAGTGAAAGGGCATGGATTTACAAACAAAATTGCTAAAAGAATCAACCCAAAAAAAGTGCAAGGAGAAGTGGTAAAAATTTGAGGAAGATGGGAGGTTCGTGAGGCTACAAGACCTAGGGTTGTAGGGGGCTCAATTGACCAATGGGTCAACCAAGGCCGCAACCCGATTGGTCCACGTAAGCCATAACAGGACAAAACAGAAAATAAATTCAAAAAAATCTTTATTAATTTATGTAGTATTTTAATTAAATTTTTTTATTTTTACAAGATTTATGATAGGTTAATTTTACATCATAAGTATATTTACCTATATTTTACGTATTTTATTTTTATTTTGTATCTTAGATTTTATTATTATATCACATAATTTATATATTCCTAACTTATTTATATACACAAATATATATATATATATATGTGAATTGGAATGTTCACTTAAATAATTATAGGCATTAATTATATAGGTAGAAGTAAGTATAATTCATCTATGTATTATAGTTTACATATTTTTTTGGGGTAATTTTAATGGTTTTATTTTGGATTATTTATGTATATATATTATAAATAATATTTACAAAATTAAAAAAATATAAAATCATATAAAAATATAAGGAGTAAATAAAATGAATATTTTATTCAGGTATAATGTACAATAGGGTTCCAAAATCTAACTTTTGCATCTTAACTCCAAATTGAAAGTACCTAATTAAAAGTTATAAATAATTAAAGATGATTTTGGTGAATTTTGAGTTCATATGGAGAAGATACAAGTTTGTAAAGTTTGGATTTTTTTATTCAAAGTGTAGAAGGCACATTGTACATTATTTTTATGTTAAATAAATATTGTATTTTCCTATATATTTTTATATATAACTTTCGTGTACTAGTTTTTTGATTTGACATATACATAATAAAGAATAAAGTAGGTCCTAAAATAGACTTACTGGTGAAAAGAAAACGAGGGTTTTATTGTATTTTTGGCCCTTAAATCCCCCTACTTTATTCCTTGTCGACCTAGTCATCATGATGCCTAGGTCTCATGTTTAGGGTCATTCAACACCTTTGGTATTTCATTTCTTTTTCTTTTCTTTTCTTTATTCTTTTATTTTGGCTTTAAATGTTGTATTTTATAAAATATTTAGACAATAAATAGCGAAGGTTATTTTATGCAAAATAGTGATATATACATGCAATTAGCTATGGTTAAAAGGCCAAAATGAAAAAATAAAGATGATGAAATGGAGATTCATCACCACCATATACTTTCCTTTTCTTGTCCCTAGAAAACACTTATGCCTATAAGTGCTGAAAAGAAAGTAAAGAAAAGAAAAGGAAATAATTTGGATTGATTTTAACTTTTAAACATGTCTTCATAAAATCAAAGTTCAGAGCTTAGTCGGATCTTTAGACTTTTGGTTTGGTCGGAACCTTATTGGAAAATGGACTTGAAACACAACAACCTCTAAGAACCACAGAACTTTGCTCAAGTCTCCTCAAAAGCCATGTCAGAACAAGTCGACGTCATACGCAGTCCCTTATGCTTGTTAGTCTATCTTGTACAGTATCAGTGATATGTAGCTCCTCTCGGCTGAAGTGGTAAAAGTTAGTCTTGTCCAACATGGTGACCCCAATTCCTTAATCCATCAACTTTTTCCTTGAGAAGCGGAGTATTGCCTTCTAAGTTCAAGTACATCCAGCTCAAGAAGAGGAATAGAGAAGAGAATGGATGGTAGCCAGTGTAGCTACCTATCCTAGGATGCTTGACCAGTGTATCCAAGTCATCCGGCTGCAGGCTCACATGGATCTTTTACTTGAAGATCATTCTTTCTTATTGACTATATCTACAAACATACTCCTAATAGGAATTTATTTTTCCTAGATTCTTGCCCATCTTTTTTTGGAGTTTTTGATTTTGCATATTTTTTTGATATTATATACAACAGCATTTACATAAGGACTTTTTCCTCTTGAGCCAGTAGACTATCCCTCTTTTGAAGCATTATTGCGACCCACAGACTTTTGTCTTTAGAACTTGTACTAGATCGAGATGGGGTACAATGGACATAAATGTGTGACTTCCGATATTTCCATTATCTTGTGTCTCATACCGATAAATCCAGCCCTCTACCACTTCAACTGAGTGACCAAAGTGTAAGGTGCATGGGTGAAAGTTATGTCACTATCGGCAAGAGTCATGCATGTGTTCTGAAATATTGTACTTAGGTAGTCAAGACGACATGGAACCAAGTCTCATGGTCTCAAAGAATTTATACAAGTAGACCATAAGTATCTCAATTCCAGTTGCTTGAAGGTTGATATTAATAAGTGGATTATGGTCCAACTAATCTCCAATCATCGAATTTTATTTAGACTAGTGCAAATATCAACATCAATCCGAAAAATGCAAATGTTATGCACAATGCAAGGAAAATATTTTTGTTATGCGATTTTCTAGTTTTAAACTTTTTATTGATTTTTGGGAAAAGTTTTGTAGATTTTTATGCAGGTTTTTGATAAGATTTTGCAAATGTTTTGGATTTTTGAATTTGAAAATTTTTATATTTTTCAACAAGGTTAGTGAAAGGAATATGTACAATTATTTACAAGGGAGCACATCTATATTTACAAGGATGGTAGTGTAGATGAATTTTATACAATGGGTTTTATAGGTTGAGTGTTAATCAGTATTTATAAGATTTATATATAGGTTTTATACATTGTTGTTGGACATTTATTTGAGTTATTATTTAGACAAGCTTTTCAAAACATTTTTGAAAATATTTTCGCAAACATTATGAAAACTTATTTTTGCAAATAATTTTGACAAACAATTTTACAAGCATTTACAAGCTTAGAAAATCACTTTGCAAATTTTTTCCAAACTGTTTATGTAGATTTTTTTCAGAAGATTTTTGCAACCATTTTTCATATCATTTGCAAGAGAATTTTCAAAAGAATTTATTTTCACAAATAATTATTTTTCAAACAACAGATTTTTACAGAGGTTTCAAAATATTTTACAAGAGTTTTTCAAACAGTTTTCCAAAAGATTTCTTAAATAATTTTTCAACCATTTTTCATATCATTTTGCAAAACATTTTTAACCACTTTATTACAAGTGTTTTCAAAGAATTTAGGTGTGTTTCATTAATTAGCCACAATACAAAAGTATGAGTTATGAATAAAGTATATACATCGTATATACGACCCCTCTATACATAGCTTGAGTTATATTCTCATAGATCAGAGAGAAAAAGAAACACATAACTCGTATTAAGTATAGAACAATCTATACTATAATGACTAAAGAATCAAGGAATGATAAGTTGACCATCCCCCTATACTTAGGATGAAATAATCCTAAATATAGAAAGACTATACACAAGGCGGAGAGACTCGAGGGTGGGAATTTACGAAATCATCGGCTCAGCCTATCCTCCCCTATACTTAGGGTAACATATCCCTAAGTATAACATGATATCAAAACTTGAGGGGTCAGGTGAGGGATCTTCGGAAATGAATAACTTGGGGTGCTCACCCCCCATACTTAGGATAAAGTACGTCCTAAGTATAACAATGATGAACTGTGTAAACACCTTTTCAGAAGAATTGGAAAAATGAAAAGGAAAAGAAAGAAAGAAGAAAACAAGAAAAAAAATTATTTTTGTGCTTTTTCAGCTTTATGTATCTGATCCTTCAACATCTAAGAGTTCGTCTTGAAACACAACTTCGATAGAATTGACAACGGAGAGGAATGTGTCATGCTCTAAATACGTCTTCAGCAACTGTTCGTTGACTACAAATGGTTGTGCCTCAGATGACAATTTGGATATCAATAAACTCATGTTGTCATGCACAGTTTTCACTATGAATGGCCCAGTCCATTTGCTTTTCAGTTTTCCTGGGAAAATCTTCAACTTTACATCAAATAGCCACACCTTCTGTCCAGGTTCGAAAGTCTTCTGGCGGATATGTTTGTCATACCATTTCTTGACTTTCTCCCTGTACATGAGGTTGGTATCGTATGCATAGTCTTGAAACTTTTGTAAATGGTTAAGACCAACTTTACGATTCTTTCCAGCTTGCTACAAATCAAGGTTGCACATGTTTAATGCCCACAAGGATTCATGAATTAGTTCCACGGGCAAGTGGCATGTCTTGCCATAGATAAAGCGATAGGGAGACATGTTGAGAGGAAACTTCTATGTCGTGCGGTATGCCCAAAGAACTGAATCAAGTAGCTGTGACCAATTCTTATAGTATTGAGATATAAGCTCCGACAATATGGTTTTGATCTCCCTATTCGAGCATTCTACCAAGCTATTTGACTGAGGGTGGTACGACGCTGCAACACGATGTTCGATGCCATATTTTTTGGTCAACTTCTTGACCTCTTTGTTGGTAAAGTGGTTTCCACTGTCAGAAATGAGAATCTTTGGTATCTCAAATCGTGAAATGATGTTATCTTTAGGAAGCAACAGACTGTGCAGTTGTTTGTGGTTCGGGCGGGGATTGGCTCCACCCATCTACTCACATTATCGACAGCGAGGAGGATGTATTAAAAGCCCTAGCTATTGGGGAATGGACCCATGAAGTTAGTGCCCCAGCTGTCGAAGATGTTGGATATCTAAATGTACTTCAGAGGCATTGTATCTCTCATACTATTGTTTCTGACCATTCTCTGACAGTCATTGCATTTTTTCACATAATCTATTGCATCCTTGAATAGAGTAGGCCGTATATTGAAGAACTTTTGTTGTCATCCTCTTTACAAAATGGTGTCCACCAGCTTCGAGCTTGTGATAGTGGTCTAGAACATCCATGATCTCCTCCTGAGGTGCGCACCTCCTCCAGATGCAATCTACGCCCTCTCTGAATAGATGTGGATCCTCCCACTGGTAGAAGTGAATGTCTGCCAAAAATTTATCAAGTTTGATTTTCATCCAGTTAGGTGGAGTCTTCTTAGAGACAAGATAATTCATGATATCAACGTATCAGAGAGAGGATATAGATAAGATTGCGTCATTTGGAAAGGTTTCTGTTATAGGAATGGAGTTTTGTTCAAGAGGCTCTATTTCAACAATTCTGGAAAGATGATCTGGCACCACATTCTTGACGCCCAATTTATCAGGTCGAACTCTTGGAGTAGAGGAATCCAACGAATTAGATGAGTCTTAGCGTCTTTCTTGCTTTGTAGGTATTTGATGGCAAAATGGTAAGTGCAGATAGTCACCTTTGATCTAAGGAGGTGTGATATGAACTTCTCTAGTGCAAACACTATGGATAGATGTTCTTTCTATGTTACTGTGTAGTTTTTCTGGGCTTCATCAAGTGTTCTGCTAGCATAATGAATCACAAATGGCAGTCCATCTCATCTTTGACCTAAAACAACACCAATTATGAAGTTTGATGCATCCGTCATGATCTCAAAGGGGAGAGACCAATCTAGCGGCTATAGGATAGGAGCATGTGTGATTCGATACTTCAATAGATTGAAGGACTGGAGGACCCGATCGTCGACCATAAAACCAGCCTCCTTGCAATGCAACTCGATCAACGGTCAAGCAACTTGCTGAAGTCTTTAATAAATCTGTAATAAAAATCAGTGTGCTCCTAAAACAATCAAACCTACTTGAGATTTTTGGGTGGCTCAAGTTAGGAGATAACATCCACCTTGGCTGGGTCAACCTCCATGCCATGCTTGGAGAAGACGTGACCTAGCACTATTCCTTCAGTCACAATGAAGTGACTCTTCTCCAATGAGAGTACTAGGTTGACCTCACAACATCTTTTCAATACTTAGTTAAATCATCCAAGGCATTGATCAAAGTTGTCTCCATAGATGAGAAGTCATCCATGAATATTTCGACAAAACTACCTACCATATAAGCAAAAACCGCAAACATGCATCTCTGGAAAGTAATTGGTGCATTGCACAAACCACAGGGCATATGGCAGAAGGCGTGTATTCCAAATGGACAGGTGAATACGGTTTTCTCTTGATCCTCTAGTGCAATGGCAACTTGATTGTACCCAAAGTAGCTGTCCAAGAAGCAGAAGTATTCCTTCGTGGCTAGTCTTTCGACTATCTGGTTGATGAAGTGCAATGAGAGTTATCCTTCTTAGTTGCAAGATTCAAGCATCGGTAATCCACAAAAACGCACCATGAAGTCGGCACTTGGGTCGAAATCTCCTCTCCTTTATCATTGCTGGTAATAGAGATCCCTGATTTCTGGGCACTACATGTAAGGGACTCACTCATTTATTGTCGGATATGGGATAGATAAATCCCGCATCACATCATTTCGTTATTTCTTTCATGACACCTCCAACAGATTTGAATTTAATCTTCTCTAGAATTCACGGGAGGGTTTGCTATCTTCTTCGAGATAGATGTGATGCGATCACAATGACAGATTTATCACATGGAGATCCATAATATTCCAGCTAATTGCCTTGTGGTTTCTTTCAAGATCCTCAAGCAGACGAGATTCTTGTTCTTCGGTCAAATGAGAATCGATGATGACCAGATGCATATCTGGCTCACCCACAAGGAAGGCATATTTCATGTAGGAGGGTAAAGTCTTCAACTCTGGGGGAGAAAGAATCGGCTTCATGGTGACTTCAGAAATTGAGGCAGGTGTCTGCTCTTTCAACTGTATATTGTCCACCATTTTACCTTCAAATTCAGAATTCAGAATATCACACATATCTGTAACAATTTCATCCTACTCAGATGAGGATGGATGTTCAAAAATCTCATATTGACCATCAGCAAACCTCTCTTTATCAAAGACATCAAGAAATTCAACTGCACTTTCCAGACCCTCCTCGGGAGAGAGGAACGCATGTGTATCATTGTTGTCCATGAAAAAATCTATATCTTGGATTTCACTCAGAAAATCGCAGTCTTCTTTGCCAATTGGATAAAGCACTCTCACATCATATCCCAACTCCACTGGTTTTAATTCATGAACTGTCCATTCAGAACTTTAGTACTGTTGGGGCGGAATGTAATCTTTGTAATACCATAGTATACCATTGCCTCAACCATTCAAAGGAATGACCGATCGAGGATAATTGAAGTGTGGAGCATAGTGTAGAGGTGTCCATATCAAGGACAATGAAATCTACAAGAAGATGCATGCCTTGGACGGTGACAATGATGCCCTCTATCATACCCATGGGACGCTTGATAGATCTGTCAGCAAACTGCATAATCATCTTTGTTGGTTAGTGTGGTCCTACTCCAAATTCCTTGAGTAGGAAGGAAGGCAAAAGATTGATCAAGGATCCACTGTTGAGCAATGTTAGCTCGAACTCTTGGTAAAAATTTCGGCATCGGATGAGAGGTTCTCCCTTGTCTTTCTATTTTTACGGGAGGTTGTTGATGGCATTTACTGCATCTGTGGTCAGGACGTGCATCTCTGGTTTTTCTTCTTGTGGCTCAAATGCTTTCTTGTACATGCCTCTTTGAGTCCCCATTTTACGGGCATATACTCCATGGCTTTCAATAATGGTATTTCTAGAATCAAAGTTTGCAAAAAATTTACAACCTCAAAATAAGACAAACATTTTTCATTTTTTATAGGATTTGTTTTGATTGCTTGAGAAAAAGGAAAACATCAGAAGATAGTGTATTTAGCAAAAATATGTCCATATCTTTGTGTACAGGTAGATGGCAAAAAAGTGAAAATTTCTCTACATGTTGTAGACCAAAAAATGGTGTAATATTGGATCCTTAAGTGGGTGTTGGTTCGGCTGCTGAAGCAGACTTCTCCATCACGGGCACGACTTCACCTTGACTGCTGCAATTTTTGGTGTTTTTGAGTTTTCTTCATTTTTTGTCTTTTTGGTGTGGGTGGTGTTTTCCATCCTAAAAATATCTGGCCCCATCAGCTGGATGGGTTGAAGATTCTCCATCAATTGCTTTTCTCTTTTACTTCGTAGTTGCTGGTAGCTTGATTGTCCTACCGCTCCTAAGAGTTACAACATTAGATAAAACAATATCATTTCTGCCTGATTCGAGTTGAACACTGCAAACTACCTTATCCTTGTGATGGATTTTTTGGATTTGCTTCAATCTGGGTTGGGATGACAGTCTTCACGGTTGTCAGGTGATGAGCGCTCCGAGCGACTAAGGTTAAGTGATATCAAAGGTCGTTATGACCTCAACCACTCAGACTGGGCTCAACAAGGAAAATAGACCACCAACTAAGGAAATCAAGCAATTAAAATGAAGCAAGCGATCTTGCTAGTTTATTTTACCTGGTATAGCTACCAGGGTCAATCACAAGGAGCACGGGATGGCAAGTCTACGAAGTAGTCGGGAAACCAAGAAAGAAAAGAGATTGGTGGTTTTTAATTTTTCAATTTTTTTTGATTTTTATAATGAGAAAAAGAATAAAGAAAAATAAAAAATCAACACTCAACCAATTATTTAGGGGTCCAAAAACACTCAAAAATTCAAAATAAAATTGTTTTTGTGTTTTTAAAATTTTAAAGTGTTTTTGCGAATTTTCTGGGGGTTTTCGGATTTTTAATTAATTTTCTAAAAATAAAAGAAGATCAAAAACAGTAAGCAATGTACACCTGGGATATAAAGGCAAATTAAAAAAATTAAAAATGCTTGTAAACTCCCAGCAGTAATTTTATGTGAAACTACAAATGATAATCTACCTATATAAAAAAGAAAACATATTTTTTTTATTTTTTATAAATTTTAAATGATTTCTATAGATTTTTACTCTTTTTCAGTTTTTAAGAGTTTTATAAATGGGAATGAATGAAAATTGCATAACAATTTGAACAACACAAAAGAAGCAACTAGAAATTTTTGTGGAAAATTTTCAAGATATTTTTATATTTTTAGTTGATTTTTCAAGACAGATAGGGACACTTTTTAAGGTTTTTGAATTTTTAAAAATAATAAATGAAATCAGAACACAACCCAAAAATCATCAAAATTCCTACACAGTAGCAGGGGCTACGTGTCAAAATTTCAAGATTTTTGGAGCAATTTTTCTATTTATTTAATTAAAAACAAAACTCACAGCTCACAGGGACCAAAATGCAAATAACTTATGTTCTGGGACCAATCAGTAACACACACTAAAAACCTAGGGCCCAAACTGCAATTTCTCCATTAATATCTACACATGTCGTAAATCAACACTCACAGGGGATATTTGCAAATATTAAAAGTAAACATTCAATCCATAAAAGAAAATAAGTTCAAGGGAAACAATGCAAATAGCCAAAAAAGACACGTGACGAAGCACATGGTTCCACACAAGCAGGACTAAAATGTAAATACGAGAAACTACAGGGAGTGGAATGCAAAAAGGTTCAACTGTAATTTTATTTTACAGACTAAAATATAAACTAAAATAAATGTAGGGAAAATTGAGCAATATACCCATGGAGGCACGTGAGTGGGTCGTGGTGTGACAGGTGTCATCCGTTGATTGGGCATGAATGGGCGGCTCCTGATGCGTCAAGTGTCAGATCTGACGGCTAACTGCTGGTCGGGGACGTGGCTGGTACGGGACCGTTAGATCTGACACCTAACGGTCTGACACCTCGAGTGGATGTATGGCCAGGATGACGTCTAGATGATGGGGACTATCCAACGACAGAGAAGACCTCTGGAAGAACTAAGCCTGGGAGACTTTCGTCGGACCCAAGGATCAAATCATGGGCTCTGATGAAAGATCTGAAGGCACCGGTGGAGTCGTGGGCCTCTTCCGCGTCGGATGGCCGGCTTTGATGGAGCAACTGACGGTCGGATGATCGTGACGATGACTGGGACCTGGGGGCACTTCGACGAAGGTGGTAGAGGATGTTCTGGATGGTCTCCGCGTGCATCAAGGCCTGCATGAGAAAGCTCTAACTCGGAGTGATACTCCAGTCGGGGTTATTAGGTCTAAAAAATCGAGAAGCGACGGTGTATGGGGGGTGGGTCTTCGGCGAAGATGATAGAGGAGACCGATCTCCTAATCTCTCAACGTAATGATCGACGGTCAGGGTGATTAGGATGCGAAAGAAGATGGAGGGCGAATGTAGGTGTCGATCTGAGCGGATGAGTGATAGTAACAAGGCTCCGACCGGCTGGTCGGAGCTGGCAGAGCAACGTCGGCATGCAAATGAAATATTTAGTGAACAACGGAACTAGGAACGATCGAATGGTTACCTGAAGGTCCGAATGAGATCCTGAGCTCCAGAGGAGGTGGATGGCGGGGTTGTGGCCTCGACCACGTTGCGGTTGGTGAAGGAGGCTCCTCGCGGCGGTTCTCTGGCAACGACAGTTGAGCTGCGGCTACACAACACCTGTCTGAGCACCAAAGGTGGCCTCCGACGGCTGTCACTACGATGGAGGTATCTAAGACATCAGAAAGGGGTGTGGCATGAGCTGGGGAGACGAGTGAAGCATTTATAGGGCAGTCCCGGTAGTCGGAAGATTCGAATCAAAGTGCGCGAACCGAGGGGTTGATCCCTAAAGGAATCAACGGGCGAGGATCGTGGATCTCCCCTGGATAATCGAAGCCTCAAAATGAAGAAGATGGTGGTCTGATCGGGTCTGGATAATTAGGTGAAAAGTGTACAGAAACCGGATCTGACCGAAGGAATGTCCAGGGGGCAGTTGACCGGGGTCAATAATCTGCTCTGGACCAATCAGGTGCGGCAGGGGAAGATGACAAAATAGACTAGACGACAAAATAGTAGAAAATTCAAAAATAAATAGATAAAAAATAATAAATTATTTTAAATTAAAAAATAAATAAAATGAAAATTTATTCTTATTTTCCGAGGGATTTTTCTATGATTTTTATTTATTTTATGAAAAATAAATTATGGTATATACAGTATAATGTATTAGATACAAGCATAAAATACCTCTGTATTTTGTACAGTTATTTTTAATTTGATATTTTTATACAAATACCCCAATTTTTATTTTATTTATTTACAACATAATTTTTTGAGTATAAAATTATTTTTATTTTATTTTTATTATTTATTTAAAAGTATAAATTAATTAGGGAAAGATACACCTATACATGTATTATATACAAGGTGAGAGAGAGAAAGAATTTTATTCTAATTTTATTTTTATTTTATTTTTCTAATTTTTGTTTTATTTTTAGAAATATATACAAGGAGATAAAAATACCTTTTTATTTTTTTTTGAAGAAATAAATTATATTCATAGATGGTATATATGTACAAAGTAGAGTGGCCCTATCTATCTCTACTTATTTTATTTGGCGATCAGGCCAATGCTTGGCCCTCTCTTGGGTTTGGGTCACTCAATATTTATTCTAAATTTTTCCTTCTTTTTCTTTTATTCTTTATTCTTTTATTTTTGCACAAATACATGCTAATTTTGATATATTAACACATGCGTGTTTATTGCTAAATTATTGTATTTACAACTATTTACATGATGCTTTACCAAGATAATTAGCTAAAATAAAATAATAAAGAGTGATGAATGAGGCTTAATCACCCCACTATACTTTACTTTTGCTAGTCCCTTAGCAAACACTTATTTGAAAAAAGAAATGAAAAGAAAAAGAAAAAGTAGGAGAATCAAGGTTGATTATTAAACATGCCTTCATTAAATTGAAGTATGGAGCTCAGTCAGACCTTTGGATTATTAGTTTGTCGGAACCTTATTTGGACTTAGGTTTAATACTTAACAGCCTCTAAGTTCCACCAATCTATGGTCAAGACTCCTCAACAACTAGATCAGAACAAGTCTACATACACAAACTCTAATGACCATGAATCTTTTCTTGTACTGTGTAAGTGATATGTAGCTCCCCACCTCAGAAATGGCAAAGTCACAGCCTCCCTTTACAAGGTAACTCTAATGCCCCAGTCTGGCAGCTCTTTCCTCGAGGAGCGATGTATTCCCTTCTAAGTTCAAGTGCAACCAGCTCAAGAAGAGGAGGAAGAAGAGAATGGACCATGACCAGTGTAGCCATGTATCCTAGGGAACCCAACCAGTGTAGCTAAGTATCCCTGTTGCAAGCTTCATGCAATGGTAATGGGTAACATAAGCTTTGCTTTATTTGTCTATATACACTCTGGTGGGTATTTCATTTTCTATCAGACCCACCACTTTTTTGGATTTTTTCTGTCTTTTGCACATTATTTTTCGATGTGCATATGTACAACAGATTTACATGGTGAATCATATATACATAAGGAGTTTTTCCTCTTGAACCAGTAGACTATTACTCTTTTGAAGCACTATTGCAACCCACAACTCCTGTCCTTAGACCTCAATGTTGCCAGACCAAGTTGAGACGAACTTCCTTCACTAAAAGAAGACGAGAGGTTCAGCCTAGAAGTACTACCCTTGCATGCTACCCCAAGCTAAAGAAGACTGCCTCCTCACCACCTCATCCGTAGAGAGCTATGTATAAGGTGCTAGTGCAAGTAAAACCATTGTCTGTGAGAGTCATGTGTGTGATGTTAAGTGTTCTACTTAGGCTCATCAAGATGGCATATGATCATAGCCTAGTGGACTCAAAGAATTAAGTCCCAAATGGACCTTAAAAGTCTTAATCCTAAGCCCTATAAGGTTCCTCTTAGAATTAAGTGGATTAAGGTCTTAACCAAGCTCCATTTTCAAATTTAATTCAAGACTAGTTTAAATGTCAACTACGATTCAAAAAAACTATACAAGTATATACAAAAATATTTTTATGCAACTTTTGAAACTATGCAAAAATTTTTGAAAAATGTTTGAATGAATGAAAACATGGATGCAAAAGTTTTGCAAAATATTTACACACATTAACAAAGGTTTTTGCAAACTTTTTATTTTTCAAACATTTTAGAAACATTTCGTACTAATTTTGATATCAAAATATTTACAAACTTTTTACACACAAAACTTTTTACACACAAAACTCATTTACAAACATTTGTACAAAAATAATTTTATAAATAGCTATGTATGTACAAGAAAGAATTTTATGTACAAGAAAATTTTTTAAATTTTTATGGTTTTTAAGATAAAGGGTTTTAGCCATTTTATTTATTAACACACTCACACAAAGTATGAGTTATGGCTAAAGTATATATGAAATATATACGACACCCCCTATACTTAGCTCGAACAATGTCCTCAAAGTGGATCAAGAGCGATGAAGAAGACATAACGCGTGCTTAGTATAGGGAAGTGAAAAGGAATGCTATACTACAATGACGAACCAAAGAATAGAATGGAAAAGTATGTCGGTGTTCCCCCCTATACATAGGATCAAGAAATCCTATGTATAGTAGACTGTACATAAAGGGAAATCCGAGTGGAAGAATGTACATGATCTACCTCCCCTATACTTAGGGTAAAATATCCTTAAGTATAGGCAGCAAAATAGAGGTAAAAAGAATCAAAAGAGAAATCAAAAGTCTGACACCCCCCCATACTTAGGGCAAAGTGCACCCTAAGTATAGCATAATCATAAGATGCGAATGGGGTGTTGGACTGAAGAATGGTACGATATGAACATCTGGGTCTATACAAGGCGGAAGATAGTGATAATCAGGCATGAGATGCAATAGATGTGAATAAAAAACCACATCTCACACAAAATGAATAGGGGCAACGTCAATGACCAGTGGCTCATGATCTAGATATGGTTTGAGCCGCTGCCCGTTAACACGAAAGGTAGAATCAGATGACATTTCGGATATGTCAATGCTCCCATTGTCTGTACCTTTGGACTAGGTATGGTCCCTTCCACTTGCTCTGCAACTTCCCTGGAAATAATCTAATCCTAGCATCGAACAAGCATACTCTCTGATCTGTCTCAAATTGTTTGTGGCTGATATGAGAATCATGCCACTCTTTCACTCTCTCCTTGTATTGTAGGTTGCTCGAAAAGGTTGCATCTCGAAGCTCCTCCAGGGCTGCCAATTCTACCCTCCTCTGATCTCCTACACTCACTGGATCCAATAGTATGTCTATGATAGCCCAAAGTGACTTATGCCTAATCTCAATAGGTAAATGGCAGGGCTTGCCATAAACGAGGTGAAAGGGAGATGTACCCAAAGGAGTCTTGAAGGAAGTCCGATATGCCCACAAGACCGAGTCCAAAAGCTATGATAAATCCTTTCGATCAGGGCGGACTACCTTCTGCAATATAGTCTTGATCTCCCGGTTCGACACTTCAGCAAGACCATTGGTCTAAGGATGATATGGAGTGGCAACTCGATGGTCAATGCTGAACTCGCTAGCAAGGTCCTTTACCTTGTCGTTGACGAAATGAGACCCCCCGTCAGATATCAACACTCTAGGCACCCCGAACCGTGAAATGATATTTTTCTTCAAAAATCTGCATACAGTCCTAGCATCTGCGGTTCGGGTGGGGATGGCCTCAACCCAATGACTAACATAATCAACGGCTAATAGAATGTACTCGAATCCCTGACTCTTAGGGAATGGACCCATGAAATCGATGCCCCATGCGTCAAAAACCTCACAGAAGTGAATGGGCTGCATCGGCATCATATCACGTTGTCCACAAGTGCCCATCCTCTAACAGTCAGTACACCTCTTCACGAATTCATCAGAATCCTTGAAGAGGGTAGGCCACCATAGGACAGATTGGAGCACTTTCTGTGTCGTTCTCCTACTAGAGTGATGTCCCCCTGCCTCAATCTTGTGGCAGTAAGTGAGGACGCTATGGTGCTCCTCCTGAGGAATGCACCGATGCCAAACGCTATCCCCTCCTTCATGATAAAGGACGGGATCCTCCCTATGGTAGAACGTGGCCTTCGCGAGGAAGGTCTCAAGTCGCTGCCTGGGCCAACCTTGTGGAACTTTCTTGGCAATAAGATAGTTCACAATGTCAGTGTATCACGAAGCGAGGCGATAGAAAGGATCGCCTCATCTGGGAAGGTCTCAGAAATAAGATCAGTCTGCTCAGATTCCTCAAGATGCTCTAATTGGGAGAGATGATCCGCCACCACTGATGAATCCATGATTCATTAACTTTTCTGTTGCATTTTGTCTTGAAACCCTTAACAAATACATTCATTAATTTCTACATTTTATCCAAATTCTATTAATGAATAAAAATGCACTTTTATGCATCAAAAACATGTAAATAAATAAGGAATAAAAAAATAAAGAAAAGAAAAGAAGGCAGATTGTAGATATGTATATATGTACAATATGACTCTGATAATATAAATGTAACTGAAAGATATATTTATATAACCTAACCCCCGAGACCAAGTCAATATGGATTGGTCGACAAAACAACAAGTAGGGGGAGATAAGAAAAGAAAACCATAAAAAAATAATAAAAGAATACTCCACACATTATTCCCTATTTATCAAATAATTATCAAATCTTCATTAATTTCTAATTAATTCATATGAACATATTTTTCAGCAAACTCTTTTCCTAATTATTTCTAAAAATGCATATAAAAATATAAAAATAAATAAAGAATATTATCTTGTATATATGCCAAGAAATCCAACTTTTAAATTGTCAAAATCTCAACTTCCGGACATCATAACTTCCTCATACGAACTCCAATTTCACTCTACTCACCTTTAAAGTTCATAAAATAATATTCTCTAATTAATAGATATGGTTTCATTAAAATCGGAGTCCGTTTGCAAAAAGCCGGTTTTGGGACCTAATGACAAAGAGGTTTCTGGGCTATTTATTTTATTTATAACAAATTATTAATAGTTTTATTAATTTTATAACTTCTAATTATTTTTATGATATTGTATTTTCATCATGATTTATTTCAGAATTTTTGGAGCTTATTTATTATTTTAATAAAATCTAAAACCCTAATTTATAGATGAAATTAAACTATCTAAACTATACCTGTATTTATTAATATATCTAAATTATATTAAAATCCACAAATATTTATAAAGACATTTTTTATTATTCTAATAATTACAAAAATATAAAAATAATAATTAATTATTTATTTATTGAATTAAAAATTCAATACATATTTATTAAGTATTATTTATACTTATTTATTAATATAATATTTATATTTCAAATATTATTGATTATTTACGAAAATTAATTATATCATAATTTAGATAATTTAATTTTCTATATTTTTCATTTATACCTACTTAAAATAATGTCATTTAGTATTTATTATAAAATTTATAAGTAATTTGCATATCTGGCCAACTAGGTGCTGACACGTGTCAGCACCAGGCTCTTCTTCTTCAAAGAAGCCGGTATAGAGTTTGTTCGACCCGACCGTTTTCAACTAATTCGCCAGCTCGACTTCTAACTCCCTTGATCGATCTAAGCCATCCATTGATTTCCCCTAACAAACCTCATGCACGCCGGCCACTGGATCTACCCTAGAGCTTCACTAATCCGTCTATAAAAGGTCATGAAGTTGGTTCAAACAAGTAAGCTCTCTCCAGCTATCTGCAAGCTCCCACTTCCAGAACCAAACCTTCCACTTCCAAGCCTCGTGCCGGCCAACTCCGGTGGTGACAACGCCAGACCGCCGCCTGGCGTGGAAGAAGGACGTCGGAGGAGAAGCTCTAAGGTGCTCTTACGCCTTGCATCGCCGCCTTGCACTGCGTCAAGCTCCGGGAAGGCGTCCCGTCGAGCTATCACCAGAAGGTCTTATACCTTCTACTCCCCAGGTAATCCATCCATCTTTCATCTTTTATTTCTCGAGTAGTGTGCCATGATTAGCATAAATAAGTGTGTCATTAGCGAGTTTAATCATCTATCTTAGACGCCACATCTTAGATTCATTGCAACCCAATCAAAACAATCCCAAAGATCATCTTCTTCCTTTCCATTCACATGTCGTTCTACATTAAGTCTGGAAACACTATATTTTCTCTTGCAATTCTTAATCATTTAGTCGATTTCTTCGCAAATAGAGCATATACAATCATTAATTGCAGGGTTATCTTCAATCTGGAGCGATATCAGAGCGAGTGGAGCTTCCAAATGCAAGGAATCATTCACTCAAAGAAGGTGTTACCTCACGCAGTAGCTCCAGGATCAGAGGAACTGCCATCTTCATCAGCCTTTTCCCGCCGATCGCGACCACCTCCGACCAACTTCACCCGCAGGCCAGCTCGAGGGGTGAAGGAGTCACCCCTTTGGCCTTGCCGGAGGCCCCAGATAGTCATCTACTGCCGGCGATAAATCAGAGAAGAAGGTGCTTCATCATTCGCGCGAACATGCCTAAAGAACACCAAGAACGCCAGACGCTACAGTCTGGCGTCGTGTCCAGAACGCACGCTCCAGATCGTGCAACTGCTTCTAATCCTGACTGTCAGATCTGAAGGGGTAGGAAAATTGCTTCATAAGCCCAGCCAGCTCTTGAAATCCATACACGCCTCCAGAGTTTCCAGAAATTAGAATTAGGTCCCTACATGGGGACCTAATTGTAATTCTTTTATTTTCTTTTCAGTTATTCCCTACAGGGACCTTTCTCTAATAAAAAAAATATACTTTCTTTGTAATTAGGCCCCTGGCTTGTAGGGGCCATTTGGACCTCGTGTTTTTCACATTTTTCCGTGATATTTCTAGGGTAGCTCGATAACTACACAAGCTATTTTTCGAACATTTTTCCTGTATTTTTCGTCGCTTTATTTTGTGGTTTTGATTTTTGTTTTCTTGAGTTTGTTTTGAGCCAAATTTGTTTTCAGTTTCTTTCCTTGTAAAATAAAGAATAAAAGAAGATTTTGTTGGAATTATTTCCTTGGCTCGAAAACCATGGTTTAAACATTCTGCTTCCTTGAGTTCGACCCAGGCACACTCACGTGGTTAAATTAGTAGTGAACGATAAAATAGAATTTTTTTCTCCTATTCTTATCGTAATTTTTGTTTGATTCAACGTTATTCCCTCTTTCTTGCGGTTATATCTCTCTCTGTCTCTACAACCGACAGACAAACCGCAGGGTCGGGACCACGTTATCAAAATGGCGGCGTTACCGAGGAAGCTTTGTTTTTACAATGATTTTTGAACTGCTTTTCTCTATTAATCTTGATTTTACTAATTTTATTTTCTTTCGGTTTATTTACGATTTTTCTTCGGTGTTTACGGTTTTTCGTGTGCCTTTCCAATTTTTATTTATGGCTTTATTGGTGTATTGTCTTTCCTTAACAAATCTCTGCAGTGCCTGCAGGTTCAACCGGCTTTCTCGAAAGCCGCAAAACTGTTGAAAGTGCAGAGACCGAGATTCTCGATTGCTAAGGGCAGGGTTAGTTAGGGTTCGAGTTGTATTTCTTTTCTTTTATTCTTGTAAAAAAAGGGCACTTGCTTGTATTTTTGTTTTCTTAGAAAGGGGCCCCATAAGGGCATCCCAACTTGTACCTCCCATCCCATTTTTCTCGGGGTCTGATTCGCCGGGTGCCGTGCAGTCGAGGGATCAGGGCGCCCACCATGATTTTTCTCGCATCGACGGTTTTCCACGGCTTTTTACAAGGCTAGGTGCTTGCTTAGGAGTTTTTCTTTTTCCTATCTGATTGCGCTCTCGTAGTTAGTCTTAAGACTCACAACCTAGGTGCATGATTTTAGGACTTATAAAATAATAATAAAGACACTCGTTAGACGCTTGTCTGAAAAAACTCAAAAAAAATATAAAACTCGAAAAATAAAATCAGGACTGCTTTAAGTATCTGACTTAAAACAAACGTAAGGTTCAATTGATTTGGGAGAGTAATCCTCGCACAAGTTCTTCTCAGAGTGCGCGAGTGAGAGACGACCCTTAAGGATAGAACCCAAAACCCATATTTCTTTTGAAATACTACTTAGTCTATACACCTAATCACCGCTTTTCAGTGGGTATGCTCGGGTAGCCGAAAACAGTCTGAGTTTACTTAGCAGAGTGGGGGGTTTAGAGGACACTGAGTAAGGTTCGGTCCTCAAGTAACACGGGTAGCCAGAAATGGTCAGTACTTACCCTCTTACTGGTTGAGAGCAAGTGGTTCTCTGTAAAGACTCAGGACAGTATTTCGGGGAAACTTCGATCACCTATCAGCTCGCGTTAATCGGGATCATACTTGTTTGCTAATACAATCCTAAAACCGACAAGATAAAAGATCGAGCTCTTACAGTCATCATCGGGTTATGTTGGTGAAAACGGGGTTTGCTTTGTGTTTGCTTCCAGGGCATGAGTTACCGCGGCTTTTACGCATCTCCCATCTTTCTTGAATCATCAATCATGCTCTCCTGATTACTCTCTTGACATCAATGATGACGACTCGATGGCTTTTCTGCTCAGACTCCATGAGCCCTCAACCGTTCACCGTCCGTCAAACATCTTCACAAACTCGAGATGACCCTCTTCCCGAGTTGGTCTCATCTGATCTCGAGGAGAGTCAAACCCAGACTCCCTCGCCTCTCGGTCAGTCTTTTGAGGCAGACCCTTGCCTCAAAATATCATCAATATCTCCAGCTGATTTTTCTCTAAGTTCTTCGAGAAATTTTCTTTCACAGAAGATCTGAAGCAAATGGCTCGTGGAAAAGGACTAGTAGAGGAGAGGCCAGCTGAGGATCACCATACAAAAGGAAGACCATATACAACCGCAGATATCACGACAGGAATTCTCAATACTTTACAACAGATGAACCTACAGATTCGAGAACAATTTAGAACTCAGAACGAGTTGCAAGTTGAGATAGTCACGCTGAGAGCAGGAGTCGGGAACCCTTTACCGCCTGCAGTGGTTCCCGCCACTTTAGGAGATGAGTATGACCCAGGCACGAGAACGCTACATCATTGGATTTGGCTAATACTGAATCAAGAGCCATACGAGCTGAGACTGTCCTTCATCTCACTGCTTCCCAAGTTTTACGGGAATGCTACAGAGGAGCCATTTACCTTTCTGCAGCAGTTCGATATGATTCGTGGTACAGCGAGCTATCCAGGAGTTACGCAGGAGGTTGTTCGCCTCGAAGCCTTTCCCTTCGCCTTAGTTGATAAGGCACTTTACTGGTTGAGTCATTGATGAATCCACATTTCATCATCTTTATTCTATCATTTTGGCCTTAAAAACCCTAGTAAATGCGTGTAAATAGGCTTAATTTAGGCATTTTAGCATTCATGCATATGTGTGTAAATATTGTATAAAATGAGGTTTTTATAGCTAAAATTATAGAATAAAGAAAAGA
Organism: Ottelia alismoides; assembly: GCA_037367405.1. Taxonomy (NCBI): domain Eukaryota; kingdom Viridiplantae; phylum Streptophyta; class Magnoliopsida; order Alismatales; family Hydrocharitaceae; genus Ottelia; species Ottelia alismoides. The sequence continues at coordinate 402,323 of JAZKJV010008144.1, forward strand.
AAAGAAAAAGAATAAAATATTGTAAATATTTTATGACCTGAAACCCCGAGACCTAGGCATCTTGATGAATAGGTCGACAAGGAATAGAGTAGGGGGAGATAAGGGCCAAAATACAGATAAAATACCTATACTTTTCTATTCATTCTTTATTCATTTTGGGACCTATTTTTGGTTCCACTTTTTATTCATCAAATAAAGAAACTTTGTACATGAAAGTTGTAGATAATTTAATAAAGAAAAATACAAAATTGATTTCACAGAAAAATAATGTACAGATAAAAAGTTATGGTCTGAACAAGAATCCAGAATCCCAACTTCCCAGACCCGTATCTCACAAACGACAACTACAAATGCAGCATACTCATCTTTAATTGTATATAGAAGAAAATAAGCTATTTAATAGCGGTGGTTTCGCATTTGGCGGAGCTATAGTTTGAAAGTTGAGTTTTGGACCCACATTGTACAGTGTACCGAATAAGATATTCAATTTATTATTTATTTATTATTTTTATAATTTTATATTTTTATAATGTTGTAATTAATACTTATAATAATTATGTACATTAAAATTATAATAACAACCTAAATAAAACTTAAAATAAAATGCATACACATTTGATACATAGGTATATTACCTATACCCATACCTACATAATACATATTTATATTTTATTAAATATACAAAACATATCAGAAAAATAAAATAAAAATATATTTAAGTGTATAAAAGTATTTTGTGATTTTATAAAATAAGAAATAAAAATAATAAAATAAAAATATATAAAATAAAAATAAAAGAATACAACATATAGATAATATACCTATATAAGGGTATAAAAGGTAACTTGTAAAAATACACTTCATAAAAATAAAGAAAATCACTATAAAATACTTTATAAAAAAATAAACAATTTTCATTTTATAATTTAAAATCAATAAAATCCTTTTTTATTTTTAATAGATTTTATAAGCATTATTTCCAGGGATTTTCCTGGTTGGTCCACGTGGACCAACCAGGTGGCTAGGAAAGTTGACCCGTTGGTCAACTCTCCTGCCTCCTCCCTGCTGTGCGTCAGACTGCCCGTGACCCCTACTTTCTCGATTTTTTCGAGGGCCATAGGTCCCTCGTTTCTCTCCAAAGTCTTCTTGACTTTTGTTCGTCCCAGATCCCTCTAGCTCGCCCATATCTTTCCTCGGGCGTTGGACCTCTGACGCGCCTCGTGCACCTCGTCGAAGGAGCCGTCTCCACCATGTTTCAAAAACCGACCCCATCCTTCCTCTTGCTTTTGAACCCTCTTTGCCCAATCCTACCCCCTTAGACTTGTGCCCTAGACTGGCGCGCGTGACAGGCGAAGCCTCCGGCCGAGTTCGCGGCGTTTGGAGAGGCTAAGGAGCGGCTTCCACCCCCATCTCCGGCCAAGTGGCCGTGAGGTTCCAATCTCGCAGTCTCACCACTGCTCGAGGTGTTTTCTGTCCATTTTCTTGCCCATTAGTTAGTGTTTAGTTTCAGCCTTTAATCTGTGCATTTAGTTGGTTGTTTAAGCAATTATCGTTGTAGATCTCGTACCCGACATCTCGCCGGAGCTCTTGAGCTCCGGCGTCTTTTTCCACACCATACACCACCATTTAACCATCGTTCACCCCGCGAACCATCAACTGTCGACCTCGTGTTTCCTTGCAGATCCCAGGGGTCGAGTTTTGCTAAGACCGGAAGCACCTGGAGCTTGGCGCTGCTCCGTGCTCGCCGGCCGATAACGCTGCTCCGCCGCACCCGCTGAAGCCATCATTCACCAGGGGGCAGCCGTGGGGATCTTCCAGTGGTGGCGGAGAAGTCGCAGGTGCTGGGGAGCTCGAGCGTTGGCCGATCAAAACTCGCCACGCCCGAGTTCTTCATTGTTCTTGCCGGCCCCTCCGCGTCCGTCAGATCGGGTCCCCCCTCCAGATCCAATAGCAGTCGTGAGATCAGCCGCGAGTTTTGGCCGTTCGATCGTCGTCAGAGATCTAATCGTGGCTGTGGGAAACGAAGGGGTATCAGCCGTTGCGGTTGCGACACGTGTCTTAAGTGGGAATATCTCTGTCGTTGGATGCGCCCCTGTGGTTGGGTATTTTGCGAAGAAACCCAGCTATTTTTGGTATTTATTAGATAACTTTGAAACAAACATCTGCAGTTGAGTAATTTTTGTAATATTTATTAAAACCCCCCTGAAGTTGTGCTCTTTACACTCATAGCCCTGCCAGGCGCACGTGCTTAGCACGCGCGCCTTGGGCATTTTGCGGTACAGCCCCTTGCGGATTTGTTTATTGCTAATGACCGCTGTAACTTTTTATTCCAGCTTTAAACTTTTGGGAAAATTTATATGCAAGCCCCTAAATTCCTGTCTAATTACTAAAATGCCCCTGCATGCATGCTTTTTCCTTATGCTTCTAGTATTTATTGCATGTGTCTATAAAATCCAAAAAAATCCCCAAAAATCACAGTAGAGTCCTGTTGCACAGTAGTTTAACGGACAATTTTTATTTTCCATAATTATTGCATTTTAATATTTATTAAAAATCAAAAACATCCATTTTGTGCACTGTCTAGTTCATAAAATACCAAAAAAATATAAAACCTCTCCAGAAAAATCCCAAAAAAATATATTTTGTCTACTTTAGTTTGTTTTAGCTCCAGCCAAAAAATCATTAAAAAATACAAAACCAAACTCCTAAAAATTGCAAAACCCTAAAAATTTTTATAAAAATATTAAAAATTCTTCAAAAATCCTAAAAATATAATCTTGGTGTCCATTTTTTCCTTATTTTATTATCTTTAAGTGAAAATTAATTTGGAGAATTTTTTATACTGTTACTATTTTATTTCTCCATTTTAGTTTCAGCCTTGTATGTTATTCACTGTTTTCTTGTATTTTGCTAATTAAAAATACCAAAAACATTCTAAAAATTACCCAAAAATCACAAACACAGTAAAAAATCCTAAAAATATCAAAAACATTTTATTTCTGAATTTTTGGTTATTTTTGCACAATTTTATAAATACTTTAGCTCGTCTTTTATTACATTGTCCTTATTTTCCAATATTGCAAAAGAAAATAAAAAAATATAAAATATAAAAAAGAAAAATATAAAATCAGTAAATTAAAAATCAAAATACAAAATTATAAAATTAAAAATTAAATGAAAATATAAAAATTAAAAACCCACAAAAAATAGCGTAGTGGACATTTGATCACATTTACACATTCTGTGCCTTAGTGCCCCGTTCTATCCTTTCTGCTCCCTGTGTTCGACCTCTACACATACTTGCACTATACACATCTTGTTGTAGAGTTATAATAAATTTTAACTCCACACACTTTCACTGCTTTATTTGATTGTCGTGGGTTAATTGTTGTTTGAACCCGGATTTTCGAGCGGTCACCGCATCGACTGCGGTTTTGCCTTGTGAAACCGTACGACCCTCGATCATCTCTGTTCAACAAATGGCGCCGTTGCCGGGGAGCAACAACGCTTAGTTCGGGTCTTGTTTGTGATTGTGATTGATTGTCTATTTCGCGTTTTTATTTTTTGCTATTTTATTTTCTTTATTTTTGATATATCTCTTGATCGGTCTAACCTTCTCTTTTGTTGACTTTGTGCGAGGAACCGCGGATCGAGGGAGGCGCTCCACCCTAGGCGCCTACGTACCCACGTGAAGCCGGCATCTGCCAGCCGAGCACCGAGGAGACGAAGAGGAAATTTTGAAGACCGAGCTCTACTTTAGTTGTAGAATTTATTTCTTGCATTTATTTTTGTAATTTTTGTGAGAGAGAGACCACTATTATTGTAATAATACAGGTACCCCCGAACTTGTACATTCGAGCCTAATTTCCAAGTGATTGTTCACTTGGGGGCTCACCGCGGTTTTGTCGGTTTTTCTTCGCATTTTTTATTTTGTTTTCCGGTTTTATTTTTCATTTATTTTGTGTGATTGAGCCCCTAGTTTTAGGATTGCTTGCGATAGACTAAGGCCCAAACACTTAATATTTTGCATGCACCTATAGTATCGTTTGGACTTCGTCAAAAATTTTAAACAGTTGATCATCACCTTCAATCCATCGCGCCGCGAGCTCTCCCCGCAAAGCGCTTTCTCCTAAACTCAAGTGTGTTGAGCAGAGGAAGGGTGAGCCTAGACCGGACTCTAGGGTTGAGGATTGGTGGTCAGCTTGTGGTTCTTCCCGTTAATAGCAATTTCTGAAACTTAGGGTGATTTCATCGGCTTTGCATTTGCATATAGTTAGGTTTCAATTCTGCTGAGCATCTTTGCATGTAGAGTGCTGGAGGCAAGGTGAGCATTTCTCTTTAGCATTCATCATTGATTTGCCGCCTGCATTGCTTTTCCGACTCTCCCTCTGATTTTGATCACCTAGGTGCTTAAAGGAATTGATTCCTCGTTTGGCACGTACATTTCTCACTAAAAAACCAAAAAAAAGTGTTAATCAATAAAATTGGGACTGCTAATATTACTTGACCCTAAAACCGATCAAAAAGAAAATCATTCTCTTGGGGTGAGTAATCCCCTCACTGTCTTCGTTTTACTTGCTCGTGCACACACTAAGGTTAGTGCCCAAATCCCATCAAGCCCCCTAAGTGTTTGTGCAATTTTTTGACTTCTCACCTAACTCTAAAACAGACAAGATAAAAAGACCGCTCTTTGTGGTCTCTACCGAGTTGAGTAAGTGAATTAAGGGTTTGCATTCTTTTCATTTTTGTCTGTGATTATTTTGTGTGCGTCCTAGATCATCTCTGCGCATTTGCGCCTTCTTCTTCACTTTCTTGACTTGACCTCGTGCTCCCCCGGATCATTTTCCTTTTGATTTTGAGATGGACCCCTGGAGCGCTTTTTATCCGGACATTGCGGATTCCTCGTACCCTCCAGCCGGTCCACCTCCCTTTTATCAGGAGGATCCTCCTCTTACTTTTTCTGATTTTTGTACATATCGGACTCAGCCACAGTATCACGACTCGGACTTCTACCACCTCCACCTCCACCTGTGTATTATCCACCTCCACCTTCACATCCACCCGAGTCTGACCTGATGGAGTCACCTCCCTCGATCTCTATGAGTGATATCTTGAATCGGATGACAAAGCACATTGATTTGATGAATGATGATATTGCTTTCTTGAGGAAGAATCAGATTAATGCTCCTTTCGTCGGGGATACAGCTTCACTTTAGGAAATCATGGGAGCTTGCAATCGCCCAAAATACAAAAATATGAGAAAAAATTAAAAATCCAAAAAGATTTCGGGAGACACTTGGTTGATCAAGATTTTAAGGAGAGAGTCCACTTGTCAGAACCTTGGACCACACATCCATTCACACCCAGTCCCACCTTTGACCCCGAGGATGACGCTGTACAGACTGCTCTTGGCAAGCCTCGTGTATATGCTGATTCTGACCTTCTCCCTTGTATGGAGGAGGTCCAAAAATTCAAAAAAATGTTATCTGAACCCGAAGTGGTGGCTACTATTCATGAGATCATCCGTGCCCCACTTCAGCAGGACATGACCCATATGTCTGCTCCTCTTCCCAAAAAGAGAAAGCGGAGGAGCAGATCTGAGCGTCACATCTTGACCATGGCCACTGCCCATGCCATCACTCATCGTTCCATTCCTCGGAAGAGGAACACTGCCAAACCTTTCATTAGCTGCACAATCTCTGACCACACATGTGATCACACTCTCCTAGACGGCGGTGCATCGATCAGTATCATACCCTTCTCGCTGGTACAGTCTCTTCACATAGGGCCTCTCAAGAAGACCAGGATGATCGTACAGTTTGCTGATGGATCAATAAAGAGGCCGAAGGGTATCCTTGAAAACGCCGTCATTTCGATTCAGGGCACGAGCTACACTGTTGATTTTGTCGTATTGCCCATGGAGACCTCCACAGGGGAGCATTCTCCAATCATCCTGGGACGACCATTCCTCGCCTCTGTGAGAGTCGTTATTGACTATGGATCAGGAGAGATTCGCTTCCGTCCTGCTGACGAGGGCGAAGCAGTGATCACCGCACCCACTGCTGACCAGAGACCCGCACCTGATGTGACTTCACCTATCTTGGCTGACCCCGAGGACTATGATCTATATGAGGATATAAGAGAGACCTTCTTCATGACCGATGATGAGACCCGAGAATTCCTCTCCAAGGAGGAAAGCTCGGAAAGCATAGACCTTGGTGTTTCCGCTTCCTGTGATTGGCGATGTGTTGATGACATCTACGGGATCTACACGGTTGACACCATTGAGCGGAGGGAGCATTTAGAGACTATACAGGACGGACATGCTCTGACTACTTCCATTGATGAGTCCGCTCCTGTCCATGTAGATACTGATGAGACTAAGGCCGAATTTGATTTAGTTGCTTTTCTTCAGAAATTCGGGCCTTTTGATGAGAAAGATGATCCAGTTGAAATTATAGAGGACGACTAGAGTTTGACTACTTCCACCGATGAGTTCGTGCCTTTTGGTTTTGACCTGGATGACTCCTCGCAGGACGACTCTGAGTACACTACTTCCGATGATGATGAGTTCGTCCCATTCCACTTTGATATCAGCGAGACTCCCAAGGCCAGACCTAGCCGCACTTCTTTCACTACACCGTCTGTGCCTTCACATCCTAGGGCCCCTGAGGACCTTCACTCTATCGACCCTGATCGACTTCCGTCCACTGTGGACCCTGATGTCGACCTGCATCACACCAGATCCATTCTGCAGCGGTCCCGCAAGAAGGTTCGCTTTCAACCTTCTTGATCATGTGTACATCCATCTCTGTTGTATATTCACTTTTGTGTGCCTCTGTTCTCTCTACCGTTTTTCTCGTCCACCCATTCTCGTGTTTGCCTTACTTAGGACGTACTTTGTCCTAAGTATAGGGGGGTGGACGAACCGAGTGTTCTTTCATCGTTTCGTGTCATCACTCCTGTTGTTGCCTATATTTAGGGCTTCTTTCACCCTAAGTATAGGGGGAGTGGTGTGTACATTCTCACGATCTTTCTTTCCATCTTCAGATCTCTTTTCTTCTTTTCTTCTTTTCATTTTCTATCTTCTTCATCTACCGAAAAGGCGACACCCTTTTTGTCAGTTTTCCATACTTAGGACGTACTCTGTCCTAAGTATAGGGGGGTGTGCACCTCGAGTATTTCCATTCTTTGATCCTCTCCATTGTCTCCTCTTCTTATCTATACTTAGGGATATCTTACCCTAAGTATAGGGGGAGACAATCTGAGTATGATCTGTTCATTCCCACCCTTGACCCTCCCTGCTTTGTGTACAGTCTGCTATACTTAGGATTATTTGATCCTAAGTATAGGGGGGACGGTCAACTTCTCATTCGTTTGATTCATCCATTTATTTATTCTTTAGACTTGTCTATACTTAGTACAAGTTATGTCTTATCTTTTCTCTCCGATCTATGACGACATAGCTCAAGCTAAGTATAGGGGGGTCGTATATACTACGTATATACTTTAGCCATAACTCGTACTTTCGTATTTTCCTAATAAATATGGCTAATAATTCATCAAAATTCATTAAAATTCCTTGATAAAAAGGTGTTTTATTCCTTAAATTCTTTTTGTATTTACTGATTAATAAATCAGGTGAAAATGTTTTTTGCAAAATGTTTGAAAAATAGTTTGAAAATCTTTGTGAACATCTATTGAAAACTATTTTGAAAATATTTTGTTACATGTTTTCAACCTGTGTAAAAATGTGTGGTTTGCAAAATTTATTTTCTTTGTGTGAAATAAAATTTTTGAAAAATGATTTGCAAATGGTTTGAAAAATGGTTGCAAAAATGTTTTGAAAAATCTATACATACTGTTTGAAAAACCTTTGCAAAATTATTTTCAAATGTGTGTACATGTTTGTAAAATGTTTGTAAAAAATATTTTGGACTATAGTTTTCAAAAATTGTGTGTAAAATTGTTTTCAAATAAGTTTGAGGAATACATACGTCACACCAAAATCCACTATATGTATATATGTATAAAATGGATCACTTACCCTTGTAAATTCTTAAAATCCACTTCTTGTATATATAAGAAGCACTCCCGTGTACATATTTTAACCTAGTTTTCAGCCAAAACTTTTTGTTTTCAAAAATCCCAAAAACATTTGCAAAACTAAAATCCAAAAACATTTGAAAAATCTTTTTGAAAAATAAAAAAAATGCATGCATCATCTTTTCAAAAATCCATAAAAAGTTCAAAATCTTTGAAAATTGCATCACAAAAATATTTTCTTCATTCTGCATTGCATTGCATGGCATTCGCATTTTTCGGATTGAGTTTGATAGTTGAACAAGTCTAAGTAAAATCCAGAGATTGGTGCTTGATTGGACCTTAAAATCTACCTAATAACAGGAACATTATAGGAACTGGGTTTGAGGTACTTCAGGTCTAGTTGACTTAATTCTTTGAGGATCACGGGACTTGGTTCAATGGATTCTTGACTGCCTAAGTAGAGTATTTCAGAGCACACGCACGACTCTTGTTGATAATGACCTAACTTGGACACCTGCACCTTTCACATGGCTCAACTCAGTTGGAGTGGTGAGGGGATTGGATTTGCCGGTATGAGACGCACACAAGTGGAAACACTTGTCCTCCTCTAGGGAGGGAAGTGCACCCCAACCCGTCCAGTGATTAGGAAGTCTAAAGACAGGAGGCTGTGGGTTGCGATAAAGCTTCAAAAGAGGGATAGTCTACTGGCTCAAGAGGAAAAACTCCTTATGTAAATGCTGTTGTATATAGTATTCAAAAAAGAAAGTTCAGGCATGTACAAAAATAAAAAGCTTGCAAAGTATGTACATATGTTGTAAAGTCAATAAGCAAGCTTGAGTTCCAAAGTCATATCATGTGAGCCTGCAGCTGGATGACTTGACTACACTGGTCTTGCATCCCAGGATAGGTAGCTACACTGGCTACCGTCCATTCTTCTCTTCACCCCCTCCGCTTGAGCTGGTTGCCACTTGAACTTAGAAGGAAATACCCTGCTCCTCGAGGATGGAGTTGCTGGATTGGGGAATCATTGGGTTGTCGTACTAGAGAAGTCAGTTTCTTTGTCATTCTAGTTGGGGAGAGCCACCATCACTTACACTGTACAAGTCAGATTCATAGTCGTAAGAGTTTGCGTATGAGTTGAAGTATTTCTGACCTGGCTATTGAGGAGACGTGGACAGAGTTTTGGGATTCTCAAGGACTGTTGGATTTCAAACACGGTTCTCACTAAGGTTCCGCCCGCACTAAAATTCCAAAGGTCCGACTTAAGCTCCAAACTTTGATTTTGTGAAGACAAGTTTGATAGTTAAACTTAATCCACCTTCTTCGTTTTCTTTTCTTTGTTTTTCTTTTCTAGACTTATTGCATAAGTGTTTGCTAGGGACTAGCAAAGGCAAGTATAGGGGGATGATGAATCCACGTTTCATCATCTTTATTCTATCATTTTGGCCTTAAAAACCCTAGTAAATGCGTGTAAATAGGCTTAAAATAGGCATTTTAGCATTCATGCATATGTGTGTAAATATTGTATAAAATGAGGTTTTTAAAGCCAAAATTATAGAATAAAGAAAAGAAAAGAAAAAGAATAAAATATTGTAAATATTTTATGACCTGAAACCCCGAGACCTAGGCATCTTGATGAATAGGTCGACAAGGTATAAAGTAGGGGGAGATAAGGGCCAAAATACAGATAAAATACCTATACTTTTCTATTCATTCTTTATTCATTTTGGGACCTATTTTTGGTTCCACTTTTTATTCATCAAATAAAGAAACTTTGTACATGAAAGTTGTAGATAATTTAATAAAGAAAAATACAAAATTGATTTCACAGAAAAATAATGTACAGATAAAAAGTTATGGTCTGAACAAGAATCCAGAATCCCAACTTCCCAGACCCGTATATCACAAACGACAACTCCAAATGCAGCATACTCACCTTTAATTGTATATAGAAGAAAATAAGCTATTTAATAGCGGTAGTTTCGCATTTGGCAGAGCTACCGTTTGAAAGTTGAGTTTTGGACCCGCATTGTACAGTGTACCGAATAAGATATTCAATTTATTGTTTATTTATTATTTTTATAATTTTATATTTTTATAATGTTGTAATTAATACTTATAATAATTATGTACATTAAAATAGTAATAAAAACCTAAATAAAACTTAAAATAAAATGCATACACATTTGATACATAGGTATATTACCTATACCCATACCTACATAATACCTATTTATATTTTATTAAATATACAAAACATATCAGAAAAATAAAATAAAAATATATTTAAGTGTATAAAAGTATTTTGTGATTTTATAAAATAAGAAATAAAAATAATAAAATTAAAATATATAAAATAAAAATAAAAGAATACAACATATAGATAATATACCTATATAGGGTTATAAAAGGTAACTTGTAAAAATATACTTCATAAAAATAAATAAAAATCACTATAAAATACTTTATAAAAAAATAAACAATTTTCATTTTATAATTTAAAATCAATAAACTCATTTTTTATTTTTAATAGATTTTATAAGCATTATTTCCAGGGATTTTCTGGTTAGTCCACGTGGACCAACTAGGTGGCTAGCAAAGTTGACCCACTGGTCAACTCTCCTGCCTCCTCCCTGTTGTGCGTCAGACTGCCCGTGACCCCTACTTTCTCGATTTTTTCGAGGGCCATAGGTCCCTCGTTTCTCTCCAAAGTCTTCTTGACTTTTGTTCGTCCTAGATTCCTCTAGCTCGCCCATATCTTTCCTCGGGCGTTGGACCTCTGACGCGCCTCGTGCACCTCGTCGAAGGAGCCGTCTCCACCATGTTTCAAAAACCGACCCCATCCTTCCTCTTGCTTTTGAACCCTCTTTGCCCAATCCTACCCCCTTAGACTTGTGCCCTGGACTAGCGCGCGTGACAGGTGAAGCCTCCGGCCGAGTTCGCGGCGTTTGGAGAGCCTAAGGAGCGGCTTCCACCCCCATCTCTGGCCAAGTGTCCGTGAGGTTCCAATCTCGCAGTCTCACCACTGCTCGAGGTGTTTTCTGTCCATTTTCTTGCCCATTAGTTAGCGTTTAGTTTCAGCCTTTAATCTGTGCATTTAGTTGGTTGTTTAAGCAATTATCGTTGTAGATCTCGCACCCGACACCTCGCCGGAGCTCTTGAGCTCCGGCGTCTTTTTCCACACCATACACCACCATTTAACCATCGTTCACCCCGCGAACCATCTACTGTCGACCTCGTGTTTCCTTGCAGATCCCAGGGGTCGAGTTTTGCTAAGACCGGAAGCACCTGGAGCTTGGCGCTGCTCTGTGCTCGCCAGCCGATAACGCTGCTCCGCCGCACCCGCTGAAGCCATCATTCGCCGGGGGGCAGCCGTGGGGATCTTCCAGTGGTGGCGGAGAAGTCGCAGGTGCTGGGGAGCTCGAGCGCTGGCCGATCAAAACTCGCTACGCCCGAGTTCTTCATTGTTCTTGCCGGCCCCTCCGCGTCCGTCAGATCGGGTCCCCCCTCCAGATCCAATAGCAGCCGTGAGATCAGCCGCGAGTTTTGGCCGTTCGATCGTCGTCAGAGATCTAATCGTGGTCGTGGGAACGAAGGGGTATCAGCCGTTGCGGTCGCGACACGTGTCTTAAGTGGGAATATCTCCGCCATTGGATGCGCCCCTGTGGTTGGGTATTTTGCGAAGAAACCCAGCTCTTTTTGGTATTTATTAGATAACTTTGAAACATTCGTCTGCAGTTGAGTAATTTTTGTAATATTTATTAAAACCCCCCTGAAGTTGTGCTCTTTACACTCATAGCCCTGCCAGGCGCACGTGCTTAGCACGCGCACCTTGGGCATTTTGTGGTACAGCCCCTTGCGGCTTTGTTTATTGCTAATGACTGCTGTAACTTTTTATTCCAGCTTTAAACTATTGGGAAAATTTATATGCAAGCCCCTGAATTCCAGTCTAATTACTAAAATGCCCCTGCATGCATGCTTTTTCCTTATGCTTCTAGTATTTATTGCATGTGTCTATAAAATCCAAAAAAATCCCCAAAAATCATAGTAGAGTCCTCTTGCATAGTAGTTTAACGGCCAATTTTTATTTTCCATAATTATTGCATTTTAATATTTATTAAAAATTAAAACATCCATTTTGTGCACTATCTAGTTCATAAAATACCAAAAAAATATAAAACCTCTCCAAAAAAATCCCAAAAAAATATATTTTGTCTACTTTAGTTTGTTTTAGCTCCAGACCAAAAATCATTAAAAAATACAAAACCAAACTCCTAAATATTGCAAAACCCTAAAAACCTTTATAAAAATATTAAAAATTCTTCAAAAATCCTAAAAATATAATCTCGGTGTCCAATTTTTCCTTATTTTATTATCTTTAAGTGAAAATTAATTTGGAGAATTTTTTGATACTGTTGCTATTTTATTTATCCATTTTAGTTTCAGCCTTGTATGTTATTCACTATTTTCTTGTATTTTGCTAATTTAAAATACCAAAAACATTCTAAAAATTACCCAAAAATCACAAACACAGTAAAAAATCCTAAAAATATCAAAAACATTTTATTTCTGAATTTTTGGTTATTTTTGCACATTTTTATAAATACTTTAGCTCGTCTTTTATTACATTGTCCTTATTTTCCAATATTGCAAAAGAAAATAAAAAAAATATAAAATACAAAAAAGAAAAATATAAAATCAGTAAATTAAAAATCAAAATACAAAATTATAAAATTAAAAATTAAATGAAAATATAAAAATTAAAAACCCACAAAAAAATAGCGTAGTGGACATTTGATCACATTTACACATTCTGTGCCTTAGTGCCCCGTTCTATCCTTTCTGCTCCCTGTGTTCGACCTCTACACATACTTGCACTATACACATCTTGTTGTAGAGTTATAATAAATTTTAACTCCACACACTTTCACTGCTTTATTTGATTGTCGTGGGTTAATTGTTGTTTGAACCCGGATTTTCGAGCGGTCACCGCATCGACTGCGGTTTCTCCTTGTGAAACCGTACGACCCTCGATCATCTCTGTTCAACAGTCATCTAGGAAGGGAAGTTTCTACATGGGGTGACTTAAAGTCCACATTCCTGCGTAAGTATTTTCCTCTGAGAAGGACGAACATGATGAGGAATCAGATCTCCAATTTCACGCAGCTACCGAATGAATCTTTCCATGAGGCATGGGATAGATTCAAGGATCTTACGGAGTGATGCCCGCATCATGAGATACCAATGATGGTGCTTGTGCAAAACTATTTTGGAGGACTCCAGCCGGACATTCAGGGGCTGGTGAGTGCCACATGTGGCGGCAGTTATTTGAAATAAGGATACCGAGACAGTCTGGTCCATCTTCGAAGGGATGGCATAGAACTCAAGAGTCGTCGACTCTACTCGGGCATTCTAGAAGGCCCCTCAGCCACCACATCACCGAGAGAATCATAAGGTGGCAAATATTTTAGAGTCTGAATCCAACACCAACATGGGATTTATTAGCGAGAAATTAACGTTGGTGGACGTGATGCAGAAACAAGTTCAGGACTTGCAGCCGCTGCGAGAGTTGGAGAAACTCTCATCTCTACCTCAGCAGCTGAGTGATCTCACGAAGAAAGTATCAGAGCTACAACTTCAGTATCAGCAGGCCCAATCTTCTTCGACTGCACAACCTGCACGGAGGACTTTATCCCGCTCCACCCAAGCGACTCATACATTTTGTTCAGAGCGAGTCCAATACTCTGCAGATTGATTGGCATGAGGATCAGTCTCATGCCAATCCCGGTCAGATCACCAGTGCTGCGGATATGGATGTTGAGCCTCAAGACACTCTTGAGATCAACGGGATTTGGTATACTCCGATTCAGCAACCAAGTGAACCTCATCATCAGTAGCAGCAGTACAATCACCTGCATCATGGACGTCCACACTTCCAACACCGACATCAATACATGCAGCAGTAGTCTCACCAGCATGCATATCAGAGACCACATTCATATCAATATCTTTCTAATCATTCACAGCCATATCATTATCAGCAGCAGCAGCAATCTTCCTTTATATCGTAGAGAGCCTCCCAGCCTTACATCTTGCAACAATACATGCTGAGGCAGGAGAAAGTAGAAAGCCAGGGTCACCACACCGAATCTGGGATGTCTTCATAGGCCCAAGCCCTAAATCAAATCATGGATATGTTGAGTACGCTCCAAATTGCACAGAGATGGAGCAGGTTAATCGTCGTCTGGATGAGTGAACTGCATCGAAGACCACTCTTCCAGCTCAGCCTCAAATGAATCCGAATAACAAAAGGAGGCATCCATATCAGGTAGACAACACTACAGGTACAATCTCTTTTCCTGAATCTTTATCTAACTTCATTCGTCTCAGGTTCGGTACATCACCACGAGCACCTGATGGAGTAGAGGAGAGGGAACTTGATGAGGAGAGAGAGAGTAAATCCATGAGCAGTCATATTCTGATGCTGAGGAGGAGAACCAACACATTGATTAGGACCATCATGAAGATCAGAGAGAAGGGAGCGATGCCGAATCAGTTGACATGGACACAGGCGAGTCAGACGATGATATCACGCCAGACCATGCAAATACTGCCGATAAACATGTTTCTTCCCCTGTTTTAGAGAGTTTTGTACATAATTATGAAACTCTCGATGTACAAGCTGATTCTGAGTTGAATAAAAAGTTTGATTTTCTCATTCCCAAAATTGTTCCTTTTCCCGATGCTTTTTTTGGAAAAGGAAAGAAAAATACCAAAAAGAATGTTGTGACTTCAGAGACTGAAAGATTGTTAAAAGATCACATCTTTTTGAAGATCCCACTTCACGATGCCTTGGATCATTTTCCTACGCTCAAGAATCAGTTGAAAAATCGATGCACTACGCATAGGAAAAAGCGATCACGTACAGAAAAGCATGTTCTGACCAAGGCCACATCCTGCGCCATATAGAACAAGTTACCTAAGAAGAAGAAGGATTCAAGAGCACATTATGTCATATGCGAGATTGCCAATGCCACATTCGATCGCACTCCATTAGATAACGGTTCCTCGATCAATTTGATACCATCTTCTTTATTCGACAAGATCGAGTTAGGTCCTCTTTACAAATCCCGCACGATCCTTCAATTTGCTGATAGATCCTTAAAGAGACCTAGGGGCATATTGAGAACGTTAACGTAATCGTGCAGGGCCTGCAATTCCCAGTTGACTTTACTGTCCTGGACATGGATTGCCCTACACAGTTGTACCTTACCTCGATCATTCTTGGGAGGCCTTTCTTAGAGACCGCGAAGGCTCTCTTTGATTATGATACAGGGAAGGTATCTTTTCGCTTCGAGGGTGAGAAGGTACATATAGAGATGGAGAAAGAATCACACACATCCAGTGATGCATCTTCAGATTTTTTGAGTTCTTTAGCCACCTGTGATTACATGGATGAGGTTTGTTTTGACGACCTTGAGAGGTATTAATGAACGTGATATCTGCCTCTTTAATAATCGCTAATTGTAGTATAGGAGGTGAAAATCAATCGATCAAAACACCACAATCCTTGAATGTTGTGGAGTATTTTTACTTGGCAAGTCTACCAAGGTCGAACACAGGAAATGGTGATTCTTAGTTGCACGGTTTTAAATTAAATTATGTAATTAGTTAATGCTCAGTTAATTGCTATGTTGGGAAAATATCATACAAATACGAAGAAGTACAATGTCAAGAAAATAAACAGAAACACTAATTCGACTCAGGATTTGTGATTTTTCATGATTTAAATCATCAATTAATAAGTCAATTAATTCTAAAAATCACATCACAGATTGAACGAAATTATGTCTAGAAATATTTATCAAAATAATTCCAGAAGCAGGCAGAAGGAAGATAGTTCTGAGAAACCATCCTGCAAATCACTGGGATAAGGCAACTGATTCTATTGATAAATCTCTAATCGAAGCCTCAATAAATTTGATCCTCTAAAAGAATGAGAGATGAATATCTATCCTTCATAAGAACACCCCTGCAGAATTGATTCATCAATTTATCCATGAGAGTATGATAAGTCAAAATTCAGCCTACAAGAGTCAACAGAGGTCCTCAAATATTAAATATCAATAACAACCTCAGATTTGTTCACAAGCTATGCTAAATGATAGAGCATGAAAATAGCTTCAAAATGGCATATTATATGCTAAAAACGGAGTTCGTAAGGAAAAGATATGATGAAATAAAATTTCAGGGACTAAAATGTAATTAAAATAAATTTTTTACTTCAAACATGTCCTTGGAGGGGCTTATCTGCATTTTCACAAAGTCAGCGGGGCTCGGATGTAATTTACCCCTAGCAGGGGTATAATTGCAATATCTGAAAAGACCAAGGGTGTGGTTGCAATTTTTCCCAGATGCACGTGCCTTGCACGTGCCTATGGAGGCTTGGGGGAGGCGGCTGAGGCTCGGGTACTGAACCAAAGGCTCGGAGTCCCGAGGTTGACGCTCGGATGGCGGCGCTGAGGCTCGGGCAGCGAGGCTCAGGCTCGGACGCCCGATCCTACGTGGCAAGCTGATGTTGCTTCGGGGGACCCGAGTCTCAAGGCTGGGGCCGAGGCTCGGGTAGGGAGGCGTGGAGGCTCTTGGACCGTTGGATCAAGGGCCACCTGCCCGATCCAACGGTAGATGGAGATGGAGATGTGGCAGCTTTTGGACCGTCGGATCAAGGGACACACCCGATCCGACGACAGCTGTAGGCTGCGAGACCGGGGCGATTGGGGATGAGCGGGGTGATGGCCGTTGCAAGCCCAGACGACGGCGTGTGAAGGGGCGGCGCCTCCGCATGGAGGCGGAGGTTGAACAACTTGCAGGAGGTAAAAAAGGGGGGCGAAGCTTGTGCGCGGCGAAGCACGGTGGTCGAGTGAAGGAACGAGGGTGCGATTCCAGCCTTTGCGAGGCCGGAGTGAGGTGTGGAGCGAACGCAAAGAGGATAGGGATCGAAGGAAGGAGATGAGTTACCTGGGAGGGGGGCTCGATGGCGGGGCTGAGGCCGGAGCGGAAGCGAGCTTCGTCAGGGAAGCTTTACAACAAGGCAAAGCCTTGGATCATGTCGTACGGCCGCTGTCACCGGCTTTGAGGATAAGGGCGGATGGTTTGTGCGGCCAAGGAGGAGGGGACTTTATAGAAGGCGAGTGGCAGTGGTTACGAGAGGGGGAGGTGGACGGCTGGGCATGGAGGTAACAACCGTCGAGGGCGGCGGCGTTACAAGCATGGGTGGCGTTACATGCGGGAGAAGGAAGAAACAGCTGGAGGTAGGTGACAGTGGGATCACATGCTAGACACGTGACCCAGAGGCAGCTGGAGAGACAACGTGGGGTGACACGTGGCACGCCCAGGGGCTGCCACGTGGCACCCTAAAAAATTTTCAAAATTTTTAGATAAAGAAAAATAGAAAAGAAATAAAAGGAGACCTTGGATCGAAAAATTTCCTTCACGAAAGTTGTTCGTCTCAACGAGATCTACAACTTTTATGAAGGACTCGTGAGCAAAAGAGGTCATCTGTGTGAAATGGTATTTTTGGTGATTCTCCATGTGTATAGAAAACCAGCTTTTTGGAGTTTTGTAATTTTTTGTGGTTTTAAAGAGGATAAAAATCTAGAAAAATTACGATAAAATACAAGAAAATTATTTACACATAATTTAATTTTTTGTATTTTTAAAAATAAAAAATTAAGAAAATAAAATAAAAGTAAGAAACACACAATTTTTATACAGACTCACAACAGACGCTTGGACTCATTCAGTTTCTTTGATTTCAATTTTAATCTAGATTTGGATTCTTGTGTCGCTTATAAAACTTTCACCAAAGAACACAAATGAAGAAGAAATAAAATTAAAAGGGTTAATTATATACATAAACTCAGGTCAAAAATAGCAAAAAGTCAAAATGAGCAAAAGAGGCCCAAAACCCAACTTTCACATATGAGCTCCGAATTTTACAAAATAGATCTTCTTTTGAAGGTATTTGAAAATGGAGTACTTTAAAAGTGAGTAGACCAAAATAGGACACTGTATGTGGGAGATATGCTCATTTTAGTCTATCGATGTGAAATTAAACTTTGGGATTATTTGACACTTATTGGAGTTAGTATTTTTTTGTATTTTTTATTTAATAAGGTTAGTAATATCTACACAATGGAGGTGGTTTGGGGTCAATCGGAGGTAGGATGAATTATCTAAAAATAAGAGAAGTTACTGGATTTTTGGGCTAATTTATAAATGGAATTTTTAATGCAATTATGCATGATGAAATGCAAATATTATTTACACATGTATGTATGCTAATTATGCTCTATTAATGATTAAATGCATGTGAATTATGGGGAGCAGAGCCTAATTGACCAATTTTAGCATGATGAATACGAGATTCATCATACCCCTATACTTAAACCGTGCTCGTCCCCGAGCATCAATGAATGAATGACTTAGTTGAATGTATCCCTGACTGTGCATGTGAAATATTAAATGTCAATTCATAGAAGACCCTTAATTTGAGTGATCCTAAAATTATGGGCTCGACCATGATTTAATCAGAAGGAATCCAACTTTTCTAATTTTCAGACTCTCTGTTTGTACATATAATATAAGGATATGATTTTTAGTGTACTACATTCATGAGAGTCAAGTCGAGACATCACCCAAAGTTCCAATCCAAGAGACTCTCGTCTAGACCTAATCCTCAACACTAGGGAATAAGTCTATTCTTGCTTCAGTCAACCGTCTCATTAGTTTGTCGGACTTGAAAGTGTAGATGGACGGCCAGATGATGGAGGGCATAGGATTGTGTCTGATTTTCTCTCCCTTACGTTGGAACAAGATGCCTCTCGAGTGCCTTATTACTCAACACAAGTATATTTTTATTTTGTTGATTAATGTGTCCGTCAAGAGAATTTGGAGTCGTCTGCACTTGTTTTTCTGGGAGTACACCATGGTGTGTCTCTTTTGAGTATCTAAGATACCTTCGACACCTAGACTTGTATCGCTTACGATGCAGAGCCCTTTTATGGTGTCAGCCCGACTCCTTGGTCCTAATTAGCGCTTGGTCCATGTGGACACTTTGAAAATGTTTGAGAGCGCTTGCCATTGGTGGAAGCTCATTTGGAATTTGACTTTGGATGATAGAGCTTTTCTTTGACATTTCTTTTTTCTTTTCTTTTGTTGGCTAGCTCCACTGCTTTTACCAAAAGTTGGCGCACACTGATCAACAATTTTCATTAAGTTTCAACACACCTAGATACTTAGGTTAATATTAAAAAGATAGCATATGAACTTGTTCACATACTGGCTAGGATTTTACTGACACTCAGGTTTTCTGAAGCCTTCTTTAACTTTATCCCATCCTCGAATATCATTAAATCGGGTCTAAACTCAAATCTCTAGTCCCAGTTCCTCAAGCGATAACTCAACTCATCTCATCAATCATGTAATTATGAAAGTGATTTGTGCTGATCATATTCTTTTTGAAGGTAGAGATGAAGAGTTCAATATAGCGCTCAAATCATTCAAACGAGGGAAGTGTGGATTATTAAGTTCAAAAACCCTAATGACTAAGGCATGTTAGCCCAGACTCTCAAGATCACAGAAATCAAGTGTCCTAAAAAATCCTCAAGCCTTGAGTGACAATGAATGTGTCAAAAATATATCAACCAAGGGATGCATGAAATGCAATACCATGAGTGATGAGTTTTTTATGCAAAAAGTTTTTTTTGTTTTTTTTATTTTTTTAGAAAAACATGTATTATACACATAATATACACTACTTGTACCCATCCTGTGAGCACGAGGTCATCGACGAGGCAATTTTTGGTTTTTTTGGTTTTTTAGAAAAACAAGTATTATACACATAATATACACTACTTGTACCCATTCCCGATGTTAGATAAAAACGATTAAAGTACGAGCTATGGATAAAGTAGATAAAATATATACAAACACACCCCCTATACTTAGCGTGTGCTATGTCCTCATGGCACCAAGTGAAATGTAGACATAGCTCGTACTAAGTATAGATGGGTTAAAAATAAAAGAAGAGAATTGATGTATAAACAATGGTACCGGTCCCCCTATACTTAGGCTCAGGTTATCCTAAGTATAATAGGATAAATACAGATAGGGAACCGGATAGATTTGCATATGTACAAGATCAAGGAGGTTTGCGACGGACCTTCTTGCGGGAGTGTGGAGGGAGATAGTATGGAGATGTGGAGGGCAATGAAGAGGGGGCCGATGAAGAAGGCCATCCATCGTCAGAGTCGTCCTTAGGAGAATAGTAGTCGTATGTAGAGGATCTCCAACTATTTTCGATGAGAGGTAAGTGCCCTTGGATCAGAGTTGTACTTATTGCACTTATCTGATGAACCACATCAGGATCAGATGAGGATTCTTCTGAAATCACTTGGTGTCTAAGGTCAAAGGTGGCTTTCTTGGTCGGTTTGTTTCCTTGGGAAGTATTGGGAGGAAGTTGGACAGTCTTCATCTCCCTGTCATGAGTAACCGATGTGGCATTTGTGAGTTCCTCATCAGACGAATCCCCGTAAAAGTCGACCAATTCTTGAAGGGTCATGCGCTGCTTCGATCGAGGGAGATTGTTCCTGGTGATTTTGTGGTTTATGGATGGGAGTGTTGATGTCACTTCCGGATGATCGTGAATTTTGGTGACATCGAATGTTTCCGGAGTCGGTTCCTTATATGATTCAAGTATCTCATGAATTACTGCCGACTCAAAGATTGGATCACTCAAATAATCGTGGTGATCTTCAATAATATGGTCCATATCTTCATAAGCTCCAAAGTCTTGAATTTTCCTAGGAGTAGTGATAGGGTGGTGAGAATCCGAAGTTTGTCCAACAATCAGTCTTTTAGGTGACTCTCCTAGGGTTTGTATCAGTGTGTCATGCGGAGATGTCTGATAATGTGAAATATTTATCTCTTGATCATAACTGTCGGTTTCAAGTTGGTTTTCCTTAGAGCATGTTGTGTCATTGAGGGTTTGTTCATTGTGGTCTGAGTTTGGGAACTGGATTTCCCAAGTCTTACAATCGACGATCGCCTTAGCGGGCTAAGAACAGCTTTCCTAAAATGATAGGAGACTGAGACAACCTTCCGGGATGTCAATGTCAAGGATAATAAAGTCCACTTTATGTTCTTTACCTTGGAAAATTACGACGACGGAAACGATCCCCCGTGGTCTTTTGGTAGATCGATCGGGTAATTGAACGATCACCCTAGTCTTTTTGAGTTGTCCGGATTTAAGTTGATTAAAGACAGACTTCGGGAAGAAGTTTAAAATAGAGTCATCGTCTAACTGAACAAGAGTGAATAAGGTATCCTCAATTTCACATGTGATCCGAGTCAACCGTTTGACTTTGCGGCTTTTGATTTTATGATTCATCGCCAAAGATCTGGCCATAGATATGACATGATATTCACTTCTTGATCATTTCTTGCCCGTCTTTTTGGGGTTTAGTCGACTCTTCAAAAATCTCTTAAGATCGGGCATATATTCTATGGTTTGATCAATGGAAGCTCTAAGATCAGACTCTTGCAAAATGCTTCCATTTCAGAGTTGTCCAATTTTTTTGAATTTTCAAAATTTTCAATTTTTTTATTTTCTTTGATATGGTCAGTAGGGGGGTCAGAAGTCAGTGGTCGTGTCTATTTGTGAGTCACATGATAATCCAGTGGTTCACATGGTGGTGGCCTCACTTCTTCAGAATTATGCATAGACTGGATGAGATCGTATATTCTCTCAGTTAAAGTGTCTGCTCTATGATTAATTCGAGCAATCTCATTCTCAAACATCTCATGACTAGTGATTGAATAATCATTCTCCATGTGTCATGATTCTGGCATGTAACCTTGAATAGAGTATTGATTGTTCATAATCATTATGGTCTGGTCATGAGTTATATTTCCTTGACTTTGGTTTTCTCGTGGATTATCAAAGGAACATTGATTGTACCCAAGAGGATAGTCATCCTGAGTAGGGGATGGTATAAGAGGTTGTGGCATCATAGTAATCGAAAATCGTGTTCTACTGTCATTAACGGTCATTCTATTGTTCATCCTCAATTCTGGTCTCTCTCTCTAATGTCCATAAGATTGTCAGAATGTGAGAGAGGGCTATTCCAAGAAGAAGTGTGGTCATAGGGTGGGATGTATTGGTAGGAAGAGAATGATGACTGAGGGGGACTTGATTTGAAGATCCAATTCCTTTGAGGAGTGTGAGAAGAAGGATGTCGGGACATGGTCGTGGAGATCAGGAAAGAAGACCACTGTTCTGACATCTTCTCAAGAGGAATGGAATGATTAGCGATTGCTTGTGATTGCAAGGTCTTTGACACACACAAATCAAACATGAAACAATCACGTAGATTCACCCACTCAACACTGGTGAAGGCACATTAGGGTTCGGCTGCTTATCTTTTCAATTTTTATGTAATGATAAAATAATCTTGAAAATTAAGCGGAGCTGTTAGGTGCCAAAATATTTCACAAAGACTATCCCGAGTTCATACAACTAGTTGCACCTACTTTCAGCCAGTATAGGTGTAAGTACGGACCGTTTAAACGGCTACCCGTGATACTTGAGGATAGAGCCTTCCGCATTGTTTTTGCTAGGGGAAGTCGGACCGTGAAATGGCTACCCGAAACCCTCACTGAAAGGTAGCTAATTGTTTTTAAAATCAGTAGTCCGAATGAAGCATTTCGGTTTTTGGCTCTATCCTAAGATGTGCGATCTTGTCCTTACAAACAATGAGTGGGTTTCTCTCCACCAAACACAGGTTAATTTTAGGTCAGTTTTATTTACAGTCTCTTTGATTAGCACTCCCAGTTTTAAATTGAGGTTATCGCTGAAGTTATGTGAGCATAAAAATTCACACTTAACAAACAGTCCCAATTCCTTTAACTCCTAAGTTGTAAAACTTGAGGAAGGAAAATCGAAAAAGCCAATGCAAACGTAAATCAATGATGCATGCTTAAGAAGAAGACTTACAGTGAATCCTCGCATTCTTCATGCGGGATGCAAGCCAAGGAATTTAAAATTACACTAAATGATATGCACAGATGAAAAATGCCCTAAGCAGATAGTTCTATTAGCGGGAAGAATTGATTTCAAAATTTGGATAATGTTGAACGATCTATAGTGCATATAGTTAGTGAACGTGTGGCCTAAGAATTACGAGCACACTCAATGATAAATAAACAAACGTATATGTGTCTAAGACCAACACTACTCAAGCCGGGAACCAACCACACAAAAGGGGTTGAAACAGACCCAAAACACCACAGAAATATTCAGTCTGAATTATTACAAGGGTTCAAATAGAGGGACCCTGAGAATAATGCAGGAATTAAATCTAGATTAAACTCTCTCTCACAAAAATTAAAATTCATTTTTCATCCTTACAGATCCTTGATTTGTATCAAAAAATAGCTCCGAGCAATCTGCGAAGAGAGAAAGTGCGGTTTGTATCAGAAGTAAGAGAGAAATGGAAAAAAAATGCAACAAATAAAAAAATGATAAAAATTAATTTCACAAAAATCAATTACAAAAAATGATATAAAACCCTAAAAATTCACCGTTCCCCGGCAACGACGCCATTTGATGAACGCGATATCTGCCTCTTTAATAATCGGTAATTGTAGTATAGGAGGCGAAAGTCGATCAAAACACCACAATCCTTGAATGTTGTAGAGTATTTTTACTTGGCAAGTCTACCAAGGTCGAACATAGGGAACGATGATTCTTAGTTGCGTGATTTTAAATTAAATTAAGTAATTAACTAATGCTCGGCTAATTGCTATGTTGGGAAAATATAATACAAATGCAAAGAAATGCAATGTCAAAGAATTAAATAGAAACACTAATTTGGCTCAGGATCTATGATTTTTCATGATTTAAATCATCAATTAATAAGTTAATTAATCCTAAAAATCACAACACAGATAGAAAGAAATTATGTCCAGAAATATTTATGAAAATAAATCCAGAAGCAGGCAGAAGTAAATTAGTTCTGAGAAACCATCCTACAAATCACTGGGATAAGGCAACTGATTCTATTGATAATTCTCTAATCGAAGCCTCAATAAAATTGATCCTGTAAAAGAATGAGAGATCAATATCTATCCTTCATAAGAACACCCCTACAGAATTGATTCATCAATTTATCCATGAGAGTATGATATGTCAAAATTTAGCCTACAAGAGTCAACAGATCCTCAATAATAATTATGAATAATAACCTCAGATCTATTCACATGCTATGCTAAATGGTAGAGCATGAAAATAGCTTCAAAATGACATATTATATGCTAAAAACGGAGTTTGTATGGAAATGATATGATGAAATGAAATTTCAGGGACTAAAATGTAATCAAAATAAAGTTTTTGCTTCAAACAGGTCACTGAAGGGGCTTATCTGCAATTTCACAAAGTCGATGGGGCCCGGATGTAATTTACCCCTGGTAGGGGTATAATTGCAATATCTGAAAAGACCAGGGGTGCGGCTGCAATTTTTCCTAGATGCACGTGCCTTGCACGTGCCTCTGGAGGCTCGAGGGAGGAGGCTGAGGCTCGGGCGCCGAACCAGAGGCTTGGAGTCCTAAGGCTGAGTCTCGGATGGCGGCGCTGAGGCTCAAGCGACGAGGCTCAATCTCGGACGCTCGAGCCTACGTAAGCTGATGTTGCTTCGGGGGACCCGAGCCTTGAGGATGGGGTCGAGGCTCAGGTAGGGAGGCGTGGAGGCTCTTGGACTATTGGATCAAGGGCCACCTTCCCGATCCAATGGCAGATGGAGGTGGAGACGCAGCATGGCGGCTTTTGGACAGTCCGATAAAGGGCCACGCTCGATCGATGGCAGCTGTAGGCTGCGAGAACGGTACGATCGGGGCTGAGCGAGGCGATGGTTGTCACGGGCCCAGGCGGCGGCGTGCAAACGGGCGGTGCCTCCGTGTGGAGGCAGAGATTGAACAACCTGCAGGAGGTAAAAGGGGGGGCAAAGCTTGTGCGCGGCGAAGCGCGGTGGTCGAGCAAAGGAACGGGGGTGCGGTTCCAGCCTTTGCGAGGCCAGAGTGAGGTGTGGAGCAGACGCGAAGAGGATAGGCTTCAGGGGAAGGAGATGAGTTACCTGAGAGGGGGGCTCGACGGTGGGGCTGAGACTGGAGCGGAAGCGAGCTTCGTCGGGGAAGCTTTGCAACAAGACGGAGCCTTGGATCACGTCGTGCGGTCGATGTCACCAGCTTTGAGGATAAGGGTGGATGGTTTGTGCGACCGGTGAGGAGGGGACTTTATAGAAGGCGAGTGGCAGCGGTTACGAGAGGGGGAGCTGGACTGTTGGGCTTGGAGGTAGTGGTCGTCGAGGGCGGCAACGTTACAAGCATGGGTGGCGTTACGCACGAGGGAAGGAAGAAACGGCTAGAGGTAGGTGACAGTGGGGTCACGTGCTAGGCATGTGACCCGGGGGCAGATGGAGAGAGAACGTGGGGTGCCTCGTGGCACGCCCAAGGGCTGCTACATGGCACCCCAAAAAAATTTCAAAATTTATAGATAAAGAAAAATAGAAAAGAATATAAGGAGACCTTGGATCGAAAAATTTCCTTCAAGAAAGTTGTTCGTCTCGATGAGATCTACAATTTCATGGAGGACTCGTGAGCAAAAGAGGCCATCTGTGTGAAATGGTATTTTTGTTAATTCTCCATGTGTATAGAAAACCAGCTTCTTGGAGTTTTGTTATTTTTTTGGTGGTTTTAAAGAGGATAAAAATCTAGAAAAATTACGATAAAATATGAGAAAATTATTTACACACTAATCTATTTTTTTTGGATTTTTAATAAATAAAAAAGTAAGAAAATAAAATAGAAGTAAGAAACACATATTTTTTATACATACTCACAACGGACGCTTGGACTCAGTCAGTTTCTTTGATTTCAGTTTTTATCTAGATTTGGATTCTTGTGTCGCTTAATAAAACATTCATCAGAGAACATCTATGAAGAAGAAATAAAATTAAAAGGGTTACCTATGTACATAAAAACTCTGGTCAAAAATAGCAAAACGTCAAAATGCGTAAAAGAGGTCCAAAACCCAACTTTCACATATGAGCTCCGAATTTTACGAAATTAATCTTGTTTTGAAGGTATTTGAAAATGGAGTACTTTAAAAGTGAGTAGACAAAAATCGGACATTGTATGTGGGAGATATGCTCATTTTAGTATGTCAGATGTGAAATTAGACTTTGGGATTATTTGATACTTATTGGAGTTGGTAATTTTTTGTATTTTTTATTTAATAAGGTTAGTAATATCTACACAATGGAGGTGGTTTGGGGTCAATCAGAGTTAGGATGAATTATCTAAAAATAAGAGAATTTAGCAGCTTTTTGGGCTAATTTACAAATGGAATTTTTAATGCAATTATTCATGATGAAATGCAAATATTATTTACACATGTATGTATGCTAATTATGCTCTATTAATGATTAAATGCATGTGAATTCTGGGGAACATAGCCTAATTGACCAATTTATCATGATGAATACGAGATTCATGGTATCGAGTAGAGACCCAGAATTTCCTAGCAGAGGATGGGTCCGAGACTACAGTTGGCAATTCTTTCGAGGAAACTTTATATTTCAGTATGGATAATGAGAAGCAAATGGATCATACATCCGAGGATTATATAGCAGATCTTTCATAATCAAAAGGTGTTTACACAATTCCTCCTTCAGATGATCTAGATATTGAGTTTTATTTAGCAGAATTATTTTCCTCTAGTCATTCTGAGGATGAGCATAGTAGCGATTCGGATGATGTTTTAGACATCTTCTATAGTTCGACTCTCGATCATATTGATATGGTGGATAACCATACTGTAGACAAATCCACTGCCAATACAGATCCCAGTACACATATAGATGAGGTTTCAACAGAGTTAGAGTCTACCTTACCGGAGCTGAAGTTATTGCCACCAAATATGAAGTACGCTTTCCTTGCTAGTCCACATCGACAGTTTATTGTCATTATCAGCTCATCTTTGACCGAAGAACAAGAATCTTTCCTGATGGAGGTTCTTGAAAGAAACCGTAATGCTATTGGGTGTACTATATCCGATCGACACGGGATAAATCTTGCTTTATGTTCTCATCATATATATCTCGATCATAACAACAAACCTTCCAGAGAATTTCACCGCAGGATGAATCTGGTTTTACGAGATGTTATCAAGAAAGAGATTACGAAATGGTGTGATGCAGGGTTTATTTATCCCATCTCCAACTCTAAATGCGTTAGCCCATTACATTTTGTCCTGAAGAAGTCGGGAATTCAGATGATTAAGAATGATAGTGGAGAGGAGATTCCAAAGAGAGTAACCACGTCGTAGCGGGTGTGCGTTGATTACAGGAAGCTGAACGCCACGACAAAGAAGGATCACTTCCCTTTGCCTTTTATAGACCAGGTCATAGAAAGGTTAGCAGGGAAGGAATACTTCTGTTTCCTTGACGGTTACTCCGGATACAATCAGGTAACTATTGCTCCTGAAGACCAGGAGAAAACCACCTTCACATGTCCGTTTGGCACATATGCCTTTAGACGGATGCCCTTTGGATTATGCAACGCCCCTGCTACTTTCCAGAGGTGTATGCTTGTTATTTTTCAGACATGGTTGGTGATTTTCTAGAGGTCTTTATGGATGATTTTTCGGTCTATGGTGAGTCCTTCAACGATTTTTTAGCGCACCTAGACCAGGTTCTTCAAAAATGTTGTGAGGTATATCTCATTCTGTCATGGAAAAAAAGACATTTTATGGTTACAGACTGGATCGTGTTGGGGCACGTCATCTCCCAGCGAGGCATGGAGGTTGACCCTGCCAAGGTAGATGTCATCAAGTGTCTCAAACAACCATCCAACATTAAGCAGTTACGGTCATTTCTCGGGCATGTCAGCTTTTATAGACGGTTCATTTAGGATTTTTCCAAGATTTCCCGATCGTTAACTGAATTATTAGGCAAAGACATCAAGTTCTTGTTAGATGACAAATGTCTTAATGCCTTCCTCACATTAAAAGATAATATTATCAGTGCTCTTGTCCTACAGCCACCTGATTGGTCTCTACCCTTCGAGATCATGCCGGATACTTGAGATTTAGCAGTCGGGGATGTATTAGGACAGAGGAGGAATGGACTTCTGGTTGCTATCCACTATGCCAGCAGAACTTTAGATGATGCTCAGCGTAATTACACAGTGACAGAAAAGGAGATGTTGGCAGTGGTGTTCACATTAGATAAATTCAGATCTTATCTTCTTGGCTCCAAAATCACAGTTTATACAGATCTTTCAGCTATCCGGTTTTTTATGGAAAAGAAGGATTCCAAGGCACACCTTCTTTGATGGATTCTCTTACTTCAGGAATTCGATTTAGATATTAGAGACAAACCTAGGGTAAAGAATGTGGTAGCTGATCACCTCTCCCGATTACATATAGAGCAACCTTCAGATGAGTACACGCTAGTGATTACAGAGAGATTTCCAAACGAGAGTATCTTTGCAGTTACCGAGCTTCCATGGTATGCATATATAGTGAATTTTCTGGTTACACAGAAAAGTCCACAGGGTTGGCCAAAGGATAGAGTTGATAGACTAGTTTTCGTGGCATGATACTACCATTGGGAGGATCCGATTCTTTTTCTGAGGGATCGGATTGTGTTTACAAGCGTTGTACTCCCCAGGAGGAAGATAATAGTGTCCTCACTCTGTGCCATTCCTTAGAGGCAGGGGGACATCACTCAGGGAAGAGGACAATGCAGAAGGTACTTCGGAGTTGATTATGGTGGCCGACTCTTACTAGAGATGCTTGTACATTCGTGAAGAGTTGCCCGGATTGTCAGAGAGCAGTAGGGACAGTCAGTGCTAGAGATGCAATGCCTATGTGACATGTTATTATTTGCAAAATCTTTGATGCATGGGGCATAGATTTCATGGGATTGTTCCCTTCCAGCAGCGGCTTTGAGTACATTCTTCTCGATGTAGATTATGTTCGTACATGGGTGGAGGCTATACCCACACGAATAGCAGACAGTAAAATAGTGTGCAAGTTCCTAAGGGAACATATTATTTCACGGTTCAGGATTCTACGTATTCTTACTTCAGATGGGGGTAGCCATTTTATTAATTAGGAGGTCAAAAAGCTAGTGAAGTAATACGGCATTGATCACAGAGTAGCTTCTCCTTACCACCCACAGACGAACGACATAGTTGAAGTCTCAAATAGGGAGGTAAAATCAATTCCTCAGAAATTAATATGACCGGATAGGAATGTTGGACACGAGAGCCCACGACGAGCCATTATACAATAAATGTCATTCTTAATATCTTTCCCTGATCTGAAATGAAGAATAAATAATTTGCATAATAGGTTCCTTAGTATAATTAGCGTTATGTACCATGGCCATCTCAATGATCATACAGCTGTTGATTCAATTATTAAATCATAGAGGCTGGTGCTTGGATGAATATCTAAAGAGTTAGATTGAGTACTCATCAAGCACCGTCAAATGATTGTTGAGATATGATCTCCAGCCTGAGTAGGAGATGGCAATCCTTTCTCATTTAGGCTGATATCTGACCGACATCTTGATGCAGGTCCTCTGCATAGGAATAGAGATTCGGAGGTGTCAAATTAGTTAGGTCAAAGTGTTGACTTAACGAGATCGAGATAACCGAAGTCCTATAACGTAAGTTGTCATGATATAGGCAAGCATCCTCTGACCGGAGACAGATGTGTTACTATATGTCTGAGTATGTACATTTGGCAGACCAATAGGTTGATGACCTAATCAAGGTCTATACACCGACACGCTGGTATGCATATAGGGACATATGAGTAATACGATCTCTCAAAGGGATCATATAGGTTCATTACTGAATCGGAAGACATGAGCTCACTCATGAGATATTGGCAAGAATCAACATCCGTGCACGGCCGTCTCGCTTTGGAAGCTTGACTAAATCTGTAGGTTTGATATATACTTTTGGAAAGTATATGATCAACACCTGAGTCTGATATATGCTTCTGGAAAGTATATGATCGATACCAACTCCCAATGATTGAATGAGAAACTTAATGATGAAAACTCTGAAGTAGACAGTGTAAAATTGATCTTATACTTCAAGTTTATTCTGGGTATTCCAGTATGCAGGATGTAGAGCTGTTAGGAGTACCTGAGGGTGATGTGATCATAAATGGTTGTATAGCCATGACGCTTCCATTCCGAGGGAGTGATGAAACAGGTCTGGATTTTAGTAACTCCTCTCAGAAGAGAAGTAATCTGATCTTAGTCCAAATGTTGGACATTGATATGAATGTAATTCAGATGCAATGAGAAGATTAGATTTGCGGTCTTGATTTAATCAAGCATCTATGGGAGGCCCAAGATCTTGATTTGAGATGTGATCTCAATATCCAAGTCACTATAGGTGGAACAATACAATCGCACTGTCCTTATCTCCAAGTATCTGCAGAGAAATCGCATTATTCTTGAAAGTGTTCAAGAATAATTGCATAGTTGAATTATATCTAAGCATTGAGAAATTGATAATTAAATGTGATTTAATTATCTTGATGTATGTGGAAATTATCCAATATAATTAAATGTGATTTAATTATTGTGGATAAGAATAATGTGGATAGCAATATCCAATTATTCATAATATATTATAGATGTGATTTATAATGTATTAAAGTGAGAGCTAATTATAATTTATAATTAATTATTGATGTGTATTGGATACACATTGTGTAATTAATTGAAAATGTAAATTATATTTTGTTTTGAGTTGCGAATGAGATTTACAAATTTCCAATGGCAAGATTGCAATATTCTCAAAATTAATTGTGAATTATTTTTGAAGAATAAATCACAACTAAAGTTGTTGGAAATTATGGGAGAATCTCATGGAGATATGCAATCTCCTGAGATTGCATGAGATTGCCTCCACCATGAGGACATGGTGGACGGCCATCAATTCCCACAAGGAAATTGGTAGCCGTCGTACCTATTCCTTATGGGGAGCAATCTCCATGCTAATCTCTCCATATTTGTATGATTTAATTTAGGATTGAGTTGTATTTGATTTATCAAATATATTTGATCTAAATTAAGTTATTTGTTGTTGGCTTTTACCAACAACAATCTTGACCATTGGATTAAACATAAATCAATCTCATCCATTGATTTTATGTGTCCCATAGATTTAGATCCATGGATCCCAAAACCCTAGAAATAGAGAGGCATACCATGCTCTCTAAGGTGATGCTTTTGAAGCACATCTCTCTTCTCTCTCTCATTCTACACGTCAACTCTCTTCCTTCTCTCTTTGGTGGTCGTCCACCAAACCCTAGAGGAGGACTACGTCATCGCCCTCGCCACCGTGTCGCCGCCTTGACATTTTTCGGTTCTCCATCTTCTTTGGAGTGCTACGCTCTTGAAGAAGGCATTTGATCTCGTGCGACAAGATTAGGAGTTCACCGTGCTTGGATCAACTCGTTGGATTGCAAGGATCACGCTACTCATCCACGCACTCGCAAGCGTCTTCTCCGACGATCGGACTTGAGACAGGAGGTCTCTTTTCATAGTGACTCGATCAGCCACGCTTCAAGAGGTATTCCTTTATACTTGTTGTGGTTCTTGATGAAACAATCCAAGAATCATTTTTGGATTATGTGATTTCATCACATGATTTTTTTTAAATTTCGCTGCATAGAACAACTAGTCCGACTAGTCGTTCATCGTCGTATTCGATACGACGCTCACGCTTCCGTGATGCGCTTGAGGATTATTCCATATCCTTCAAGTGGTATCATAGCCTTAGGTCGAAGGTTTTGGATACGATCCATAAACCTAGGACGACTTGGGTTCGTTGGGGTTTGCGAAAGTTTTTATCGCATTTGATTTTCGCACATCTATTTAGTGAATAAATTAGCCCTATTTAAAATGTTTAAACACGAATTAATCACTTGTATTTTGTTCCCCATTAAATAAGGAAACCATAGGATCTGATTTTATGTAATTTGGATTCTTTTTGCTCGAGATATGGTCATTTTAATGAACATGTATTCACTGTTGCGGGAAATGCGAATCTTAACATGATTAATGAGTTAATTAATGTTTTGATCCGCCCAGAAATGCGTGAAATATCACTTAATTTCTGTCATAAATCAAATTAGCAATATTTAAAAACTGATTTTTTCTAATTTGGATTTCAATTGATTGCGATATGTCAATTTTAGTATGTAGGGGTCACTGCTGAAATTACATTCCTAATCAAGAATCATGTGATTGTCAATTAGTGAAATTAATTGTTAATTTCATGAAATAATTATGAAAAATATTTGAGAAATATTTAATGATGATTATTTCCTTAATTGACTTGGCCTCAACCAATAAATTGATTAGATTTGATCTAGATCATAATTGGAAACACAATAAACAAACAACTTGCTTGAATAGGATTGGGAATTTGTCTAGCAAATCTCCTTATAATAAAAAATGTTTTGATTATTACTATATGGTATCTTTTCGATTGAATAACCGATGATTATCTCAAGTACATATTGATCTATTTGGCATTATCCTTTCCTGAGGTGGATATGGTGTCTAGTCGGGAAGCATTGGGGTAGCGGGTCGCACAGGTTGCGGTCCGTCCCACTTTCGTCGGTACTGGCCATGACAGCGGGTAGGGACTCGATAATGCCGGAGAAATCAAGATGTATTTTTCTAATTATTAAAATTCGATTTAATACGTACTTTGAGATAATACCATATATATTCAAGTAAAACCAATCAAGTTTGTTGATTGAATTGGATTGATAATTGATTTACTGTGATTAAGTTAATTATATCCAATTAAAAACACTCTACTTATGAATAGATGTGTATTTCCCTTGGAAGAATTAATTATATGAATACGATTCATAATAATAAATTAAAACTTGAATAAGAGATGGAGGATCAAATAAGTGACATCCATGGTCTCCCGTCAAGGCGAAGGGTTTCCATCACAGAGATTGCATATAGGAGACGCATGTACGAAGTGACAGCTCCTATATGCAAGTGCATTTGGATCGGGCTCTTTGATTCTCGAAAGAGTAAGGTCATATGCGTAGTGACCCCAATATCGGATCCTCATATTATTGGGGCGATATTGGATTACGCATAGCGAGTACTAATCCTGTTGACGGTTGGTTCAATTAGCAATGGGTCAACATCACCTTAGGGGTGGTGGGCCTAGGTGTTAAAGACCGAATTGGAAATGCAAGTTGGACTTGCAAGGCGGAATGTGTTCCCGCTTCTTTTTATCGTAGTTGCAGATTCTCATATTATTGGGATGTAAATATAGTGGTAAGTATATCTCTTACATTGAAAGTGATTAAGGGAATGAACTTTCAGTGTTGACAAGGCAAGGCAACTTTGATATAAAAAAATCCTAAATCAAAGTAAAATGTGTGTATATATATTTATATATATTTATGCAAATTTCTTATTTCAGATAAATTTTTCATTAAACCCACTCAATGTTATACTCAATAATAACCAGTAAAATATCATGGATTGGATCCATGATTAAGATATTGTACTTGCAGTTGGACACATATTGTATGTGGTTGCAATGTGCAAGTTTCCTCATAATAATGAGTGACAATTAAATAGACAATAGGACTACAACCGTAGGGTTTGTATGTCTCTATAATCTTTATCCCTCATTGAATGTACTTTAGAAGTGACATGTCAATGATGATCATAATTATCAAATAATCCTTATAAAATCTAAAAAGATGTTCTGGCATACATATGTGCTCTTGACATTTAATCATGAACGACATGGTTCTCTGCATCATGCAGAATGGTGGTTGTATAAGAGATGATGTATTCAAATCATTTTAGTACCCTCCTAAATGTAATTATTTAAGAGTTAGGATATATGTATATATGATGAGTGTCATCATTCTACTGTCTATACTCTGGTCATTCATGAAGCTTCAGAATATTCATATTGTATGAATTGAATGAAGCATGTATATATGTTGAAATGCTCTTATATTGAAATCTTTTGAATTCAGCTTAAGAGATCCTTCATCTCAAGCAATGGTTGTTTTTAGATAAAGGGAGTGCAGTGGAAGCATGGGTTGGACCCACGTAAGAAGGAATGTCAAAGAGTTGATTGTACTTCTGTGACTTCCGTATGACATCGAAAGAGTTGGATGAATGCTAATACTGCAATAAGTTGATGTGTTGATAGTATGACTATCAAATCTATCTAGAATCCCTAGAGAAGGAATCGGATAGTACATCAGAATAATATGAATAAAATCATTGAAATTGGCCTACTTATTTGACAAGATGAAGTCTAATAATTGTATCTCAATCTTCTAATGACACTTGCTAGTTGCATATGTATTAGAAGATCAAAAACTTGATCTTATAGGTTTAATAGTCATCCACATGGATATTGATGCAATTGTTGCAACAATCTCTATTCGATCAATAGACTTTATATTTTCAGTGGGAGCCCTTGGTCTTAGAGAATGTCTTTATGACCTAGACATTAGATTACACTCATTGTTTAATTCTAAATGTTGGAAATAAGTATGAATTCTGGAATAGATCTCTCATAAAGAGTTATGATGGATATATTTCAGATAGTAATCTGACATCTGGAGGACTCTACTAAATTAGAAAAATTAATGAATGGTTCATTAACATTTCTAATATTGAAAATTGAACCATTAAAGATCAATAGGAGGACGAAAATCATTTGAAAATGATCTGCCATCAAGCCTTGGACATTTGTCTGTTAATGTGATCAATAGACTAATAAGAGATGAAACTTTAGATTGTCTAAAGGTTCAAATCTTACATACTTGTGAATATTGTATTCAAAAGTAAAGATGTCCAATACACCCTTCCTTAGAATGGTGTAAGATGTCAAGGTATTCAAGATCTCATGCATATTGATGTATGAGAATCATCTATATCAGAATAAACATTATGGATATGTGATATCTATTGATGATTATTTGTGATATGAGATTTCTTCTCTTCACTTAGAAAACTTTGAAATGTTCAAAGATTTCACAATTTTGGTTTAGAGCCAAAGTTTGAAGGAAGATTAAATGAATTTTTGATCTAATCTAGGTAGTCAGTACCTATTAGATAAATTCATCAATGAATGTCATTTCCATCTACTTCCTCCTAATGTACCTAAACTCAATTGAGTTGTGGAGAGATACAATTGAATCATGTATGACATGATTTGATCAATGATGAATTTTAGCATAATTACCTATTAGTTTCCAGGTATATATGTAGTAGAGACTACAATATATCCCTAATAAGATTCCATGCACGTAAGATGTAACTTAGCACTTGAGAGTGCTACTTCATTAGGAAAATAAAGGTTGGTATTGGATACCTACTTTATGACCTTGAGATTCTTAAAAGACTTCATATCTGAGAATGTGATTCTTAGATGATGAGACTCTTGAGAATCAAGATGAAAATGAAGTAAAGGAACTCCTTTAGTCTTGGTAAGATAACGAGGCTCCTAAAATTGGAAACTAAAAGGACAATTAAAGATGAAACACTAATACCTATTCAAATAAGTTTGAAGATGGATTCCATGTGTCAGTTCAATCTGACAATGATCTGACTTCATGTGATGAAGCTTCTGAAGATCATATCATGGAAAGATGGGTGTTAGCAATAAAGTCTAAAGTAGACTTCATATACAAGTGTTGTATATAGACCCTCGAGGATCCACCTATATGGGTAAGACCCATTAAGGTGTAAATGGATCTTCAAGAGAAGGAGGAAACCTGATGAAAAGGTAGAGACCTTCAAAGCACGGTTCGTGGCCATGAGCTGCACTCCGCATAGAAGAAATCGCTTGCGATGAGACTTATTCTCCAGTGACCTTGCTTTAACCCATCAGAATATTGCTAACCATAGCTACACAACTTGACTATGACATCTTCATAATGTGAGTCAAGATTGCATTCCTCTATGAATACCTCTCTGAGGATATTCACATGAAGTAGCCCCAGGGCTTCATGGTTGAGGAAAGAAAGGTGTGCAAGCTAGATAACTCCGTCTATGGACTCAAATATGCTTCTTGTAGTTCGAATATTGGATTTGATGAAATCATAAATGTTATGGTTTCAGAT
Organism: Ottelia alismoides; assembly: GCA_037367405.1. Taxonomy (NCBI): domain Eukaryota; kingdom Viridiplantae; phylum Streptophyta; class Magnoliopsida; order Alismatales; family Hydrocharitaceae; genus Ottelia; species Ottelia alismoides. Next base: position 438,648 of record JAZKJV010008144.1, read on the forward strand.
AGAATCTTGATAAACCATGTGATGCTTAGTGGGAGTGCCATTATGTTCATCGTACTAAATGTAGATATCCTAATCATTTGGAATGATCTAAGGATGATAATAATAAGTGTTTTATAATCTGGTTGTTCCATACCTCGAGATATGATATCAAGGATACCTATTAGATCTTAGTTCTGAAGTCGTTCGGAAGCAAAGAAAAGAGGGAATTGGGACCGTCACATTAATGGTATACCTTGGACATTTCCATGGAAAATTCCAAGAAATGATTCTTTTCCTCAAGATATGGTACTGACCTATCTAAAGGAATAGCACCTCAAAGAGTTGAGGATGTGAATGCTAAAACTGCTTGCCCTTGTGCATCAGTTTCAAGAATCCGGGTGTATACTAGATGTGTACAAAAGCCAGATGTCTGCCATGTAGTGGGAGTAGTAAACGGTTATCGATCCTACTATGATGATTAAACACTTGATTGCAGTAATAACAATATCTTCAAAGATGATGAAACTTAGAGATGGTGATCTCAAAGTCTTATCTTCAAAATTTTAAGACCTTGTAGATAGTGACCTATAAGGGTCTTAACTGTAGATACCTTAGGAGATAGAGATCTCTAGGAATAAAGGTATTCTGATAAGGATTATGGGCATGCTGGTTATAATAATTATCGAGCTAGAGTGTCAAGGACACTATAACAAATTGAGTATTGGTTGCATAAGATGCAACATTCGCATTGGATGCGAGCACTGTTACTAGGGGATATGCAAGTGTCGTAAAAGGACTTGGCGTAGTCTCTTGGGAACAGAGTGACTGATCAACTTACCTAGATATTTTCTAAATAGCCTATGATTGTTACATGAGTGTGGGTTTACATGATTAAGCCAATTAATGACTCTTTAGGCTAGTGGGAGATTGCTGGACATGCGAGCCCACTGCGAGCCATTATGCAATAAATGTTATTACGAATATCATTCCCTGATCTGAAATGAAGAATAAATAATTTGCATAATAGGTCCCTTAGTACAATTAGGGTTATGTACCATGGCCATCTCAATGATCATACAACTGTTGATTCAATTATTGAATCATAGAGGCTGGTGCTTGGATGAATATCTAAAGAGTTAGATTGAGGACTCATCAAGCACCGTCAAATGATGGTTGAGAGATGATCTCCAGCCTGAGTAGGAGATGACAATCTTTTCTCATTTAGGCTGATATCTGACCGACCTCTTGATGCAGGTCCTCTGCATAGGAATAGAGATTCGGAGGTGTCAGATTAGTTAGGTCAAAGAGTTGACTTAACGAGATCAAGATAACCAAAGTCCTATAACATAAGCTGTCACGATATAGGCACGCATCCTCTGACCAGAGACAGATGTGTTACTATATGTCTGAGTATGTACATTTGGCAGACCAATAGATTGATGACCTAATCAAGGTTCTATACACTGGCGTGCTGGTGTGCATATAAGGACATATGAGTAATACGATCTCTCAAAGGGATCATACAGGTTCATTACTGAACCGAAAGACATGAGCTCACTCATGAGATATTGGCAAGAATCAAATTCCGTGCACAGCTGTCTCGCTTTGGAAGCTTGACTAAATTTGTAGGTTTGATATATACTTTTGTAAAGTATATGATCGACACGTGGGTATGATATATGCTTCTGGAAAGTATATGATCGATACCAACTCCCAATGATCGAATGAGAAACTTAATGATGAAAACTCTGAAGTAGACAGTGTAAAATTAATAATATACTTCAAGTTTATTCTGGGTCTTCCAGTATGTAGGATGTACATGTGTTAGGAATACCTGAGGGTGATGTGATCATAAACGGTTGTATAAGCATGACGCTTCCATTACTAGGGAGTGATGAAATGGGTTTGGATTTTAGTGACCCTCTCAGTAGAGAAGTAATCTGATCTTAGTCCAAATGTTGGACATTGATCTGAATGTGATTCAGATGCAATGAGAAGATTAGATTTGGGGTCTTGATTTAATCAAGCATCTATGGGAGGCCCGAGATCTGGATTTGAGATGTGATCTCAATATCCAAGTAACTATACGTGGAACAATACAATCGCCATGTCCTTATCTCCAAGTATCTGCAGAGAATTCACATTTTTCTTGGAAGTGTTCAAGAATAATTCCATAGTTGAATTATATCTAAACTTTGAGAAATTGATAATTAAATGTGATTTAATTATCTTGATGTATGTTGAAATTATCCAATATAAATAAATGTGATTTAATTATTGTGGATGAGAATAATATGGATAACAATATCCAATTATTAATAATATATTATAGATGTGATTTATAATGTGTTAGAGAGAGAGAGAGATAGAGCTAATTATAATTTATAATTAATTATTGATGTGTATTGGATACACATTGTGTAATTAATTGAAAATGTAAATTATATTTTGTTTTGGGTTGTGAATGTGATTCACAAATTTCCAATGGCAAGATTGCAATATTCTCAAAATTAATTGTGAAATATTTTTGAAGAATAAATCACAACAAAAGTTGTTGGAAATTATGGGAGAATCTTATGAAGATATGCAATCTCATGAGATTGCATGAGATTGCCTCCACCATGAGGACATGGTGAACGACCACCAATTCCCACAAGGAAATTGGTAGCCGTCCTACCTATTACTAATGGGGAGCAATCTCCATGCTAATCTCTACATAATTGTATGATTAAATTTAGGATTGAATTGTATTTGATTTATTAAATATATTTGATCTAAATTAAGTTATTAATTGTTGGCTTTTACCAATAACAATCTTGACCATTGGATTAAACATAAATCAATCTCATCCATTTATTTTATGTGTCCCATGTATTGAGATCCATGGATCCCAAAACCCTATAAATAGAGAGGCATACCATGCTCTCTAAGGTGATGATTTTGGAGCACATCTCTCTTCTCTCTCTCACTGTACACGTCAACTCTCTTCCCTCTCTCTTTGGAGGTCGTCCACCAAACCCTAGGGGAGGACTACGTCGTCACCCTCGCCACCGCACCGTCGCCTCGACATTCTTTGGTTCTCCATCTTCTTTGGAGTGCTATGCTCGTGAAGAAGGTGTTCGATCTCATATGACGAGATCAGGAGTTCATCATGCTTGGATCAACTCGTTGGATTGCAAGGATCACACGACTCATCCCCACGCTCGCAAGCATCTTCTCCGACGATCGGACTTGAGACAGGAGGTCTCTTTTCGTAGAGACTCGATCAACCACGCTTCATGAGGTATTCCTTTATACTTGTTGTAGTTCTTGATGAAACAATCCGAGAATCGTTTTTGGATCATGTGGTTTCATCACATGAAATTTTTTTAAATTCCGCTACATAGACCAACTAGTCCAACTAGTCATTCATCGTCGTATTCGATACGATGCTCACGCTTCTGTGATGCGCTTGAGGATTATTCCATATCCTTCAAGGAAGAACTGGTCACAGCTTCTAGATCAGGTTCTTTGGGCATATCATACTGCATATAAGACTCCCATAGGTACTTCACCATTCAGACTGGTTTATGGGAAGCCATGCCATTTGCCCATAGAGATCATGCACAAATCTGAATGGGCTATTCGAGAAATTTCACTTGATGTACAGAAAGCAAGAGCCAAGAGAAAGATAGATCTGAATGAGCTAGTAGAAATTAGAAATCAAGCATATGAGAACACCCTCATTTATAAGGACAAAGTGAAGAAATGGCACGATAAACATATTCAGCACAATATCTTTGTTCCTGGGCAGAAAGTCTGGTTGTTCAATGCAAGATTGAGAATTTTTCCTGGTAAATTAAAAAGCAAGTGGGAAGGACCTTACATAGTCAGAACGGTGCACGACAATGGAAGCATAGCTATATCAGATGTGTCACATGGTGCAGAGTCGTTCATGGTTAACGGGCAGATGTTGAAGCATTTTGTAGAGACTACTGATCATCTGGCCCATATTGAAGTGGTCTATTTTGTACAGGACTCATGATCATTATTTCACTTTATCTCATCCTGTACAAAGACTTTTGAGCGATTCAATTTTTGGAGATCCACAACACCTGTATATTCTTCGTAGACCACAATCGTCCCCATTTTTGCTCGTCTTTATGCTTAGGATACTAGATCCTAAGTATAGGGGGACTGATTTTTCGTTGATTAACGTTTTTTATTTTGTTCTTTTTCTTTTATCCTTTCTTTTTCACAAATCACTGGTCTTCAATTTTTGGCTACACCCTTTTTTATACTTAGGATGCCTTATCCTAAGTATAGGGGGGACCGAGTGATTTCGATGATCTCGTGTTCTTTATTTCTTTTGTGTGTTCTTTATTTATTTTGTTCATTTGTTGTATATTCTTTTTCTTCAGTCACCTCATTTTTGCTCTTCCATTATACTTACGATGACATGATCGTAATTCTAGGGGGGGTTGACTGACTTTTATTCTCTTATTCTTTTTCACCCACTTTTACTTAGCACGAGTTATGTCCTCCTTTTTTCTCTTTTGACGCTATGAGGATATAGCATAAGCTAAGTATAGGGGGTGCGTATATATTGTATATATACTTTTGTCCATAACTCATACTTTTGTGTATTTTCTATATCTATAAAATCCATAAAAAGTGGGTGAGGGTTAATTTAAAATCCATCTAATTACTTATTTATTATTTATAAAATCCTTGTAAATAAGTAAAATATGTCTAAAATATATATTTTAAGGACTTAAAATAAAAAAATGTATTTAAAATATGTATTTAAAATCCTATCTATATAAAATATGTGTAAAAATCATTTAATCCTTGTAAAATTCCCTGTATATAAAATCTGTAAAATACATTAGATATTTAATTCGAATAAAATATATCTGGTAAAACTCTTGCACAAATACTTGTTTATAAAATTTCAGAAAATCCATAAAAATACAAAGTCCTAAAATTCATAAAAATTACAAAAGCCTTAAAATCCATAAAAATGAGTAAAATTCAGAAAATATACTTCACAAAAACATTATTGCATTCGCATTTTTCAGAATAAGTTTGATTTCTGGAACTAAGGATTGAGTCTAGTCTAAAGGATGGAGCTTGATTATGGCCTTTAACTTTCATTGTAAGGAGATTAGTTAGGATCTGGAATTTAGACTCTTCAGGTCTTTGACTTCAAATCTTTGGGTTCCATAAGACCATATTTGGGAAACCAGCTCAGATGTGCTTAAGTAGACCACTTGGTGTCATCCGTACAACTCTGCACCAGTGAACCAATCTTGGACACATGCACTCTGCACTTAGCTCGACATGCATGGAGTTGCGAAGGGCAGTACATCTTGGTAGTGTGTTTCTATCCTTGTCTTTGCAGCATTGACATCTAAAGACGGGAGAGATTGGGGTTGCGATAGTCGCTTCGGATAAGGGAAGGATCTGCTGACACAATTTTTTCTAAGACCTCTAAAAAGGGACGGAACAAAAGATGATATATCCGTCAAGGCACAAAGAAGATGAATGCAGTGCAAGCAAATTACAAAGCTATGTGGAAAATTGAGTACTCATTCTTGAAATGTCTCATAATAGTCTGCATTGGAATATTCCATTCTTGTCGGGGAAGAGGGTAGAGAGCGTAGATGGAAAAGAAGATCATCCCTCATATAAAATGATACGCGGGAATCTTTTTGACGATTCGAGAAGTGTGATAAGGGAGAGGAGGCGAGCGAGGGTCAAGCAGTGTCTTTTCTTGGACTCTTTCCCCTTCCTGTTCTCCCATGATTTAGAGAGTCCTGGTTTAGTAGTACAAATACGACCACAATGGTCCAAGCTTCCACCAAAAATGCATGCACATCTTAGTGGAGACTTATCTACACCGGTTGAGCTTCACAAGGAGATGCGTCTACACTGGACGCACTCCACTTCTTTTCTCATTCTTCTACTTTCTCTCTATATTTGATTGTGGACATAGCACGAACTGACCTCAGAAGGGAATACCTCCCTCCCTGAGGAAAGAGTAGCTGGATGAGGATTCATTGGAAGTGTATAGCTGGAATGGACGGTTTCTTCGCTTCTTTAAGAAGGAAGGGATAAATAAATTCATACACTGTACAAATTGACTTCGAGGATGATAGAGTTTGCGATATGAATAAGTGAGTCTGAACTAGCTGATGAGGTGATCTTAAATAAGGATTTGTGGAACTTGAGGGCTGTTGAGGATAAAATCCTAATCCTAGTTAAGGCTCTGACAAAATTCTTGTTTCAGGCCCGATCGAGCTCTGTCCTTTATTTGTTCTCATGAATTGGTTTAAGAAAATAAATTCATTCTAACTTTCTTTCTTTTTCACTTACTTTAAGTGTTTGCTAAGGGACTAGCAAAGTTTAAGTATATGGGGTTGATGAATCCATGATTCATTAACTTTTCTGTTGCATTTTGTCTTAAAACCCTTAACAAATACATGTAAATATTCATTAATTTCAACATTTTATCCAAATTCTACTCATGAATAAAAATGTACTTTTATGCATAAAAAACATGTAAATAAATAAAGAATAAAAAATAAAGGAAGGAAAAGAAGGCAGATTGTAGATATGTATATATGTACAATATGACTCATATAATATAAATATAGCTGAAAGATATATTTATATAACCAAACCCCCGAGACCAAGTCAGTATGGATTGGTTGACAAAACAACAAGTAGGGGGAGATAACAAAAGAAAACCATAAAAAATAATTAAAGAACACTCCACACATTATTCCCTATTTATCAAATAATTATCAAATCTTCATTAATTTCTAATTAAATCATATGAACATATTTTTCACCAAACTCTTTTCTTAATTATTTCTAAAAGTATATATAAAAATATAAAAATAAGTTAAAAATATTATCTTATATATATGCCAAGAAATCCAACTTTTAAATTGTCAAAACCTCAACTTTCAAACATCATAACGTCCTCATACGAACTCAATTTCACTCTACTCACCTTTAAAGTTCAAAAAATAGTATTATCTAATTAAAAGAGGTAGTTTCATTAAAATCGGAGTCCGTTTGCAAAAAGTCGGTTTTGGGACCTATTGACATAGGGGTTTTTGGGCTATTTATTTCTTTAGAACATATTATTTACAATTTTATTAATTTTATAATTTATAAATATTTTCATGATATTGTATTTTTATCATGATTTATTTCATAATTTTTAGATCTTATTTATTATTTTAATAAAATCCAAAACCCTAATTTATAGATGAAATTGAACTATCTAACCTATACCTGTATTTATTAATATATCTAAATTATTTTATTAAAATCCACACAGATTTATAAAGATAATATTTATTATTCTAATAACTAAGAAAATATAAAATTAATAATTAATTAATTATTGAATTAAAAATTCAATACCTATTTATTAAGTATTATTTATACTTATTTATTAATATAATATTTATATTTTGAATATTATTGATTATTTTACGAAAATTAATTATACCATAATTTAGATAATTTAATTATCTATATTTTTTGTTTTTATACCTATTTAAAATAATGTCATTTAGTATTTATTACATAATTTATAAGTAATTTGCATATCTGGCCAACCAGGTGTTGACACGTGTCAGCACCTGGCTCTTCTTCTTCAAAGAAGCCGGTATATAGTTTGTTCGACCCAGCCATTTTCAACTAATTCGCCAGCTTGGCTTCTAACTCCCTTGATCGACCTAAGCCATCCATTGATTTCCCCTAACAAACCTCACAAACGCCGGCCACTGGATCTACCCTAGAGCTTCACCAATCCGCCTATAATAAGGTCGTGAAGTTGGTTCAACCAACTAAGCTCTCTCCAACTATCTGCAAGCTCCCACTTCTAGAACCGAACCTTCCACTTCCAAGCCTCATGTCAACCAACTACAGTGGTGATAGCACAAGACCGCCGCCTCGCGTGGAAGAAGGACGTCGGAGGAGAAGCTCCAAGGTGCTCCAGCACCTTGCATCGCCGCCTTGCGTCGCGTTGAGCTCCAGGAAGCCGTCCCATCAAGATATCACCAGAAGGTCTTATATCTTTTACTCCCCCGGTAATCCATCCACCTTTCATTTTTTATTTCTCAAGTAGTGTGCCATGATTAGCATGGATAAGTGCATCATTAGCGAGTTTAATCATCTATCTTAGATGCCACATCTTAGATTCATTGCAAACCCAATCAAAACAATATTAAAGATCATCTTCTTCCTTTCCATTCACACGTCGTTCTACATTAAGTCTGGAAACGCTATATTTGCTCTTGCAATTCTTAATCATTTGGTAGATTTCTTCGCAAATCGAGCATATACAATCGTTAATTGTAGGGTTATCTTCAATTTGGAGTGATATCAGAGCGAGTGGAGCTTCCAAACGCAAGGAATCATTCTTTTAAAGAAGGTGTTACCTCACGCAGTAGCTCCAGGATAAAAGAACCGCTCTCTTTATCAGCATTTTCCCGCCTATCGCGACCACCTCCGACCAACATCACCCACAGGCGAGCTCGAGGGGTGAAGGAGTCACCCCTCTTGCCCTGCCGGAGGCCCCAGATAGTCATCTACTGCCGAAAATAAATCAGAAAAGAAGGCGCTTCATCATTCGCACGAACGGACCTGAAGAACACCAAGAATGGCAGACGCTACAATATGGCGACACGTGTCCAGAACGTACGCTCCAGATCGTGCAGCCGCTTTTAATCCTGACCGTCAGATCTGAAGGGGTAGAAAAGTTGCTTCATAAGCCCAGCCAGCTCCTGAAATCCATACGCGCCTCTAGAGTTTCCAGAAATTACAATTAGGTCCCTACAACAGGAACTAATTGTAATTCTTTTATTTTCTTTTCAGTTTAGTCCCTACAAGGACCTTTCTATAACAAAAATAATATACTTTCTTTGCAGTTAGGCACCTGGCTTGTAGGGGCCATTTGGACCTCGTGTTTTTCACATTTTTCCGCGATCTTTCTAGGGTAGCTCGATAACTACCCAAGCTATTTTTCGAACATTTTTCCCATATTTTTCATAGCTTTATTTTGTGGTTTTGATTTATATTTTCTTGAGTTTGTTTTGAGCCGAATTTGTTTTTAGTTTCTTTCCTTGTAAAATCAAGAATAAAAGAAGATTTTGTTGGAATTATTTCCTTGACTTGAAAACTGTGGTTTAAACATTCTGCTTCCTTGAGTTCGACCAAGGCACACTCACCTGGTTAAATTTGTAGTGAACGATAAAATAGGATTTTTTCTCCTAGTCTTATCGTAATTTTTGTTTGATCCAACGTGATTCCCTCTTTCTTGTGGTTCTCTCTCTCTCTCTACAACCGACAAACAAACCGCAGGGTCAGGACTACGTTATCAACCATATTCTTGACTTCAGGCTTATCCTTAATCTCAATATCAAACTCCTGGAGTAGAAGGATCCATCTAGTCAATCTCGCTTTGGCATCCTTCTTTGCCATGAGGTACATGATGGCGGTATGGTCTGTGAAGATAGTCACCTTTGATCCAATGATGTAAGATCTGAACTTATCTAGGGCAAAGACTACGGCTTGCATCTCCTTCTCAGTGACAGTATAGTTCCGCTGCGTGGCATCCAATGTACGGCTAGCGTAGTGAATGGCAAATGGCACTCCATCCCTCCTCTGTCCCAGCATAGCCCCTACAGCAAAATCGGAGGCATCCATCATGATCTCGAATGGAAGAGACCAATCAGGCGGCTGAAGGATAGGAGCCTCAACAACTAGACTCTTGAGAGTCTCAAATGATGCAAGACACTTATCATCCACAATGAACATAGAGTCTTTGGTCAGCAAATTAGTCAACGGTCAGGAAACCATTCTGAAATCATGAATGAAGCGTCGGTAGAAACCTACGTGCCCTAGAAAAGACTGTAACTGTCGCAAGTTGGACGGTGGACTGAGTTTCCTAATGATATCCACCTTGGCCGGATCAACCTCCATGCCCCTGTTGGAGATGATATGACAAAGCACCGTCCCTTGAGTCACGATGAAATGACTCTTCTCCCAAGATAACACAAGATGGACTTCGATGCATCGCTGAAGGATGCGATCTAGGCAGTCAAGACAAGCATCAAACCCATCGCCATAGACCAAAATGTCATCCATGAAGACCTCCAAGCACTCACCCACCATGTCCGAAAAGATGGACCACATGCACCTTTGGAATGTCGTCGGGGCGTTAAATAGATCAAAGAGCATCTGTCTGAAAGCATATGTCCCAAAGGGACAGGTGAATGTGGTCTTGTCCTGGTCTTCAGGCGCAATGGTCACCTGGTTGTAACCGGAGTACCCATCAAGAAAGCAGTAGTGACTCTTCTCCAGCTAGCCTCTCTATAATTTGATCAATAAAAGGCAGCGGGAAAAGATCCTTCTTGGTGGCCTGGTTCAATCGTCTGTAGTCCACACAAACCCTCCAAGAAGTGGGTACCCGGGTAGCAATCTCCTCTCCAGACTCACTTACAACTGTAGTGATGCCCGTCTTCTTGGGCACCACATGTAATGGACTAACCCACTTGGATTCGGAGATGGGGTAGATAAAATCAGCTCCACCATTTTGAGATTTCCTTCATGACAACCTCTCGAAGGTTCAGGTTCAGTTACCGCTGGAACTCACGCGACGACTTGGCATCTTCTTCGAGATAGATATGCAGGAACACATGGCTGGACTTATCCCCTGGAGATAAACTACACTCCATCCTATTACCTTACGGTTATTTTCAAAAACCTCCATCAAATGAGATTCTTGCTCTCCAGTCAAATCTGCTGAGATAATGACTGGGTGCATCTCATGCTCACCTGCAAACAACCTATACTTCAGTGACTGCAGCAAGGGCTTCAGCTCTGGGCAACTGGGAGCTGGAAAATCTGGCCATTGAAAGGTCTGAGTGAAAGCAACCAAATCTGCATGGGAGAACTCTCGCTGATCATGACAATCTGGTGAAGACTGCTCTGCTGGTGTATCTGTACTCCGAATCGGATTAGTCTCCACCCTAGCTGCTGGCTCTGTAGGAATCAGACTTGGAATCATCTCATCAAACTCTTCCCAATCAATATCTGACTCTGAGGGATCTGAATATGAATCAAAAGAAAACTCAACTGCCTCGTTATCCTGAACGCGGTCTACTGCCTCGAATGTGTCCTCTGCCAGGAATGTGCTCTCCAAGGTCTCCTCTACTGGAATCTGTGAATATGTGTCATCTGAGTGTGAGAGGATGGCTCGTGAAACGGGATCTGTCCAAGCGGCTTCATCATCTGTGATCACAAAATCGTACTCCTGGTGGATGTCTCACTCTGCCTCTGTCATCTGTTTTGAATCGCTAAGCCGTCTGAGCAAGTTGAATCTCGTGCTCTAGTCTCATCGATCGTCTCTATTTGTATACTCTCACCCTTAACGTGAAAGTATACCTTCCCGCTATCATGATCGGATACTGCCTTAGTTGTGGCCAAGAACGGGCATCCTAGAATAATTGGGGTATCAGTCACAGACTCAGGGATCTCCATGTCCGACACAATGAAGTCCACAGGGAATTTCAAGCCCTGAATTGTAACAATCACATCCTTCAGCAACCCCTTCGGCCTCTTGACAGATCGATTAGCAAACTGAAGCACTGACATGCTTTGTCGAAGAGGGCCAAACTCGAATCGGTCGAGTAAGGCTGCCGGAAGTAGGTTGATAGAAGGGTCGTTGTCTAATAGAGTCCGATCGGACATCTGCTCATGTATGTGACATCTGACATAGAGAGCTCCTACATCTGTCCTCTTGGCTAGCAGACGGTTCTGGATGGCGAAGCAGGTGGCACGAGTGAGCACATGGATCTCTAAATGATGGTTCCTCCTCTTCCTGCGAATAGTGGTCTTCTCTCTAAGGTTCCTCTGGAAGAGCGGGATGTGCTCCAAGGCCTCCTGTAGAGTCAGCTAAATCTGGAATATGTCTATCATATGCTGGTTGAACTCTAGCTGCTGAGATTTTTTTTGGATTTTCTTTTTAGTCCCCTTATCCAAGCGGAGTGCTTGAGGGAAGGGGATCGCTGGACCCTCCTCAGATGGAGGGCAAGGATCGGGTCCATGATGTTATGGCAAAACAGAATCCATACACATATCTCCAGGCATCGCAGATGGACTCACAAATAAAGAACCCTTTCCTTTATTAGATTTTCCAAATAGTCATGAGATACAAAAACAGAAGGAAATGCAACAGGAATAGAATGGGTGGCCTCAGTACCACCCTCAGCATCTGGACTTGCGGCATCAGCACCGCACTCTGGCTCAGCATCATCATATCTGGTGGCATCAGCACCACCTCCTGCATCTAGTGAAGTGACGGCCTCAGTACCGTCAACTGGATCTACATCCTTGGTGGCGTCAGCACCACCTTCATCAACATCATCATGAGCGGCATCAGCACCGCTCTCCTCCTCATCTGGTGCTCTTGAGTGCTCATGTGGTCATCGCTCAGATGAAGCATCGCCGTCTGGCATCCTACCGCTCCTAAGTGTAACAAAGCCAGCATCACAAGTATATGCAGAAATATCACCAAGTGAGTCGCTAGGAGTGGTAACCTCTATAAACTCTACCTGCTCAGACTTCCTCTTCAGGTTTTTCAGATTCGGCTCGATCTGAGCGAGTATGGTGGCCTTGCCCTTCACTATCTCCCTCATCTCCTGACGAAACTCATACACCTCCTGCCTGAATGTAGCTTGCTGCTCGAAGATAAGGCAGTCTAAATCATCTAAAGCTGGGTTCTCATAGACGGGCCCATGAGAACCGGATGGGTGGCCTCTCTGAAAGTGAGGTTGTTTTTGCTGCGAAGGATGAGGGGGTACTGGTGAGAGAACTGCTGAGGCTGTTGCTACTGCCTCCACGGTTGTCCCTGCTGATAGTGACGAGGATCCTACTGGTAGTGTGGTTGTGGTTGTGGATGTGGCTGTGGGAACTGGGGCTTCTAGTGCTACTGGTTGTATTGGCCATCCTGAACTGGAGGTTGCTGCTGGGATGAGGCATCTCCGATCGACCAACACAATCCAGGATGGTCTCGTCGAATCCCAGGATGAGGTCGGTGATACCAAATCTCATTGACTTACATCAACGGCTCCTGCTCGTAAGTGGGTGGGGGAAGAACTGCCAGGGGATAATCCGGCTGGTAGACCACCATCTGACTCTCCGGAGACGGTAGTAGCTGGACATACTGCTGTTGCTGGACCGGCTCCGCCTGAATATGATGCACCTGTCGGTAGTGGGTGGAGGGCTGGGTCGAGCTGCTGTTGTTGGGATCTGCCCGTGACCTGAGACGGGGCTGAGGAGCCGTCTGTGCCTCTTGGAGACACATGATCTGGGTCTTTAGGTCACTCGACGTCTGTGCCATCTAATCTATCTGAGACATGCCCTGGCACTGCTTCTTCTCTATGATCTCGATGCGGTCCAGCTTCTCACTAATGATACCCATATCAACGACCAACGACTCTACCTGTGTTGTGGTTGCTGACGATGTAGAAGGACCTGCATCGACCCGTGTTATCCTCTTTGATAGGACACGGCCTATGGTGTGGGCTTCCCCTATGTATAGAGGGGTCTGGGACATGACTGTATAATTCTCTGCCATCTCCTCGTAGATGGCCCAGACCTGATCCTCATCCTTGGTGAAATACAAACCCCCACAGGATTTGTTCACTAGCCCCTGCAACTTCGGTGTAAGCCCGCAGAAGAAACTCTATACAAGGTTGGGCCTGGATATGCCGTGATGGGGACACCAGTCAATGAGCTCTCTGAACATGTCCCATCTTTATGGAATTGCTCATTGGGAAGCATGGAGAAGTTGTTGATGAGGGCTCGCGTTGCATTCGTCCGGCCGAGTGGATAGTACTTATTCAAGTACTCGTTCCAGAGATGTTCCCATGATGTGACATATTTCCCTAGGTGCTTCAGCCACTAGGCTGCTCTGTCGATGAGGGAAAATGGAAATGCCATCATCTTGATGGTAACCCCGTCCACGGGGCGATTGTGGATCGTGCTGCAAATCATCTCAAACTCCTAGAGATGGAGGTGCGGCTCCTCGGTGGCAAGCTTGTAGAATCGGGGTAGTAGATTGATGGTCTAGAGCAGAAGCTTCAAATCTCCTCGACTGGCTGGTAGCTGAATCCATCTGTGGGTCAGAGTTGCACCAGGATTGTGCAACTCTCTCATCGGACGTGCGGGTGCTGCTGGCTGTGCGGGTTCCTCAGGATCTCCCCCCTCAGGAATGTCTCCTCCTCCACTGGCTCTGCGCTGCTCTCTGTCTACTCGTATCTGCTCCATCTCTCGGTGCATGTCAGCCATGAAAGCCCGCTGGTCTCTGATTTGACGCTGCATGGTCTCCAGGGAGGCTAACAGGGTGTTGTTGATGGCACCCTGATGAAGTACATATGTGCGAGTCCCGTCGGGTCCATCAGTGCGCTCCTCGCTGCTGGCCATGGTCTCTGCAAAGGCAAATGACCCAAACTCAGGTGTTGTCAAGTGATCAAATGTCTGTTGTGGTCTTTGCTCGGACTGGTAGAAGGCTGGTCGAGGGGAACAGGTAGGAGTCAAACTCGGGTTCAGAGAGCGGGTCTGGGCTCTCGTGAACCAACCTAGATGAGCGGACTGGAGTACTCGAAAGCTGTGCAACCAGAGGCTGCCTAAGGGACATTTGGCCCATCATTGTGATGTAGCAAGTGAAGGCGGATGAGATCTAGAAAACACACAAGATCGAGAAAGCAAACCCCCAATTCACCTACTCACGAAGAGTTGATGACTGTAAAGGTTCGATCTTTTTATCTTATCGATTTTATTTAGGTGATCAAGCAATCTTTCAGAGCGATTAAGCGAGCTGTTGGGAATCCAACGCTCTTAGGAGACTATCCTGATCCCAAGGCTAGATCTTTCTCAACCAGTACAAGTCACGGACCGTTTACCAGCTACCCGATTGACTCGCTCTGTTAAGGATATCGCGGCCCGCTTTACCGGAAACCGGAGCGATACTCACTACAGAACGACTAACCCGAAATCAGTAGTCTGAGGAGAGGTCGTATATGGCTCTAGCCTAGTGTGTGGGTCACTCTCTCGCTTATCCAAACCAGACAATGTGGGGATTGCTCTCCCAAGAAATTTTTTTCAATGTGGTGTCTTTTAGGGTCAAGTGTGTTTTAGCAGTCCCAATTTTATAGTTTTTTCCTTTTTAAGGTATTTTTTCAAGAAAACAATGCCTAACGAATTTTTCGATTTTCCTCGTTATTTTATGTCCAAAAATAGGGGGAGAAGTCAAAAAAGATGATGCGCGATCAAACACTATGATGCATGCAGAGTAAGAAATGCGTACCTGACTCCAGCTCTCTACATGCAGAGTGATCCGCGCATAAAACAAAGATTGAATTAAAACTACATATATGATGCAAGAAGAAGTTGACCTTAGACAGAAAATTTCTACTCGAGAAGAATAATAGCTAACGGGTCAACAAGAGGGGTCGGGGTCCGGTCTTTGATGCCGATCGGTGTCCGCCACAACGGATCCTGCCAGCGTTGTATATGGCCTCTAGCGGCACATGACCCCTCAGGTGACCGAGTTAACTTTTTCTTTTGTGATTTAATTAATCAGGTCCATTTATCGATCCATAGGAACATGCAAGCAAATAGAGCTGGGGCCTTAATTAATTACGTCACAGTCAAGCAAAAATCCTAAGTCTAAGGGCCAAAAACATCGAGAATTAAAAATTAAAGAAAATGTGATAAACACAAAACCGGCATAAAATCTGCGGTGAGGTCCCCCGAGCACACCAGTGCTCGGTGAAACAGACCCCGAGATCAAGCCAAGTCCAAGTTTGAGTAATGGCATGTATTATTATAATAATAGTAGAAATGGAAATAAAACTAAGGCTAAAGCTCCCCCCAAATTCCTGCTCCTCCTCTCCTACGCTCTCCTGCGGCTCGATGCAGAAACGAGTCGCCTCCGCTTCGCTTGGGTGCCTCGATGCTCTGAAGATAGCCACCCTCGCTCGTCGGGCCCTCGCAAGAACGAGAAACAGAAACAGGTCAAGCCACAGTTATAAAAATAAAATAAAATAAAATAAAATAAAATAAAAACAAAGAAAAAGAAATAAAAACAAAAACAAAGATAAAAACAAAAATAAAAAGGAAATAAAGAAAAACAAAGAGAAAAAGAAAATGAAACAAAAACCGAAAACAGAAAATTGACTACTAAGTCGTGCTCCCCGAGAACGGCGCCATACTGATGAGCGCTCCGAGTGACTAAGGTTAAGTGATATCAAAGATCGACGCGACCTCAACCAATCGGACTGGGCTCAACAAGGAAAATAGACTACCAACTTAGGAAATCAAGCAATCAAAATGAAGCAAGCGGTCTTGCTAGTTTATTTTACCTGGTATAGCTACCAGGTTCGATCACAAGAAGCACGGGATGACAAGTCTACGAAGTAGTCCGGAAACCAAGAAAGAAAAGAGATTGGTGGTTTTTAATTTTTCAAAATGTTTTTATGATTTTTATAATGAGAAAAGGAATAAAGAAAAACCAAAAAGCAACACTCAACCAATTATTTAGGGGTCCAAAAAGATTCAAAAATTCAAAACAAAAATGTTTTAGTATTTTAAAAATATTAAAGTGTTTTTGTGAATTTCCTGGGGTTTTCTGATTTTTAATTAATTTTTTAAAAATAAAAAAAGATCAAAAATAGTAAACAATGTACAGTTGGGATCTAAAGGCAAATTAAAATTACTAAAAATGCTTGTAAAATCCTAGCAGTAATTGTATGTGAAACTACAAACTAAAATCTACCTACAGAGAAAGAAAACGCATTTTTTTGTTTTTTATAAATTTTAATGATTATTATAAGTTTTTTACTCTTTTTCAATTTTTATGGGTTTTATAGATGGGAATGAAATGAAAATTGCATAGCAATTAGAACAACACAAAGAAGTAATCATTTTTTTTTTGAATTTTTCAAGATATTTTAATATTTTTAGTTGATTTTTCAAGATAGACAGGGACACTTTTTAAGGTTTTTGAATTTTTAAAAATAATAAACGAAATCAAAATACAACCCAAAAATCACAAAAATTGCTACACAGTAGATGGGATTATGTGTCAAAATTTCAATATTTTTGGAGAAATTTTGCTATTTATTTAATTAAAAATAAAACTTACAGTTCACAGGGACCAAAATGCAAATAACTTAAGTTCTGGGACCAATCTGTAACATGCAATAAAAACCTAGGGACCAAACTACAATTTCTCCATTAATATATGCGCATGTCGTAAATCAACACTCAAAGGGGCATATTTGCAAATATTAAAGTAAATATTCAATCATTAATAGAAAATAAGTTCAAGGGAAACAATGCAAATAACCCAAAAAGACATGTGATGAAGCACGTGGTTCCACAAAGGCAGGACTAAAATGTAAATATGAGAAACTACAGAGACTAGAATGTAAAAAGGTTCAACTGTGATTTTATTTTACAGACTAAAATATAAACTAAAATAAACACAGGGAAAATGAGCAATATACCCATGGAGGCAAGTGAGCGGGTCGTGGTGTGACAGGTGTCGTCCGCTGATTAGGCGTGAATGGGCGGCTCTGGATGTGTCAGGTGTCAGATTTGATGGCTAATTGCTGGTCGGGGACGTGGCTGGTACGGGACCATAAGATCTGACATCTAATGGTCTGAAACCTCTAGTGGATGGATGGCCAGGATGACGTCTGGACGATGGGGGATATCCAATGGCAGAGAAGACCTCTAGAAGAACTGAGCCTAGGCGACTTTCGCCAGACCCAGGGATCGAATCCTGGGCTCCGATGAAAGATCTGAAGGCACCGGTTGAGTCGTGGGTCTCTTCCACGTCGGATGGCCGGCTCTGATGGAGTAGTTGACGGTCGGAAGATTGTGACGACGACTGTGACCTGGGGGCACTCCGACGAAGGTGGTAGAGGACGTTCTGGATGGTCTCCGCGCGCATCAAGGCCTGCACAAGAATGCTCTGGCTTGGAGCGATACTCTAATCGGGGTTATTAGGTCTGAAAAACCGAGAAGCGACGGTGGATGGGGGGTGGGTCTCCGGTGAAGATGATAGAGGAGACCGATCTCCTAATCTCGACGCAATGATCGATGGTCAGTGTAATCAAGATGCTGAAGAAGATGGAGAGCGAACATAGGTGTCGATCTGAGCGGATGAGTGATAGTAACGGGGCTCCGACCGGCTGGTCAGAGCTAGCGGAGCGACGGCGGTGTGCAAATGAAAGATTGAGTGAATAACGGAACTAGGAACGATCGAATGGTTACTGAAGGTCCGAATGAGATCATGAGCTCCAGGGGAGGTGGACGGTGGGGTTGTGGCCTCGATCACGCTGCGACTGGTGAAGGAGGCTCCTCGCGGCGGTTCTCTGGCCACGACAGGTGAGTTGCGGCTACACAGCACCTCTCCGAGCACAAAAGGTGGCCTCCGATGGCTGTCACTATGGCGAAGGAATCTAGGGTATCAAAAAGGGGTGTGGCACGAGCTAGTGAGCTGGGGAGACAAGTGAAGCATTTATTGGGTAGTCCCAGGTAGTCGGAAGATTCGGATCGAAGCGCGCGAACCGAGGGGCAGATCCTTAAAGGAATCAACAAGCGAGGATCGTGGATCTCCCCTCGATAATCGGAGCCTCGAAATGAAAATGGTGGTCGGATCAGGTCTGGATAATGCGGTGAAAAGCGTGCAGAAACCGGATCCGACCGAAGGAAGGTTCGGGGGGCAGTTGACCGGGGTCAATAATCCGCCCTGGACAAATCAGGTGCGGCGGGGGAAGATGACAAAATAGACTAGACGAAAAAATAACAGAAAATTCAAAAAATAAATATATAAAGAATAATAAATGATTTAAATTAAAAAATAAATAAAATGAAAAATGATTCTTATTTTTCAAGGGATTTTTCTATGATTTTTATTTATTTTTATGGAAAATAAATTATGGTATATATAGTATAATGTATTATATACAGGTATAAAATACCTATGTCTTTTTACAATTATTTTTATTTTATTATTTTTACATAAATATCCCAATTTTATATTTTATTTATTTACAACATAATTTTTAGAGTATAAAATTATTTTTGTTTTATTTTATTATTTAATTACAAGTATAAATTAATTAGGGAAAGTTACACTTATACATGTATTATATACAAGGTGTGAGAGAGAAATAATTTTATTCTAATTTTATTTTTATTTTATTTTTCTACTTTTTGTTTTGTTTTTAGAAACATATATAAGGAGATAAAAAATACCATTTTATTTTATTTTCGTAGAAATAAATTATATACATAGATAGTATATATGTACAAGGTAGAGTGGCCCTATCTCTCTCTACTTATTTTATTTGGCGATCAGGCCAATGCTTGGCCCTCTCTTGGGTTTGGGTCACTCAATATTTATTCTAAATATTTCCTTCTTTTTCTTTATTCTTTTTTCTTTTTTTTTGCACAAATACATGCTAATTTTAATATATTAACACATGCATGCTTATTGCTAAATTATTGTATTTACAATTATTTACATGATGCTTTGCCAATATAATTAGCTAAAATAAAAGAATAAAGAGTGATGAATGAGGCTTGATCATCAGGTCGTCGATCATGTGGCTCATCTTAGTCATATTCTTTATGAGCAGGGCCAAGCAATCTAGACCAAGGTTGATCGAAGCAGCCTCAGAAGATTCGATCTGATGAGACCACTGACTCTGATGATAGTGAGGCGGAGGTTGTTGTTGGTAACCCTGAGAATAAGAGGGAAGAGGAGGAGGATGAGAAGGATACTATTGTTGGTATTGCAGGGAGGAGTACTGGTCATGATAAGGGGCAGCCGGCTACTGATATTGATGTTGGTGGTATCTAGACTATTTCTGGTAGTTCTACCTCCATGTTATCCTTGTTACGAAGGTTGTTGTTGCTGGGTTTGGTTGGGATGATATGTCCTCCCTCCTTACTGATGGTGAAATGGTCGGATGGGCATGCTCTTAACCCTGTGGTTGCCCCTGAGGACAGGTCAGCTGCAGTTCGTTGCTCCAAATGCCATTCAGCTCCTGGATGTGTAGTGGAGGTGGAGAACATGGATCGGTGTACTGGGGCTGGAACTCAGATGGTTGGTAGACTACCATTGGTGTTTGCAGCTGTGGCGGCTGCGGCTCGGAAGCATGCATGTAGTATACATGCTAGACAGGGGGCTCATTGGGATCTACTGAGGTGCCTGTGGCCTTGTCTGTTCCTTCTTCTCAGTTGGAGGCTCAGGTGTGGTTGTCACTACATTGCAAGCACTGATAGTGTTCACCAGTAGCTCCAGCTGCTTGATGATGATGCCAAGCTTGTCCATGCCTTTCTTTCATTACTCGATCCCAGCAAGCTTCTCTAGGTCTTGCGACCTCTTCTCAATTATGTCCACTTTGGACAGGTAACAACAGATAATGCTTAGGTCAGAGTTCTCACACATGTCCACTTCTTGAGTGTCCACCATATTAGCGCTATAGCGAAGGATCTGTGTCTACGGTAGGAATTGGAAGGAATGAGAATAGGAAAGTGTGACCTCTCCTTTGGCCATTTCCTCGAATATCTATCATAGAAGTGAGAACCTCCGTAGGTGGCATCAACCAGACATTGAATACTTTCAATGAGACTCTCGAAGAAGTGCTGGATCAGACTAGTCTTCAGTATGTCATGATGGGGGCATCTCTCTATCAAGAATCTCTACTAGGTCTCGTAAATGGACTCTTGGGGTCCCCGGGAGATGCTTGCTATCTTGGAATGCTTCAGGTTGAGGTGACCGAGAGGACAGTACTTGTGCAGAAATGCTGATTTTAGATCCTCCCAAGTCGTCACCACTTTCCCCAAATGGTTGATCTGATGGAGAGCATTTCCTTGAAGGATGAAGGGGAAAGTGATCATCTTGATTACACCTAACGGGATGTTGGGGTAATAAGTGGTGATGTAGATGCGTCCAAACTATTACAAATGGATGTAGGGTTCCTGAGTTGGGTTCTGGTGGAAACTAGGGTGCAGAGAAAGAAGCTGACGTTTCAACCCAAAATGGTAGTGGATCTGCAGAATCTGAATCCACTTGGTGATGCGACCGACCCCAGGATTGTATGTCTGCTTCAACGTGGGATTGGGTCAGGGTTTCATGTCTTCTCCCTTGCCTCCATGGCGTCCATCTACAAAGTGGTAATCTTCATCATCAGGAATATCATCATCATCACCCCCTCTTGGGTTTCCTCCTCTCTCTTTCGATCTTCTCCTCATATAATTTAGCATCCTGATGAATACTCATTCATCACTCTTTATTCTTATATTTTAGCTACAAAAACCTTTGCAAATACATGTAGATATGTGTAAATAAAAATAATTACCAAAAGCATGCATCGTGTAAAAACTAATAATTAGCATGTTTTTGTGCAAAAATAAAAGAATAAAGAATAAAAAGAAAAAGAGGGAAATATTTAGAATAAATATTGAGCAACCTAATCCCAAGGGAGGGCTCAGCATGGGCCTGACCGCATAAAAGCCAAAGTAGAGAGAGATAGGGAGCTCATGTGTGTAAATATACCTGTAAATATAATAAAAATATTTTCCTCCAAAAATAGAATAAAATGGGCTTGTATATATATTGTATATATTTACAGAAAATCCAAATAAAAATAGAAAAATTAAAAAGAAAATAAAAATATCCACTTGTATATACATTCACCTTGTACATAGAACATTTATCTATATTTATTTAACCTTGTAAATAAATAAATTAAAATCCCTAAAAATTTGTATATATTCTATATTTCATGTTGTAAATAAATAAAATAAAAACCATAAAAACAAAAACCAAAATAAAAAGAACAAAATTAAAAATCAAAAAGAACATTGTACATATACCATGTATATAGATGTATATATCTATTTATTTCACCCTTGTATATAAATAATAAAAATAAAATAAAAATATATTTTTATTCCTAATTTTATGCTATAAATAAATAAAATATAAATTGGGAATAAAAATGTACAAAAATAACAAATTAAAAATCAAAAATTAAAAACCTATATTATGTAAATACCTATGTATAGCACTATAGTGTACATACCTCATTTTTATTTCGAAAAATTAATTAAATATCACAAAAAAATAGAAAAAAATAAAATAAACATTTTTCATATTTTGAGTTTTTAATAATTCGGCCATTTTCTATTTTATTTCTAATTTCCAAATCATTCTAACGAGGCCTGTCCCCATTGGTCCACGGGGACGTTGACCCCCCAGTCAACTCCCCCTCCCAGGACCACCGAGCCCCGGATCCGAGCCTGCGACCCGACTTCTTGAATTTTTCTACGCTCGATCCGACTCCCATACCCGCAAACCCCGGGCTCTCCTTCTTCCTTGTGCATCCGAGATCCTCGCCCGATCTTCTGCGTGGGGATCCACGCTTCGTGGAACCCTGCCCGATCCCCTCTTCTCGGACCTGCACTCACATATAAGCCGAGCTCCGCCTCCATTTCATGCATCTTTGGCTCATCTGTTCTCCACCCAAGGACCTCCATCGCATCCGCTAGAGTGACAGCTCGCTTCCAGTGGTGTTGCAGTGAGGAGGGAGAGTGAAGGCCACTGATCCGGCGACGTTGCGCCGCCGTGCGCCGCCTGGAGGTGACGCTCGAGCCTCGGACACCGACAGTCCTCGAGGCAAGGACCAGGAGCACCCCCTGCTCTTCCCCAGTCGACAGCAGCCAGTAGGTAGCCCCTTCCCTTTCTCTATTTCCCTAATTTTTAGTTTCCCCCAAATCGCTCCGTCATCGTTCATCGCCGATTCCGACCACCATAGCTATCTATTCGATCATCGGAGTCGACCCACCTTCCCGCCTTCCCTCCACGCACCTTCTCCACCCACTCATCCAACCCAGCTCGCACAGGAGCTGGGATTTGGCGTTCCTCCGCCGTCGCCTCGCCGGAACCCCTCCACCCCGACGCACAGACCACTTTCACCACTCCTAACCGGGTCGAGGCACTTTGCCCTCGACCTAGGAACATGTTGCACATCTTTGCAGGTCCAAAGGAACCCGTCTGAGGGCTTCAACTCTTTGGAGCAGCAGCTCCTCCTCCGCCAGTGCCGCCGGAGCTCTCTAGAGCTCCTCGCCACCATCGGAGGGCACCATTCGACGCGGGAGGCAAAGGCGTAGCATCTCCGATCTTTAGCAGCCTCCGAGGAGCTCCCCCGTACGCTCACGAGCCCGGCGAAGTTCATCGACCGCCTGTTCATAGAGCATCCTTCGTAGCCGTCCGATCATCCTCCAGCTCCAGTTCAGATCCTAGCCGTTCACGCCAGGAGCAGCCCCTACCATTCGATCCTTGGAGGAGTGATCCTGACCGTCGAACCAGCGAGGCCTATCCACAGCGCCTCATACTCGTCCGATTCCCCACGTGGCACGTCCTCCGCCATTCGATCTCGTCAAGGGATCCTTGCTTAGCCGCACCCCTTCCCTGACCGTCCGATCTCCACGTGGCGAGCATTCGTCCCTCGATTTAATAAAGGATAAACATCTCTTAGGCCCTTAGATTTTTAGGTGTTAATTTGTAGTCCTGTAAATATTTTAGACATTTTATTTGTGTTTGGTAAATTGCATAGTTGACGCTATCGTTTTTGGTATTTGCTTTTATACCCCTACCTGTAGTGGAACACGTGCTTCGACACGTGATTATCTGGGTTAATTGCATGTATAGCCTTGATGTTCTAGGGTGTTAATGAATGAATTTAACTTTTTAGTATTTGCATAAATACCCCTGTGAATGGTTTAATTGCGCATGTGCTTGATATACTGGGTATTTTACACTGAAGCCCCTAGACTTTTAGTACGTGTTACTAAATAGTCCAGGAACTTTAGTTTCCTTGCAAATAGGTCCTTGAGTGCCCAGGTCACGCGCCTCGTACGTGATTTCGTGGAGAAATTGCACCGGACCCCCTAGACTTTCTACTATTTGCGTACAGGGCCCTATGCATTGTACCCTTGTTTTCATTTTTAATAAAATAGCAAATTAACTCCGAATTCGATGAAAATTGGATACATGGATCCTGCCATGATGTAAAATTTTCTATAAATTTTGGAGACATTTTTTATTTCATTTGTTATTTTTAAAATTTAAAAACACTCATTTTTGTTACTGTCTAACTTTAAAATCCACAAAAAATATTAAAACACCTCTAAAAAATTACAAAAAAAATTATGTAGTGTTTATATTACCTTGTTTGATTTTCTGACCAATTTTGGTCATTTTTGGCTTTATAAAACCCATAAAAATTACAAAACCTCTAAAAACCCATAATAATTAAAAGAAAAATAAAAAATTAATAATTCTGGTGCCTAAATTTTCCTTGATTTTCATACTTTATAGGAAAATTACTTCAGGTATTAATAGGGCAATTTTGCATTTTAATTTGGCCCTTGAAACCTGACTGGACAGTACCCTTGTTTTTCTGCCTTGTTTGATTTTTATAAAATTCAATAAAAATCAGAAAAAAAACCTAAAATTAACCAAAAACAGTAAAAAATATAAAAAATATAAAAATATTTTTATTTGAATTTTTGGGTAATTTTTGAGTGATTAAATAATTGGTTGTGTTGGTTTGTTTACTTGTTTTTCCTATTTCTTTGATTAATTAAAAATCCAAAAAAATATATAAAAAGATTAAAAATCCACCAAAAATACCTTTATTTTATTTTATTTTATTTCTTTTTTAGACTACTTCGTAGGCTGCAAGGCCATTACGTGATCCTTGTGTTCGACCCTGTTCGCTATACCAGGTTAATATAATAGCGAGACCGCTACTTGAGCTTGTTTGATTTTTATCTGATATTGGTGGTCTGATTTTTTCTCGATTGACACCGCTTGGTGACTTGAGTCGCAACGACCCTTGTTTACCTTTACCTGAGTTGTCGAGCGTGTCATCAGAATGGCGCCGTTACTGGGGAGCACGGCTTAGTAGTTTTTTCATTTTCTTTTCGTTTTCTTTTTTGCGGCTTTTCGTGGCTTTTTAGTTTTCATTTATTTTTGTTTTATTTTATTTTCTTTTATTTTTGTTTTTGTTTGATTTTGCTTGTTTATTTTATTGTCATTTTTGCACATATACCCCTATTTAGTTTTCTGCTTTTATTTGATTATTTTTATTTGGTTGATAACACTCTGTTTCTTTCTTGCGAGGGCCCGAGGACCGAGGCGGTGACTCTCGAGAAGCTGGCGCAACCGCGGTGTTCGGAGGCGGCTCCTTTCTGCACGGAGCCGCAGGAGAGCGTGAGAGAGTAGCTGAGTGGGCGAAGCTTAGATTAGTTAGACTTTTATTCATCTGAATTATTGTAATAACACAGGGACACTTAGCTTGGATTTAGACTCTTTTTCGGGTCTATTTCGTCGAGCACCGGTGTGCTCGGGGGACCCTTAGCTTTTTCGCAGCTTTCTTCACGGTTTTTGTTTTTCGCTGCCTTTTACGGTTTTACGCAGTTTTTCTCGAGCCCTTAGCTTTAGGACTTTCTGGTTGACTGTGTCGTACTGAGTAGGATCCAAACACCTAATAGACTGCTTGTGCCTATAGATCGTTAATTGGACCTACTAATAAAAAGTTAATAAAAATAGCTGAATCATTTCCTTCGAGCCTACGTGTCGTAGCCTGCCCTGCCAAGCGCTGCTCCTGAACCCGATTTGTCGGAAGGAGGAGGGGTAGACCAAGACTGGACCCTTTGGATCGAAGGCTGGTGACCAGCTAGACGGTTCTTTCGAGTAGAAGTTTCCTGCTTAGGACTCGGCTTTTCCCGCTGCACCATACAGGTAGTTTACTTTCTGTCTTTCAATTCTGCGCAGATCATATTGCATGTAGAGTGCTGGAGTCAGGTACGCCTTTCTTACTTTGCATGCATCATTGATTTCATCGTGCATCGGCTTTTTCGTCTTCTCCCCCCGTTTTTGACTTAATAACCAGGAGAACCGAAAAATTCGTTAGGTGTTTTTGCTTTTATTGAAAAAGACCTAAAAAGAAAAACAATAAAATTGGGACTGCTAAAACTATTGACCCTAAAAGACATCTCATTTAAAAACTTGTCTTAGGGAGAGCAACCCCCTCATTGGTTGGTTTGATTGTGCGAGAGAGTGACCCGAACACTAGGTAGAGCCCTCCGGTACTCTTCTCGACTGATTACCGACTCTTCTGTGCGGGACAACGGTTGGGAAAGTATCGGGTATCCCAACAGGTCACGTAATCGCTCTGATATCTTGATTGTTCACCAAAATAAAATTGACAAGATAAATTGAATGAGCCTTTACGATCTTCAGCTCGCGTTGCGTTGGTAAACTTGGAGGTTTGCTTGTGATCATAGTTTCTCCAGATTTCATCCGCCTTATTCGCCACATCAAGATGATGGGCAAACGATCTCTTAGGCAGCCTCTGGCTGCACTACTTTCGGGCACGTCTACCCGTTCATCTAGGTTGGTTCGCGAGAGCCGAGACCAGCTCTCCGAACCCGAGTATGATTCCACCATGTTCCCCCTCGACCCCCTTTCTTTCTGTTCCGAGAGGCCAGTGCCAGAGGAGAAACTTTCAGATTTATCGGCACCTGAGTATGGATCTTTTGATTTTGCAAAGACCATGGCCGGCAGTTCTGATGATCGCAGTAGAGGTCCACAGCCCGAGCATTTTGTTCTGGACCAGGGTGCGATCAACTCCACCCTGATCGCCTCCCTCGAGACCGTGCAGCAGCAGTTGAGGGATCAGGGAGCTTTCATGTTAGATATGAGGATAGAGATGGAGCAGACGAGAGCAGAGCGAGAGAAGCATAGAGACGGGATGAGAGTCCCAGATGATGCAGCAGCAGCAGCCGCAGCAGCCGCAGCAGCCGCCGCCGCAGCGGTAGTCGCCGCGGCAGGAGCAGGAGACGCACCGAGACCGATGCGGGAGTTACACAACCCCGGATCGACCCTGATGCATCACTGGGTTGTTTTACCAGCCATCGTGGGGGACTTCAAGTTCCCCCCGAACACCTTGCAACTCCTCCCCCGTTTCCATGGGCTCACCACCGAGGAGCCCCATCTCCACCTCCAGGAGTTTCTCATGATTTGCAATACTGTCCATGACCGTCAGGTGGACCAGGACACGATACGGATGATTGCCTTCCCCTTTTCCATGGCAGACAGAGCAGCCACCTGGCTGAAACATCTGGGGAAGTTTGTCTACACTTGGGAGCAGCTCCGCACCGAGTACTTGCATAAGTACTATCCACTCGGGCAGACCAATGTCGCGAGAGCCCTGATCAGCAACTTCTCCATGCTCCCCAACGAGCAGTTCCATGAGGCATGGGAGAGGTTCAGAGAGCTGACTGATAGATGCCTGCACCACGACATTTCCAAGCCGAACCTCGTGCAGAGCTTTTTCAGCGGGCTGACACCAGAGATTCAGGGCTTGGTGAACGCTTCTTGTGGCGGGTCTTACTTCACCAAGGATTACGACCAGGTCTGGGCCATCTACGAGGAGATGGATGAGAACTATATGGTGATGTCCCAGACTCGGTTGTACACTTAGGGCAGACCCCAGCAGCCACAGACCGTACAGTACCAGAGGATAGCACGGGTCGATGCCGGTCCTTCCAGTTCGTCTGCGGTAGCAGCAGCACAGGCCGAGTCATCCGACGCGGACATGGGGATCATCAGCGAGAAGCTGGACCGGATGGAGATTATCGAGAAGAAGCAGTGCCAGGGCATCACTTAGATGGAGGAGATGGCACGGACTTTGAGTGACTTGAAGACATAGCTCATGTGTCTCCAGGAGGCACAAACGGCTTCCCAGCCCCGTCTTCAGTCACGAGGCGATCACGGCAGCAGCAGCAGCTCATCCTAGCGCTCCAGCTCTCACCAGCAGCCTAGACAGCTTCATCCTGTACAGGCGGAGCCGTACCAGCAGCCACAACCCACCAACCAGTCACCACCATCTCCAGACTTACAGAGGGTGGTATACCAGCCGGATCAGCCTCTGGCAGTGCTCCCGCCACCCCAGTACGATGCAGAGCCGTTGATGGATGTCAACGGGATTTGGTATGACCGCCCTCAGCTCGGTATCCGACGAGACCATCCCAGATTCCGTAGGGGGACCGGAGGTACCCAGCCCCAGCAGCAGCCGTCAGGACAGGGTGGCTAGTACGGCCATCAGAGGGATCACCAACCGTAGCAACAGCAGCCCCCAATGTACCCACCACAGCAGCAGCAGAAGTCGCCGTATGGTCCTTGTCCCTATCAGCAGGCACAGTCTTGGAGGCGAGATCAGCCTCACCACCAGCAGCAGCAGCATCACCCGTACCCCTCTCAGCCACAGTAGCAGTTCCAGCAGCCTCACTACAAGAGAGGCTACCCGTCGGGCTCTCATGAGAGCCCCGTCTTGTATGATATAGCCCGCCTTCTCACTGATCAGCAGGCTACCTTTTGACGGGAGATGGAAGAGTTCCACCAGGAGATGCGGGACATTGTGAGAGGGAAGGCCGCCATCCCTGCCCAGATTGAGCCGAACCCCAACAGCATGAAGAGGAAATCTGAGCAGGTAGCTTGTACTGAGGATACCACTCCTAGTGATGCATTTGGTGATATGACTGGATATCTTTTTGATACTGATTTTGTCACACTTAGGAGCAGTAGGATGCCAGCAGGCGGTGCCTCGTCTGAGCTACATCATGAGGACACATCTAGAGCGCCCGACGAGGAGGAGGAGAGCGGTACTAAGGCCGCTAGAGACAATGACAGTGGTACTGATGCCACTAGGGATGCCGATTCCACCGGCGGTGCTGAGGCCGCCGTTTCCCCAGTTCAAGGAGGTGGTACTGAGGCCACCCCTGATGCCGAACCAGAGCGCGGTACTGAGGCCGCGAGTCTTCCAGTTGATCCAGCCGATGGTGGTGCTGAGGCCACCCATGCTTTTGTTGAGAGACCTGTAGTTTTTCCTACCTCTGATGTATCTCGGAACTCTGTTGTGAATAAAGGAAAGGGTTTGGTTTTTGCTGGTCCCACTGTGGTGCATGATGTATGTGTGGATCCGGCCGTCGAGCCATCTAGACCCTTTCCTAGTCCTTCATCTGAGAAGGACCCTGTGATCCCCTTCCCTAGAGCCCTTCAGATGGGGAAGGGGAAGAAAAAAGAAAATCCAAAAAAGAGAGATCAGGAAGAGTTCAGCCAGCAGATGATAGATCGGTTTCACATACATTTGACTCTTCAGGAGGCTTTGCAGCACATCCCCCTTCTTCAGCGTTCACTGAGAGACAGGACCACAGTCAGGAGGAAGAGGAGGAATCACCACTCAGAGATCCATATGCTGACGAAAGCCACGTGTTTCGCGATCCAGAACCGTCTGCCGGCCAAGAGGCCAGATTCAGGAGCCCCTTATGTCAGATGTCACGTTAGAGAGCAGAGGTTCGACCGTACTCTATTGGATAGCGGATCGTCGATCAACCTCCTTCCGGCAGCCCTTCTCGGCCGCTTCGAGTTGGGCACTCTTAGACAGAGCAGGACAATCCTTCAGTTTGCTAATCGATCTGTCAAGAGGCCGAAGGGGTTGTTGCTAGACGTTGTCGTCACTATTCAGGACCTGCAATTCCCCGTGGACTTCGTAGTGTTGGAAATGGAGATCCCTGATTCAGTGACCGATACCCCCATCATTCTCGGTCGTCCGTTCTTGGCCACAGCCAAGGCGGTGACTGACCATGATAGCGGGAAGGTATACTTTCACGTCGAGGGCAAAAGTGTACAAATAGAGACGGTCGAGGACAGCCGAGCAAGAGAGAGATCATGCTCAGAGACCACCTCAGATACAGAGCAGATGACATATGCCGGGCTAGACATCCACCAGGACTGTGACTTTGTGATCACAGACGATGAGGCAGTTTGGGCAGACCCAGCAGCACAGGCCATCCTCTCATTTTCAGATTCCGCTGATGCAGAGACAACAGCAGAGGAGAGCTTGGAGAGCACATTCCTGGTCCAGGATACTTCAGAGGCAGCAGAGCCGGTTCTCTACCGTGAGACAGATTTGTGTGTTGATGGTGGTATTGATGCCACCTTAGATGATACAGATCCCTCGGATTCAGAGTCCGATTGGGCAGATTGTGAGGATTACATGCCAGACCTGATTTCCACTGAGCCTACAGCTGAGGAGGAGGTAGATGCCGAGCATAGCAGAGACAGTCCATCAGGGCAGCCTTCTCCAGTTTCTGAGATTGTAGAGAGTTTCAGTTCTCCCATGCAGATTTGGCAGCATTTACGCAGACTTTTCAGAGGCCAGATCCACCAGCACCCAGCTGTCCAGAGCTGAAGCCGCTCCCTACTTCGCTGAAGTATAGATTCCTTGCGGGTGAGCCTGAGATGTACCCAGTCATTATCTCCGCTGATTTGACTGGAGAGCAAGAATCCCGTCTGATGGGGGTTCTTGAAAAGAACCGCAAGGCGATTGGATGGAGTGTAGCAGATCTCCAGGGGATAAGTCCAGCACTGTGCTCCCACCATATCTATCTCGAGGATGAGGCGAAGCCGTCGCGTGAGTTCCTGCGGCGGCTGAACCGGAATCTGAGAGAGGTTATCATGAAGGAGATATAGAAATGGTGGAGCGCCGATTTTATCTACCCCATCTATGACTCCAAGTGGGTCAGCCCTTTGCATGTGGTGCCCAAGAAGACGGGCATCACTACAGTGATTAGCGAGTCTGGAGAGGAGATTGCTACACGAGTACCCACTTCTTGGTGGGTCTGCGTTGACTACAGGAGACTCAACCAGGCCACCAAGAAGGATCATTTCCCCCTGCCCTTTATTGATCAGATCATTGAGAGACTGGAAGGGAAGAGCCACTATTGTTTTCTGGATGGGTACTCGGGCTACAACCAGGTGGCCATCGCTCCCGAGGACCAGGACAAGACCACCTTTACATGTCCCTTCGGCACATACACTTTCCGACGCATGCCATTTGGGCTATGCAATGCCCCTGCGACCTTTCAGAGATGCATGTTGTCGATCTTTTCGGACATGGTAGGGGAGTGCTTGGAGGTCTTCATGGATGATTTCTCGGTTTACGGCGACGGATTCGACTCCTGTCTTGACTGCCTAGACCGAGCGCTTCAGCGATGTATAGAGGTCCACCTTGTGCTATCTTGGGAGAAGAGTCACTTCATGGTGACTCAAGGGACGGTGCTTGGCCATATCATATCCAACAGGGGCATGGAGGTTGATCCGGCCAAGGTAGATGTCATTAGAAAACTCGCACCACCGTCCACTTTGCAGCAGTTACAGGCATTCCTGGGGCACATCGATTTCTACCGACGGTTCATTCATGATTTCAGTAAGATTGCCCGGCTGTTGACTGACCTGCTGAAGATAGACACCGAGTTCCTTGTCAATGACAAGTGTCTTTCGTCCTTCGAGACTCTTAAGCAGTGTGTTATAGAGGCTCCTGTTCTCCAGCCACCTGATTGGTCTCTCCGATTCGAGATCATGACGGATGCCTCCGATTTTGCCGTGGGCGCCGTGCTGGGACAGAGGAGGGATGGAATCCCCTTTGCTATCCACTACGCTAGCTGCACATTGGATTCCGCGTAGCGGAATTATACAGTCACAGAGAAGGAGATGCTAGCCGTAGTGTTCGCCCTAGATAAGTTCATATCGTACATTATTGGATCTAGAGTGACCCTTTATACTGATCATACCGCCATCCGATACCTCATGGCAAAGAAGGATGCCATGTCCAGACTGACTAGATGGATCCTTCTACTCCAGGAGTTCGATATTGAGATCAAGGATAAGCCTGGAGTCAAGAATGCGGTGACGGATCATCTCTCCCAATTAGAGTAGCCTGAGGATTCTAAGCAGATTGATCATATTTGTGAGACCTTCCTATATGAGGTGATCCTTGCTATTGCCTCACTCCCGTGGTATGTCGACATTGTGAACTTTCTTGTTGCTAAGAAAGTCCCACAAGGTTGGCCCAGGCAGAGGCTTGAGACCTCCCTCGCGAAGGCCAGGTCCTACCACTGGGAGGATCCCATCCTTTACCACGAAGGAGGGGATAGTGTCTGGCGTAGGTGCATTCCTCAGGAGGAGCACCATAGCGTCCTCACTTACTGCCACAAGCTTGAGGCAGGAGGACATCATTCTGGGAGGAGAACGGCACATAAAGTGCTTCAATCCGGCTTGTGGTGGCCTACCCTCTTCAAGGACTCTGATGAGTTTGTGAAGAGGTGTACTGACTGTCAGAGGATGGGCACTTGTGGACAGCGTAATATGATGCCGATGCAGCCCATTCACTTCTGTGAGGTTTTTGACGCATGGGGCATCGATTTCATGGGTCCATTCCCTAAGAGTCAGGGATTTGAGTACATTATGTTGGTCGTTGACTATGTTAGTCGTTGGGTTGAGGCCATCCCTGCTCGAACCGTTGATGCGAGGACAGTTTGCAGATTTTTGAGGAAGCACATCATCACGTGGTTCGGGGTACCTCGAGTATTGATTTCAGATGGGGGGTCTCATTTCATCAACGACCAGGTGAAGGCCCTTGCTAGCGAGTTCGGCATAGACCATCGAGTTTCCACTCCTTACCATCCACAGACGAATGGTCTAGCTGAGGTGTCGAACAGGGAGATCAAGACTATTTTGCAGAAAGTCGTCCACCCTGACCGAAAGGACTGGTCACAGCTTTTGGACTCAGTCTTGTGGGCATATAGGACGTCTTTCAAGACACCATTGGGCACCTCTCCCTTTCGCCTCGTATATGGCAAGCCGTGCCATTTACCTGTTGAGCTGAGACACAGGTCACTTTGGGCAATCACTGAGATACTTCTTTATCCAGATAGTGTAGGAGACCAGAGGAGGGCAGAGTTAGCAGCCTTGGAGGAGCTTAGAGATACCGCCTTCTCAAACAGCCTACAGTACAAGGAGAGAGTGAAGGAGTGGCATGATTCTCACATCAGCCACAAACATTTTGAGCCTGGACAGAGAGTACGGTTGTTTGATGCTAGGCTTCGCCTATTTCCTGGGAAGCTACAGAGCAAATGGAAGGGACCTTATCTGGTGAGAAAGGTACACGACAACGGTAGCATTGACATATCCGAGTTTTCTTCTGAGAGTACCTTTCGAGTGAACGGCCAGCGGCTCAAGCCATTTCTAGATCATGAGCCGCGGGTCGTTGATGTTGCCCCTATTCATTTTGCGTGAGATGTGGTCTCTTGACTCACATCTATTGCATCTCACGCCTGATTATCATTGTTCTTCCGACCTGTATTGATCCAGATGTCCATACCATCACAATCTTTAGTCCCACATCCCGGTTGTCATCTTTGATTATGCTATACTTAGGGTGTACTTTACCCTAAGTATAGGGGGGATGTAGGACCTTTGAGTTTTTCTTTTGATTCTTTTTATCCATGTTTTGCTACCTATACTTAGGGATATTTTACCCTAAGTATGGGGGGGTAGACCCCGTACATTCTCCACTCGGTTTTCCCTTTGTATACAGCCTGTTATACTTAGGATTATTTGATCCTAAGTATAGGGGGAAAAGCCGAGACTCTCTTGACTTTCTATTCATTCATTCGTCTTTGTGTATAGCCTTCCTTTTCACTTCCCTATACTAAGCACGAGTTATGTCTTCTTCATCGCTCTTGACTCTGAGGACATCGTTCGAGCTAAGTATAGGGGGGGGTGTATATATTTCATATATACTTTAGCCATAACTCGTACTTTGTGTGAGTGTGTTAATAAATAAAAATGGCTAAAAATCCAAAAACCACAAAAATTAAAAATTTTTCCTGTAAATAATCATTCTTTTATTGCACATACATAGCTAGTGTACAAATTATTTTTGTAAAAATGTTTTCAAAAACTTTATGTAAAGTTTGTGTAAATATTTTCTTATCAAAATTATGTATATAGTACAAAGTTTTTCCAAAATGTTTTGAAAATCAAAAGTTTGCAAAAATCTTATGTAAATGTGTGTAAATAATTTTGCAAAACATGCATTCATGCATGCATCCATCCATGATTTCAAAACATTCTTTTCAAAAATTTTGTATGTTTGTAAAAATTGTGTAAATAGCATGTTTGTATATATGTATATAGTTTTTCTGGATTATAGTTGACATTTAAACTAGCCTGGAATTAAATTGGGAAATGGAGCTTGATTAAGATCTTAATCCACCTAATTTCTAAGAGGAATCTTATAGGACTTAGGGTTAAGGCTTTTCAGGTCCATGGTGACTTAATTCTTTGAGTCCACTAGGCTATGATCACATGTCATCTCAATGAGCCTAAGTAGAGCACTTAACAACACACACATGACTCATATAGACAATGGCTTTACTTAGACACAGCACTTAGCACCGAGTTCTCTACGGATGAAGTGGTGAGGAGGCAGTCTTCCTTGACTTGGGGTAGCATATGAGGGTAGTACTTCTAGGCGGAACCTCTCTTCTTCTTTTAGTGAAGGAAGTGCGTCTCAACTTGGTCTGGTTGCCATGATGTCTAACGACGGGAGTTGTGGGTTGCAATAAAGCTTCAAAAGAGGGATAGTCTACTGACTCAAGAAGAAAAACTCCTTGTATATATGCTACACATGTATATGTTGTATAGATGCACTTGAAAAAATAATAATGTAAAAAGAAAATAACTCCAAAAAAGTGGTGGGTCTGAGAGAAAATGATAATCCCACCGGAGTATGTATATAGTGCAATAAGCAAAGCTTGAGATTCATGTCCCACCTTATGTAGCTTGCAGCAGGGAGACTTAGCTACACTGGTTGAGCTCCCAAGGATACATGGCTACACTGGCCATGGTCCATTCTCTTCTTCCCCCTCTTCTTGAGCCGGTTGAACTTGAACTTAGAAGGGAATACCCCGCTCCTCGAGGAAAGAGTGGCTAGGTTGGGGTCATAGAGTTACCTTGTTGGGGAGGGTTATCAAGTTGCCATTTCTGAGGTGGAGAGCTTATACTTCACATTCACAGTACAAGGAAAGATTCATGGTCTTCAGGGTTTGTGTTTGATGACTTGTTCTGATCTGGATTGTTGAGGAGTCTTGATTATAGATTGGTGGAACTTAGAGGCTGTTGAGTTTTAAACTTAAGTCCAAATAGGGTTCCAACACATTAATAATCCAAAGATCTGATCGGGCTCCATAATTCAATTTAATGAAGGCAAGTTTAATATTCAACCTTGATCCATGTGCATTCTCCTCTTTTTCTTTTTCTGTCTCTTTTGCACTTCTTTTTCAAATAAGTGTTTGCTAAGGGACTAGCAAAGTTAAGTATAGGGGGGTGATGAATACTCATTCATCACTCTTTATTCTTATATTTTAGCTACAAAAACCTTTGCAAATACATGTAGATATGTGTAAATACAAATAATTACCAAAAGCATGCACAGTGTAAAAACTAATAATTAGCATGTTTTTGTGCAAAAATAAAAGAGTAAATAATAAAAAGAAAAAGAGGGAAATATTTAGAATAAATATTGAGCAACCTAATCCCAAGGGAGGGCTCAGCATGGGCCTGACCGCATAAAAGCCAAAGTAGAGAGAGATAGGGAGCTCATGTGTGTAAATATATCTGTAAATATAATAAAAATATTTTCCTCCAAAAATAGAATAAAATGGGCTTGTATATATTTGTATATATTTATGAAAAATCCAAATAAAAATAGAAAAATTAAAAAGAAATAAAAATATCCACTTGTATATAAATTCACCTTGTACATAGAACACTTATCTATATTTATTTAACTTGTAAATAAATAAATTAAAATCCCTAAAATTTTTATATATTCTATATTTTAATGTTGTAAATAAATAAAATAAAAACCATAAAAACAAAAACCAAAATAAAAAGAAAAAGATTAAAAATCAAAAAGAAACATTGTACATATACCATGTATATAGATGTATATATCTATTTATTTCACCCTTGTATATAAATAATAAAAATAAAAATAAAAATATCTTTTTATTCCTAATTTTATGCTATAAATAAATAAAATATAAATTGGGAATAAAAATGTACAAAAATAACAAATTAAAAATCAAAAATTAAAAACCTATATTGTGTAATACCTATGTATAGCACTATAGTGTACATACCTCATTTTTATTTCGAAAAATAATTAAAAATCACAAAAAATAGAAAAAAATAAACATTTTTCATATTTTTGAGTTTTTAATAATTCGACCATTTTCTATTTTATTTCGAATTTCCAAATCATTCTGACATGGCATGTCCCCATTGGTCCACGGGGACGTTGACCCCCCGGTCAACTCCCCCTAGGACCACCGAGCCCCGGATCTGAGCCCGCACCCGACTTCTCGAATTTTTCTACGCTCGATCCGCGCCCATACCCGCAAACCCCGGGCTCTCCTTCTTCCTTGTGCATCCGAGATCCTCGCACGATCTTCCGCGTGGGGATCCGCGCTTCGTGGAACCCTGCCCGATCCCTCTTCTCGGACCTGCACTCACATATAAGCCGAGCTCTCTGCCTCCATTTCCATGCATCTTTGGCTCATCTGTTCTCCACCCAAGGACCTCCATCGCATCCGCGAGAGTGACAGCTCGCTTCCAGTGGTGTTGCAGCGAGGAGGGAGCGTGAAGGCCACTGATCCGGTGACGTTGCGCCGCCGTGCGCCGCCTGGAGGTGACGCTCGAGCCTCGGACACCGACGGTCCTCGAGGCAAGGACCAGGAGCACCCCCTGCTCTTCCCCCAGTCGACAGCAGCCAGTAGGTAGCCCCTTCCCTTCTCTATTTCCCGAATTTTTAGTTTCCCCAAAATCGCTCCGTCGCCGTTAATCGCCGACTCCGACCACCATAGCTATACGTTCGATCATCGAAGTTGACCAACCTTCCCGCCTTCCCTCCACGCACCTTCTCCACCCACTCATCCAATCCAGCTCGCACAGGAGCTGGGATTTGGGTTCCTCCGCCGTCGCCTCGCCGGAACCCCTCCGCCCCGACGCACAAACCACTTTCACCACTCCTAACCGGGTCGAGGCACTTTGCCCTTGACCTAGGAGCTTGTTGCAACATCTTTGCAGGTCCAAAGGAGCCCGTCTGAGGCTTCGCCTCTTTTGGACAGCAGCTCCTCTCCGCCAGTGCTGCCGAGCTCTCCAGAGCTCCTTGCCACCATCGGAGGGCACCATTCGATGCGGGAGGCCAAGGCATAGGCATCTCCGATCTTCAGCAGCCTCCGAGGAGCTCCCCGTACGTGCACGAGCCCGGCGAAGTTCGTCGGCCGCCTGTTCATCGAGCATCCTCCGTAGCCGTCCGATCATCCTCCAGCTCCAGTTCAGATCCTAGCCGTTCACGCCAGGATCAGCCCCAACCGTTCGATCCTTGGAGGAGTGATCCTGACCGTCGAACCAGCGAGGCTTAGCCACAGCGCCTCATACTCGTCCGATTCCCCACATGGCACGTCCTCCGTCGTTCGATCTCGTTGAGGGATCCTTGCTTAGCCGCGCCCCTTCCCGACCGTCCTATCTCCACGTGGTGAGCATCCGTCCCTCGATTTAATAAAGGGTAAACATCTCTTAGGCCCTTAGATTTTTAGGTGTTAATTTGTAGTCCTGTGAACATTTTAGACATTTTATTTGTGTTTGGTAAATTGCATAGTGGACCCTGTCGTTTTTGGTATTTACTTTTATACCCCTGCCTGTTGTGGAACACGTGCTTCGACACGTGATTATCTCGTAATTGCATGTATAGCCCTTGATGTTCTAGGGTGTTAATGAATGAAATTAACGTTTTAGTATTTGCATAAATACCCCTGTGAATGGTTTAATTGTGCATGTGGCTTGATATAGTGGTATTTTACACTGAAGCCCCTGGACTTTTAGTACGTGTTACTAAATAGTCCAGGAACTTTAGTTTCCTTGCAAATAGGTCCCTGAGTGCCCAGGTCACGCGCCTCGCATGTGATTTCATGGAGAAATTGCATCGGACCCCCTGGACATTCTACTATTTGCGTACAGGTCCCTATGCACTGTACCCTTATTTTCAGTTTTAATAAAATAGCAAATTAACTCCGAATTTGATGAAAATTGGAAACATGGCTCCTGCCATAGTTTAAAATTTTCTGTAAGATTTTTGGAGACATTTTTTATTTTCATTTGTTATTTTTAAAAATTCAAAAACACTCATTTTTATTACTGTCTAACTTTAAAATTTACAAAAATATTAAAACACCTCTAAAAAAATTACAAAAAAAATTAGTAGTGTTTATATTACCTTGTTTGATTTTCTGACCAATTTGGTCATTTTTGGCTTTATAAAACCCATAAAAATCACAAAACCCCTAAAAACCCATAAAAATTCTAATAAATTAAAAGAAAAATAAAAAATTATTAATTTTGGTGCGTAAATTTTCCTTGATTTTCATACTATACAGGAACCATAAAAATTACAAAACCCCTAAAAACCCATAAAAAT
The DNA here is from genome assembly GCA_037367405.1 of Ottelia alismoides. NCBI lineage: Eukaryota > Viridiplantae > Streptophyta > Magnoliopsida > Alismatales > Hydrocharitaceae > Ottelia > Ottelia alismoides. Next base: position 477,170 of record JAZKJV010008144.1, read on the forward strand.
TCTAATAAATAAAAGAAAAATAAAAAAATTATTAATTCTGGTGCCTAAATTTTCCTTGATTTTCATACTATACAGGAAAATTACCTTCAAGTATTAATAGGGCCATTTTGCATTTTAATTTGGCCCTTGAAACCTGACTGGACAGTACCCTTGTTTTTCTGCCTTGTTTGATTTTTATAAAATTCAATAAAAATCTGAAAAATACCAAAAATTAACCAAAAACAGTAAAAATATGAAAAAACATAAAAATATTTTTATTTCAATTTTTGGGTGATTTTTGAGTGATTAAATAATTGGTTGTGTTGGTTTGTTTACTTGTTTTTCCTATTTCTTTTATTAATTAAAAATCCAAAAAAATATATAAAAAGATTAAAAATCCACCAAAAATACCTTTATTTTATTTTATTTTATTTCTTTTTTAGACTACTTCGTAGGCCGCAAGGCCATTACGTGCTCCTTGTGTTCGACCCTGGTCGCTATACCAGGTTAATATAATAGCGAGACCGCTACTTGAGCTTGTTTGATTTTTATCTAATATTGGTGGTCTGATTTTTTCTTGATTGACACCGCTTGGTGACTTGGGTCGCAACGACCCTTGTTTACCTTTACCCGAGTCGTCGGGCGTGTCATCACATCCCTTGGAAAGCGACCTAGGCAAGTGCTTGATTAGTTAGTTGCAGTTGAATTGCCTGAGTAGAGGCTAGTAACTGACTTTTGACTTCATTTTATCTCGTGCCCTACTCTTGGTTATGCTCACAACTCTAAGGCTGTGGATTTTGCGGTCCATTTCCTCTACCTTGGAAAGCCATCTTAGAATTGGAATCATACTCGGGCTCCTGATTGGGTTGTGAATATCCGTTGGGAAATAGTCGATCACTTCTTAGAAATAATGGAGAAAGTTTGAGATGAATGTCTATCTCGAACAAGAGATTTATTGGAGAAAGAAAGGTAGTGGAAGGAAGGAGACCGAGATAAGAGTCTTCTCGGTTCTTGAAGTAAGTGAAAATAGGGGAGTCCAAGGAGAAGTCTGCAGGGTCCATCATGTCTTCTTGGAGATCGCCCCTTATTCTGCCAGATATCAAACACAAGGAATCGATGTCGTTGTCGGCAGCCCCAATGAAACCTTCAAAGAGTCGACATTTGTAAGGGAAAGATGAAGATGAATAAAAGATAAGGGATACATTAATGAACAATAAATAAAAGGAGTGTAGAACAGTAGAAGGCTCATGACGATCAAGGGTCAAGAGGAAGTATGCAAAAGAAAAGAATGTCAAAAATGTGCAAATGCGCAGGAATTTGATCTTTATACCTATTTCTAAGCAAACAAACACAAAACAAAATTGTGTTCACTAGCTCAACACATGTGAAGCCATAAAATCTCGGCTATTTTTATCTTTTTAGTTTTAGAGTTGTGATTCAAAAAAATGTCACAAGTCCTCATCGTCTTGCCCTAGAGGAGAGTGTGTACTGCTGGGAAAGTATCCCAGTATTTGATCCACCTCCTTTGTATCCTGTGATCTGCACTTTTTCGGATCCTTAATACCGGTCCTGGGTGGCTACTCAGTGAAGAAAAGAGAGAGGAAGCCGATAGACGAAACCACTACTTCCCCCGCAAGTGGGGTACTCAGATGCAAACCGATGAGATAGAGACACCCATGAGGGTGTGGCCTAAGCTCAGTACTTCAGAACAAGTCGAATGCTCCACATAAGGTTGGAACACCGTCATTGATAGGGCCCTACTCAGTTACATATGATAGAAGAGCCAATACTTCGTCGGTCCCATGTGGTAATTGAGCCAACCAGATAGGGTTTTCGGTTCTATTCCTTAAGGGTCATTCCTCACTCTGTTTGGAGTGTACCTGAATAAGACAAGGTTATTATGAACCCCAAACAATGATGTTTGTTACTACTTTTAATTAGGTCAAAGTTCAATTAACAGTCCCTTTGTTTTAGTTTTTTATTTTCAATTTTTTATTATTTTCAATGCAAAACACCAAATGATTTTTTTGGATTTTCTTTTTGCTCTAGATGCTCAAAATCAGAGGGAGAAGCAGAGAAAGAGATGCAAGTTGAATCAAAGATGGAAAACTCAACCTTGATTCTAAATGATGAATGCAAAGATAGAATTACTTACAACGCTTCCTAGCTCTCTCCATGTGGGATGCAATGCAAAAAATTTATAAACCTAATCTATAGCACGGTATGCAAACGAGGAAATTGCCATAAATAGTAATTGCCATTATTGTGAAGAATCGAATGCTAAACACGAAGAAAATAAACCTAAGAGTCCGATCTTGGAGGTTCCATGATGCCCACAACCGTAGGTCCTGCAAGCATTGTATGGATACCTCTCGCGATGTGTGATTTCAAGTCTAAGTGTTCAATAATTAATTTGAGCTAAGTCCAAACGTAGAGACTATATGTGCATGCAATATATTAGGTGTCTGGCCTTAGTTTATTCGATCAAGCAATCCTAAAATACTAAGGGTTCATTCCACAAAACAAATGAAAATAAGGTGGAAAATACAAAATGTGAAGAACAAATAAAATAAAGGTGATAAAAACACGAGAAAATCGAGATCCCCCAAGTGAACAAACATTTGGAAATTGAGCTCGAATGTTCAAGTCTAATTCCATGTGTATTATTACAAATTCATAATGCAAATAATGGTCACTCTCTCACCAAAATAAAAAGAATAAAGACTATGCTAAATCTCTCTCTAAATATATATATATATATATCATGCTTACTCCTCTTGGTCAACAAAGAAAATGACCAGTCCTAGTAGCTCAGGTGCTCCAACCACCTAAGAGGCTTCCATAGCCTAGAGCTCCCTCGCAATAAAAATAGAAGAAAAAAATATTAGCACAGATAATAAATTATATCAAATAAAGAAAAAAAGAAAGAAGAAAAATAATGAAGTAAAAAAGCAAAGCAAAATACAGGGAGCAAGGGGAATAGACAACAAAAATTAGCAAATAGTCAACAATTGGTTTTGGTGTTTTGTGAAGATTTTTTATTTTTAGTGGGTTTTTAATTATTTATTTTTTTGGAATTTTATTTTATATATTATTTGTTTTAAATTTTATAATTTTTATTTTGCCTTTTATATATTCTGATTTTTAATTTTCTTTTTTCTTTATTTATATATAAGATAAGTATATAATATATAGATATAATACATATAATATGGATAAAAAATATAAAATATAGAAAAAAAATATAAAACTACCCTAAAGTGCAATCCTTTTTATCTTTTTAAGCGTATTAAAAATATTTTTGGGATTTTTAATAATAATAGAAATATTAATAATAATTTAAGTAAATATAGCTATATAAGTAGAATAGGGTTTTATATTTATAGATATAATTATAAATACACAAAATCACAAAATAAGGTATTTTGTCTTTTTTATGTTTTTCTCTATTTTTGGAATTTTTCTCAGATTTTTCACTAATTGTTTTGTATTTCTTATACAATAAAAATGTCAAAACAGTTACTTAAAGTAATGGGCTGACTTGTATTGTATTTCAAAAATAGCTAAGTAGCTTAAAATTTTCCAAAACTAATTTCAATATATAACCCCCGTGGTGGCCGCTAAGATCATAGATTTAGTGTTGGTCGATGGCTCAGATGCAATATGGAGCTCCTCGTCGATCCAACGGTGGAGAGCATGGGAGGAAGAATAGCAAAGAATGCATGTTAAGGCGAACTTCGATCCTCTCCCCTACACGACTCCAACGATCTCTGACTTCGCGGTGAGGTGCAAAAGGCTCCTAGTGGTCGTGGGGTGCTTTTGGAAGCTTCAGCGTGGGCTGAGGGTCACTGGAGTGCGCCCCGGAGGTCGAGGAAGAGGTGCAGCTCTAGGTACCTTGACTAATTCAAAATTCAATCTAAGAAGGGTCTTTATCCTCCAATACCTGCAGAGTTATCTCCAACGAAGAAAAAGCAAGGTGTTGTAGGTTTGATTGATCGGAAATGAGAGAAAATGATGGAGGGTGGAAGCTCTCCGGAGTTCGACGGAGGAGGGGAGTTGATTCCTAATCTAGGTAGGATCAGGTTGAATGACAGTACGTGGGGCATTCAGAACTCAAAGGGGAAGAGAATGAAGGTGATAGAAGGGTCGAAGAACAGTCGAAAAACAATGAAGAAGGTCGCAGGAGCTCAGCTCTGGAGAACTTCGAATTTCAATTTTTACAAATTAAAATACGAAAACAAGCGAAATTAAATCCTAAACTAGGCTATCTACTATGCTCAGAATAGAAAGGACTAAAGAAACTAAGGTTCAACCTGAGAAGAAGGGAACCAAGGTGGATCTCCATCTGACTACTCCGATGATGCTCGGATCTCCTCTGACCGACTTCTTCCTCCATGCCAAGCGTTAGGGCAAAGAAGCTGCTACCATCAACGACGTCTAGAACATGGAAATTTGAGGATTTCGATGAGTAAGTGGGATCAAAATTCAAAAGGTGACTGGCGACTTATTTTTATATATGAGAACTTCAACCGAGGATACTGATCACCTCAGCGATCCATTGATCGAGGTATCGATTTTGCGTGAAAAAACATGGATCGAGGAATAAAATTGCCGAAGGAATCAACCCAAAAAAATGTAAGGAGAAGTGGGGAAAACTCGAGGACGATGGAGGTTTGCGAGGCTACTAGGCTTAGGGTTTCAGGGGGCTCAGTTGACCGGTAGGTCAACTGAGGTCGCAACCCGATTGGTCCATGTAAGCCACAACGAGGCAAAATAGAATATAAATTCAAAAGGAATTCAAAATAAAATAGTAAATGATTTCTTTAATTTTTGACTAAAATATGAACAATATTTTTTATATATGTAGTATTTTAATCTGATTTTTATTTATTTTTACAAGTCGAATGATATGTTACTCTTTACATGTACATTTATAGTTATATGTACCTATATTTTGGGTATTTTATTTTAATTTATATCTTAGATTTTATTATTTTATCTACATAATTTACATATTCCTAACTTATATAAATACTCACTCACACACATTTATATATTGTATTCTTCTATGTTGAAATGTTCTCTTAATTAATTATATAAATATTAGTAAGTGTATTCCATATATGTATCATAGTTTATATATTTATTTTGGGTAATTTTAATGGCTTTATTTTGGTTTATTTATGTACACATGTTATAAATAATATTTACAAAATAAGTAAAATATAAAACATTTCTAAAAAATGAAAGGAGTAAATAAAATGAATATTTTATTCAGGTAAATAGGGGTCCAAAACCTAACGTTTGCATATTAACTCCAAATTGAATGAAACTACCTCAATAAAAAGCTAATTAAAAGATATATATGACATCGGTGAATTTTGAGTTCATATGGAGAATATACATGTCTATGAAGTTTGGATTTTAGCTTTTTATTCAGAGTGTAGAAGGCACATTGTGAATTATTTTTATGTGAATTAAATTTTGTATTTTCCTATATATTTTTATCTACAACTTTCATGTACGAAGTTTATTGATTTAAGGTATAATAAATGAAGAATAAAGTAGGTCCCAAAATGGACTTATTGATGAATAGAAAAATAGGGTTTTATTGTACTTTTGGCCCTTATCTCCCCCTACTTTATTCATTGTTAGCTTAGTCATCCTGATGCCTAGGTCTCGGGATTTAGGGTCATTCAATTACTTTGGTATTTCATTTCTTTTTCTTTTTCTTTTCTTTTCTATTCTTTATTCTTTATTTTGTCTTTAAATGCAGTATTTTATACATTATTTACACAATAACTAATGGAGGTGTATTTAATGCAAAATAATGTCATATACATACATGCATTTAGCTAGGGTTTGAAGGCCAAAATGAAAGAATAAAGGTGATGAAATAGAGATTCATCACCTTAGGATAGTGCCAAAAACACAATTTATACCTATGCATAATAGTTATTATCTTAGATTATCACTAATAAAACTGAAAGATAAAATGACCAATATTTATTAGTCTCCATGTGTGACTTGGTGAACTCAAGGGTCTTTGCTTGTTTGGTTTGAGCATTGATTGTGACTTCTTCAAAACCACTCCCGTAACCCTTAGATTCCATTTCCATCTAATAGATTCAATTCATCTAAACATATTCATCTTACGCTAACTCTTTGTATCATCGTTTCCCTCATACTTTGCACTGCATTCTAAATACTTAGTCTACTCTTCAGCCTAAGTATAGGGGGAAACGAACATTCTATGATTGTTCTCCTTAGCTCCCTTCATTTTCATGCCATATCTCTTTACTTAGGATCTTCTCAGCATCAGTATAGGGGAACCCGAACTATGTAAACTTCTATTCTTTACTCATTCCACCCACCTCTTGTGTCTTCCTATTATACTTAGGTTATTCTTAACCTAAGTATAGGGGGAACACTGAATGAATTCATGTATATCTCTTTGTATTTAGCATGAGTTATGGCTTCATATCACTTAGTGTCATGTGGACATAGCATAATCTAAGAATAGGGGGTGTACCGTATATATTTCATATATACTTTATCCATAGATCATATTTTTAAAATTTTTAAACAACTTTTTGGGCTAAAGGTAAAGGATCTTATGAACAAATATTTGCAAAAATGTTTGGAAAATGATTTGAAAATTTTTATATATCTATGAGACATTGTTTTGAAAATTGTTTTACAATGATTTGTAAAATAGGGTTTGACTTGTTTTGAAAAGCCTCTTGTACAATGTTTGGAAAATCTATATTTATGTGACGTGGTTGTAAATATTTTCAAAAATCTTTTCAAAATGAGGGAGTAAATGATACTAAGTTTTGTTTTATAAATAATTTTGACCTTAAAATTGAGAAAATGAAAAATTAAAAATCACAAAAATACTAACTAATAACTTGGTTTTATCCCTGATTCTTAAACATTCTCACAAGCCTTGAAGAGTTCAGAACACTTGGTTTAAGAGATCCTTTGATTCTTAGTTAACCATTTTTAGTCATTAGGGTCTATGACTTAATAATCGACACTTCTGTAGTATGGAAAATATACATGCTATATTTGCATGTTTAATCTCCACCTTAAATAACATGACCAATACCTCACATATACAACTGCAAATATGACGTGATGAGTTGAGGTTTCACTTGAGGAACTGGGATGGGGAACTTGAGTTTGAACTTGATTTAATGATACTCAATGATGGGATAAAATCAATGAAGGTTTCATGAAACCTATGTTGGCAACCTTAGTCAGTATGAGAACAAGTTCTTGTACAAATCTTGTTATATTGACCTAAGTTTTAGGGTGTGATGAAATTAATAAAAATGATAATCGATGTATGATGAATCTGTGATTCATCACTCTAAAAGTTGAAAATAGAGCTCTGTTCCTGAGTAATGAGCTATATTTCTTCATTTATTATGCATTTTTACCATTCATGCACATAGAATTAATATCTGGTTTTTAGCATGCATTATTTGCATTAAATAAGAAGCCAATTTCCCCGTAAATATCACTAGCATTATATCATATTTTCCCTATTTTTATTTAGTTCTTACTAATTTATAATTGAATAAAATCAACTCAATAGCGTGTATATTATTAACACTAATAAATGAAAAATACTAAAAAATACTAAGTTGTAAAATTGCCTAATAAAACCCAAATCCTAATTTGAGACTAAAAGTAATAAAATATGAATATCTCTCTCATATAGTCTCCTATAAACCTCTATCATTTTTTAATAATGTATGCCCAACTACCTTCAAAATAAGGCCATATTCAAAAGAAACAGAGTTCAGATGTGAAACTTGAGTTTTGGGCCCATATTGTGTATTGTACATATTTACTAACTTTGTTCTATTATTTGATGTATATATCTAATTCTTTTTTAATTATTTCTTTTTATTTTATTTTTTACTTTATCTTTTAATAAAATACATTAACTCAAAATCAAAAAAATCTAAAAAAATCAAAAAAATAAAAAAAAACAATTAATGTATTGTTGCCCTGTATATAATGTAAATACTTTTTCTTTCTTGATTTTTAATTTACTTTTTTTAATATTTAAAATCCTAAAAATGTGTGTGTGTGTGTGTGTTTTACTTTATTTTTATTATCTTATTTTATTTATATTTTTTAAATATATTTTAATTAAAAAATCCAAAAAAATAGAAAAACCATGAAATTTGTGTTTTAATTATTTAAAATGCATTCCAAAAATATTTTTTTGTGTACATATTTTTTTATTTTGCATTTGAGGTCTACATGAAAAATGTAGATCCATTTGGATCTACATTATTCTTGTTGGAATTTTTTATTTATTTTCTTTTTGTACCTTTTCTTTTATTATTTTAAGTAGCCTACTTTATTTTTATTTTTTATTTGCCCATTCTATACACATCTTCCACTACTTCTCCAACTTCTCACCCATGTCACATTCTCCACCTCTTTTCTAACTTCTCCTCCCTTTATTCTTTTCTTATCCTTGATTCTTCTTTATCTATCATTCTACGAGAGTGGTTCTAGCCCTATCAGAGACGTAAGGCGATTTCTCCTTCTTCGACATCAAGTGACGATGAGACGTTGGCGACATCTGAGGTGGTTTCTTCGTCCTCGTAGCAGCCAAGAATCATGTCAGCGTAGAGCTTTGTTGTACGCCAGTAACTTGAATTGATAACTTGGTTAAGGTCCCTTGACCTTCCATTTCACAGGCACCTCATCCATCCCACATGAGGTAAGCTTTCTTTTTTTATTTGTTTTACCATATGATTTTACATGCTATGTCATCATTTTCTAGTACCTTATCAAATCAGTCTGAGTTCATCACCAAACCGATCACTACACTTCTCCACCTTCTTTTATAACTTGTTCAACTCAAATCTGATCGGGATTTGAGATTCTGATCCTATCCTTCATTCGCCAAGGATGAGTCCATCATTCTGCCCCTTTGTGGTTAAACTTTGGTCGAGGTATCGACCTTCGAGCCTCGCTTGAACCTGCAGGTGATTGGTCTGATTGCTGGAGATCAGACTCCACTCGAGGAACATAGCCACATCGAGTATTACAACTGAAGATTAGAGCAGCAATGAAGCCTCCAATCAGAGTATCCACGGCCAAAACGACCACACCACTATGCTAGAGGACATCTGCCCACCCTCCTACATGCAACCATCGAGAATCGGCTTCCTCAGTCGCTCACAACCGTCCAACCGCACTCACCCCACCGCCTTCATCGCACACCCATCCATCATCATGTGTGGTCACACCACAGGTTGCCTCGCTGCCCCCAGCCCATGGTCGCCTTCCCCTTTCCAAGCTAGCCCACATGCTACCTTCCACTGCGTACAAGCATCACAGTCATTGTCCTCTTATCCTCTTCCATGGTCGCATACAACTGCACCTCCCACCACTGCGTGCATCGTTGTCCCATGCCCTATAGCTGTTACTCTCCTCCACCTACGGCACGACTTCTTTGTATCTTACTTGCGCGTAACCACCCGCAACACGTCGTGCTACGCGAGCCGCGCCCATGCACGCTTGCTGCTCCATCACCTCTCACTTCCAGCCATCCTTTACGCAGAGCATCTCACCATCCATCCACCCGCAACCGTTTACATCGTATTGTCCTAGTTGCTCCCCACACACGACATTCCATTGTCGCCACCACCGCCATGCCCCCATCCAGAATCATCATCGACCTCCAGCACTACAGAAGCGTATTCAATTATTTTTTAAAGAAATTGCATAACCTTCCCTAAACTTAAAAGAAATTAAAGAAGTGCCCTTAGGCATAACTTTATTTCATTGAATTTTTTTTTACTATTGTTTGAGTTATTGTTTGGACCTTTATACATGATCCTTTTATTGAATCAAAAATAGCATTATGATGAGAACATCATTTTCTATCTAAGGAGCTTTCGTTTTTAATGTTGTGACTTTGCGTTAATTTACTAAAATTCAGAGATTGAAATTCTTATACTCTGAAATTAATATTGAACCACTGATTACTCCAAAAAATCTCAAAAATTTAGGGATTGTGCATTTAATTGTGCTTTAACTTTTATCCAAATTTAAAAAAAAATGGTGGTGTTTGTTCGTGCTATAAATACTTGAGTTAATTTCATAATTGATTTTTAATTAGATCTATAAATAATATTTTTCTATAAACTCATGTATCCTAGATTTCACATTAAAATATCTATTAGAGATAATTTTGGTTTTGTGTGAATATTCATTGTGGATTTATTAGAACTTATTTACTCAAATTCAGTTTATGTCACCAAAAAATTCATAAAATCAATTATTGCCAGAAAGTTCTAAAAATATTAGTGTAAGCTCATTTCATCTTTGAGTTTCTGACCAAATTGCATAATTTTTTTCATATTGTTTACATGAAAAATTGCATAAAAACTCATAAAAATCCTTCATTTTTCATTGTTGCATTTTAAACCTAAAAAATCTACAAAAATATGTTCCACGCATATATAATTGAACAAGTTTCACAAGAAAAATACCGTTTTTCTAATTTTATTTGATCTTGAAGTAAAACTTAATTGGGATAAGTTGTATATTTTCCTTAAGAATCAATTTCATTCGCATTTCACATTTGCATTCTTATTGCATAAAAAATAACTAAAAATCCTCTCTTAAAATCGTGCATAAATTGAGCTAATTTGATCCATAAGTTGTTCCTTTGCCTCCTTGAGTCAACCCTAGAGATTTCCCAAATAAAAAATACATAAAACCACACTTAATTCACTTGATTGATTTTATTATTGTTGTGGTTATTTTTTATTGATACCGATTTCCTGACTACAACTTATCTACACAATTAGTTCGGGTAATTACCATATTGTCAAATGGCTTAGGATCATTTAGAGAACTTAGTGTTAGGTTTTCCACCCCTAGGTAGTCTGACCCTCGGTTTTTCTTATAATTATCACTCTGTTTATTTTCTTGCATTTTGTTTTATTTTGTTTTTTTATATTATTTTATTTAGTGTATGTCTCTCTGACCATCATATTCCTTTTGTTTGAGGGACCTGACGCGACAGAGCGGTCACTTTAGTGGTCGAGCAACTCAAGAGCATTGGAGGCTGGTATTTTAGGAAATTAAGTCGATTGATGTATTCGCATTAAAATTATGATTGAGTCGAGTCATGAAAGAGTGTAGAGTCTAGGATTTTTTTTTGCATTTAATTTATTTTGGATCTCGCATGTGTACACAGACACTTGGACATTATTCTTGTGGTGTGCCGAGACCTATTTCACTCTCCGATGAGGGTGGGGCTCGACTTGAGTAGTTTGTAGGATAGACATGCACTCGCGGTTCTTAGTGCATTTTTCATTAGAATATTATATTGCTTGTGCTCATATTGTATTAGGACCACACTTCACATAACAAGATCCACCTTAGATCATTCAATTTAGTCAAACACAAATCCAATTCTTACCGACTAATAAAACTTTGCTAGAATGATTTATATCTTCTTGCATTTCATTTAGAATAATTTTTCATTTATCTGTTTTTCATCCCACATAAAGATTACGAGGAAACACTATAAGTCTCCTTAAATAGGCATACCATCATTGTTTTTCATATGCATTGGCTTTTGTCAATTCCTCCCCTTGATTTTTTAACATAAGTATAAAAAGGAATTGGGACTGGACAGTAGACGTGATTATTTGGCTCGTTAAATATTTTATGTGATAACTATTTTTAAAATTGGGACTGCTAAACAAGGACGACTTAACTAAAAAGAAATAAAACTAACACTTGTTTTTGGGAGAGCAATCCCATCGTTGTACACATTATATTTTACTTGTTGAGAGGTGAGGATGCATCCCTAAGATAGTGCCCAAAAGCCATATTTCAGACTTGTGTAAATAAATCGATATCTTGTTTTGCCACTTAGCTAAAACTGAAAAGATAAACGGCCGGACTTTTGCGACCATTACTGGGTTGAGTTGCTGAAACCTGGCTTTACTCTTGCATTTTTTTCGTCTATCTGTGTGCGTTATTCCTCTGTATATCCACACATTTTTCACTTCAATCACTTTAACTTCTTTCCAAAGATGTTGGCTTATCGGTATCTGTATTCGAACTCTTCATGTCATATCTCCTTGACTGATTACCGACCATCTTCACTACCTCACTCTTCCATGTACCCTCCACCATCCATGGGAGACCCTTACAGTGGTAGGTTTCTCCCCACCCAGAGTACGAAGTCAGAACTTTGACTGACTTCCCCACTTCTTCGCATTTCTCACCTACCTCACCTTCTTACACCTCGGATGCACTTCCACCCTGGGTTCATTCACCATATAGTCGGACGCTTGCTGAAATCCAAGAATCATTTGAATAACAAGCTACTGTTGATATGAATAAATGGCAGAATTACATACCACCACATACTTCATTCCCTCTTCATATGAATAATGGTACAAGTCAACGAATTACACATCCACATCCTGACTTGATTGCAAGTTATAACATGGTCGAATAAACACATCGAATAGATAGGCCCGCCTTTTTGATCTTCCAGACTTGATTGACCTTAGTGATCAAGCTCACATTGACCAACCATCATACCACCCATTCAAAGAGCCTTCACATATAGAGGATTGGACTCATGAGCTCGATCTACAAATCCAATGTCTTATGACTCCACCACATGAGTCTCTGACCAATTTCTGCCACTCGGATGGTCTATACTTGACCCATCATTACATGCTAGAGTCTAGGTATGTTCACATTAAGACCTTAAGTTTTCAACAGCATCCTCCAATTGAACAGACTACTCCCATTATTTGTCATGAGAAATTATTGGAGGATGACATTTTTAGGATTGTTAAGAGATATGAATTAATTGAGGATAAATTTAGAAATGTCATCAATCGACTAATTTCATTTTATTCCATCTCAGGTATGGAAGTGGAGAATGAAATTAGCGGATTCAATGTTGGAATCTAGAGGACACAAAGAAACACACACACACTATACAGTTAGAATCCATTCTTCCTCCCTCTTCTACTAACCACTTGCCCTCCAATCTTGAGTCTCCGCATTCTCCCACTCCTCCTTCACCTATTAAAAATACCAAGAAATCGAAAATCCCAAAAAGACCAAAAAATTGAAAACCCAGAAAAATTCATAAAAATTGAAAATGAAAATGATTTAAAAAAATTAGACCATGTCCTTAGGGAAGAGATTGCTAAAGAACTTATTCTAGAGCTTCCCTTAATAAAGGTCATAGATCACTTTCATGACATGAGATGATTTGTGTGAAGTAAATTAATGCCTAAGAAGTCAGGCAATAAGAGGACAAGGACTGAGAAACATCTAGTGTTTATGGCCACCTCCTTAGTGATGGGGAGAAAGATCAAGAGCTGCAGAGCGAAGCGGATGACTAGGGTTGATTGTGAAATTAAAGACACTACCTTCACCCATGCTAGAATTGATGATGACTCATCGATGAATATCCTCCCAGCCTCTGTATTTGACAAGCTCAAACTTGAGAAAATCAAGAAGTCGAGAGAGATCGTTCAGTTGATCGATCAATCTATAAAATGGTTGAGAGGAACCATTTCAGTCATCATTACTTTCCAAGGTGCTCTACTCCAAGTAGACTTTATGATCATTGACACTAAGCATCAAGGAGAGTTCACCCAGTCTCCAATTATTCTCGAGAAGCTATTCATAGCCTTGGCTAAGGCAACTATAGATTGTGATAGTCGGGTGATCGATTTTACAGCATTGGGAGCACTCTGACCTCATCCATTCTTTGAGGACACACGATACTCTAAGGTAACCCACAATGCCGTTGACAATCGTGACCATAGAGAGGTAGATGAGTCCTACCTCTCCACTATACCTGAGATGTCGACTGTCGAGCCGATCATTGGATCAGAGACTCCATACATATCCATGACTCATGTTGCTTGCATCACTACCAATGCCAAGCCTACTGAAAACACTAGCACCCACCCGAGACGTGTGCTGACCCTTCAGGAATATTACAATCAATATGATGACTCATCTGATGAGGAACGCATGGTCAGCACTGCACCATAGCCCGGAGCTTCAATAAAGGAGACAACCAGGACCAAAATGACCTTTCCCATAAATGGTTGCTCTATCCTCTAGTCGGTTATCTAGTGAGAGGAAGTTGATAATTGATTCCTCGATGTGTTCCCCCGAACCCCTCAAGACACGTCACTCTCCTCTCCCTTTCAATGCTTCATGTTCTAGAAAACTGACTACTAAAGTTTCCTTCAACATACCGAAGAAGGAATTTTATGAGGATTCCTCATTGGTTCAGGATGAGGTGATTTATATGAGTGAGCTCAGTTCGACTTTTCTTGAGCCTTATCTGAGTAAACATTTGTGTGTCGACCCTCATTGGATGTTTCCTTCACCTCACTATTATTCATTTGAGGACGATTCAAACAGTGACACACATGTATATTCCCTACCTCCTCATTCATGTAAGAAGGTTCGTTACAAACCTTCTTGATCCTTGTACGGTTCCCTCCATCCTGTATAGTCTTCTTATTCTTTCCATCTCTTCCAATTGATTCATATCACTCACCTCGGCTCCATATTGTTATCATTCTATTATATACTATCACGTATTTTTGTACATATTATGAAATTGTCGCTTGATGGGTAGATTAGTAAAAATAACTCTTTGTAAAATTTAGAAAAATACATTTATACTTGTATAATATCTATATTTTACACAAGTTGTAAAATTTATATACTTTTTATAATAAATCTTTTATAATCTTGCAAAATCTTTGTAAGTAAATACTTTTGTAAATTTATTTTAAAATAGGATGTATACTAGAAAATAAAAAAACTTTTGTAATAAAGGGGATTCTTATTTACTCTCGCATATCATTCTCGCATATCAAAAAAAAATCATCTTGCACTTCACTCATATGTATTTCATAACATCTAAACTTCATTTGCGTATCTAGCATATGCAAAGTGGAAAGTTAGTGGGTTCTAAACCGAGTTATAAATAGAAGTAGAGGATGGATTTGATTTGACTTTAATCTACTTAATTTCAGAGGAACCTTGTAGGAACTGGATTTGACACTTTTCAGGTCGAGCGACTTTATTCTTTGAGTCCACAAGACTTTGTTCACATGTCTTATTGATTGGTTTAAGAAGAATATTTCATACGCACGCATGATTCTTTTTGACAGTGACCTAACTTGGACAAGCACCTTCCACATAGTTCAACACAAATGAGGCAGTGAGGAGGAAGAATCCTTTAGCTTGGAGAAACGCGTGAATGGAAACATTCGCAGTCATAATAAGTGGCCATTGTGTCTCAACCTAGTGTAGTGGCGTTGATGTCTAACGAGGGATGTTGTGGGTTGTAATAAAGCTTCAAAAGAGGGATAGTCTAGTTGCTGAAGAAGAAAAACTCCTTATGTACACGATGCACATTTGTATAGATATTGAAAAAAAAAAGAATCTCCAAAAAAGTTAGACGGGCAAAAAGTAAATAAATAAAAATTCTCGTCAGGGAAAAATATGAATAAGCAAGGCATATGTTTCAAAGTCTCATAACAAGGAAGCATGCAACTGGAGACTTGGCTACACTGGTCAAGCTCCATGGATATGTGGCTACATTGGTCATAGTCCATTCTTTTCTCTCCCCCTCTTCTTGAGCATGTGGCACTTGAACTTGGAAGGGAATAAATACACCGTTCCTCGAGGAAAGAGTTGCTAGATCGGGGAATTAGGCTTACCTTGTTAGAGGAGTTGTTTCTTTTCCATTTCTGATGTGGAGAGCTATATTCACTTACACAGTACAAGTAAGATTCATATTCATCAGAATTTGCATATGAGGACTTGTTCGGACCTAAGGCGACTTGAATAGAGACTTGTGGAACTTAAAGGTTATTAGGTTTCAAATCCTATTCTCAATAAGGTCCCATCGCATTATTAATCCAGACTTTGAGTTGAGCTTCATTTTCATCTTTTGTTCATGACCTTGGTATGGAACCCAAAATTATTTCACTTTTGCATTTCATTTTAGTTGCTCGGGGATGAGCAAGGTTTAAGCATAGGGGGTTGATGAATGTGTGATTCATCACTCTAAAAGTTGGAAATAGATCTTGGTTCCTGAGTAATTAGCTGCATTTCTCCATTTATTCTGTATATTTTACCATTCATCATTTAGAATTAATATCTGCATTTTACAAGCATTATTTGTATTAAATAAGAAGCCAATTTCCATTGAAAATATCCCATGTATTATACCATTTTCCTATTTTTATTTATTTGTCATTAATTCATAATTGAATGAATCAACTCTATAGTGCATATATTATTAACATTGATAAATGAAAAATACCAAAAAAATACTACCTTATAAAATTGCCCAATAAAACCCAAACCTAAGTTTGAGACTAAAAGTCTTAAAACGTGAATCTCTCTCTCATATAGTCTCTAATGACTCCTACTCACTTTTGAATTTATGTACGTTCAATTACCTTCAAAATAAGACCGAATTCAAAAGAATCAAAGTTCATATGTGAAACTTGGGTTTTGGGCCCCTATTGTATATTATATATACTTACTAACTTTGTTCTATTTATTCATGTATATATTTAATTCTTTTTTATTTATTTCTTTTTCATTTGTTTTCTTTATTTTATATTTAAGAAAATACATTAAATACAAAATCCAAAAAATCATAAAAAATAGTATGCCATGATCCGGTGTATAATGTAAATACTTTTTCTTTCTGGATTTTTATTTCACTTTTTTTAATATTAGAAATCCCAAATATATATGTATATTTGTCTTTTACTTTATTTTTATTATCTTAACTTTTTTTTTGTAAATATATTTTAATTAAAAAATCTGAAAAATAGAGAAGCTGTGAAATTTGCATTTTAATTGTTAAAAATGCATTCCAAAAATAATTTTTTGTCCATTTTTTTGGCATTTGAGGTCCACATGAAAAACGTAGATCCCATTTGGATCTACATTATTCATGTTGACATTTTTACTTATTTTCTTTTTTAGCTTTTATTATTTTAATTAGCCTGCTTTATTTTTATTTTTTTATTTTCCCATTCTCTACACATCTCCCACTACTTCTCCAACTTCTCACCCAAGCCACATTCTCCGCCTCTTTTTTAACTAACTCTTTCCCCTTTTTATCCCCTTATCATCCTTTATTCTTCTTTATTTGCCATTCTACAAGAGAGGTTCTGGCTCCATCGGAACCGTGAGGCGACAGCTCCTTCTTCGATATCGAGCGACAGCGAGCCATCGGCGAGATCCAAGGCGGTTTCTTCCACCTCATAGTAGCCAAGAATCATCTTAGCTGCAGAGCTTCGTTGCAAGCTGGTAGTTTGAAGTGATAACTCAATTAAGGTCCCCCGACCTTCCAATTCAGAGGCGCCTGATCCATCACACATGAGGTAAGCTCTCTTTTTATTACCATAGGATTTTACATGATATGCCATCATTCTCTGGTACCTAATCAACTCAATCCGATTTCATCACCAAACCGATCACTACACTTCTCTACCTTATTCTACAACCTATTTAACTCAAATCCATTTGGGATTTGAGATTTTGATCCTATCCTTGATTCGCCAAGGATCAGTACACCATTCCGCCCCTTTGTGCTTAACCTTCGATCGAGATATTGTCCCTCGAACCTCGCTTGAACCTGCAGGTGATTGGTCTGATTGCTGGAGATCAGACTCCGCTCGAGGAATATAGCCACATCGAGTATCACAACTGTAGATTAGAGCAGCAACGAAGCCTCCAATCAGAGTATCCACTGCCAGAATGTTTGCACCACCGTGCCAGAGGCCACTTGCCCGCCCTTCTGCGCACGGCCATCCAGAATCTGCTCCCTCATCCAGCCACGACCGTCTAGTCGCACTTGCCCCACCACCTTCATCATGCGCCCATCCATCGTCACATGCGATCAGGCCACAGGCTGCCACGCCGACCCCAATCTGTGACCACCTTCCCCCTTCCCAGGTGATCCCACGTGCTGCCTTTAGCCACGCACAAGAGCCATAGCCGTTGCACCCTCATCCTCTTCCGCGACCGTGCATAGCCGCACCGCCCACCACTGCACGCATCGTTGTCCCGCGCCCCACAACATCTTCTCTCCTCCAACTGCGGCACAGCACCTTTGTCGCCCACCAGGGCACTGCCACCCACTGCACGACGCGCCACCCGAGTCGTGCCCACGCATGCCTGCCGCTCTATTGCCTCACACCTGTAGCCACCCTTCGTGTCGAGCAGATCACCAGCCGCTCACACAGCACCAGCCTAGTTGATCCCCACATACGACCATCTGCTGCCACCACGGCCACCGCACCCCCGTCCAGAATCGCTGCCGACCTCCAGCCCTAGACGTGGGTTCCAATCTTGGAACCCACATTTTCCATGAAGAGGAAGGAGAAACGTATTCAATTATTTTTTTGGAGAAATTGTAGAATCTTCCTTGGAAGTATAAGAAATTAAAGAAGTACCCTCAGGCATAACTTTATATCATTGAATTTTTTGTTTTAGTATTGCAAACGGATCCTCTTGTTTGAGTTATTGTTTGGACCTATATACGAGATCCTTTTATTGGACCAAAAATAGTATGATGATGAGAACATCATTTTCTATCTAAGGAGCTTTGGTTGGTAATTTTATGACTTTGCATAAAATTCAGAGATTGAAATTCATTGAAATTTTGATCATTTATACTCTAAAATTAATATCGAGTCATTGATTGCTCCAAAAAATCTCAAAATTTCAAAGATTGTTTATTTACTTGAGCTTTAACTTTTATCCAAATGACAACAAAATTGGAGGTGTTCTGTTGTTGCAATAATTAGTTGATTGAATTTCTTAATTGATTTTTAGTTAGGTCCACAAATATTATTTTTCTGCAAACTCAAGTCTCATGGATCATATTAAAATATATGTTTGAGATAATTTTGGTTTGATGTGAATATTAAGTGTGGATTTATTAGGAATTATTTACTGAGATTCACTGTGTTTTGTTAAAAAAATTCATAGAAAATCAAATATTACAAGAAAATTCTAAGAAAAGTAGTGTAACTTCATTTCATCATGTTTGAGTTTATGACCAAATTGCATAATTTTTGTATATTGTTTGTATGAAAAATTATATAAAATCCATAAAATCCTTCAATTTTCATTGTTGCATTTTAACCCTAAAAATTCTACAAAAATATATTTCATGCATAACATTGAACTAGGTTCACATAAAAATACCATTTGTCTAAATTTATTTGATTTTGTAGTAAAACTTAGGCTAAGTTGGATATTTTCCTTAAGAATCAAGTTCATTCGCATTTTGCATTTGCATTCTTGTTGCATAAAAAATTACAAAAAATTTTCTCTCTGAAAATCATGCATTAATTGATATGATTTAATCCATACGTTGTTCCTTTGCCTCCTTGAGACGACCATGGGGCTTGTCCAGGTTAAAAGTACATAAAACTACACTTGATTCACTTGATTGATTTTATTATCAGTGTGGTTATTTTTTATTTATCTCGATTGCCCGACTACAACAAATCGACACAATTAATTAAGATAATTTCTAGATCGTTAGTGTGCACCAATCTTGGTAAAAGCAGTGGAACTATTTAAACAAAAAAAGGAAAAAAGATATTGTTGAAAAGCTCATACACTACAAAGTTATATTCAAAGAGATTTTACAAAAGGCGAGCGCTCCCAACATTTCAAAAGTATCAACTTGGACCAACATCTTAGGCTTTTATGTTGGCATAACACCATAAAATGGCTTTGCATCGTATAGTGATACAAGTATGGGTGTCGAAGTGCATTCCAAGAAAAACAAATGTAGACGATCGACCTCTTTTTACATACACACTGAGCAGCAATCAAAAATACATGTGTTGAGTAAAAAGGCACTTGAGAGGATCCTTGTTCCAATGAGAGGAAGAGAAGAAAAGACACAAATTCCCTCCGTAAATCGACCTTCCATCTCCCCTTAGTATGACAACTAAACGGATGATGGATTGAATGCAAGACTATATTTATTCCCTAGTGTTGGGGATTGGGGACTTAGGAGAATTTCTTGGACTGGTACCTTGGGTGACATTTTGAATCTACCCTTGTAAATGCAGTCAACATTAATTATCATACATTTATTATATACGTAAACACAGAGAGTCTGATAATTGGGGAAGTTGAATTCCTTTTGACGAATATTTGGTTCAGTTTAGAATTTTAGGGTCACTAAAATCACGAGTATTGAATGAATCAAGTCTTGTTTATTCATATACACAATCAGGGATTCAAGCGATGTATTCATTCTTTATTTGCTCGAGGATGAGCAAATGTTTAAGTATATAGGTGTGATAATTCCCAATTTATCACCGTCATATTTATTGTCCCTCTTACTTAAACATTTTATTATAAAAATTAACAATTAATTTAATTTAGCAAATACCCTTGTGTAAATAATTGACACTAGTTATATGTACATAAATAAATACCTTATTGTGCTCATTATTTTATGTGTTTTCTTATCATTGAAAATCAAATAAAAATTAATTTAATATTGTATATTAATAATACAACATTATACATTAATAAAAAATACAAAAAATATCAAAATAAAATAAATAAGTATTTTTAATAACTCAAAAATACTTGAAAAAATATATCTATATATATGATGTATTTTAACTTTGGGTTCTGCATGAAAATTGTAGAACATAAAAGATCTACAACATTCCTATTGAACACTTTTTAATTTGAGAGCTTGAGCTATTTCTTTTTTATTTTATTCGATTTACTTTATTTTCTTTTATTCTGATTGGACCATGTGGCCCAATCCTGTCGCTCCACCTCAACCATCCCCTTACACCATGCCACCTTCTTTTGTGGTTGTGTGATCATTTATGATCGAACAGCCAAGAGCACACTCCTATTCTCCTAGTCCACGCCCCTCTGATCAGTTCGATCAAGGTGATCTAAGCAGCTTATACATGCCTCATTCTCAACCCTTGGATGCGTCCATCCAACAGTAGAAGATTCGTCCCTAACCTCTCACACCCTTTCAGTCAACAACGAGAAGTTGTGCAACCACCTAACTTCCCCAATTTCTTCCAATGTCTCCAGCTAACTTCCCAACCTATTAATACCTTCTGGATGTAGATCTCCATCTCCATTAATCACCTCACTTAAACCATCGGTGGGCGGTTGAAACCTTCTCGATAGCCTACTGGAACCACACTATCACTCCTTCAAATATACGATCTCCGGTCGTCATTGTTAGTTGTCCACATTTACATGAGCTTCAGCATAGCATCTCTCTACCCTCTTATGATAGAGGAAGGGTGGATCGATGATGCAAATATGGCCTAAAGCTTCTATGATGACCCATAGCTAGATCGACCATGTTACGACCCTAACCTGACCTTTGAGCTTCGTACCCCAACTGGGCATGTTAAACGAAGATCAAGGCATCCTCAGAAGCCTAGCCCAAGCTCTGCCTCCACCTCCGCATTCGTCTTCAAGTTACATGTAATCTAGGTCTTGTTTTTCATTTATTTCTTGGATTTTTTCCTCATCTATATAGAGCACATCCAGCCACTCATACCCATGCCCAACCTTCACTGAGGATCAGAGATCATCGCAGAAGGTCCATCTCATCCTTTCCGATCATTGATACCCTCATTCACTCTGACCCATTTCATCTCTAATGAGATGGAGATGAAACCATCAGATCTCCACCTGATTAGGTCCTCAGTCCACTCACCTTCCACGCACACGCCTGCTTCGTCTATTTTCTAACCACCTTTAAGGTATACTACCTTCAATGGTCACATTTCGGGCGGGGCTCTGTTCTAGAGCCTCACCTCTGTGAGCGAGCGTGGATACCCTGCCATAAGGGGCTCTGGCCTTTCTCTGATGAACGAGATTCATCGTCGAGCTTTCAAGAAGCTTCCCGGTACTCCAATAGTCACGGAGGAGAGTGGTGGAGGGTTTGCGCCATCGTTGGAGCTCCCATTCTGACACCTTAGAGGGGAGGATGAGCCTCTCTGAGGATGTACATGTGTCATCAGATGGCACCCTCTCGATGTCGATCCAATGTCCAAGGAACAACCACGTCGCACGCCGAAGTGAGAGGCTCAGTGGGACCGAGCCTCATCCCGATGCTCATTGAGTGGCCCACATGGCCCAAGGCACCTGCTTCGGCCTCGAGCCATGCCCAAGCCTCGTCCCACGTATTCCGCACGTGTACACTTAGGATATTTGCATTAACTCCCACGATGCTTCTTCAAATTGATTCCGAGTCCAAGGTGTGTGATGCACATGTTCTGATGGAGAAATTACGCAAAAGACCCCGTTAGGCTCCTAATATTGTACTGATGCCCCCGCACATGAGCAAAATTACATATAAGGACTTGCAGCTTTATTTATTTATGAATGTATCCCTGACATGACCTATTTCTGATATTTTGAATATAGTTTTTGTATACTTTCTTTCAGTTATGCCCTTTAGTGTTTGCCTTGTAACTTTTGCATGTGGATTTTATTTTTTCTGATTTCAATTTCATGTAAATGCTCTTTTGATTATCTATTCTATGGCATAGTTAAATCTCTAATTAAGTCATGTAATTTGAACAATTAATTAGAGATACAAGTTATTCTTGCTTATCATCATGCCTTGAGCATCAATTTGATTTTGATTTTAATTTCACATATTGTCTAAGACATTATATTATTTCATGAGCATGATTTATGTATATGCACATGTTTTTTATTTAGTTCCATTTTGTTGCATTTTTTCACTTGATTAACATGCATGAAATAAAAAATATACTTTGTTTCATTTATCATGTCTTGCATAATTTTATCTCAATTTAACCTAAATAACTTAATTAACACTTAGTCTCGATATTAATAACTTAATCAATTGCATCAAGAACTTGTGGGTGAGTTCGACCCTGGATTTATCCAGGTTAAAATATAAATAAAGCCACTCCTCGTGGAGATCTCTGCTCGGTTCTAACCAAATCGTATCCAGACGTATTACAACAGACACTAATTAAAATAGCCAGAATGTGATCATACCAACTTTATGATCTTGAGACTCAAAGGTATTCATCTCTAGGGATATAAATGTCATAGAAGAGGACTTCATTAAAAGTCAAGACAATAATGAAGTAAAGGAACTAACAAAATCCTCTAAGGATATTGAGCTTCCTGAACTAGAAACTGAAGAGATAATTGAAGATGAAACACTTGTACCTCTTCGAAAGAGTTAGAGGGTGGTTATACCACCTAAAAGGTATGAATTCTGCATGTCAAGAGAGTTTGACAACTATCTGATTTCATTTGGTGAAGGACTCGTGGATCATGGCATGGATAGAATAGACTCCATGCACAAGAAGGGTTTGTGGACCCTAGAGGTTCCACCTAAGGGGGTAAAATCCATTGGGTGTAAATGGATCTTTAAGAGAAAGATGAGACCTGATGGGAAGGTAGAGACCTTTAAGGCATGGCTCGTAACCAAGAGCTACACACAGAGAGAAGGTGTCGACTATGATGAGACATTCTCTCCTGTGGCCATGCTTAAGTCCATCAGGGCACTGTTATCTATAATTGCACATCTTGACTACGATATTTGATAGATGGATGTCAAGATCGCAGTCCTCAATAGATACCTTGGGGATAATATCTATATGGAGCAACCTAAAGGATTCATAGTTGAGGAGGGTAAAGTGTGCAAGCTGAAGAAATCCATCTACGGACTTAAACAAGCTTCTCATAGCTGGAACATCAGATTCGATGAAACCACAAAGAGTTATGATTTCGTTCAGAATCTTGATGAACCATGTGTGTAAAAGAAGCTTAGTGGGAGCGTCATTGTGTTCATCGTGCTTTACATAGATGACCTCCTTATCATTGGGAATAATATAAGAATGATGGCTAGTCTTAAGGTTAGTCAGTCTCATACCTTTAAGATGAAAGATCTTGTAGAAGCCTTTTACATACTGATCTGAAATTGTTCAGAAATAGAGAAAAGAAGATTTTGGGATTATCTAAACATGGGTATATTAAGAAGATCTTGGAATGATTCCATATGGAAAATTCCAAGAAAGGCTTCCTTTCCTTAAGACATGATATATACCTATCTAAAGGGATGGCTCCTCAAAGAGTAGAGGAAAAGAAAACCATGGCTGGATGCCCTTATATATTAGTTGTGGGAAGCCTAATGTATTCCCTGATGTGCACAAGGCCAGATCCATAACGTGGGAGTGGTAAGTCATTACTAATTCTGCTATAGAGAACAACATTGGAATACAGTAAAGAACACTTCAAATATCTAAGATGGACATAAGATTACATCTTGATATCTAGAGACAATGATCTTCAAGTCTTAGGATACACAGATTCAGGCTTCCAATCTGGCATTGATTAATAAAAGTCAACTTAGGGGCTTGTATTCTTGTTGAATGGTGGTAATCTGAGCTAGAGAAGCAAGAAGCAAGACACCATGGCTTATTTGATGACAGAAGATGAATACACTACAACATCAAATGCTACAAAAAAGGTGGTGTGGTTGTGCTTGTTCATATTGGATCTTGGCCTAGTTTCCCCCATCCTGCTACTCTGCAACAACACAAGAGCCATAGCTCAGGTGAAGGAACCTAGATAGCATCAAAAGAGAAAACACGTAGGAATGAAATACCACGTCATTCAGGAAATACAAAAGCATTGTAGCATTGTGGTATCATCATAACCAAAGTGGACTCTAGCAATAATGTTGGTGATCCTCGTACCAAACCTTTATCTCAAAAGTTATTCGACCAACATGTAATAAGTATGGGTTTAAATACTATACCTGAATGGTTTTGAGGGCTAGTAGGAGATTGTTAGACATGTGAGCAAGTGGTGAACCATTTCTGTAATAAATGCTATTTTAATTATTTAATATATCAATAAAGGTTATTGATTTTCACTCCTTATCTGAGATTAATGAATGCATGCACTTATAAGGTACCATAGTATAATTAGGATTATGTAGCATGGCCATCTTAATAATCATACAGTTGTTGATCTAATGGTAGGATCATAGAGGATGGTGTTGAGATGATTTCAAAAGAGTAAGATTGAGGACTCAAAGAGCACCATCAAATGATTGTCTAGAAAGTATCTCCAGTCTGAGAAGAAGATGGAAATCCTTACTCCAAAGGTTGGAATCCTATCAACTCTTGATGTAGGTCCTCTACAAGGGAATAAAGATTCAGAGGTGTTGGACGAGTTAAGTCAAAGAGTTGACTTAACAAGATCGAGATATTAAAGACCTATGTCATATGATGTCATGTTATAGGCACGCATCCTCTAACCAGAGCAGATGTGTTACTAAATGTCTAAGTATGTACATTGGGCAGACCATTAGGTTGATGACCTAATCAAGGTCTATACACTGATGAGATGGAGTGCATACAAATACATATGGGTAATACGATCTCTCAAAGGGATCATACATGTTCATTACTGAATCGAAAGACATGAGCTCGCTTATGAGATATTGCGATAAACAATTTCATCGATGGTCGTCTAACTTTGGAAGCATGACAAGATTTGTAGGTATAATATTGACTTTTCGAAAGCATATGATCGATACCAACTCCCAATGATTGAACGAGAAACTTAATGATAAAATCTTGAAGAAGACAATTCAGATAAAATCATAACTTCGGGTTTATTCTATGTCTTCTTGTATGTAGGGTGTATGAGTATTGGGAATACTCGTGGGTGGTGTGATCTTAATCGATTGTATATACTGTGTCGCTTCCATTCCGAGTAAATGATAAAACGGATTTGAATTTTAATGACCCCACTCATTATACTAGTTAACCTATCTTAGTCCTAATGTTGGATATTGATCTTAATGTGATTCTAATGCAATGAGAAGATTGGATATTCTATGCGACTTGATTAGACATCTCTGAGAGGTCTACTAGAACTAGATGTGAGATCAGATCTCACTATCCAAGTCACTATACATGGAATATACGTTCTCATTGTCCTTATCTCCAAGTATCCACAGAGAAGGCACACTATTCTTAAAAGAGTTCAAGAATTAGATAATATCTGAGCATTGTAAAATTAAGGGAAATAATGATAATTAAATTGGATTTAATAATTGTAAGTAATGTGAATATGATTCACCTTAATTAGACATATGTATAGAGACGTCTTAGGTAATTAAATTAGATTAATTTTATCATAGATGAAATTAATGTGGATAATACTATCCACGATAATAAATTATAATATGGATATGATACACAATATCATAGAGAGTTAATGTGAATTTGATTCACATTGAACAATTAAATGTAGACATGATTTACATTTAGTTTTGGATGGATGAATATGATTCATAAATATCAATGATCTATAAGTAATTATCATAAATATTGTGCAAATAATTTGATGATATTTTTTTGATGAAATATTTCTTTGAATAAAGATTTAATGTAATAAGATTACATTAAATGAGATTGAAGAGAGAAGGTCTCTCTCCAATCTCATGATGCATGTGTACCACAAATGAGGAAGGAGGCCATCTCCTTTCCACATTTTTTGAAGGGAAGCTCTCTCCTTTCCTCTTTATTCAGAAGAAAAAGACTTATTTTGAGATTAAATTCTAGAGCATGAACTAATAATTTTTATATCAATTCTAATTCTGTTGTGCTTGGAGCACAATTATAATATTTTAATCTTAACCACTGATCCTTATTAGAAGTGCATATCCATCATCCATTATGCTATAAAAGAAGGGCTAACCCAAGCTCTTTCTTTAATGCAATTATTGAAACAACATCTCTCTCCCTCACTGCATGTCTACTCTCTTTCACTCCAAACCCTAGTGGTCGTCACATTCCCAAGGTTTGTGAAGATCACTATCGTCGTCACATTGTTGTAGTGTTGTAGGACTGACTGCTTGTGGATCTTCGTCTTCTTCGACACCTTGTCCTCTCAAAGAAAGTGGATGTCATACGATGAAATCAGGAGGTTCTTCTCTCAGAACATCACTTTGGACTATCACCCGCGACATCGGATCAGACTTGAGACAAGAGGTTTCTTCTATTAGAGACTCATAGATCATGATCACGCTTCAAGAGATATTTTGTTTCTCGTGTGATCATGATGAAACGACATAGGATTTGTTCCCATGCTATGTAGTTTCCTCAAAAAAATTTTAATTACATTGCACCATCGACTATTTTGACTAGTCAACTTAGGTTGAATACAATTTGATCTCCATGTTTCCATGATGAGCGAGGCATAGTCCCTCGCCTTCATTTTGTTGCAAGTCTTTGTATGTGTTCTAATAGATGAGAGATAAAAGTTGGAATCAAAGACCATACCATGTATCTTTGTGGGATATGGATAGGACAAGCTTAACTGCAGGTATGATCTTATAGAGAAGAAAATTATGAGAAGTCGGGATGTAATTTTTGGCGAATATCAGAACAATGAAAATATTCAGAACGCATATGAGAAACCATCTTAGAAAAATTACAAGCCAGTTAAAGTAGATCATATTCCTTTGCAACATGCACCAAATGCTTATCCAGATATCCATGAGGAGGCTCTTGACTCTGAGGAAGATGATCCGTACATTGCAGATGTCCCTATCATCAACTAAGAGGAATGCTCTTTTTCTAATGCAAATTCACCCCATAGATCCATGAGAGAGAGATGTCCCTCTTCAACATACTCAATACATTATTATGTTTTTTAGACAGACAGTGGTCAGCCATAATACAATGAAGAGGTTATAGAGGATGTGTATAAAGATAAGTGGATTGAAACTATGCAAGATGGGACACGTTGATTACATGACAACCACACTTTTGAGCTTGTGAACTAACCTAAGGGGAAAAGAGCATTGAAAAATAATTAAATTTATAAAGTGAAGTACAATGAGAACTCTTTAAATCAAAGATACAATGTTAGGTTGATTATGAAAGGCTTCAACCAAAAGAAGGGAGTCGACTTTGATGAGATATTTTCTCCTCTGGAGAAGATGTAATTCATCAGAATCATTCTCAATTTAATAGATAGGCGAAGACTTGGAGATTGAGAAGATTGATGTGGAGACTACCTTCATGGTAATCTGGAAGAGGAAATCTACATGACACGACCAGAGGGATTTGTGCTTAAAGGAAAAGAAGACTATGTTTGCAGATTGAGGAAAATCATGTATAGACTAAACTATGCTCCTAGACAGTGGTATATGAAATTTGAGTCCAAAAGTTTATGGCAAAGCATGGTTATATGTAGAATTTTTCAAATCACTTGTCTTCATCAAGAACTTCTCTGGTGATGATTTCATCACTTCGCTTATTTATGTTTATGACATGCTCATTGTTAGCAGTAGTACCTCGAGAATTTCATGTTTGAAGGATGAATTGAGTAAGCCCTTTTATATGAAGGACTTGGGATCTACAAATAATAGTTTGATTATGAATATTACCCATGATAAAAGGTCGAAGAGAATTTGATTATCTTAATAGAAGTACATTGAGAAAGTACTTCAGAGATTCAACATGGACAAAGCCAAGCTAGTGAGTACCCTTTTGGAGCATACTTCAAGTTAACCACCAAGCATAGTCCACAAATAGAAGATGAAAGAAAGGATACAGAGATGATTCCTTATGCCTCGACCACAAGAAGTCTAATGTATGCTATGATATATATAAGACATGATATTTCTCATTCAGTTGGATTTGTCAGCAAGTTTATCTCAAATCCAGAAAAAGAGCATTAAAATGCAGTTAAATGGATTTTGAGATATATGTGGTGCTAGAAACATTTGTCTTTGTTTTGGAGTAGAGAAAACATTCCAACTAGGCTACACATATTATGATATGGCAGGTGATGTCGATAGTAGACGGTCTATATCTAGTTACTTGATAGACATATGCATGCGATGTTGTTTCATGACAAATAAGGTTGTAGAATTATGTGGCGTTATCTACTACATAGGTAGAATTTATTGCTCTTACAGCAAAGAACTCTTATGGATAGAGAAGTTCATGCAGGAACTTAACTTTGTTCAAGACAAGTACATCCTTTATGAATCAGTGATTCATTACACTAAAAGTTGAAAATAGAGCTTCGTTCCCAAGTTATTAGCTGCATTTCATCATTTATTCTACATTGTTAGCATTCATGCACTTAGAATTAATACCTGCATTTTAGCATCCATTTTTGCATTAAATAAGAAGCCAAATTCCCTTGTAAATATCACATGTATAATATCGTATCTTTCCTTTTATTTATCTATTATCCACTAACTCAGAATTGAATAAAATCATTCTATAATTTACATATTACTAACACTAATAAAGAAAAATATCAAAAAAAATACTAACTATAAAATTGACCAATAAAAATCAAACCCTAGTTTGAGACTAAAAATTTTAAAATGTGAATATATCTCTCATACAGTCTCCTATGAACCCCTGCTCACTTTTGAATTAATGCATGTTCAATTACCTTCAAAATAAGACCAAATTCAAAAGAATTGGAGTTCGTATATGAAACTTGGGTTTTGGGCCCCTATAATATATTGTACATATTGACCAAACAACCCCTTTATTTTATCTTTTATTTTCTTATTTATTAAAAATCCAAAAAATACATTAAGGTGGAAATATTTATTTCATATTTTCTCTGATTTTATGCTTATTTTTATCTTATGTTAAAATGCCAAAAAATCTGCAAAGAGAAAAATGCGGTATTTTATACCCATAACATAACACCAAAAGTACTTTTTTTGTACAGATGATTTATTTTGATTTCAGATCCTTAACAAAAGTTGTAGATCTCATCGAGACAAGAAACGTTCATGTTGACTACTTTTTAAGTTGACCCCTTTTGTTATTTATTTTTTATTTCTATTTGAAATTAATTTTTGATGTTTCTGGAGTGACATATGGCAGCCCCTGGGGCCGCCACGTGTCACCCCTTTTTATTTTATTTTATTTTTATTTAATACTACTTATTTAATTAATTATTTTATTAATCATTTAGTTAATTAATTAATTTATTAATTTTTTATTTTTATAATTATTTAACCGCCACATAGCTGCATTCCCCCGTGTGCCACGTGGCATCTCTCTCTTTCTCTCTCTCTCCTCCCCCGATGCATGTACCTAGAACGTGTGTCCCTAATCTTCATATGCTTTCCCAGCTCCTCCTGCTTATCCTCTCCCCTCCATCGCCACCTACTCCTCTGACCTCCGACCAACAACCTCTCGCAACCTCTACAACCCCCTGATCTATTCCATTCATGTAACCACCTTCCATTAGTGAATCCCAATCCTCATCGCATGAAACCCTCACCCAATAACCAACCTCCTGCCACGCTGAGTCCACCACCGTGCCCCCCACCCCCTTCTCATCTTATCCCCTCTCTTGAATTCCATCACCAAACTTTATCCCCTCTCGCCATTAATTCACCTCGATGATATCATCCACCAACAATCATCCTATCGGTATTATTCCCTTTGCCATTAGAACCCAAATCTTCGCACCTCTCCCTTCACCTCGTCCCATAAAACTACATCTTCGTCAACTTCCAAGCCATCTGCCACCCTACGTTGAGAGATAGAAGGTTGAGCTCCAACTCGTTGGAGGTGACAGCTCTGTGGAAATTACTGAGCAAAAACTGCCTTCCACTTTTGTCTCCATCGATGCGATCTAGGAGGAGGGACCTACTTTCACTGCTCTTTCTCCCAGGAAGCTGCTGAAGCCTTGCGCCCTCCGTCGTGCGATTGAGGTGATAACCAGTGGAGCTCCACTGAGCTCTGCATTCCCAGGCGAGTCCTACCGACCTTCAGGTATACATCTTCTTCCTTCCCTTCTTCTTCCCTCTTCTCCTTCCTCTGTTTCTCCCTTTCTCCTTCTTTTGTTCCTTTTCACCTGACTCACGTCTTAACCCCTTCGCAACTCCACCGTGCTCACCATCCTCACATTACCACCAATCTTCGCGCCCTATGTGCACAGTCGTACTGCAACTGACCTCAACCGCCATCGCCACTCGCTAGCTCCTTATAGCCCTCGTCCCACGTACACACCGACGATCGCCTACCCTGTCTCACCAAACTCCACTGCGACCGCCTGCACCTCCTCACTGACAAGTAGCTTCGCCACCTCCAATCATGTGTCGATGGATGTGTCCACCTGCTCCTCCATTCCTTTGACGTCCAGCCATCGGAGCCCTCGCATTGACATCGCCCTTGACATCAGACAGCCTCAACCCGTTTCCCCTCGGATCGCATACCAAGCCCCCTCCCCCATCACATGAGCAGCACGTGAGGGAGGGAATATTTGTAGGATGACACCTGAAGTCCCAGATTATATCAGAAGCGCCCCACTTCCAGGATTCATGTGCCCCTTGGTAAACTTGCGCATGTACCCTCCATCTTCACAAAATACCAGAAGGGCCCAACCGTTCAAGCAGACACGTGCTACGCGCGTTCCCTAGCGAAAACATTTGCATGAAGACCCTTTTGGGTCTAGGTAATCACACTCATATCCATGTGCTTCACTTTTCTTTATTTATTTTATTATGTAACTTGCATTTAGAGCCTTGTGTTCTTTATTTATTTTAAACCCATTTCTACATTATTTAATTAATTAAAAAGCAGCATTGCAGTGTTCAACTACTTATATAGATTTTGGCATGTGCTTGGTATTTTATGATCTGTGGTTATTTAATTATCAATTTTTTTGTGAAATAATTGCATATTTTATCCATTATGTGCTGAAAAATTCAAATAAAATTAACCATAGTTCCAAAAGTTGCCAAAAATTCAGGATTGCTAGAATTTGTTTACTTCTTTATTGTGCCCAAATTTTTTTGAATTTGCATGCATATCGATGTCATAATAAAATGGTTGGTGATTTGAGTAATTGATTTTTATTAATTCCACACATAGTATTTTAGGGATTTAAAAATTGTTCTAGATACCTCTCACATAGACTTGTCTATGATAATTTGATCTCTAGAAAGTGTTGATGTTTGATATTTATTAAAACTAATTTTCTCAAAATCACCTAGACTGCATGTTTAACTCATAATAAATTCATTCTATATTAGAAAATTTCAAAAAACTATAATAGCTTAGTTTTGCATTCGTACCCATTCTGGTTGAATTTCATAATTTTTGGACATCGTTTCAATGAAAATTGCTTTTTTAGTCCTCGAACTTTGTCAAATTTGCATTTCATTCATTAAATTGCATAAAAATCA
The DNA here is from genome assembly GCA_037367405.1 of Ottelia alismoides. Taxonomy (NCBI): domain Eukaryota; kingdom Viridiplantae; phylum Streptophyta; class Magnoliopsida; order Alismatales; family Hydrocharitaceae; genus Ottelia; species Ottelia alismoides. The sequence continues at coordinate 509,496 of JAZKJV010008144.1, forward strand.
AAAAAAAATATTCCTCTGAAAACGTAAGTTCTAGATTACCTAATAGTCAACCTAAGGAGACAATTGCCCCCCTGAGTTTGACCTTAAGCTTGCCCAAGTAAAATATAAATTTGATCACTTGTTATTAATCGTTGAAATTAATTAAGCGGTCGTTTTAATAAATCCAGATTTTCCCGACTACAATGCATTTAAAATAACTTAATTGAAAGGGTAAATCAATGGTTTTTCAGATGGCATTGTTGCATGGGAGGTACGACTTAGGTTAATTTTTATAAAATCTAGACATTAGGTTTTCCACCCTCAGGTAGTATGACCCCTGGTTTTCTTGTATTTATTTCTCCATTTATTTTCTCATCATTTTTTTCTTTTTATTTTTGTATATTTTTTGTGAACATCTCTCTAATATTTAATATTTTATTTTTTTATGTGAGGTACCCGGAGGACTTGGAGCGACTTTCTTGGGAGCTGATGCAACTCGAAGCTACTAGGACACATGAAGAATTTATTTTGTTATTTTTTTTTGAGAGAGAGTGTGTTCCTCTTTTGAAATTTGTAATTGATTGCTCATTTCCAACGGGTCTCAATCAGGTTCTCGTGTGTGTAAGGAGACTAGACTTTTTCTATGGTGTGTCGGACATGTTTCACTCTCCGACAAGGGTGGGGTCCAACTTTAGTGGCTCATAGTTTAGATCTGCATTTGCAGCTATTAGAGATTTTATTTGGTCAATATTTGCTTGTGCTCGTAAAATCTAGGACCACACACTCAGTTTAATATTACACACCTTAGATCATTCTAACTTAGTGTAATTCAATTCATTTATTCCCGCTAAATAGAATTATTTGTTAGGTGCAGTTTCATCATCTGCATTTCATATAGTATAAAATTTTCAATTATGTATTGCATCCTGCATGTAGAGCACGAGGATCACTTTAAGTCTTCTAAATTGGGCATGCATCGTTGATTTACTCAATTGCATCGGCTTTTCTCGATTTCGTTCACCTTGGTTTTACAACTTAGGATTAAAGGAAATTGGGACTGTTCGTTAGGCGTGCCGTGTGTACTGGATTAAATTCAGTGATAATGCAACTTAAAATCAAGACTACTAATATAATTTATAACAAAAAAAATTACATTGAAATTGAAATTGTTTAGGGGAGAGTAGCCCCCTCATTCTTTGACTTTACGCGTAAGTGAGAGATAGACGAACACTAGGATAGAGCCAAGACATGATTTTCATATTTACTACTGAAATTATAAAAACAATTAGCTACTTCTCAGTGAGGAAATACGGGTAGTCGGTAAACGGTCTGGATTTCCTTAACAAAGTGGATGGTTTAAAGGACACTGTATAGGCTCGATCCTTAAGTAACGGGTAGCCATTATGCAGTCTGCTACTTACATCCCTACTGGCTAAAAGTATATGCAACTACATAAGAGTCGGGCCAATCTTTAGGGAAATACAAGCACCTAATAGCTCGTTAACTCTTTCAAAATTTGCATATATCACCAACTAAAATAGACAATATAATTTGACCGAACCTTTATGGTTTTCACAACATTGAGTTGGTGAATTTGGGGTTTGCTTTGTGTTTGTATTCAGGGGTGTGCGTTCAAAGACTGCTCTCTTAGCGCCTTTCCTATCACTTCTTGCTTCACATTGTGCTCTTAATTCGAACCTCATGACATAGAGAATGGCATATTGGGGTGATTTTTTCTTGGACTTCGCGAGCCTCTCGTTGACCACTCCAAACCGATTGTCCTCACGAGCTCAGAGACACTCTTCCCCTAAATCCCCTTAGTTTCATGGATACTCTTCCCATGAGACTAAGGTCAATAATTCATTCTTCTTTCTCGAGGGTGGTCAGACTGATACCAACCCTCTCTTTTTTCTAACCACATTGAGGAAGACTCTCACCTCGATGCTTCTAGATCGCCTTCTTACAACTCTATTAATTCAATTCTTTGTATTTGAAAGGTGAAGAAGACCAATATAGCAAGATGCCTCCCAAGAAGAACATGGATGATGAAGGAGATAATGACACATTGAAGGACATCCTAGCAAGATTTGCACAAGATGAACAAAGAAATGAACTATTCAGATAGGAGCTTGGTCAGTTGAGGAATGAGGGGGGATCGATGAAAGATGCCTACAATCCCAGTGCCACACAGAACGAGAATTGGCTTAGGCCAATCATACCACCAAATTCTGGAGAATTAAAGCCTCACTTCTTCACTCTCCTTCCAAAATTTAATAGCAATGCAATAGAGGAACCCTACATATTCTTGCAGGAGTTTGAAATGGTAGGTGATAATCTAGGATGACTTGGTGTATCACAGGATTACATACATCTTAGAGCCTTCCCCTTTGCTGTAGCAGACAAAGCCGTCTATTGGCTAAAGAATTTGGGGATGGTGGGCTACATTGAAGGACATGTTCCTCAAGAAGTTCTACTTGTTGATAGGACTAATCAGATGAGGTCCCATATGACAAGTTTCACGCAGATGTCCCATGAGCTTTTCCACGAGGCATGGGAGAGATTCAAGGACCTGATTCAGAAGTGCCCAGGTAATGATATTTACTGATCGATCCTGGTCCAGAACCTGTACAGTGGTCTGACTCCTGAGGTTCTAAGATTGTTGAATGCTACCTTTGGAGGTAGCTATCTGAACAAAGGAACCGATGCGGTTTGGATGGTTTTAGGGCAGATGGCAGAGACCAGCCACACCAGATCATCTAGCAGGGCTTATGACAAGACACCTCCCTCTCGCGTACATCATGAGGTTGAGAGAACAAATGTCGCTGATCTGGCAGATGACCTACTCCCCAACATGGGGATTATAAGTGATAAGTTAACTAAGGATGACCAAATTAAGAAGAATGTAAGCAAAATACACAAGCTCACCGAATGGGAGAACCTAGCCAAGCTTCGCAAACAGATGGCGGAGTTAGCTTCTAGGGAATCCAAGATCAAGACACCCGCCCCGTCTGCACCCCCTACTATCATCTATCGAGTACACCACATTCAGGAGTATCCCATGCAGGGGTTTTATAGCACATGGACTCCGGGTCATCCTGAGGTCCATGAGAGCCAGTTCACATAGCCAACCATTGAGACAGTCATCGAGGAGCCTTCACAAGTGTGGGAGGTGAATGGGATCGGGTACACTAATGATCCCAATGCCACCTAACGACAACCATAGCAGCACCCACAATACCCCCCTCAGACTTAGTACCGCCAACAGCAGCAGTCAAGTCATCAGAATCCACCTCAATATCAGCAATACCCACTTCAACATAGCCAGTACTGTCAGCAGGTTCATCAGGGACCTAACAGACCGCATCAGGGTCAGCAGCAACATCCCCATAGGCAGGATCAAGGAGCCTCATCTTTAGGTACCTCTAACTTTTAGAGGATCCTCGATGAGCTTCAACTCATCTACAATGAGCAGCATGATTAGAGAGCTGACATCAATCGGCTTTCACATTGGCATGATGAGTTCACCGCACCTAGGATCTCCATCCTAGCATAGTTTCAAGTTAACCCCAACAACCTAAACCAAGGACAGAATCACCAGAAGGATCGGGTATACTATTCTGATTTCTTAGAATCAGATCATGATATCCTATCGCATGGTGTTCACCATCTTACTCTCGAGAGCGGTAGGACCGTGCAAACCCATGATCTAGCATGACGAATTAGAGAGGAGGATACCGATGAGCTAGCCCATGTGGATACTCCGAGGAGGAGGATCATCACTAGCAGCAGCACCTTCAGGATCACCATGGGTATTTGAATCCTAAAAATCCAAAAAAAAATCAAAAAAACAAAAATAAGAATAAAGCGACATCGAGTACGATCGCAAGTACCGAGTCTTTGGGAGATGAAAAGACAACCTTAGATACATCACCAATAGTTTTTCCAGCTTCAATTTCAATTTCAGTTACATAGCATGCATGTTAATTGAGTCCTGTATAGAGTCCAAGTCAGAGTCATGTACTGTTGAATTTCGATTCCAGTAAGAACTCAAATAATGATATTTCTATTTCACATCGTGAGCATCCAATAATCCCTTTCCCTTGGGCTTTAACTAAGGGAAAGAAGAAAAATTCTCAAAAAAAATGATCTTGATGTTTTGGAGATGGAAAGGATGTGCCATGAGAATCTTAAAGTTGAGATCCCTTTCCTCCAATTAGTGGGCATGGTTCTTGCATTCAAGAAGTACCTAAAGGTAAGATGCACACCTGTTAGGACTAGCAGGAAAAGAACACTCGAACAGTGAAACATGTGTTGTCCATATCCATTACCTGTGCAATCCACAATGAGATTCCAAGAAAGAAGAGAGATCTAGGAGCACACTTTGTCACCAAATAGATAGCTAACGTATCCTTTGCTTGTACTCTACTCGATAATGTATCCTCAATTAATCTACTTCCATATTCCCTCCTAGATCATCTAGGTGTAGGACCTTTCAAGAGTTCGAGAGCACTCCTACAATTCACATACTAGTCTATTAAGAGGCCCAATGGAATGTTGAGGGACGTTATACTTGACATCGAGGGGAAGCAGTAAAGGTGGACTTCACGGTCCTAGACTTGGAGTGTCCCTGAAGATGTCAAGATTCCTAGATCATACTTGGTCGTCCTTTTCTAAGGACGGTCGGAGCTATCGTTGATTATACTCTGGGAAAGATACGCTTTCATTCACACGATGAAAGTGTAGAGTTAGAGATGCAGCAAACAAAATGGCAGAGACTTGATTCGGAGAGCAGTACAGAGTATCTCTCGTCAGAAGCTGAGTGCTACAAAGTTGACACAGTTGATCACTGGCAGCAGCAGTCAGCTTGGGTTGATGAGTCCCTCTCACCATGAGAGGACAATGTAGATGAGGCAGCTAGACAGATCCTGTAGAATCAGACCTTATCCACAGGAGAACATTCTCATGTATCTCCCTACATCCTTGATGACTCATAAGCCAACTTAGCCTTGTTGGACCTGTTCCCTTCAGGTCAATCAGAGGACAAGGATGACTAGTCGAATGCGGTTGTTATCAATTTCTTGGATATCTTTTGCGATCCAACTCTTGAGCAGAATCAGTTGGTGGCTACTATCACAGTAGATCCAGCCACATCCACCACAAAGCCAGATGTAGAGGTTGTTGAGCCAGATTTACCCGATGATCATACCATCCCCAATCTCAAACCTCTACCCACCACCTTGAATTATGCCTTCCTTGCGGGCCCATCCTGGAAATTTGCGGTCATTATCAGTTTTGATTGGAGAACAAGAATCTCGCTTGCTAGAGATTCTTGAATAGAACTGCAAGGCCATAGGCTTGAGTATATCCTATCTTCATGGGATTAACCCCACTCTATGCTCACAGCATATTTACCTTGAGGAAGGTGCTAGACCCTCTCGTGAGTTCCTACGTAGGCTGAATCCAAACTTACAAGATGTGGTCAAGAAGGAGATTGAAAAATGGTGTAACGCAGGGTTTATATATCCCATCTCTGATTCCAAGTGGGTGGAACCACATCATGTAGTCCCTAAGAAGGCGGGACTTCAAACAGTCACCAACTCGGATGAAGAGGAGATTGGACACGGGTACCCATGTCATGGCATGTCTGTGTGGATTACAGACTCTTAAATGTTGTGACGAAAAAGGATCATTTCCCCTTACAATTCATAGACTTGATCGTGGAGAGACTTGCGAGGAAAGAATTCTTTCGCTTTCTAGATGGGTACTCGGGCTGCAGCCAAGTATCCATCGCTCCTGAGGACGAGGAAAAAAACCATCTTTGCATGTGCATTCGGTATGTATGCATTCAAGCGCATGCCATTTGGGTTATGTAATGCGCTGGGGTCTTTCCAGCGGTGCATGATTGCAGTATTTGCCAAGATGGTGGGCGATTTCTTGGAGGTCTTCATGGATGACTTCTTGATCCACGACAACTCGCTTGATACTTGTCTATCTCACTTGGATCGAGTTCTCAAGAAGTCCAGTGAGGTGAATTTTGTGCTATCTTGGGTGAAGAGCCATTTTGTTGTTCAAGAGGGCATTGTGTTGGGGCATGTCATCTCCAAGAAGGGAATGGAGGTTGACCCTGCCAAGGTGGATGTGATCTAAAAACTTCAACCACCAACCAACATCAAACAAGTGTATTCGTTCCTCTGGCATGTTGGTTATTACCGCAGATTTATAAAGGACTTCTCAAAGATTGCTCGACCGCTAACGGAGCTCTTAGGAAAAGACATTGAGTTCATTGTAGATCACAGATGTCTTGAGGCTTTTGATCTCCTAAAGAGGAAGATCAAGGATGCTCCTATCCTACAGGTCCCATATTGGTTTCTTCTTTTTGAGATCATGATGACCACTTCTGCCTGACAAGTCGATTTGTTCTGTCGAATCTCTTCCATGGTATGCCAACATGGTGAATTTCTTAGTGTTTATGATAGTTCCCCTTGATTGGCCCAAGAGCTGCATTGACAGTCTTAAGTCGGAATCTGGGAAATACCATTGGGAGGATCTATTCATTTTCATCGAAGGTCTGGATTATGTCTGGCGGAGGTGTATTCCTCGGGAGAAATACTTTGGTGTATTCACCTACTGCCATTCTATGGAGGCAGGAGGACATCACTACGAGAAGAGGACCACCTCAAAAGTACTCCAGTGTGGTTTGTACTGTCCGACCCTATTCCGTGATGCATATGCATTTGTTAGGTTGTGTCCAGTATGTCAGAGAATGGGAGGGACCATCGGTCCCAAAGATGAAATGCCCATACAATCGGTCATTATTGTCGATATTTTCAATGCATGGGGCATAGATTTTATGGGCCCACTCCCTAACAGCCACGGTTATGAGCATATTCTCTTGGCGGTTGTTTATCTCTCTAGGTGGGTGGAAGCTATCCCTACCCAAGCCGTGGACAACAAGACTGTCTACAAATTCGGGAAAGATCACATTATTTCATGGTTTGAGGTTTCCCAAAGTCATCATCTCTGATGGGGGTAGTGATGAACATGAATTTCGCCTCTTTAATAATAATGAATTGTCGTAGTATAAGAGGCAAATTCGGTTCAGCAAAAACCACAAACTTTGAATGTTGTGTAATATTTTAACTTGGCAAGTGTACCAAGGTCGAACACAAGGAAACGAGCTACTTTAATATCTTTATTGAATTTTGGTCAATTAAGAAGCTTATGTGAATAATTTCTCAATTTCAGGTCTTTGTGCGGATGCAGAATGCAAACATAGTAATGCATACAATGATGCATGTATTTTTTTAGTTGATTTTCAATGCGATTGAATGATATGCAATGCATAATATATGAATAAATGCAAAGAATATGCATGTTCAGTATTAATTACAAAAACTCCCTATAAGTCATGAGCATGGATTATGGTTTGAAATCAAAGTCAAATTGAGCATAAAAGTTACGAACAAACCTCCACTTATTTGCAGAGACATAAAGAGCAATACACTATAAAACATTAAAATTTCATCATATTTCAAGTAGTGTTAGATGAGAAAATTAAACATGCCACAAGATAGAGGATGAAATAAGGAACAAAATGACACTGAAATCAAGTAAATTGGACCTACGATACTCAAGTTATGCTAAAAATAATGCAAGGGCATAATTATAAATAAAATGTGGGAAATAAAAGATATTTAATCGCAAAAACTGGTGAGGGTCCTATGTAAATTTTCCATGGCGCGTAGGGACCATAATATAATTCAGGAAACTTACGAGGACAACCCTATAAAATACCCAGGCGTGTATGTAACGCACGTGCCTAGTGACCAAAATGAAAATACCAAAACAACAAGGGTCTTTTCTGCAATTTGCTTAGCCCCCTCGTGCGATGCACATGAGGCTAAGCTCAGGGCGCGTCGCAGGCATGGGCCACGTGTAGTCGTCTCATGCTTCGTATCTTGGCATGGGCCACCCAAGCCAGTAGGTTCTGCAAGGAGGCTCAGGTAGTCGATTTGGCCTTATCTTGACCGTATGATCCATATGATTGGACGGTAGCTTCTATTCAAGCTTTGTCGCAAGTCACCGGAGGAGAACTGGGTCTCTCTCATCTGGCACAGAGAATGGTACACTACTCTGGCGTCCCTATGATACCACATGAAAACCCTTGCCAACATGGCATAGGGAATGGTCCTCTACTCTGGAGTCCCTATAGCTCACATGAAAACTCTGGCTCAAACAAAAAGAATGATGGGGACCACGAAACTGAAGATGGCAAACATGTGCACATCTGAAACAACCGCACCCATGTGCGTGTCAGAAACCGACGACTCAGATCAATCGTTGAATCTGATCAACAAAGAACTGTAGAGTCTGATCATCTGGCTAGTCTAGAGAATATATGTCATCTGAATCTTGGAACAAGACCTGTGACTCTACATATACTCCCCCTTTGTCCCATACTGGTCGGAATGACAATCGTCGACCAAGTTGGGAGAAGACAATAAAATGGGGAAAAACATGAGCATTCTCAAAAAAATCTCACGGCTTTTCATTTTTTTAATAACCCGTCACATTTTAAAACATTTTTTAAAGCCGTTGCAACCATTTTTTACGACTTTTGCATCAATTTTTTGAAATTGCGTACGACTTTTCTTTTGTACGCGCCTTTTTTTCCTTCTTTTTTTTTGAAATTACATACGGCTTTTCTTTTGTACGTGCCTCTTTTTTTTCTTCTTCTTTTTTTGAAATATTTTTTTCTCATATGATTTTTTTAACAAATGATTTTTGGCCCAACAATGGCCAACCTCTCTCTTCCCCTTTAATTTCCAACCCCAAACAATGGGCTCCCCTTTTTTCTCATTTTTTTAACATTCTCTCTCAGCCCAACTTGAGCATTGAATTTTTTTAAAAAAAAACAGCCATCGGGCCCGCCATTTGTTGTAAATGCTAGGGTTCCCATCATGGGAACCCTTTGCTCGAAAGACCAGCCACCCTTGAAGGGGTTCTTTGAGCAGCGTCGTCGCCCCCTCTGGGGTCTCTGCTCCTGGAGATGGAGGATGGAGGATGCGCGTGCGGGGGGAAGGAGCATAAGTGCTCTGGAGAAGGATCGGGGCCTAAAGGAGGGATCCGCCTGCGAGCTCGTGCTGCCTTATGGGTCAGGAGGCGATGCTATCGATTCTGCTGGGACATGGTGATCTGGATGGTAGTGATCCTACTGGAGCAAGAAAGATAAGATCACCACCTGGAAAGGGATCTGGGTGCGACTTCTGAATTCGAAGATCGGGGCTTCACCGCCAAGTGCAGGAGATGCACCGAAGGCATCTCATGTGTAGGAGCAGGTTGCGCTGCCTTATGGAAAGAGGCAATGCCCAAGAGGATGAGGCTCGACTGCGCACATGGAGGGCTCACTTCCTAAAAGATGTTTCGCCGCTGCCTGGAGTGTTCGAGGGCGTCACCTGGAGGTACTGGAGGAGAGCGTCGTGTGTTCTTGAGTGCTGCCCGCTACATCGAGCCCCTCCTGGATGCGTTTGGGGAGGGTGAAGCTTGGAGTTGGAGCATGCACGCAGAGCTCGCCTCTCGGGTGATGGCTACTCACAGCTGGAAGGAGGGATGCGCACGCTCGCCCCTGCAACAGGAGGCTTGGAGGGCTGCGCCAGGGGGTTTGGGTGGCCTTTAGAGATCTGGAGGCGGCCAGGGCTTGCAGGAGATCAGGTGGTACACCTGTGGCCTGGAACTTCTAGAAGTATGCGTAGTAGGGGCACGCTATAGGTTGCTGGGGGTGCAGTATCACCGCCGGATCTTGGAGCTGCCGCCAGGATGCTCTGATAGCGTAGGGCTTCAACTTCGCCGGGAGGGGGGTCTGACACCTGGATTGGAGGAGCGCTTGGAAGATCTTGCATCGCTGAGAGCGCGAAGGTCTGATGGCCCACCGCCTTGTACAGGGCCTGCATCAAAACTGGAGAAGCTTTTCCTTCAACTGGAGATGAGGTGCGGCCTGATGTTGTCTGGAGATTGAATGGGAGGTCTTAAACCTTGAACGACAAGGATATAACTAACAGATCTCGAGCAAGAACTTCATGAACAATAATTTTCAATAACATCACATCAAAAACTCAAATCTCGGACAAATAATCAACATAAAATCCTTGAGAATTGACCCTCTCTGATACCATGTTAGAAAATAGGAAACGGACGCGGAATCAAAAATAAAGATAAATAATCATGGAAGAACAAAGATTTAACGTGGAACCCTACTCCCTAAGGAGCGGGATGGAATCACGGGAGAAGCCCTCAAAGGGGCATATGCTTCATTGCTTTTTCTCAATGGACTACTATTGTGCCACAGGACTCGAGGATTAAAAATTAAAAGTATGAAAGTCATTGCTATCCCCAAAAATCCTGTGAGAATCAAACAATATTTTTTTATTTTTTTCCACTTATTTACCTGTATAGCGGACATGGTCGAACATAGGGAGGTGATGAATCTCAGATTCATCACTCTAAATCTCATTTATTAAACTCAATTCCCTCAAAATCATCAGCATTTCTGCATTTATTCTGCATAATTAGCATCCATGCATGTTTTCATAAGAATTGCATTTTATCCATCATTTTTTGCACAAAATAAGAAGACAAAAATCCAAGCCAAAAATGACCTGTAAATAGCCTAACTTCCCTGATTTTTAACTCCTTCATGCTAACTCCAAATGGCACAAAACACCTCCACTATGTACATATCACTAACAAGAATAAATAAAAAAATACAAAAAAGAACTAACCCAAGTAAGTGGACCAAAAACCCAAACTCTAGTTTCAGGATTTCGGACTAAAAGACCCATATCTTCCCCATCCAGTGTCCGATTTGATCCTACTCACTTTTGAACTAATGCACATTCAATTTTCTTCAAAACAAGACCAAGTTCAAGTGAATCGGAGCTCGTGTGTGAAAGTTGGATTTCGGGCCTCTTTTGTACATTGTGTATTTTAGCGATTTTGACCCGATATTTTTGTACATATTTTCTTAATTAATAAAAATCCAAAAAAATTAGATTTAGGTGTCTTTATTTATCTTTGATTTTCCATATTTTTTCTGGATTTTTTATCAGGTTTAAATATGACGAAAAAAATTTCAAAAACCCAAAAATCTAGGTATTATATGTATATAGGATACCCCAAAAATTCACTTTGTGCATTTGATCGATTTTGGTTTTGATGTCTTTCATGAAACTGTAGATCTCATCGAGACGAACATTTTTTGTGAAGGAACTTTTTCGATCTGAGGTCATATGCTATTTATTTCTGATTTTACAAAATCTTTATCTATAGATTTTTCTGGTGCTGACACGTGGCCGCCCCTGGGGCCGCCACGTGTCAGCGTTTTTTCGCCTTTTTATATCATTTTTATAAAAAAAATAAAAAAATAAAAAATTTAAAAAGGCCAACACGTGTGAGGCACGTGCCTCCCAGGCACGCGCCAAGCACGTTCGCCCCTCTCCCCCCATTTTTGTACGCCACGTGGATACAACAGAGCCGTCCGATCTCGGCCGATCGGACGGCCCCTGCCCATCATCTTCTCCAGGCACTTCCTCCCATTCTGGTGCCACCCCTCCATTATCATCGCCGCGATTCGCGGCCAGATTCCACAACGCTGTCCCCGAAACCTCCGACGTTGCCCCTGCCTTCGTCGCCAACATCCAACCGCCACCTCCTGATCCCTTGCATCTGCTATCCCTCTCTCCAACCTATTTAAGAATCGTGACCCTCTCCACGACTCCTCATCCGCCGATTACCCAAGGAAGGAGAAGACCCGGTGGTGACAGCACTGGTCCCCCCCCTTTCCTCGACGAGATCCAAGGCTTGTTCTACGCCTTGCCGCAGACGCTCTGCCGACCTGCTTCGCTCCGGCTAACGGTCGTCGAGCCAACGACATTCCCTACACCACACCATCGCCACCAACGTCTTCTTCGACGCACCAACGCCTCCCCCGACTCCACCTTCGTTGACTACAATCATCTTCGACAACCGCCTGGAGTGGCCCACCTCCACCGTACGCCCACATCGACATCGACAAGCTCCGGCCTTCCCCCTTCGCGCCGTCGAGCCACCGCAATCAACACCTCCGCCTTGGTCGAGTCATCGACAACCCTCACCACCAGCCGCTACAGGAGTCACGTCGCCCCTCCGCCTCACTGTAAGACCGGGCCCAGTACCCCGAGACCCCTGCCACGTGCGCGGCAAGTGAGGGCGGGGGGACGTCAGCGCCTTCATCACCCCCACGGGTCACGTGCTGCGCATGTGACCGCATGGGTAGATTACGTGAAAGCCCCCGATGTTCCTTGTATTGGCATAACAGTCCAGAGCTCCAAGGTCACGTGCTTGGCACGTGACCTCTAGTGAAATTGCAAGATCAACCCCAGACTATTGGTACTTACATTTCCGTCGCTCCTGCATTCTTTTTATATTTATTTATTATAATTTGCATCTGTGCCCATGTTATCCCTATAGTTATGGACTTCTACAAATGCATCTTTATTATTCAAAAAAATAGCATGATGTTCGTCTTTAATTCTCTACATTTTAACATATGTGGTTTTTTTTGTGATGAATGATTAATTAATATTTAATTATTCTGTGAAAAACTGCAAACTTTGCCCATTTCGTGCTATTAAATTTGCCATTAATTAACCATTGCTCTTAAAATTCCGTAAAAATCACATATTGTAGAGTTAATTGTGCTTGATATTGTGCTCAAAAAGATTTGCATTTGCATGCATAGATTACCCTGTAAAAAACATTTTGCAGATTTCAGTATTTAATTTTTAATAGGTATTAAACCACATATTTTCGAGGTTTAGGATTTTTCCTGAGATCCATCACCTAGTGATAGATCTTAGATAATTTTATCTCTTGAAAACAGTAGGTTTAATATTTATTATAGTTAATTATTGAAATTCATTTTGTTTGCATTTAAAAATCATAAAAAATTCATATTGCATTCAAAAATTCCAAAAAAATTATAGTGCATTCATTTCATCATAATTTATATTGTGGCCAAGTTTCTTATTTTTCAGAAATCATTTGAACGTAATTTGCATTTTAGTCCCTAAAATAGGCTGAAATTGCATCTTGCATCCCTTATTTGCATTAAAAATTCCAAAAAAATAGACCACCTTGAAAACCATGCACGAATCTTGATAGACATAACTCTAGGTTGTTCCTTTGCCTCCTTGTAATCGACCTTGGGACTTGTCCAACTAAATTAAACACAAAACCACTCGATTAAAATTTAATTAAATATTTGTGGTTATTTCTTGACCGATTCCGATCGTCGCCTACAACAAATGACACATTAATTTTTACGCCCGACGATAAAATACAACATCTCCTTAACTCGGCGATTTATGGAACCGTTAGATGGCGCCATTGCCGGGGAGGCAAATAGCTTAGTTTTTTTGTCTTGAAAATTTTCGTTCGCTTTTCCTCATTCGGGTAGTCTGACCCCCGAATTTTTCATTGTAAGTTCCATTTTATTTCCTGCATTTATTTTTCAACATTTATTTCTTTTATTTTATTTTTGATTATTTTTGAATCACTCTCTTACATCTTCTCTCTTATTTTTCTTGCGAGGTACTTGGCGTACGTGGGGCGGTTTTTCAGGAACCGACGCATCTTCACCGACTTCCAAAAAGCCGCAATTAATTTAAGATCGAGTCGAGTCGTGAGAGAGCGTAGAGTCTAGGGTTTTAATTTCTGTAAATTTCAATTTCTGTTCATTTATAGCAGTGTCCGTTTGGACTCTCGCACCTTGAACTCTATCTGTGGTGTGCCGTGGCCTATTTCATTCTCCAGTGAGGGTGGGGCCCGACTTGAGTGGCGATTAGGATAGACTTGCACATACGGCTCTCAGAGCATTTATATTTCTTGATTGTGCTCGTAGGATCTTAAGCCACACTTCACTATTAATTGAGATGCACATAGATCGTTCCATTTAGCCAAAATTTAACTCAATTCTTCCGTGCTAATTGAAATTTCTGCTTAGGTGTTGTTTTTCATCAGCTTGCATTTATTTAGAATAATTTTTCAATTCTGTATTGCATCCCACATGGAGATTGCGAGGATTCACTGTAAGTCTTCTAACTGAGCATACATCATTGTTTTCGCGTGCATCGGCTTTTCTCGAACTTCTCCCTCTTGTTTTATCACATAACTCTAAAGGAAATTGGGATCGGACGTTAGACGTGTATTTGTGCTCATTTAAATTCTTCAGTGATCACCTAATTAAAATTTTGGACTCCTAAATATAGCCGATCTTAGGAACCCATAAAATCGAGAATTTTTGCGGGAGAGCAACCCCGACCTTGGATTATTTTACTTTTTTCTGAGTGAGCGAGAGACGACACTTAAGGCTAGAGCCCAAATCCGGATTTTCATCTTGACTACTGATTGTGCCAAAAACGGTTAGCTACTTCTCAGTGAGGATCTACGGGTAGCCGGTAAATGGTCCGGATTTCCTTAGCAGAGTGGGTCATTTAGAGGACACCGCATAAGGCTCCGTCCTCAAGTAACACGGGTAGCCGTTCTACGGTCCGTACTTACACCCATACTGGCTGAAAGTAGGTGCAACTAGTCGAAGAATTCGAGCCAGTCATTACGAAAATTTCGGCACCTAACAGCTCGCTAAATTTTTGCCAAGATTGATTTATCACCAACTAAAATTGAAAAGATAATAGCCGAACTCTTACGGCTTCATTGTGTGCGTTGGTGAACCTGGGGTTTGAATTGTGTTTGCATTGGTGTGCGTGAACCGATTTCCAAGATCAATAGCCGCACATTTGATAAAATTTCTTTTGACTATCACGTGCAATCATATCTCTCCTTCTTGATTTAAACCTCATCATGGAACTCTTGTCCAATAACTCTTGCAAGCCCAAACCATCGATTCTTTCAGCTCTTTCAAAAATGACCGAACATGTATCTGAAAATCCATCAGAGCTATACTATGAAAACAAATTTGTCTTGGTTAGGCCCAAATCAACTAAATCCCCTTCTTTCAATAATCCTCCAACATTTGCAGGAGATTTGCACCCACGGATGAATTCGACCTCCTCATTGAATCTCTATTCGAATCATCCGACCACACATAATCATCTACCATCTTGGATTGAACCGTCTTATTCTTGGATTCTCGCTGATGAGCCATTTCAAGATCAAAATACCTTTGAGTCTCATGATTGGCTGAGAAACCAAACCTAGATGGAAAAACCCCACTTAATGATCATCAGCGTTGGATTGACCATGACAAACCCCTCTTCAGACATGATATTCATACAGAGGACTGGACTGACCATATAGAAACACATAAACCCTGTATGATGACTCCACAATATCAAGGTCTGGCCAATCATAGGATTGAACTCTACTTAGACCAACTATGCATGCCTGGACCATATGAGCAGCCACCTTCCATAATTTTTTAGGAGAAATTTTCAGAAAATAATGATCATATAATGGATATTCCAAGAAACTCTCCTCTTAACACATACAGGAAAATGTAAGATAAAATTATTGAACACACACCGACTGCTCCCATGATTTATCATGAACAGAATTTTGATGATAATATTTTGAGGATAAATAAGAAATTTGAATTAATGGAGGAAAAATTCAAAAATTTTACTAACCGACTCAGTTTATTTTATGGGAGCTCAGACATAAAAATGAATGAGGAAATGATTGGATCTCATGCCGAAAATTTTGAGGATATTCAGAAACCTGGGGACGATCCCGACATTGACAGCTCTGCATATTATTCCCCTAGAAATGACTATGCATCTGAATCCCACTATGAACATCAGAATCCCTGCTCATCTGAGGAGTACATCACATCACCAAACCACACAGAAAATACCAAAAAATCAGAATATTTGAAAATCACAAAAAAATCAAAAATCTCGAAAAATACAAAAAAATTAAAGTTGAAGAAGATCTGAAGAATTTGGATCCTGTTGTACGGGAAGCACTAGGAAAGAATTGATTTTTGATTTTCCTTTTTCTATAGTACATTGAACACTTCCCCGATCTTAAAAGATTTGTAATGGACAAATTAACTATGAAAAAGTCTGGCAGGATTAGAACAAAGACCGAAAGACATATCTTGTCAATGGCCTCCTCCTTGGTGTTGAGGAGAAAATCCAAAAGCTGCATAGTGAGGCGGTTGCCCAGATTTAACTGGGAAATCAAAGACACAATTTTCACCCATGCTCGGATTGATGACGATTCACCGATCAATATCCTCCCGACCTCTGTATTTCATAAACTCAAACTGGGACTGGTTCGGAAGATACGAGAGATTGTTCAATTGGCAGACCGATCGATAAAGCGGCTGAGAGGAATCATTTCTGTCATCATGAAATTCCAAGGTGCTCCGCTCAAAGTAGAATTCATGATCATTGATATTGAGCATCAAGGAGAATTCACCTAGCCTCCAATCATTTTCGGAAAGCCGTTCTTAGCATTGTCTAAGGCAATTACTGATTGTGAGACTCGAGAAATCAATTTCACAGCATTGGAAGCACTTCGATCTGACCTAGTTTTTGAGGAACCACGATTTTCTGAGGCAACCCACGAAGTCCCCGACAGCTGTAACAATGAAGCGGTAGAAGAGCCCTAACCCGATGCTACACCTGAGATAGTGGTTGTTGATGAGACTATTGGTTTAGAGAATCTCCCCCTGCTCCATTCGCAGCTGCTCTCACCATGGAGAATCATGTATATGAATCATATGATCCGGAGACTTATGCACAGGCACACTTTGGGTCAACCTACTCTAACTACATGGATTACATCAACTCGACACAAGAATGCTCCAACATCAAATCAATTGAAAATAAACATGCAGAGACTCTCCCCAGTATTTCAATTCCTGCGGATCTCAAAATAGACAAATCATTCTACTACGATCCTGAGACATATGCATGGTCACACCCTGGAGCAACATTCTCTGAATATCTTGACCAAATCATCCCAAATCGTAAGGGGTCAAACATTCAGGAGACTAAGAACAAACACACAGCCTGAATATCGACCAAGGAAAAGAATTCCAATGGCTATTCATCTGGATACTCAAGTGAACAAACACCTTCACGAAACAAGAAAAAGAGAGTTACCTTTGACCTTTCGGAAAAGGAATCAACTAATGATCCCTCATCTGGTTCGGAAAAGTTAGTCTACATGAGTGAAGTCTTTTCAGCAGCTCTAAAGCCATATCTTCGCAATGATCTAAAATTCAATTCCCGTTGGACAACTCCCGTTCCTAACTACTATTCATCCAAAGTTGATGCTCCTGACCTCTACAAATACACTGGAATTATTTCTTATGAGCTGACTGAGACCGGTGCTTCTGAGTATTCATTTGAGGACAAACCACTTGACCCCAAGAAGGAACGAATTCTGAGGAAACAATTGAAGAAACAAAAAGACATGAATATCTGGAGTGTGTCCACATTCAAATACTATTCCTCTGAGGATAACTCTGATGATGGCTACCTTTCATGTGACTCAAATGTTTCATCTACTATCCATCATGATTTTTCTGAGGATGACACTGATAATAGTTGGGAATCGTATGCTTCATCTCCGTCTCATCATTACGATCTCCCACTGCATGCTCACAAGAAGATCAGCCGGAAACCGCCTTAATCATCGGCTACCCAATCTCCCTCTCGACCACATCGATCTCCTTGTACAGCTTCTTCCTCTACTTAGGCCAAGGCCTAAGTATAGGGGGAGTCCGATGCCATCTGTATATACCACTCCTATCTCCCGATCGCTCCATTTCCACCTTTCTCTTATACTTAGGCTGACCAGAGCCTAAGTGTAGGGGGAACCGGCATCCACATGTATATACTCTCCTCATTCACATATCCCGATCGTTTCATTTTTCTTTTCATTTTTTTCACTCCCTTACGCTTAGCCCGAGCTATGTCTTCTTTTCGCTTCTTGTGCTCTGAGGATACAACACTCGTTAAGTATAGGGGGGTCTGTGTATATACTTCGTATATATTTTACCCTTATCTCATACTTTCGCGTAAGTCTATATGTATTTACGGGGTGGGTAATCTTTCAAAAAAAAAGAAAGAAAAAGAAAAAAAAAGAGAAAAAAAGAGTTTTATTACTAACACTAACTTTGTCCAAATTTTTTGAAAAAATGGCTTCGTATTTCATTTTTACATAAAAAATGTGTCTGCATTTCACACACCTGCACTTCATCCAGCATCACATTCATTTGCATATGTGAAAAACCATTGGGTTCTGAACCGAGTTATGAGCCGAAACCGAGAGTGGTCTGGACTTGACCTTAATCCACCTAATTTTCAAAGGAACTTCGCCGAGAAATAGGATTTTAAGAACTTCAGGTCTTTTGACTTAATTCTTTAAGTTCCACATGACAATGTGCAGTGTTTGACTCTTAGTGTCTAACCTGGTCTCTTCATTCTGGGTACAACTCTGGAATAGGGAATTAATTTGTATTCTCGCACTATGCACTTAGCTCAACTCAGACGGGATGTTGGAAGACTGTGTGAGTCTCTTTTATGGTAGCGTGGAAATCTAAAGACCAGAGTACATGTTGAAATAAAGCTTCGGAAAAGGGATGGACGACTGAGCACAATTTTTTCTAAGACCCCAAAAAATTGTACGGAACAAAAAAGACTCTATATCCGTAGGGGCACAATAAGATCCAAGCAGAACCACCACAAATTCCAAATACAAAGAAGCATTCTACCAAATAAAATCTGACCAAAAAGTTCCAAGCTTCAAGAAACCTACAGATCTTGGTGGAGACTCGGCTACACTGGCCATCTTCACAAGGAGAGGTGACTACACTGGCCACCCTCCAGTTCTTTTACACTTCTTCTAACTTCTCCCTCAATTCGATTGTGAACACAACACGACAGACCTTAGAAGGAAATACCTGACTCCCCGAGGATGAGTTACTGGAGAGGAGAGGAGCGTGGTAGTCCGACATTCTGGATGGGAAGAGCTAAAACCCTTCACACACATGAGTCAGTTGTTCAATGTTCATAGGGTATACTTTGGGAAGATGATTGATCTAAGATGACTTCTGAGCCGAAAATGTGACAATGATGTGTAGAACTTGAGGGCTGTCGATTTTAAAATTCTAAGTCTCATTGAAGTTCCATTATACTATTAATCAAAAGGTCGAGTCTAGTTTCATTTTCACCTTCAGTTCATGGTCTTGGTATGGAACCCAATCTCATTTCACCTCATGGCATTTCTTTTTGATGCTCAGGGACGAGCATGGTTTAAGTATAGGGGGATGATGAATCTCGGATTCATCACTCTAAATCTCATTTATTAAGCTCAATTCCCTCAAAATCATCAGCATTTCTGCATTTATTCTGCATAACTAGCATACGTGCATGTTTTCATAAGAATTGCATTTTATCCATCATTTTTTGTACCAAATAAGAAGCCAAAAATGACCTGTAAATAGCCTAACTTCCTGATGAACGCAAAAATGACTACTCGGATAAAGGTGCTAAACGGTCGTTGCGACCCAAGCAATCAAATGCGTACAATCAAGAAAATTTGACCACTAAGATAGATAAAATCACTCAAAACACGAAAGCGGTCCTGCTATTAGATTAACCTGGTATAGCGACCAGGGTCGATCACAAGGAGCACGGGTTGGCCTCTCGGCCTACGAAGTAGTCAAAAAGAAAAAATAAAATAAAAGAAGAAAATATTTTTGGTGGTTTTTAATTATTTAATATTTTTTTTGGATTTTTAATGAATTAAGAATATAATAAAGACTAAAGACCTACACACTTCAACAAATTATTTAACACACTAAAATTCAACCAAAAATTCTAACAAAAATATTTTTATGTGTTTTATAATTTTTAGTGTTTTTGGTGAATTTTTGAGATTTTTCTGATAATTATTTAATTTTCTAAAAATCAAAAAGTGACTAAAACAGTAGGTACTATCCAGCCGAGCTAAAAGGGCTTAGATAAAATATCTAAACCCCCAAATTAGTTGGGAGGTAATTTTCCTGTAAAGAGAATTAAACAAGGAAAATTTAGGCACCTATTTTATTATTTTTGGATTTTTGGTTTAATTATTAGAAATTTTATAAGGTTTTAGGTGTTTTTCACTTTTTAGGTGTTTTAAATAATGAAAAATAGCCAAAATTGGCTAGAAAATCAAGCTAAGCAAACCAAACAGTAGACAATTTTTGTGGAATATTTTAATGAGTTTTAATATTTTTTTGGGGTTTTTAAAGTTAGACAGTAGCAAAATTAAGTGTTTTTTATTTTTAAAAAATATCAAATGAAAACAAAAATATCCTCAAAAATCCTCGAAAATTTTACACTATGGCAAGAGCCATGTGTCCAATTTTCGTTGGATTTGGAGGTAATTTGCTATTTTATTCAAAAATAAAGAGGGGGCACAGTGCAAAGGGACCAAAGTGCAAATACCCAGGAGTCTGGGGGGTCTGGTGCAATTAACCCAGCGAAACACGTGCTACGCGCATGTCTGGGGCACTCAGGGACCCATATGTAAGAGAAATAAGTTCCAAGGGCTTATTGGTAACAGGTACCAAAAGTCCAGGGACCTATTCGCAAAATACCCAAAAAATCACGCACATGTTCAAATGTATCACGCACAGGGGTATAAATGCAAATAATTAAAAACTTTCATTCAATTGATAACAACCAGAACTACAGGGTAGATAATGTAAAAAGCCCAACAGATCACGTGTCGATGCACGTGTCAGACCACACACAGGGGCATATCGGTCAATACATGCAATCACAAGGGTCTCTATGCAAATATTCCCAAAACTAAACGACTAAACGAACTAATTACAGGACTAAATGCTAAATGAAATAAACTGAAGGGCCTAAGGTAGTTTACCCTTTATTAATGAAGCGGGTGGATGGAGGCCACGTGGATCATCTGACGGTGGCGAACGACGGGCGCTCCAGATCTCTCCTCCTCAGATCGAACGGTGACGGTTGCTCCTGCGATGGACGGCCCTGATGAAGACTGGAGCCGGAGGGACGATCGAACGGCGGCTGAAGGTCGAGGAAGAACAGGTGGCCGGCGAACTTCGCCGGCCCAGTACGAGCGCTCCTGACCTCCTCGCGGGGCGCTGATGATCGGAACAGGTCGGGTGTGGGCCTCCGCGTCGGATAGGGGTCTCCGATGACCCAGCCGAGCTCTGAGGAGCTCGGGCGAGGTCGGCGGAGCTGCGCCACCTGGCTGGATGTCGAAGGACCTCAGATGGCCTTCGTTCGACCTGCAAAGCAATCCAGAAGACTCGCGGGTCGAGGGCAAACTGCCTCGACCCGGTTAGGTGGAGTGGCGGTGGATGATGGGTCGCAGCGGACGAGCTCCGGCGAAGTGGGGACGGTGGAGCTCAAATCCCAGCTCCTGTGCGAGCTGGGTTGGATGGGAATGTGGAGAAGGTGCACGGGAAGGAGGCGAAGGCGATGATGAAGCCCGATGATCGATTGGGGTTCGGTTGCTGACGGAATCGGCAAAACACGGTGGAGCGGCGATTTGGGCGTAATCGAAAATCAAAGAAAAAGGGAGGTCTAAGGGACTACCTGGGCGGAGGAGTAGACTGCGGATGAGCTAAGGAAGCTCTGGGTCGTTGCCTCGAGGAGCGTCTCCCTCCGAGGCTCGGTGCTCCTGTTGGTGGCGGAGCAACGGCGGCAAAGCTCGCCGGATCAGTGGTCTCTCTTCCTCTCCTCGCTTCGACAGCACCAAACGCGAGTTGTCACTCTCACGAGCACGCTGGAGCTCACAGGGGTGGATTCGAATGGCCAAAGATAGAGAAGGAAGGTGGCGGAGCTGGGACTATATACTCCTAGGGGTCCGGCTATCGGGAGGTCGGGCGAGTAGCTCTGTGCGCGGATCCCCAAAATCCACCCCGGGCGTGGATCAGGGATGGTCAAGCTCGGATTAGAGCCCGGGGTTAACGGATTCAGGAGTCGGATCAAGTGTGCAAAATGGCGAGAAACCGGGTTGCAGGCACGGATCCGAGACGGGGTGGTCCTGGGGGGGAGTTGACCGGGCGGTCAACACTTCCCAGGACCAATAAGAAAGGGCCACGTGGCTGGATTTTGGAATTAAAAATAAGGGTAGCAAATGGCCGATTTAATGAAAACTTAAAACATGAAATATTTTTCTTTTATTTTTTTCTATTTTTAGTGATTTTTAATAATTTTTTCGAAATAAAAATAAGGTATATACATAATATGTAATATATAGGTATATGTACACTATATAGGGTTTTTAATTTTGATTTTTAATTTGTTATTTTTATACATTTTTATTCCATTTTATATTTTATTTATTTATATTATAAAATAAGGAATAAAAAGGTATTTTTATTTTATTTTAATTATTTATATACATAGGTAAAATAAATACATATATACATTTATATACATGGTATATTTACAATATATTTTTGTGTTTTTAATTTTGTTATTTTTATTTTGTTTTTGTTTTAATTGTTTTTATTTAATTTATTTACACTATATAATATAGGATATGTACAAAAATTTTATAAATTAATTTTATTTATTTATAAGAATAAATAAGGATGATGGTGGTTCTATGTATAATGTGATCATGTACAAGTTGTGTTTTTGTTTTCTTTTTAATTTTTAAATTTTTGTTTTGATTTTATATTTACAAATATATACAAATATTTACAAGCCTACTTAAGTCTATTTTTGTGAGGAAAATATTTTATTTTATTTACATACGTATTTACACACATGAGCCCCTATCTCCTTCTACTTTGGCTTTTATGCGGTCAGGCCCATGTTGAGCCCTCCCTTGGGTTAGGTTGCTCAATATTTATTCTAAATATTTCCCTCTTTTTCTTTTTAATCTTTATTCTTTTATTTTTGCACAAAAACATGCTAATTATAGGTTTTTACACAATGCATGCTTTTGGTAATTATTTGTATTTACACATATCTATATGCATTTGCAAAGGTTTTTGTAGCTAAAATATAAGAATAAAGAGTGATGAATGAGTATTCATCACCCCCCTATACTTAACTTTGCTAGTCCCTTAGCAAACACTTATTTGGAAAAGAAGTGAAAAAGAAATAAAGAAAAAGAAAAAGAGAATGTACATGGATCAAGGCTGATTATTAAACTTGCCTTCATTAAATTAAGGTATGGAGCTCGATCAGATCTTTGGATTATTAATGTGTCGGAACCTTATTTGGACTTAAGTCTAAAACTCAACAGCCTCTAAGTTCCACTAATCTATAACCAAGACTCCTCAATGCTCCAGATCAGAACAAGTCATCAATCACAAACCCTGAAGACCATGAATCTTTTCTTGTCCTGTGAAAGTGAGGTCTAAGCTCTCCACCTCAGAAATGGCAACTTGACAACCCTCCCCAACAAGGTAACTCTATGACCTCAATCTGGCCACTCTCTCCTCGAGGAGCGGGGTATTCCCTTCTAAGTTCAAGTTCAACTGGCTCAAGAAGAGGAGGAAGAAGAGAATGGGTCAAGGCCAGTGTAACCAAGTACCCTTGGGAGCTTGACCAGTGTAGCCAAGTCTCCCTGCTACAAGCTACATCAGGTGGATTATGAAACCAAGCTTTGCTTATTACACTCTATATACATACTCCAGTGGGATTATCATTTTCTCTCAGACCCACCACTTTTTTTGAGTTATTTTCTTTTTTTTTTGCACATTTTTTTTCGAGTGCATCTATACAACATATACATGTGCAACATATGTACAAGGAGTTTTTCCTCTTGAGCCAGTAGACTATCCCTCTTTTGAAGCTTTATTGCAACCCACAACTCTCGTCGTTAGACCTCATGGCAACCAGACCAAGTTGAGACGCACTTCCTTCACTAAAAGAAGAAGAGAGGTTCCGCCTAGAAGTACTACCCTCATATGCTACCCCAAGTCAAGGAAGATTGCCTCCTCACCACCTCATCCGTGGAGAGCTCGGTGCATAGTGCTGGTGTCCAAGTAAAGCCATAATCTATACGAGTCATGTGTTGTTGTTAAGTGCTCTACTTAGGCTCATTGAGATGACATATGATCATAGCCTAGTGGACTCAAAGAATTAAGTCACCATGGACCTGAAAAGCCTTAAACCTAAGCCCTATAAGGTTCCTCTTAGAAGTTAGGTGGATTAAGATCTTAATCAAGCTCCATTTCTCAATTTGATTCCAGGCTAGTTTAAATGTCAACTATCATCCAGGAAAACTATATACATATGTACAAAAGATGCTATTTACACAAATTTTACAATCATGCAAAATTTTTGAAAAATGTTTTGAAATCATGAATGGATGATGCATGAAGTGCAAGTTTTGCAAAAAGATATTTACACAAATTTACACAAGATTTTTGCAAACTTCTGATTTTCAAAATATTTTGGAAAAATTTTGCACTATATACATAATTTTGATACAAAAATATTTACACAAGCTTTACACAAAAGATTTTTGAAAACATTTTTACAAAAATAATTTGTACACTAGCTATTTATGTGCAAATAAAAGAAGTTTATGTACATGAAAAATTTTTAATTTTTATGATTTTTAGCCATTTTATTTATTAACACACTCACACAAAGTACGAGTTATGGCTAAAGTATATATGAAATATATACACACCCCCCTATACTTAGCTCGAATGATGTCCTTAGAGTCAAGAGCGATGAAGAAGACATAACTCGTGCTAGGTATAGGGAAGTGAAAAGGAAGGCTATATACAAAGACGAATAAATGAAATAGAAAAGTCGAAAGAAGTCTCGGGTCTTCCCCCTATACTTAGGATCAAGCAATCCTAAGTATAGCAGGCTGTACACTAAGGGAAAACCGAGTGGAGAATGTACAGGGTCTACCCTCCCTATACCTAGGGTGAAATATCCCTAAGTATAGGCATCAAAACAGGGGTAGGCAGAAACAAAAGGAATACCCAAAAGGTCTCACATCCCCCCTATACTTAGGGTAAAGTGCACCCTAAGTATAGCATAATCACAAGATGAAGACAGGGATGTGGGACTAAGGAATGTAGTGATATGGACATCTGGATCTATACAAGGCGGAGGAATAGTGAAACTCAGGCGTGAGATGCATTAGATGTGAGTCAAAGACCACATCTCACGCAAAATGAATAGGGGCAAGATCAGCGACCCGCGGCTCATGATCTAGAAATGGCTTGAGCCGCTGGCCGTTCACTCGAAAGGTACTCTCAGAAGACAACTCAGATATATCAATACTACCGTTGTCGTGTACCTTTCTGACCAAGTAGGGTCCCTTCCATTTGCTCTGTAGCTTCCCTGGAAATAATCGTAGCCTCGCATCAAACAGCCATACTCTCTGTCCAATCTCAAAATGCTTGTGGCTGATATGAGAATCATGCCACTCCTTCACTCTCTCCTTATAATGTAGGCTGTTTGAGAAAGCTGTATCTCTCAACTCCTCCAGGGCGGCTAACTCTGCCCTCCTCTGGTCTCCTACACCATCTGGATCCATAAGAATATCTGTAACTGCCCAAAGTGACTTGTGCCTTAGCTCAACAGGTAAATGGCACGGCTTGCCATATACGAGGTGAAAGGGAGATGCACCCAATGGAGTCTTGAAAGACGTCTTATATGCCCACAAGACCGAGTCCAAAAGCTGTGACCAATCCTTTCGGTCAGGGCGGACGACTTTCTGCAATATCGTCTTGATCTCCCTATTCGACACCTCGGCTAGACCATTCGTCTGTGGGTGGTAAGGTGTAGCAACACGATGGTCTATACCGAACTCGCTAGCAAGGGCCTTCACCTGGTCGTTGATGAAATGAGACCCCCCATCAGAAATCAGAACTCGTGGAACCCCAAACCGCGTGATGATGTGCTTCCTCAAAAACCTGCAAACTGTCCTCGCATCAGCGGCTCGGGCGGGGATAGCCTCAACCCAACGACTAACATAATCCACGGCCAACAGAATGTACTCAAATCCCTGACTCTTAGGGAATGGACCCATGAAATCGATGCCCCATGCGTCAAAAACCTCATAGAAGTGAATGGGCTGCATCGGCATCATATCACGCTGTCCACAAGTGCCCATCCTCTGACAGTCAATACACCTCTTCACGAACTCATCTGAGTCCTTGAAGAGGGTAGGCCACCACAAGCCGGATTGGAGCACTTTCTGTGCCGTTCTCCTCCCAGAATGATGTCCTCCTGCCTCAAGCTTGTGGCAGTAAGTGAGGATGCTATGGTGTTCCTCCTGAGGAATACACCGACGCTAGACGCTATCCCCTCCTTCGTGGTAAAGGATGGGATCCTCCCAGTGGTAGGACTTGGCCTTCGCAAGGAAGGTCTCAAGCCTCTGCCTGGGCCAATCTTGTGGGACTTTCCCAGCAACGAGAAAGTTCACAATATCGGCATACCACGGGAGTGAGGCGATAGCAAGGATCGCCTCATCTGGGAAGGTATCTCGAATGGGGTCAATCTGCTCAGACTCCTCAGGCTGCTCTAAACGGGGGAGATGATCCGCCACCACATTCTTGACTCCAGGCTTATCCTTGATCTCAATGTCGAACTCCTAGAGTAGAAGGATCCATCTAGTCAATCTGGCCTTGGCATCCTTCTTTGCCATGAGGTACCTGATGGCGGTGTGATCTGTATACAAAGTCACTCTAGATCCAATGATATAAGATCGAAACTTATCTAGGGCAAACACTACGACTAGCATCTCCTTCTCTGTGACCGTGTAATTCCGCTGGGCGGAATCCAATGTGCGGCTAGCATAGTGAATGGCAAATGGAACTCCATCCCTCCTCTGTCCCAGCACTGCCCCTACGGCGAAATCGGAGGCATCCGTCATGATCTCGAATGGGAGAGACCAATCAGGCGGCTGGAGGACAGGAGCCTCAATAACACACTGCTGGAGAGTCGCAAAGGACGAAAGACACTTGTCATCGACAAGGAACTCGGTGTCTTTCGTTAAGAGGTCAGTCAACGGCCGGGCAATCCTGCTGAAATCCTGAATAAATCTCCTATAAAATCTAACGTGCCCCAGGAATGACCGTAGCTGCCTCAAATTGGACGACGGTGCGAGTTTTCTAATGACATCATCCTTGGCCGGATCAACCTTCATGCCCCTGTTGGAGATGATGTGGCCAAGCACCGTCCCTTGAGTCACCGTGAAGTGACTCTTCTCCCAAGATAAAACCAAATGGTACTCAATACATCGCTGGAGTACTCGGTCTAGGCAGTCAAGACAGGAGTCGAATCCGTCGCCGTAGACCGAGAAATCGTCCATGAAGACCTCCAAACACTCCCCTACCATGTCCGAAATGATCAACAGCATGCACCTCTGAAAAGTCGCAGGGGCATTGCATAGCGCAAATGGCATGCGTCGAAAGGCATATGTACCAAAGGGACAGGTAAAGGTGGTCTTCTCCTGATCCTCAGGAGCGATGGCCACCTGGTTGTAGCCCGAGTACCCATCCAAGAAGCAATAATGGCTCTTCCCTGCCAGTCTCTCAATGATCTGGTCAATAAAAGGCAGGGGGAAATGGTCCTTCTTGGTGGCCTGGTTGAGTCTCCTGTAGTCAACACAGACCCTCCAAGAGGTGGGTACTCGTGTAGCAATCTCCTCTCCCGACTCACTGATCACAGTCGTGATGCCTGTCTTCTTGGGCACCACATGCAAGGGGCTGACCCACTTGGAGTCGGAAATGGGATAAATGAAATCTGCACTCCACCATTTTGATATTTCCTTCATCACAACATCTCTCAGGTTGGGGTTCAGTCGCCGCTGGAACTCACGCGATGGCTTCACCCCGTCCTCGAGATAGATATGGTGGGAGCACACTGATGGACTAATCCCATGGAGATCTGCTACGCTCCATCCGATTGCCTTGTGGTTCTTTTCAAGAACCCCCATCAAACGGGATTCTTGCTCTCCAGTCAGATCGGCGGAGATGATGACTGGGTACATCTCAGGTTCGCCCGCAAGGAACCGATACTTCAGCGAAGTAGGGAGTGGCTTCAGCTCTGGACAGCTAGGTTCTAGAAAATCTGGCCTCGGAAGAAGGTGCGTGAATGCTGCTAAATCTGCCAAATCTGCCTGGGAGAAAGAATGCGAGCTCTCGCAAACTGGATCTGGAGGAGGCTGCTCAACTGTGTTGTCTCTGATCTGCTCTGCCTCTACCTCCTCCTCATTTGAAGGCTCAGGTGGACTCAAGTCTGGCATCTGATCATCGCAATCTGCCCATTCAGACTCTGAATCCAAGGGATCTGCATCAAACACGGTGGCATCAGTACCACCGTAACACAAGGTGGCCTCAGCACCACCATCACTGCAAACCGTGTCACGATCAAGAACCGGCTCTGCTGCCTCTATGGTATCCTGGACCAGGGCTGTACTCTCCAGACTCTCCTCTGCTATCATCTCGGCATCAGCTGTGTCTGAAAATGAGAGGATGGCCTGTGCTGCAGGATCTTCCCATGCTGCCTCGTCGTCTGTGATCACAAAATCACAGTCCTGGTGGATGTCTAACCCGGCGTCGGTCAGCTGCTCTGAATCTGTGCTGGCCTCTGAGCAGGCTCTCTCTCTAGCTCTGTAGTCCTCGACCGTCTCTATTTGTATACTCTCGCCCTCGACGCGAAAGTATACCTTCCCGCTGTCATGATCAGTCACCGCCTTGGATGTGGCCAAGAACGGACGACCGAGGATGATGGGGGTATCGGCCACAGAATCAGGGATCTCCATGTCCAACACTACGAAGTCCACGGGGAATTTCAGGCCCTGAATCGTGACGATAACATCTCGCAACAACCCCTTCGGCCTCTTGACAGATCGATCAGCAAACTGAAGAACTGTCCTGCTCTGTCTAAGAGTGCCCAACTCGAAGCGGTCGAGAAGGGATGCCGGAAGGAGGTTGATCGACGATCCGCTATCCAATAGAGTCCGGTCGAACCTCTGCTCACTAATCTGGCATCTGACATACGGGGCCCCTGAATCTGGCCTCTTGGCCGGCAGACGGTTCTGGATCACGAAACACGTGGCTTTCGTCAGCACATGAATCTCTGAAGTGTGGTTCCTTCTCCTCCTCCTGACTGTGGTCCTGTCTCTCAAAGACCGTTGTGTATGCAAGTGCATCTGGACCGAGCTCTTTGCTTCTCGAAAGAATAAGGACGTATGCGTAGTGACCCCAATATCGGGTCCTCATATTTTTGGGGAGATATTGGATTGCGCATAGCGAGTTGTATTCCTGTTGACGGTTGGCTCAATTAATGATGGGTCAACACTACCTTAGGGGTGGTTGGCCCGGGTGTTAAAGATCGAATTGGGAATGCAAGTTGGACTTGCAAGGGAGAATATGTTCCCGATTCTTTTTATCCGAGTTATGGGTTCTCATGTTATTGGGATGTGACAAAGATAAGAAAGCAGATCTCAGATCTTACTTGAGATATAATGATAAGTATATCTCTTACATTGAAAGTTATCAAGGGAATGAACTTTCAGTGTTGACAAGGCAAGACAACTTTGATATAAAAATTCCTAAATCAAAGTATATATTTATATACATTTATGTAAATTTCTTATTTCAGATAATCCTTCATTAAACCCACTCAATGTTATACTCAATAATAACCAGAAAATTCTCATGAATTGATTCATAATCAAGATACTACACTTACGATTGGACACATATTGTATGTGGTTGCAACGTGCAAGTTTCCTCATAATAATGAGGAATAACATTTAAATAGACAACAAGACTACAACCCTAGGGTTTGTATGTCTCTATAGTCTTGATCTCATCGAATGTACTTTGGAAGTGACAGGTCTATGATGATCGTAATTGTCGAATATTCCTTATAATATCTAAGAAGATGTTTTGGCATGCATATGTGCTCGACATTTTATCATGAATGACATGGTTCTCTGCATCAAGCTCAATGGTGGCTCTATAAGAGATGATGTACTCAAAATATTTGAGTACCTACCTGAACCGATGTTTTAGAGTTTAGATGGATGTAGATATGATGGGTGTCATCATTCTACTATCTATACTTTATTCATTCATTAAGCTTCAAAATATTCAAATTGTATGAATTTTATGAAGCATGTATAAATTTTGAAATGCTCTTATATTGAAATCTTTTGAATTCAACATAAGAGATCCTTTGTCTTAAGTAATAGTTGTTTACAGATGAAGAGAGCACAGTGGAAGAATGGGTTGGACCCAAGTAAGAAGGAAAGTCAAAGAGTTGACTGTACTTCTGTGACTTCTATATGACATCCAAATAGTTGGATGAATGCCAATACTACAATAAGCCGATCTACTTATAGTGTGACTATCTAATCTATCTAGGATCCTTAGAGAAGGATCCAGATGGTGCGTCGGAATAATCTATGTCTACATATAATCATTGAAATTGACTTTCTTATTTGATAAGATCAAAGTCTAATAATTATATCTCATTCTTCTAATAACACTTGCAATTAGTTGCATATGTATTAGAAGACTATAAAATTTCATCTTATGGTTTAGTAGTCGTCCACATGGATATTGATGCAATTGTTGCAACAATCTCTATTGGATTGATAGACTTCATATTTTCAGTGGGAGAGCCCTTTGTCTTAGAGAATGTCTCTATGACCTAGATATTAGAATACAATCATTTTTATTTTCTAAATGTTGAAAATAAACATGAATTCTGGAATAGACTTGTCATAAAGTGTTATGATGGATATATTTCAGATAGTAATCTATCATCTAGAGGACTCTATTCAATTAGAAAATTAAAGAATGGTTCATTAACATTTCTAATACTGAAATTAAATCTTATAAGATCAATAGGATGATGAAGATCATTTGATAATGATCTGGCATCGAGTCTTAAACATAAGTCTGTTGATGTGATCAATAGACTAGTAAGTGATGAAACTTTAGAATGTCTGAAATTTCATATCTTACATACTTATGAATATTGTATTCAAAGTAAAATGTCCAATGCACCCTTTTTTGAGAATGGTGTTAGATGCCGAGGTATTCAAGATCACATACATACTAACGTATGTGGATCATCTATATCATGATAAACATTGATGATATGTGATATCATTGATGATTGTTTGTGATATGAGATTTCTTTCCTTCACCTTAGAAAGCTTTGAAATGTTCGAAGATTTCATAATTTTGGTTTTGAACAAAAGTTTGAAGGAAGATGAAATGAATTTGATCTAACCTAGGAAGATTATACCTATTGGATGAATTCAGGGAATGCCTTATGGAGATATGAATATCATTCCTATCTCAATCCTCCTAATGTACCTAAACTCAATAGAGTTGTAGGAAGATACAATTTTTTATCATGTGTAACATGATTTGATGATGAATCTTAGCATAATTACCTCTTAGTTTCCAAGGTATATATGTAGTAGAGACTACAATATTTATCCTTAAGAACGTTCCATGCATATAAGCTGGAATCTAGCACTAGAGAGTGCTACTTCATTGGGAAAATAAAGGACGGTATTTGATACCTACTTTATGACCTTGAGATTCTTAAAAGATCTCATCTTTGAGAATGTGATTCATAGAGGATGAGACTCTTGATAATCAAGATGAAAATGAAGTGAAGGAACTCATTTAATCTTGAGAAGATAGTGAGGCTCCTGAAATCAGAAACTAAAAGGACAATTAAAGATGAAACACTAATACCTCTTCAAATGAGTTTGAGGATGGATTCCATGTGTCAGTTAAATCTAACATGTTATAACTTCATATGACGAATCTTCTGAAGATCATGACATGGAAAGATGGATGTTAGCAATAATGTCTAAAGTAGACGTCATGTACAAATGTTTTATATTGACCCTCGAGGATCCACCTATATAGGTAAGACCCATTAAGATGTAAATAGATCTTCAAGAGAAAGAGTGAACCAGATGAGAAGGTAGGGACCTTCAAAGCATGGCTCGTAGTCATGAGCTACACATCGAAGAGAAGACATCGCTTGCGATGAGACTTGCTCTTCAGTAACCATGCTTAAACCCATCAGAATATTGTTAACTATAGCTACACAACTTGACTTTGACATCTTCAAGATGGACATCAAGATTCCATTCCTCTATGAATACCTCTCCGAGGATATTCCCATGAAGTAGCCCCAGGGCTTCATAGTTGAGGAAATCAAGGTCTGCAAGCTGAAGAAACTCTATCTATGGACTCAAATAAGCTTCTTGTAGATGGAACAATGGATTTAATGAAATCATAAATGTTATGGTTTCAGATAGAATCTTGATGAACCGTGTGAAGCTTAGTGGGAGTGCCATTGTGTTCAGTGTGCTAAATGTAGATAATATCCTAATCATTTAGAATGATATAAGGATAATAGTAAGTGTTTTATAGATTGGATGTTCCATACCTTGAGATATGATCTCAAGAATACTTCTTAGATCTTAGTTCTGAAGTTGTTCAGAAGCAAAGAAAGAGGGCATTGGGACCGTCACATTAGCGGTACACCTTGGACATTTCCATTTTCTGGAACGTTCCAAGAAAGGCTTCTTTACCTTAAGACATGGTACTAGCCGATCTAAAGGGATAGCACCTCAAAGAGTTGAGGAAGTGAATGCTAAAACCGGTTGCCCTTATGCATCAGTTACGAGAAGTCGAGTGTATGCTAGATGTGTACAAAAGCCAGATGTCTGCCACGCAATGGGAGTGGTAAACTGTTACTAATCCTACTATGGAGATAAAACACTTGATTGCAGTAATAACAATATATTCAAAGATTACAAAACTTTAGAGATAGTGATCTCTATGTCTTATCTTCAAGAGCTTAAGACTTTATAGATAGTGATCTAAAAGGTCTTAACTGTGAATACCTTAGGAGATAGAGATATCCAAGAATAAGGGTATTCTGATAAGGATAATGGAAATACTGGTTATAATAATTATTGAGGTGTAGTGTCAAAGACACTATGACTAACAAAATTGAGTATTGGTTGCATAAGATGCAACATTTACTTTGGATGCGAGCACTATTACTAAGAGATATGTAAGTGTTATAAAAGGACTTTGCATCGTCTCTTGGGAATAGAGTGACTGATCAGCTTACCTAGCTATTTTTTCTAAATAGCATATGATTGTTACAAGAGTGATGGTTTAAAGATTAGCCCATTAATGGCTCTTTGGGCTAGTGGGAGATTGTTGGACATGCGAGCCCACGACGAGCCATTATGCAATAAATGTTATTGCGAATATCATTCCCTGATATTAAATGAAGAATAAATAATTTGCATAATAGGTCCCTTAGTACAATTAGGGTTATGTATCATGTCCATCTTAATGATCATACAGTTGTTGATTCAATTATTGAATCATAGAGGCTGGTGTTTGGATGAATATCTAAATCGTTAGATTGAGGACTCACCAAGCACTGTCAAATGATTATTAAGAGAGGATCTCTAGCCTGAGAAGGAGATGGCAATCCTTTCTCTAAAGGCTAATATCTAACCGATCTCTTGATGCAGGTCCTCTGCATAAGAATAGGGATTTAGAGGTGTTAGATAAGTTAGGTCAAAGAGTTGACGTAACGAGATCGAGATAACCAAAGTCCTATGTCGTATACTGTCATGATATAGGCACGCATCCTCTAACCAGATACAGATGTGTTACTATATGTCTGAGTATGTACATTTGGCAGACCAATAGGTTGATGACCTAATCATGGTCTATACACCGGCGCGCCGGTGTGCATGCAAGGGCATATGAGTAATACGATCCCTCAAAGGGATCATACAGGTCCATTACTGAACCGGAAGACATGACCTTGCTCGTGAGATATTGGGAAGAATCAAATTCTATGCACGGTCATCTCGCTTTGGAAGCTTGACTGAATTTGTAGGTTTGATATATGCTTTTAGAAAA
Source organism: Ottelia alismoides (assembly GCA_037367405.1). Taxonomy (NCBI): domain Eukaryota; kingdom Viridiplantae; phylum Streptophyta; class Magnoliopsida; order Alismatales; family Hydrocharitaceae; genus Ottelia; species Ottelia alismoides. The sequence continues at coordinate 543,445 of JAZKJV010008144.1, forward strand.
GTACATGATCAATACGTGGGTATGACATACGCTTTTGGAAAGCATATGATCGATACCGACTCCTAATGATCGAATTAGAAACTTGATGATAAAACTCTGAAGTAGAGTGTAAAATTGATCTTATAATTTAGGTTTATTCTGGGTCTTCAAGTATGAAGGATGTACATGTATTAGGAATACCTGAGGGTGATGTGATCATAAACGATTGTATAACCATGATGCTTCCATTCCTCGGGAGCGATAAAATGGGTCTGGAATTTAGTGACTCCTCTCAGTAGAGAAGTAATCTGATCTTGGTTGAAATATTAGACATTGATCTGAATGTGATTCAGATGCAATGAGAAGATTAGATTTGTTGTCTTGATTTAATCAAGCATCTATGAGAGATACGTAGGATTTGGATTTGAGATGTGATCTCAATATGCAAGTCACTATACATGGAATAATACAATCGCCCTGTCCTTAACTCCAAGTATTCACGGAGAAAGCGCATTATCCTTGAAAGAGTTTATGGATAACTTCATTGTTGATATATGCATCCGAGCATTGAGAAAATGGATAACTAAATGTGATTTAATTATCATGAATAATATGAATTTGATTCATATTATATGGAGATTTATCTAAGATAATTAAATGTGATTTTATTATCAAATATATAAATAATGTGAATGTGATTCATATTTTTTGGGCACATGGGAATAGAAATCCAAGACGATTAAATGTGATTTAATTATCATGGATATCGAATAATGTGTATACCATTATCCATATTAATCATATATATTATAAATGTGATTTATAATATATAAGAGAGAGCTATTTGTAACTTACATTTGTTAATTAAATGTTGACGTGAATTGGATTCACATTGGAAAATTATTTGAAAATGTAATCTACATTTTATTTTTGGGTTGTGAATGTGATTCACTATTTTCCAATAGCAAGATTGCAATATTCAAAAAATAATAATTCTGAATTATTTTTGTAGAATAATTTACAAAAAGTGTTGTTGTAAATCTTGAAGATTTCCATGGAATAATATAATCTCATGAGATTACATGAGATTGCCACCAAATCCCATATTATGGAAGGAGTCAATCTTCATTCCATATTCTCCATGCTTGATTGATTTAAGATTAAATCATATTGATTTATCAATTTATATTTTTAATCTAAATTAAATTAATTGTTGTTGCTTTTTACCAACAAAATCTTGTCCATTAAAAGAAACACAAATCAATGCGAGCCATTGGATTTGTGTTGTCTATGGATTGATATCCATGGATCCCAAAATATTATTAAAGGAGAGGCACCCCCTTTGCTTTTCTTTAGACAATGAAAACACGAGGCTCTCTCTCTCTCTACATACCCTCTCTCTCTCTCTCATATGGTCGTCCACTATGGAAGCCCTAGAGAGAGTCTCTATCTTCGCAATGTCACCATTATGTTGCCGGACTGGTTTCTTGTAGATCTCTGTCTCCTTCGGTGCGCCTCGCTCGTGAAGAAGACATCAGATCTCATGTGACGAGATCAGGAGATTTGCTTCTTGGATCATCAACAAGGATTGCGAGAAGCACGCATCTCATCTACGTGCTCGCAAGCGTCTCCTCCGTCGGATTATACTTGAGACAGGAGGTCTCTTTGTTTATAGACTCGATCGCAACCACGCTTTGAGAGGTAACCCTAATACTTGGTTTTGGTTTAGATGAAACGACCTGAGAACTGTTCTTGGATCATGTGGTTTTATCGCATGATTTTTTTTAATTATGTTGCATCGAGGAACTAGTGCGACTAGTCGCTCCCGATAGCATACGATGCGATCCTAACGCTTCCGTGATGCGCTTAAGGATCTTACCATATCCTTCAATCACTTTTGTTGTTGACTTAGTTGTTCTCACACCGAGACGACAATGATAGTATGGCATTCTCCTTACAGATGTCATCCTGAACCTTGATACTGCTTTGTCTTAACCTTTGCACCCAGCTAGGGGTGTAAACTCTAGCGCTTATTGAGAGGCACCTCAACATTGTATACTTTGTAGATTTGTGTTTCTCTCATTTTCTTTTTTGTCTTAATATTTTCTATTCTTTCGCTCATCCCTCATCTGTTGATCTTATTTTCCATACTTAGGGATAGTTTACCTAAGTATAGGGGGACGAACCGACTTGTTGATTGCTCCTGTATATTCTTCATAGACCATAATCGTCCCAATTTTTTGTCCGTCTTATATGCTTCGGATACAAGATGCTAAGTATAGGGGGACCGATTGCCCGTCGATTTTTGCCTTTCGATTTTGTTTTTTTACTTGTCTTTTGTTTTTCTTTCTTTTACACTAATCACAGGTCCCTAACTTTGGTTACATTCTTTTCTATACATAGGATGCCTTATCCTAAGTATAGAGGGGGCCGAGTGATTTCGTTTTACTTTCTTTCTTTTGTTCCTTCGTTCGTATATTCCTTTTCCTCAGTCACCTCATTTTTGTCTTCCACTATACTTATGATGACCGAATCGTAATTATAGGGGGTCGATTGGCTTCTATTCTTTCATTCTTCTTCACCCACTTTTACTTCGCCCGAGTTATGTCCTCCTTTTTCTCTTTTGATGCTATGAGGACATAGCACAAGATAAGTATAGGGGGTGTGTATATATTGTATATTTACTTACGTCCATAACTCGTACTTTTATGTATTTTCTATATCTATAAAATCCATAAAAAGTGGGTGAGGGTTAATTTAAATCTACTTATCTATTTATGTATATATCATAAAATCCTTGTAAATAAGTAAAATATGCCTAAAATCCTTATTTAAAATTCTTAATTAAAATTTGTATTTAAAATTTGTATAATACTTATCTAAAATTCTATCGATTAAAATATGTGTAAAATATGTGTCGTCCTTGTAAAATACTTTCTATGTAAAACTTGTAAAATAAATTAGTTATTTAATCCAAATAAAATACGGATATTTTATCATGTAAAATTCTTGTAAAAAGACTTTTTATAAAAAAAACTGAAAAATACATAAAAAAATACAAAGTTCTAAAATTCATAACAGTTACAAAATCCTTGAAATCCATAAAAATGAGTAAAATTCAGAAAATATACTTCACAAAAACATGGATGCATTTTCATTAGCATTTTTCTGAATAAGTTTGATTTCTAGAACTAAAGGTTGGAAGTAGTCTAAAGGATGGAGCTTGATTATGGCCTTTAACTTTCATTGTAAGGAGCCTAGTTAGGAACTGAAATTTAGATTCTTCATGTCCATAACTTAAATCTTTGGGTTCCATGAGACCGTGTTTGGGAAGTCAACTTAAACGTGCCTAAGTAGAACACCTGGTGCCATTCGTTTAACTACTGATCAGTGAACCAATTTTGGACATATGCACTTTGCACTTAGCTCGACTTGCATGGGATTGCGAAGGGCATTCCATCATGATGGTACGTTTCTATCCTTGTCTAGTGCAATCAACGTCTAAAGACAGAGAGATTGGGGTTGAAATAATGCTTCGGATAAGGGAAGGATATGCTAGAACAACTTTTCCAACACCTCAAAAAAGGGATGGAATAAAAGATGCTATGTTCGTTGAGGCACGAAAAGATTGATGCAGTGCAAGAAACATTACAAAGACAATTCAAAGAAGAAGACACCAAATACAAATATGACCACAATGGTCCAAGCTTCCACCAAAAAGTCTGCACATCTTAGTGGAGACTTAGCTATAATGGCTGAGCTGCACAAGGATATGTGTCTACACTTGTCACACTCTAGTTCTCATCTCATTCTTCTACTTTATCTCTCTATTCAATTGTGGACACAACACGACATGTCCTTAGAAGGGAATACCCCCCTCCTCGAGAAAAGAGTAGCTGGATGAGGAACCAATGGGAGTCTATTATTAGGATGGGTGGTTTCTTCGCTTCTTTAAGAGGGAAGAGGTAAAACAATTCAAATACAATACAAATTGAACTTGAGGTTGATAGAGTTAGCGATATGGATGAGTGGATCTGAGCTGGCCATTGAGGTGAACCAAAATAAGGATATGTGGAACTTGAGGGCTGTTGAGATTAAATTCCTAACTAGTTAAGGCTCTAACAAAGTGCTTGTTTTAGGCCCCACCGAGCTCTGTCGTTTGTTTGTTCTCATGAATTAGTTTTTAGGAAAACCAATTCATTCTAACTTTCTTTCTTTCCCTTTTATGTTCAAATAAGTGTTTGATAAGGGACTAGCAAAGTTTAAGTATAGGGGGTTGATGAATCCATGATTCATTAACATTCGTTGTATATTTTGTCTTAAACCCTTAACAAATACATGTAAATATTCACTAATTTTCATCTTTATTAAAATCATATTCGTGAATAAAAATGCACTTTTATGCATAAAAATCATGTAAATAAATAAAAGAATAGAAATAAAGAAATTAAAAAGGCATATTGTAAATATGTATATATGTACAATGTGACTTGCAAAATAAATATAACTAAAAGATATATTTATAACTAACCCACAAAACCAAGTCAGCATGGATTGATCGATAAATAAATAAGTATGCAGAGATAAGAAAAGAAAAGTTTAAAAAAATTGGTAATTATTCACTCTATACGCTATTCACAATTTATCAAATATCAAATCTTCATTGATTTTTAATTATTTCATATGAAATACTTTTTTTTATCAAACTCTTTACTTAATTAGTTCTAAAAATGTAAAGAAAAATGTGAAAATAAGTTAAAAATAATTTCTTGGGTATATACCAAGGAAACCAAATAGTAAATTATCAAATTCTCAACTCCAAAACATCATAATTTTCTCATACGAACTCCTATTTCACTCTACTCATCTTTAAATAAATAAAATATTATTCTCCACTTAATGGAGCTGATTTCACTAAAATCGGAGTCCGTTTGCAAAAAGTCATTTTTTGACCTTATCACAAATGGGTTTCTGGGCTATTTATTTTATTTAGAATACAATATTTATAATTTTAAAGATTCTGTAATATTCAATTATTTTTTTATCTTGTAGTTTAACCAAGATTTATTTCATAATTTTCTGACATTATTTATTATTTTAAATAAATCAAAAACTCGAATTTAATATGAAATTGAGATTCACAACTTATAGCCATATTTATTAATATATGTAATTAATTTATTATAATACACAAAAATTCACAAATACTTTATTTATAATATTAATAATTAATAAAATATAAAAATAGTACACTCTTTATTTATTTATAGAATTAAGAATCAATTACTTATTTATTATGTATATTATATATTTATTTAATAATTTAATACTTATATTCATAAATTATTCATTATTTGTAAAAATTTAATATTTCATAATTTAGATAAATTAATTATTTACATTTTTCATTTTATACCTATTTAAAATTAAGTCATTTATTATTTAATATCTATATATTAATGTATTTTCCCATCTGACCAACCAGGTGCTGACACGTGTCAGCACTTGGTGCTTCTTCCCCATCAAGAAGCTATTAGCTTCTGTTCTACTGGATGATCTTCACCCAATTTAAACCACTTCATCCAATCCTAACCCTCCATTTCAATCTCCTAACCACCACCTTACACGCATGTCCATTAGAGGCCTAACTCTTCACATATCTATCTTTAAAAATCTCCAAAGTTGCCACGCTGCAACTAACTCTCCCTTTCTCCAAATCAACCTGGTCATCGACACAACTTTTCCACCTCACTCTGCCTTGCTCAGGTTGTGACAGGGCCAGAGGTTAGCCCCGCGTGGAAGGCCGATCTACGGAGGAGTAGTTCTAGGCCACTCTTGGTCTTGAATAACGCCACTGCGCATATAAAGCTCTGGCTCACCGATCGTCGAGCGAAGATCATGAGGATCAAATATACTCCATACACATGTGATTTCCTTCACCCATTTTCCTTTTTGTTTCATCAAAATTCTCACCCAATTAGCATTGTAAATCATATAATTAGGCCAATTGATCATCCATCGTTAATCCTCAATGAAAGTCAGTTCCCAATTTTGTTAAAATCGTGACCGTTTTCAATCTGAAATCGCTTATTCTATACCCATATTATGAACCGCAAGAACACCTAACGAATTCCTCGTCCGATTCCATAGAGGATCGAGCATTAATCTTTTTTGCAGGTACTCTAAACCTTTGGAGCGAATCAATTCCATCTTCTAGAACTCTTCTTCGACTAATCGCGTAGCATCTTCATTCTTGAGCTCTCAAAACCTTCGGCAACCTTCGTGTCCAGGAGCCATCCTCATCGAACCCCTCAAGAGCACATTCTCCTATCTCCGACATTGAACCACTGCAGGAGAGCTCGAGGGGTGAAGGAGTCACCCCTCTGGCTCTGCAGGAAACTGAACCAAGCACTCCTTCACCAAAGATTGATTGGGGAAGTCACCATCGCCACCACCTGCATTGGAAGAGGGGAGAACACCCACAGACAGCGGGCGCATAGGCTTGAGCCACATGGCAAGATTCAACGCTCCATATCACGCTTTACCTTCTAATCAAGACCATTGATTCTAAAACAGCAGAAGAATTGCATTAAGAGACCTTACGAGTTCCAGAAATTCATTGTGCCCCAGAAAGTTCCACATATTGTGTTTAGGTCCTCGTTCAGGGACATAAATGTAATATATTTTGATTTCTTTTCATTTTAGTCCCTGAACAATGGCTAGACTGCAAAAATTTTGGTTTCCTTTCTTAAAATTCCACCGCTAAACTTTGTAGACATTTTAGTATCTTTTCTTAAAATTCTACCCTTGTTTGATCCCATTTTTTACCGATTTTCGGGGTAGTTGCATAACTACCTTAGCAAGATTTTTTTTGCATATTTTTCTTGTTCTCGAACTGCGAGGTAAGCGCTTGGTTTTTTGAATTTTTAAAAATCGCATTTGTTTTGAGTTCTTTTCTTGCCTTTTTCAAGAAGAAATAAAAATCACAAAAATGTGTCTTTATCCCAAAAACCGTGGAATTGATATTCTACCTTCTTTAGTTCGACCCAGGGACACTTACCTTGATAAATATTAAAATGTAGATAAAATAGGAGAGAGAGGCCGCTTATTCACTTTATTTTCTCGCTCTCTCTCTCCTATTTTATTGATTTTTGTTTGATTAATCAAGGTTTTGACTCGGAGTGATTTTTCTACATCAACGGCTCACTTTTATCGCTCGCAAAACCATGGTTATCACACTCGTGCTATGAACTGCATTGATCGTACTAATAAGAAGTTTTGGGTGCTTTGTGATTTCATCCAGCTTGTCTAGGTTATTCGTCCTTTGTTCTATTAGTTGGAGCTTCTCAAGCTTCTTGGATCGTTTCTCAGTGATGTCCACTTTGGATAGGTGGTTCAAATTACGGTCATATCATAATTGTCCACCCTATCCACCGCATGTCATGCTTCTTTGTTGACAACCTTGTGGGGTACTACAGGAGAGGTAATGGGATTCTCTTGAAAAGGTGGTTCCAATGACGGTCATATAATAACTGTCCACCCTATCCACTGCATGTCATGCCACTTTGTTGACAACCTTGTGGGGTACTACAGGAGAGGTAATGGGATGCTCTTGAAAAGCACGTGAAGAAGAAAGAGTTGCTGAGCTCTCCGCCATCTCAAAAATTTGGTAAAGGACATCCTCGTCCTTGCTGAAGTGACTTCCCCCACAAACAACATCTACCAGCTTCTGGTTTTCTATGCTTAACCCCCGAAAGAAATTATGCACTATGCTTGTCTTGGGAATATCATGGTGGGGGGCCCTTCTCTCTTAAGTCTTTAAATCTTTCCCATGCCTCATGAATAGGCTCATGGGACATCTGGGAGAAGTTAGCAATCAATGATCGCATTTGGTTGGGATGTCTGAGAGATAAATATTTGTTCAAAATAGCGGACCTCAACTCTTCCCAAGTAGTGGCAACCCTTCCCAAGTGATTTATACAGTATAAAACCTTGTCCATCAAACTAAATGGGAAGGTTGTCATCTTCACTACCTCTAATGGGACATTCGGGTAGTGTATTATTCCGCAAATGCGATCAAACTTTTGGAGGTGTACATAAGGCTCTTCATTTACATTTCCATGGAATATAGGGAGAAGTAGCAACATTGTGGTCTTGAGCTCAAAATGTCCATGCATTGTAGAATCCACGAATTTGTTTGTCCTACCCTATGATTATAGAAATCTTTTAATGTCAGCTTAGCCATTGACTCTATTTGTTCTTCTCCCTCATTCACACCTCCTCCATCGTTTCTATCCTCCTCTCTCCTATCTTTCATGTCCTGCCTCAGCTCGAGAATCATATCTCTCAACACGGTTTGAAAATCAACATGTTCTGTCAATTGAGCTTGAATTGACTAAATAAAGTATAAGATGGTGTTGTTGATCTCGATCTATTCGGCCTTGGATCCCTTGCCCTTTGGTGGCATCAAGGGTCCGGAATCTGATTCTGAAAATGTGCATGACACTCGATTAGTACTCAGAAATGATGGAGTCTCAGATACTAGCTTAAGATTAGAGCCAATCTAAATAGTGGGTTAATGGATGAGGTTAAGGGTAAAGTGGAGAAAGAGGAATATTCAGTAAGTGAGTCTCCTCGAATAGAAGACAAACAAATCAAAGTGTAAAATGAGTTCGCAAAATCCAAATGAGGAGTGTTCTGATCCAACATCTTCGAAATCAATTCAAGAGGAAAAATAAAGTTGAAGGTGAAAATGGCGCGAAAGGATCTCTAGAACTAGCAATAACTACAAAATACAAACCCCTTCTTCACAAACTCAACACAAGTGGAGACCGCAAGAGTTCGTTCTTTTATCTTTTCAATTTTAGTAGGTTATAAATACAATCTTTGAGAGATTTAATGATCTATTAGGTGCCTATATTCCCCTAACAATTGTCACGATTCTTACGACTAGTTGCACCTACTTTCAACCAGTATGGGAGTAAGTACGGACCTTAAAACGGCTACCCATTACTTGAGGATGGAGCCTTACATAGTGTCCTCTAAGCCACCCACTCTGCTAAGGAAATCTGTACCATTTACCGGCTACCCATATTTCCTCACTAAGAAGTAGCTAATCGTTTTTGTAGAACCAATAATCTATATGAAAATCCATGCTTGGCTCTATCCTAGTGTTCGTCCCTCTCTCACTTTGCAAATAAATCAAATAATGAGGGGGTTACTCTCCTGAAAACAATAATTTTTCCTTTACATTTATTTTTAGGTTTTAGTTTTCATTAGCAGTCTTGATTTTATGAAATTATCACTCTTTTTGAATATTTTTAATGAATCGCCTAATGAGTGTCCAATTTCTTTATAAATTATGTGAATGAAAACAATGGGGAAATCAGAAAAGTCAATGCGCGATGAAATACAATGTTGCATGCAAGGATTAAATATGCGTACCTTGTCGCCAGCACTCTACATGGTATGATGGTCCATGTAGAATTTAAATACATAAATTAAAACTAATCTAAATGATGCATGTGAACCATCCTAGCAATAGATTCTATTAGCGGGCAAGAATCTTTTAATTTGAGTAAGTCCAAATATGCTCTACTCTATCGGTATAAAAATTCTTGTTTAGGGCTTTGGACCTAATTAATTACCTGGCTCAAACAAGTTAATAAAGCAATCATTAGTCGGTCGGCGTAGAAAACATCATGAAATAAATAAAAATAAAGCGATGAAAAACAAAACTGGTGAGGTCCCCCAAGTGCATCGGCACTTAGCGAAACAGGCCTCGCAACAAAGTCATGTCCTTTTTACAGTAGTTTTAAATAAATAAATGCTATAATAAATCAAGAATAATCTATGATGTAATTAATGGTCTCCTCTAAATCTTCTTCTCCTCCTTCTACGCTCTCCTACGTCTAGGTGAAGGATCAAGCCACCTCTGCTTCGCTTAGGTGCGCCAATACTCCTAAGAATGCCGCCCTTACTTGTCGGGACCTCACAAGAAAAAGGAAATAAAAGAATGTGTAAGAGACACAAATATAAAAATATGAGAAAGAAAAATTAATATGAATAAACACAATGAATATGAATAGTGTAGAAAAATATGAATAAAAATATACAACCAAGAATAGTAGGTCAAATGAAAAACCTAAATACCCTCATTGTGCCACCACATCAACGACGACATTTTGTTGAGCGCTAGGATCCAGGTTTTTATTTGTATGTGTTATGCACAAGTATCGTCTCAACCCAATTAAGCGTCAAAGAAAAAGTAATTATTCTCAAGTAAAACTAAATACAAACATGTTGTAAGAGAAATTGCTATTTAATTTACCTATATAGAAAACAAGATCTAACTCAGGGAGGCAAGAAATATCCCGATGGTTATTCTAATGATGAAATAAATCAATGCAAAGAATAAAGGAATTTATAAGTCAAACTATGCTTTGTTTTGTGTTTTTAGAATTCTGTATTTTTATATATTTTTATGAATTTTTATTTGGTTTTCTAATTTATATTTTTTTAATTTTGTAAAAGATTTTATTATAATGGAATATCAAATAGATGAAATAAACTAATAAGACAATGCACTCTCTTTTTTTAAATATATCAAAGACGTATAAAAAATTAAGACTTTATTATTTTTTTGGCTTGTATACTTTTTCTTATGTTTTTATGAATTTTCCAGAATTTACCTTTTTTATATGTTTAAATAACTGAAAAACAGTAAATCACGTATAAAGATTGAAATACAGATATTTTTGAACCTTTAAAATAATAAATAAAGACAAAATAGAGGAAATATATGCAGAATGGAAGATATTTTTTTTATATTTTCTAGAAGAAATTTCATATTTTTTTTGGATTTTTATTTTAATTTATATGAATTTTTAATATTTTTGGTTGTTTTACAGTTTTTATGGTTTTATAGAAATTAAAAACATGAAAAATTGGTCAAAAAAACAACACAATATATGCAAAAAGGATTTTTTTTTTAGAATTTTTGAAAAGGTTTTTATATTTTTTATGGTTTTTGAGTGCAAGCATAACGTTTTTATGTTGTTTTTGAATTCTAATTAATAGTTAAAATAAGAAAATGCAAAACAAAAATTTTTAATGTCAGATGCACGAAACATGAAGCTAAGAAAATTTGTGGGATTTTTCAATGTTTTTTTCTAATTTTTATCTAATTTCAAAGATGTAAAATGAATGTAGATTCACACGGACCTAAAATAGTTATTTTATAAATGCGGATTGAATGATAACAAATATGAAACTAGCATCGATAAATGTGTATTTTTTCTAAGAAATCACGTGCCAAGTCGTGTGTGCCCACACTGGAGCGGACCTGATTATAAATAAATCAATTGTAAGGTCGAATTAATAACATAAAACATTAGAAGTATAGCAGTTTTCTCAAATCTCACGTGCGAAGCACGCATGCAGTTCAAACAAGGGACCAATTGTAAAGAAAACAAAGTGCATGTTGAAAATTCAGTTGTTCAAATAAATGATAAAATGGCATGCGTCCTCGTAAGGACTTATTTGCTAATTAAATAAAGACAAATGGCTTAGCTACAAAAGTACCCTTAAATGACATGGAGTGTAGGACAGTCTTTATGTGCTACGGAGATGATCGAATGGTTGCGACGGATTCTTTCTTGAATGGTGGGGATTATATCTAGTCTTCAATCAACTGTTCAAATTTAGGGCTAAATCATTGGTGGAGATTAAGTATGGGGCCTCGTTCTTGATCAGATGGCTCCGGATGCCACTGGAAGAACTGGGATGAATGCAGGATCTTGCGAACTTGATCAAGTTGAATCTCTATCGTCTCTCAGTCAATCTGCTTTAAATCACACTAGGAAAGTAGCTCGGTTCATTCCACATCTGGTGTGCACCTTGGATCACTGTGAATCCTTTAGATGATCGATCGGGAAGGTGGTCTTCTCGGCTACTCCAGGAACCAACTTCTCATCTAATATCTGCTCCTCATAAGTTCCCTGGAGCTGCTTTTACTAGCAAAGGATAGCCCATGCTTGGAGGTATTCTTCAAACAAAAGATTACCTCAGAAGAGTGAAAAATGAGTGGTTAGCGGAGACTTCTGGTGGGAGTGGTCAGAGAGGAAGTCGATCTCCTGATCTGAAAGGATCTGGAGGTGGTTAGATGGTGAATGGGCTAGAGAAAGGTTGGGCGAATGTTTTAGCATGGTCGAAAGATGGTTTTGATGATCGGAGCTCCTTCGATCTGGAGATCGGAGGTTGGATGTGATTTGCAGATTTATGCTATTAACAAGATTAAAAGACATAATTAGAATTAAAAAAAAGAAAACTAACTCGCTATGATTACCTATGGATGGAAAGCGAAGGTGATTGGCATCGATCTGCTACGAAGCGAAGCGGCAAAATGTCATCGTAGAGGACTCCGACGAGTAAATGAATCACATAATCTAACCTTCAAGTCACCCTCAAGATTAGATATATACGTTGTTGTCACCGAAGAGAACATATCATACTCGATCTAAAGGTGAATTAATGACTAAAAATATGACTCATTCTCGTTGGAGGTGGAGGCTGGTTTTTAAAGGTATCGAGTGCGACCAATTTTCAATTTGAAATTGAGCATTTGATCGAACCAATTTGTTTGAGATAACACGTAGGCATGGAAGGAGAGTGAATGAGCAATGGATTGGAGAAGGAAGTGGGGAGCGTTATGGATCAGAGAGGCATGGAAATTAAGGCAAAGGATTGGTGGTCGAACGGGAGAGGCAAGAACAACGGGGATAGCCAGTTGACCGGGTCAACAAACCTGGGCTGGACAATCATAAGGTGCAGATAATACAGACAAATTAAGCTAAATGGCAAAAAATCAATAAATCATTAAATAAATTAATTAACAATCGAGATTGAATTCATTTAGTAACATAATGTTAATAAAAATGTTAAGAATAATTTAAAAGTTAATTTTAGTGATTTTTAAATTATTAAATAATATAATTACAATGGTTGAAAATAAATACTAGGCATTATTTACAGGTATATATACCTATGTACAAAGTATTTTGATTTTTAATTAACTATTTATATACATATATACATAATTTAATATTTTATTTATTTACAATAATTTACAAGAATTTTATTATATTTTTATATAATTTTTTATGAGTTAATTTATTAGGTTAATTAAATAGGTATATGTACAATATATACATGGTGATACATATACAATAAATACATGATTTTATTTTTGTTGTTTTTTTTATTTTGGAGTTTTTATTTGTATTTTGCATGAGTTAAATACAATATTTACATGTAACTAAAATTACAATAATCACAAATATGAACGAGAAAAATAATGTATTGTGTTTCTAAAGGTATAATATATAATAATACCCCAAATGGCCACATTTCACACCTTAACTCATTTTTTTTAAATCACCTCCATTTTAAAGATAATTTAATTTGGAGTAAAATGGAAGTGAGTTATATGAATTTGGAATTCAGGTGGAGAAGATGTTGATCTCGGATGTTTGTACTTTTGTGGCTTTTGGAGGGTGATGTAATTTACAATATACACGTTATTTTTTTATTTCATAGAGGGTTTTATAGAAATTTTTTAAAAAGGAATTTATTTGTATTTGCAGAACATTTGGGAGGGTGTAATATTGACAGGTGAGGAATATATACATGTATCAAGTATATTTTTGGTGTTTTAGGCTATATCTCCCCCTACCTAATTACTTGTCGATCATATCAAGTCTTGTATCTATACCCTTAAGGTTCAATTCAGCATGTATCTATTACATATGTACAATCTTTTATTTTCTTTATTTTCCTATATTTAATTATTTATTTTAGGTTAAAATAATAATATATATACAATATTTACACAAAGAAACATGTTAGTAAGAATATAGATTATATAATTGTTTTATAAGGGAATTTGAGCTAAAATAAATGAATAAGGATGATGAAAAGCAGATTCATCACCTGCGCACCTGCGCAAATTTTGTCATGTGTGTCTTCTTTTTTACCTCCTGCTCGTTTCAAGCATTTCCATTGTTTTACATTCCTTTTTATCCCTCGTTGACCATCAAATCCTTCTTCCTGCATCGATCCTGTCTTGCTTCACGATGTCGATCCATGGATAATTTAGTCAGGACTCCGTCGACACCTACATCGATTCCACGTACTCGACATCTTCAATAAATCGAGGTGATTCCTGAGAACCCGATTCGAACCTTGCAAATCGATCTTCAGATTCCTCGTCTTCTTTCCTCTTTCCTTTGTCTCCTAATAAACCAAAACCACTTTTGTCCCGCATCAACTTGTTGTGAATGGAGGTCGATTTATGTCTACATCTTTTTCTCCATTCACAACCATCTGGGATTGAACCTAATCTCAGATTCATCACAACAACCAGTATCTATATCAAGTTGTATGATTGGGGTTCTCGTACATTGCCGATAGAAGCAAGTCCCAATCCTGGATCCCAATACAGAGTTCATCTCTTTAGACTCAGACCGATAAATGGCTCCCCAAGGAAAGGGTAAAGTGCGGTAGCCGCCCCAGCCAAAGAAGGGCCAAGTTCCAGATCAGAATCAGGAGAACGCTCAATTGTTGGATTCGATCCAAGTCATCCAGTATCAACTAGTGGAACATGCCCTCGTGTAGACTTCATTTCAAGATATACTGAATGACATGAGGAATAGACCAGCAGTAGGAGTAGGTGGAGAAAGACCCCTTGATGAGATTGAAGAAGAAGAATAAAAACCAAGGAATGGGAACCAAAAATCGACACTAAAGTAGACATATAATCCTGGAGACAATCAGATGACCAGGTGGATTCGCATCCCTCCAATCCATGCTCATTTAGTGCTAAAGCCCAAGTTCCTCGCGATGCTACCCTTATTTAATGGGAATACCAATGAGGAGTCCACATTCCGGCAGTTGTTCTCTCACGTCTATGGAACCACCCACTACCCTAACATTTTGTTATGTGTAGTCAAGATGACTGCATTTGCCTTCAGCTTACAAGACAAGGTTCTGTACTGGGTCAATAATTTGGAAAAGGACGAGGCAACCTGGGTGGAACTTAAATATACATTCCTTCACAAATATTACCCTCTCGGTGGTCCCAACAAGATGCGAGCCAGGATCATCAACTTCACTCAGGCTTCACACAAGTCAATTCATGAAGCATGGGAGTGATTTACTGAGCTGTAAGAGAAGTGCCCCCATCATGAGATATCGAAGACCCGTTTGGTCCAACACATCTTCGGGGGCATGAATGTAGAGAGCCAAAGACTAGTTGGAGCTGCCTGTGGGGGATCCTACTTTAACAAACATGAAGATGTGGTATGATAGATCTTTGAAGAAATGGTTGAGGGAGAGGCCACACTCTCTTCATCACGTGCTTATCAAAGACAACCTCAGGTCCTCTACAATCTATTCCACATGGCAGCATCCCGTGAGGCTGAGTGAGATGAGATCTCAACCTCAGCCTCATTGAGGGCCATCTCTCTAAGGTTGAAATTACCGAGAAACGATCACGAGATCTAGAGAAGCTTCATGTGATTGAACAAATGATGTAGAACTTGGATAAGCTGGACCTAATCACCATGATTTTGGAGAAACTGGTGAGCACCATCAGTTCATACCAGTCGGAGACACCATCGTCAGATACTCCTGCTGAGAAGAAATATGAACCATCATCGCCACAGTAGCCTTAGTCGAGTTAGCAGCAACCGGCGATCCAACATGTGTACTACATGCAAACAATCGAGCAGGTCCTGCCGCAACAATAGATGGTGGTCTACCAAGTAGACTACCTACCATCTTCTGACCCAACATTCCCGTCACCACCCCTGGTACATGAAGTCAACGATGTCTAGAGCAACGATGCACAGTTGGCCCGTAATGTTGGACAACCCTAGGGCCAGCCACCAGCCGACTGACCTTACCATTGACAGGCCCAGAATTTACCCTTTTAATTATGTCGAATTAAATGCATTGTAGTCAGATAAATTTGTATCAATAAAAAACCACTTAATTAATTTATCAATTAATAGAAAGCAACAAATTTTTTTACTTGGGCAAGCCCAAGGTCAAACTCAGGGAGGTAAGTTTCTCCTTAGATTTATTTTTAGCCTATCTAGATATTAGGTTTTCAGGAGAGCATTTTTTTGGTATTTTTAAAATGCAATTAAAACTGCCATGCAATTTCAGGCTAAGCTGATGGACTAAAATGAAAATTACATTCAAACAATGTTAAAAAATTCTCAAACTTAACCAAACGTTGAATAATGATGGAATTAGACAAATACAATTTTTTTGGAATTTTTCGATTCAATATGAAATAATTAAAAATTAAATATGAATGCAGGGTGATTTTCGCAAATTATTTTTTATAAATACAAATTAAATTATTTTCAGAAACTAAAATTATCCTAGATATTTCTATGTGAGATGAATCCAGAAAATTACTAGATCTGAAAAATAATTAATTTCTGACTTATATAAAATCAATTAAGCGAAACACCAAATAATTTATTTAGACCTCGCTATGTGTGCAAATTTGATGATTTTTGGGCCCAAAGTAGAAAACACTAAAATCTTATTAATATGAATTTTCAAGAACATTTGGAGCAACATATAATTTAATATCTAATAAAGTTTATAAAGAGGGAAAAATATGATATGTTTCAAAAAGATAATTATATTAAATAAATCATGGCTCACAAAAATTCAATCAACAATCCATAATGATCAGCATCAGTAGTTCTACACAATGAGCAATTTTTGGAAATATTAAAATGATTGAAATACACGTTTAAAAATATATGCGTACACAAGATTGTAAATGCAATATAGAATTAAAATTAATTGAAATAAAATATGCTGACAGACTATAATGCAATTACCTATACCAGCGAGGGTATAATTGCAATTTTCCAAGGGCGCGCGTGCATCGCACGTGCTCTCTAGCTAGCAAGGCTATGGGTGTGAACCGTTGGAACTCCAGGGGCCTTCTCGCAATTTTTCGTACTGATGTCCAGCTGGCGGGGCTTCAAAGTGATTTACGGGACATTCGGGGGCTCGGTCGTAATTGACCCTCACTCTCACATGCAGTGCACGTGCATATGGATAAGGGTTCTCCAGGGGCCGTGCATGCACATAGGCCGAGGGGATCTGGACAAGTGATGGTGATGGTTGACTCGATCCTCGGTGAGCTGGGAGACACGGCTGAGCGAGCGACGAGGTCGGTTGTAGGTGGGAGTCAAAGCCGAGGCTCGACCGACACACGGTCGAGCGATGGCAAGCTGCTATGGTCGGGGCTGAGGGTGGTGCGTATGGAGGTTGACGTGCGAGGCAGTCACTTTGACTAGGTGGTTGAAACTGGGGCTCGACTCGAGGAGATGGTGGTTGAAAGAGAGATGAGGCGGCGTACCCCGCCGAGTGTTGCTGTACTGGATGGATACCGACACGAAGAGGGCGGTGGGCCCAAGGCATCAACGAGTTGGTGGATCTCAGAGGTCTACCTTGCTGGTCAAAGGAGGCTGCGATGGAGGAAACCTCCCTGGTCGACACACGGTGTAGGGCGGTTGCGAGCGACGGTAGTCCAGAGTAGCCACATCGGAGGACTGGTGCGGACGGCAAGGCAAGGCTAAGCATCGAGAGCCGCTGTCGAAGGCGGCTGGTGGTGAATGTCTGGTCCTGCGGATGGATAAAGGTGATGGCGAAGGGTGGGCCAGGCAGAAGGAGCTCGATGTCATGTCAATCGAGGAGATGAAGATGAAGGGTTCTAAAGTGCACGGCCGGGAGCAAGTGCGACCACGCTGGGTATGGAGGTAGCAGGCGATTGGGCGGATGGTGATTGGTGGAGGTGAATGAGAAGCAGGGGAAAAAGTGCGGAACAGAGGAATAAAGGAAAGAAGAACGACGAGGAGAGAGAGAGCAAGTGAGAAAGAGATAAGAGAAAGGGAAAGAGGAGGTTTACTTATAAGTTCTACTGGACGAGGTTCCTCGGATGAGGAGGTTGAAGGACGGAGGCCACCTACAGTCATTGCTTGATGTCGCGGCAGAGGCAGAGCTCAGCGGGCTTGAAGACCAGCGATGACATGTTGGGTTGCCTTACGCCGGATCTCACCTTGGGAAAGAAGATGTCATCATTCGATGGAGGAACACCGTAGATGTCACCCACGTATGGCCGAAGCTATCTGTCTCTATCTTCTTTTTGAAGACGACAGATGATGGCAGTTGCGCGAGGAGTAGCGGTCCTTTTAAAGACCGTTGAGGATGAGGCCGGGAGATGGGGATGGAGCAGATCATGGGGCGATCACAGAGGATGGAAACGATGGTAATGCGCTGTAAGGCGCGGGTGGTGGAGGAGAGACGCGCTCGACGGTTATGCGATGACTGAAATGCACGGGATAGGGAGAGGTAGAGGGAGTTGCGGGCCGGTTGTGGCTGGCAGAGAGAGAAATGCAGGGAGAGAAGAATGGGTCACATGAGAAATGGAGAGAGGGGAGTGGGTTGTGTGAGATAGAGAAAGAGAAGGTAGAGGGGGAGAGACCACGAGGCATCATCGCGCGCAGCGGGACGGGCAGTTGCGCGAGGCCTGGCCCCGCGGGGTAAGATGGGGACGTGGTCACATGCTAGGCACGTGATCGGACGGAAGAGGCAGGCGCCACGTGGTGCGCCCGTGAGCGACCACGTGGCGGCTTATTTTTAATTATTGAAAAAATTAAAATGTTAATAATAATAATAATAATAATTAATTACTTAAATTAAAAAAACTAAAATACATAAAATAAAATAAGTAAAAATAATAAAAATGAGTGACACATGGCGGCTACAGGAGCGGCCACGTGTCGCTCCCAGAAAAATCTCAATTTAAATCGAAAGAAAAATCAAGAAGAAATATCAAAAGAGGTCAAATTAAAAAGTGGGCAACACGAAAGTTGCTCGTCTTGACAAGATCTACAACTTTTGTGAAAGATTGAAAACCAAATTAAGCCATACGTACAAAATGTATTTTGGGGTGGCATCTCAAGGGTATAAAATACGGTATTTTTATGTTTTGTTATTTTTTGTTAATTTTAAATAAGAAAAAAGTCAAAATAAAATTAAAAAATATGAAAGAAATATTAACAACTTAATCTATTTTTTTGGTCTTTTTGTTAATTAAGAAAATAAAAAGATAAAATGAAGGGTATTTTGGTTAATATGTACAATTAGAGGCCCAAAACCCATGTTTCACAAATGAACTACGATTTTTATGAAATTGGTTTTATTTTGAAGGTCTTTAAATGTATATTACTTTAAAAGTGAATATACCAAAATCAGATGTTGTATGAGAGAGATATGCGCATTTTAAGGTTCATAATCTCAAATTTGGTTTTGGGTTTTATTGGTCAATTTTACAAGTTAGTATTTTTTTATATTTTCTTTTATTAGTGTTAGTAATATGCACACAATAGAGTTGAATTTATTGAATTTGGAGCTAATACAAAATAGATACCAATATGGCATTTACAGGTGATTTTTACAAGGAATTCTGGGTTTCTTATTTAATGCAAATATGAATGCTAAAATGCAAATATCATTCACAAGTGCATGAATGAAAATAATGCAGAATAAACTGAGATATGCAACTAATTACTCGGGAAAAAAGCTCTATTTCAACTTTTTAGAGTGATGAATCATAGATTCATCAACCCCATATACCTAAACCTTGCTTTCCCCGAGCAACTAAAATGAAATACAAGAGTGAAATGATTTTGGGTTCCATACCAAGGTCATGAATAAAAGGTGAAAAAGGAGCTTGACTCGACCTTTAGATTAATTGTGTGGTGGAACTTTATTGGGATCTGAATTTAAGACCTAACAACCTTTAAGTTACACAAGTCTCTTATTCAAGTCGCCTCAACAGTCAAGTCAGAGTAGATCCTCAAACGTAAATTCTAATGACTATGATTCTTACTTGTACTGTATAAGTGAAATATAGTTCACATCAAAAATGGTAAAGAACCACCCTCGTCTAACAAGGTAACTCTATTCCCTGGTCTAGCAACTCTTTCCTTGAGGAGCGGGGTATTCCCTTCTAAGTTCATGTTCGACCAGCTCAAGAAGAGGGGGTGGAGAGAAGAATGGATGGTAGCCACTGTAGCTACCTATCATAGGATGTTTAACTAGTGTAGACAAGTCATTCACCTGCAAGATTTGAAGTTGTTCTTACTTTTCTATACTTGTATATACACTTCGGTAGGCATTTTACTTTTCAAACAGGCATGTCCACTTTTGGAGATTTTCCATTTTTTTTACATATATACAAGGTGTAGGATGTATATAAGGAGTTTTTCTTCTTGAGCCAGTAGACTATCCCTCTTTTGAAGCATTATTACAACCCACAGCATCCCTTCGTTAGACGTCAATGCCACTAGACTAGGTTGAGATGCACTAACCTCCCTAGAGGAGGATGGATGTTTCCACTTGTGTGCTACTCCAAGCCAAAGGATTCTACCTCCTCACCACCTCATTAATGAAGATCTACGTGCATGGTGCTTGTCCAAGTTAGGTCACTGTCTAAAAGAATTGTATATGTGTGTTTGTGTACGAAATATTCTACTTAGACCAATCAAGATGACATGTGAACATAGACTTGCGGACTCAAAGAATTAAGTCGCTAGACCTGAAAAATCTTAACTCCAGTTCCTATAAGGTTCCTCTGAAACTAGGTAAATTAAGGTTAAATCAAATCCATCCTCGACATCTATTAATAACTTGGTTCAGGACCTACCAACTTTTCACTTTGCATATGCTATATATGCAGTTGAAATGTAGATGAAATGTAATGAATATGAATGAAGTGCAAGATTTTTTTTGAAAGCAAAGATGATATGTAGAGTAAATAAGAGGCCTATATTTTTTTGTTTTTTATTATTTTTCTGGTATACCCTTATTTTACAACAATTTTTACAAGAATTTTATAAGTATTAAACAAATTATACAAGTGTTATACAATATACATATTATACAAGTATACATGTATTTTACAAAAAGTTTTTTTTTCAATTTTTACCCACCTCATAATTATTGCATAATATATACAAAAATACGCGAAAGTACGAGCTATGGGTAAGCATATATGTAATATATACACGCCCCCTATACATAGAGTGTGTTATGTCCTTCAAGCACGAGAAGCGAGGAAAAAGACATAGCATAGGAGAGCTAAAAAACAAAAATTATAGAAGTCGCTCCATCCCCCTATACTTAGGCTTTGGTAGCCTAAGTATAGAAGAATATCAAAAATGGGACATGACAAGGTTAAGAGGGGAAGTGGATGAGTATATATACATGATGGGCATCAGTCCCCCCCTATACTTAGGCTCTGGTCAGCATAAGTCTAGGACGAGAGTGAGTGTGCGAACCGATGAGATCTGGAGAATATACAGAGAAGGGTGAAGAGACCCGGGTCACTCTCCCCCCTATACTTAGGATATGGTCATCCTAAGTATAGCCATAAAATGAAACAATATGGAGTCGGGTCAAGTGATACGAATCATTGGGGAGGGAGGGAAAGAAAATATATACAAGGAGTGAGTATGTACATATAGATCATGATCTGAATCTTTTTGATGTTGTTGATGGCTAAAGAACAATGTTGCAAGGCTTCATGCATGGCTCTTTGTGTGTCTTCTAAGTCTGCCTTACGCATAAAAACAATCTCCTCAACACAGACTAACTGTTCATTAGGTTCGACAAAGTGTTTCAGCAGTTGTCCATTAACTAGGGATGTATGTGCTCCATGTGTAAGATATGAGATCTCTACACATCCACTGTCATGCACAACACTGACTATGAACAGACCTGTCCACCTGGATTTGAGCTTTTCATGGAAAACCTTCAGCCTCGCATTAAACAACCATACCTTTTGTCCAGGAACAAAGGTCTTTCATTTGATAAATCTATCGTGACAATGCTTTACCTTATCCTTGTACACCAAACTGTTGTCGTATGCTCGGTTTCTGATCTCCACATGTTTTCATTCAGATCCATCTCTCTTTGTTTCTGCCATGGGTGTGTGTTCCAATTGACCTTCTTGATTGCCCATTCAGATTTATGCACTAACTCTGCGGGTAAATGGCATGGCTTCCGAAATACCATTCTGAACGGGGAGGTTCCTAATGGTGTCTTGTAAGCTTTCATGTAGTCCCAAAGAATTGGTCCAAGATCTGAGACTAGTACTTCTTGTCTGTACAGACAAGCTTCTGTAATATGGTCTTAACCTCCCTATTTGACACCTCTGCCATGCCATTGGTCTGTGGGTGGTAAGGACTAGCGACACGGTGCTCGATGTCGTAATCCTTCACAAGTTTCTTTATGTCTCTGTTCACAAAATGGCTACTCCCATCAGATATCAATACTTTGGGGATCCCAAACCTAGAAATGATATGATCTTTGATAAATTTACAGACAGTCCTGCTGTCTGCAGCTCGGTTCAGGAAAACCTCCACCCACCATGTCAAATAATCCACCGCAAGAAGGATATACTCAAAACCATGGCTTACCGGGAATGGGCCCATGAAGTCGATGCCCCATACGTCAAAGACATCACAAATAATAACATGCTGCATTGGCATCCCATCCTTAGAACCTACGGTTCCTTCGATGTTGGCATACTGGGCATGACTTCACAAAGGTGAGAGCATCGCGAAACAGAGTCGGCCAATTTAAGCCACACTGTAATACCTTCCATGCGGTCCTCTTACCGGAGTGGTGTCCTCCTGCCTGTAGACTATGGCAAAAAGTAAGGACACTCTGCTATTAGTTCTGAGGAATACACATCTGCCAGTTACAATCCTATCCTTCAATGAAATGGATCGGATCCTCCCAATGGTAATGTCTCGAATCCAACTTGAGTCGGTCTATATTGCTCTTGGGCCAATCTTCGGGAACTTTCTTGAAGACAAGATAGTTCACTATATTGGCGTACCATGGGAATGAGTCGATAATAAAAACCGACACATCAGGAAAGGAGTCTCAAATAGGCGTATCATCAGAAGTATCAAGAGTTTCAAGACGGGAGAGGTGATCAGCCACTACGTTCTTCTTTCCAGGTCTATCTCTGATGTCCAAGTCAAACTCCTAGATAAGTAAAATCCGCCTATGAAGACGCACCTTCGCGTCCTTCTTTTCCATGAAGTACCGTAGTGCTATATGATATGTGAACATAATCACCTTAGATCCGATGAAACGAGATCTGAACTTATCCAAGCCGAACACTACCACAAGCATCTCTTTTTCTGTAATTGTATAGTTAAGCTGAGAGGGATTAAGAACTTTGCTTGCATAGTGTATAGAGAACAGGATACCATCCTGCCTTTGTCCTAATGCAGCCCCAACAACAAAATCTGAGGCATTTGTCATGATCTCAAAAGGAAGAGACCAATCTTGGGCTTATAGGATCAAGGCATCCATGATCATCCCTTGAAGTAGCTTAAAGGCATCAAGACATTTATGATCAACAATAAACTCCATGTATTTGCCTAAAAGCTTGTTAGCGGTCATGCGATGTTTGAAAAATCTTTGATGAATCTCCTGTAAAATCCAACATGCTCAAGGAATGACTGCAATTGTTTTATGTTGGTTGGTGGTTGGAGTCGTCTGATCATGTCCACCTTGGCAGGGTCAACCTCCATTCCTCTCTTGTAGATGACATGCCCCAACACAATGTCCTCCGTCACCATGAAGTGACTTTTCTCTCAGGAGAGCACCAGATTTACCTCACAACATCGTTTGAGGACTCGATCCAAATTTCTAAGACAAGAATCGAAGGAATCACTATGGACCGAGAAGTCATCCATAATGACTTCCAAGAACTTACCGACCATCTCGGCGAATACAAAAATCATGGACCTTTGAAATGTAACGAGAGCATTGCATAACCCAAAGGGCATGCGGCTGAAAGCATAGGTACCAAAGGGGCATGTGAATGTGGTTTTCTCCTGGTCCTCAGGAGCGATATCTACTTGATTGCATCCCCATAACCCATCTAAGAAGCAGAAGAATTCCTTTCCCTGAAATCTTTCTAAGATCTGATCGATAAATGGTAGGGGAAAATTATCCTTCTTTGTCGCGGCATTCATGCGTCTGTAATCCACACAGACCCGCCACGATGTGCGTACTCGTGTCACGATCTCCTCTCCATCCTCATTGGTGGTCGTTTGAATTTCCGACTTCTTCGGGACAACATGAATAGGTTCCACCCACTTGGAATTGGAGATGGGATAAATAAAACCCGCATCGCACCATTTCTCAATCTCTTTCTTCACGACCTCTCGTAAATTTGGATTCAACTTACTACGGAATTCATGATAGGGTTTAGCTTCATTCTCAAGGTATATATGATGCGAACACAAAGCAGGATTTATCCCATGGAGATCGGAGATGCTCCAGCCTATTAACTTGCGATTTTTCTCCAGGATCTCTAGTAAGCGAGATTTCTGCTCCTCGGTCAATCACGAACTGATGATGACCGAAAACTTCCTCTCTTGTCCTGCAAGGAAGGCATATTTCATGTTTGTGTGTAATGGTTTAATCTCAAGTAAAGTGTGGTCATTGAGAAAATCTGGCTCGCTCGATTTTGGCTCTGTGCTGGTAGTGGTTGGATCTGTCTCTGAAGAGACTGCCACCAACTAACTCTGCTCTGGAGTCGGATCGTCAAAAGTATCCAAGCAATCAGTGAAAGCCACGTCTGACTCATCATCCTCATCTTGTGATTGTCCTAAAGAGGGAAGGGCTGACAGGCCCTGCTAGGCCTCTTCGTCATTGAAGATGTAGGGGGATACACTCTCGGTATGATTTATACATTGATTTTTCCTAAGGATCTCGCAAACTGTATCATGTAAAAGATTCTCTCCCGCGGAGAGGGAATCATCGGTGCTAGCTAGGTTCTGTCTCCATGGCCCAACGGTGTCTGCCTGAACACAATCTGCATCTGACAAAGTGTACTCGGTTCTAGATTCGGAGTCTGGCCTCTGTCACCATGTCTGCTTCATCTCATGTTCTTTATCTCCGATTGGAGTTTGGAACTGGATTTTCCTAACCTTATAATCAAATAATAACCATGTTGTTCTCAAGAAGGGCCTTCCAAGAATGATCTAGGAATCTCTCAAATTTCGAGGGGTCTCCATATCAAGGATGGTAAAGTCCACCATGTAATCCCGACCCTCGACATTGATGATAATGTTCCTTAATTCTCCCTTGGACCTCTTAGTGGATTTATCTGCAAAATGGAGTAAAGCTCTGGATTTTCTGAGAGGTCCTAGATTTAGCCACTCGTAGAGGGATATTGGCATCAGATTAATAGAGTATCCATTATCTAGGAGAGTGCTTGCAAATGCAGTGTCATTGACATGACTCACCACATAATGGGCACCCATGTCCCTTAGTTTCCTTGGAAACAAATTCTTGATGGCGCAAGTAGTGGCGACTGACAAAACGTGCTTCTCAACACGGCTTCTTGTTTTCCTACTGACACAAGTATGTGTGCATCTCAACTTAAGGTACATCTGAAACGCAAGTGTCATATCTACATACTTATAAAAGGGGATTGTGACCTTGATGTATTTGTTGCAAAACTCAACCATCTCAGGGTCATCTTTTTGGATTTTCTTTAGATTTCTTCTTTCCACCCTTAAGGGCATGGGGGAAGGGATTATTGAAGACAACTCAGATTCTGAAACTGAAACATTTTCATTCAAACGAGAAATTGAGTTCTGTACATAACTGATACTCCGACTCTTACTCTTACTGAAAAGAAACTCATGAAACGAAATAGGTGGTGCATCTATTGTTACTCCTGGTGCGTCATCCTTAGATGGAGGTGCGTGATCTTCATCAGACTCGCTTGATTCATTGCTGGTGCTCCTCTCCTTTTTTTTACCTTGGTGTTATGGGGACTTTGAAATCATCTGATTCCGTTGATGTTGGTGATGGTGGTGGTGATACTGCTCCTTTACCTCCAAATTCTTCTCAAGTAGAGACTTGGTGGCCTCTTCCTCATGTACCCATGACTGATCAGGTACGGTCACAATCCTTCTACTCCTGAGGGACATATCATTGACATTATCGTACAAAAGGATCTCAAGTTCAGATAGAGAATAATCTGAATAATATACCCGATGTCGTGGTCGATGATGACCCTGATTCAGGCTATTGGGGTTAGCCTGAAACTGGGCGGGAATTGGAGTCCTTAGTGCCATCTACTAGTCCCGGTGGCACGAGACATGATTCAGATATGTTCTTATGCCATGGTATTCATTCTACATCTGTTGAACCCTATCGATCAAAGTCTTGATGGCCAAGGTGAGGGATCCCAAATCACTAGTGGACGGGGTCTTCTGCTGCTGACTAGAGGATGATTGATTCTGCTGTCTATATTGGCCCTGCTGGCCTTGCCGGTACTGCTGAGGGTGGGACTATGAGGTGTAAGGTGGTGGAGGGCCCTGTTTGCCCGAATGGAATGTGCGTTGATGCAGGTGCTGCTGAGGCTGGTATCCTTGTCTTGACTGGGACAACACAAAACACAGTGTGGGGACAGAGCTAGTTTTTTGGTAAGTTAGGGAGGGTCGGTGTGGCTGACCACTCCCTATCCCTGACTGTCTGCCGACGAGGTCATGGTTCTATCACCGCCCATTGATCTCAAACACCTACGGAGGATCCTCATAAACTGACTCCACCTGCAGGGGTGCTTGCGTCTCCTACTAAGGGTAATGATGCTCCTCAACCCAGCAGCTCTGAGGCCCCTGTACCTGCTCCTTTACTAGGTGAACTCGATGTACAGGTACAGGTGGTGCAGAAGGGGTAGGTAGTCGTATATTGACTATCTTTTCAGTCAATTCATCCACTTGTTTCGGTAATCATGAATTTACCTCGAGTTCAGTGATAATGTGCCCCACTACCCTTGTTAATTCGAGCAAATTAATGTTCAAATTAATTACTAATGTTCGTTGCAGTCGGATAATAAGAGCAAATCAAAAACCACTTTCAATTATAGTCAAATTAATTTCGAGCGGCAATTTTTTTACTTGGTTGGAAGTCCAAGGTCGAACTCAAGGAGGCAGATGTCTCCTTAGGTTGATTCGAAACAAATTTCCAAGGTTTGATTTTTAGAGGAGATATTTTTGGTCTTTTCGTATATTTTATGCAAGACACATGCAAAATCAGGCCAAAATACAAGTTAAATCAGAAAGATGGTCAAATTAATTCCAAAATTATGAAACTTGGTCAGATAATGAAATATGATGAAATTAAGCTAAACTATTTTTTTTGTAATTTTTAGATGCACGGATAATAAAAGATGCAGACTTTAGTGAAAAAGACTTAACCAATTTTAATAATTAACAACGATGATATTTTTCAGAAACAAAATTAATCCAAATAAGTCTAATTAAGAGCTATCCAAATCAACTTGAATTTCGTTAAAACACTTCACGGTTGATTGATTAAAAATCGATTAATGTTTCACTAAATGATTTTTCTAAGACAAACTATACGTGCAAATGGTGTGATTTTTGGATATGTTGTAGCATAGACTTATATCTACCAATAATGATTTTTCAGAGATTTTTCGATAAGAAAATAATGCGCAATCGATTAATCAATCCAAATGGGCAAAATATTGAAATTTTTTCCAAATTAAATTCCATAAATATTCTACAAATCAGAAAAATACAAATAAATGTTAAAATGGTAGAACAGGAATTATGCTACACAATGCAATTTTCGGAATTAAAAATGGATAACAGAATGATGACAAAATAAACGTGCAAATGCAGGGGTATGAGTGCAATACAAAAAAAGAAATATGAGCCCAAATGAAGAACAGGGACTTACATGCAATTAGCAGAAACTTGAAATTTTTTTAAAAACTTGCAAAGGGGTGCAAGTATCCCCTTTGCAAATTCCCAATTCTTTATTCTCCGATAGATCTTCTCTGTTTCTCGGCTTGAAACAAGGAATGGAAATGGAGCTTCACGGTGGCGAGGGCGCGGCGGCCGTCGATGACGCGAGGCGGCAAGGCGGCGGCTGGAGGAGGCGGTGGCCGTGCACGAGGTGGCGGGGGCGCAACGCTCGGCTGCGCGGCTGAGAGGTGCAGGCGGCGCCCACACATCCCGCGGGTGGCGCGGAGAGGCTCCGAGGGCACAGAGCGTTGGAGCTGGGCGGAGGCCGAGCGCGGCGGCTGGCTGGCGGGCTTCACCACGCGGAGGGGGGGCGATTGAGCACCTGGGGGGAGGTGGCGGGCCTGGACGGTGGCGTGCGGTGCCGCCACGTGGTGTGGCTGGGGTGTTGGTGACCTGGGGGTCTGGCTGCGGGGTCGTGGCGGCCGGGTCGGTGGGAGGCGCACGGGCGGCGCACCGCGACTGGGACAGCGGCTGGCGGCTTGCGGATGGCCGGTGTGACGTCTTCAGGGGCTGATGGAGGTGTGGACGGCCAGGGGGCGTGTAGATGAAGATGGCGAAACAGGGGAACTCCCCCTATTTGTTTAGGGTGCGTAAATGTGGAATTAATTGATTCAGGAAAGTTCGTCAGAAAAATAAATAAAAATCACCGTTGTGTTTGCAACGTGTGATTTGTCCGTTGATGTGCGATCGGTTTTGCGAATTGATGCGTGGTTGTGGGTGAATCAAGGAGAGAGAAATAGATAGAAGAGAAGAAACATAGAGGGGAAGGAGAAGGAACTTCACCTGGAGGGGTGGATGTACGAGGTTCGCCTGGGGAAGAACCTAAAAGGTTCTTTTGTCGTCGCTCCAACCACCGGCGGATGTGGCGAGCTCAGCAACCCACGAGGAGTTGCGGCAAGGCTGGAGGAGAGCCTTGGATCTCGCCGGCCTAGCACACTGTCGTCGATGGCAACTTTCCCTACTGTCACCAAGGAAAAGAGATGGATCTAAGGAGCTAAACTTGAAGTTGGCAGATAGGAATGAATGTAGGAGAGGGAGAGGATATTAAGAGGAGGAGGTTGGAGAGGAGATGGAGAAGTTGGAGGAGATGGGTTATGGTGTGGCTGTCGATGTGGCCTCTCCCTTAAGTTAAGGGAGAGTGGGGGGAGGAATGGGCATCGATCGTTGATGGAGAACCCCCTCATCCAACGACCCAGAATAAAGGAGAGAAATGGTATAAGTGGGTGAATGAGGAGGTGATACATGGCGGCTTAAGGAGTTGCCACGTGTCGCTCCGAGAAAAATCCACAACTAAATGCAAAGAAAAATAAAAAAGAATCGATAAAAGAGGTTAGATCAAAAAGTGGTCAACACAAAAGTTGCTCATCTCGACAAGATCTACAACTTTTGTGAAGGGCCAAAAATCAAATGATATCATCTGTACAAAAATGTATTTTTGGGTGGTACCTTATAGATATAAAATACCACATTTTATCTTTTGTAATTTTTTTGTCATTTTCAATAAGAGAAAAATCAAAATAAAAATAGAGAAAATATAAGAAGAATATTTACAACTTAATCTATTTTTTTTGGATTTTTTATAATTAGGAAAATGAAATGGTAAAATACAGGGGTAAAACGGTCATTTTATATAATGTACAAAAGGGGCCCAAAACCCAAGTTTTGCAAATGAGCTCCGATTTTAACGAAATTGATCTTGTTTTGAAGGTCTCTGAATGTATATTACTTTAAAAGTGAGTAAACTTAAATCGGACACTGTATGAGAGAGATATGCACATTTTAAGGCTCCTAGTTTCAAACTTGGATTGGGGTTTTATTGGTCAATTTTACAAGTTAGTATTTTTTTGATATTTTTCTTTAATGAGTGTTAGTCATATATACACAATAGAGTTGGTTTTATTAGATTCAGAGTTAGTATAAAATATATACAAATAAGGTATTTTATCTAATAAACAGGTGAATATTTACAAGTGAAATTGGCTTCTTATTTTATGCAATATGAATGCTAAAATGCAGATGTTATCAATGCATGCATGAATGCTAATTCATGAATGCTAATTTTGCAATATAAGTGGAAATATGCATCTAATTACTCGGGAACAAAGCTCTATTTTCAACTTTTAGAGTCATGAATCACATATTCATCACCCCCCTATACTTAAACCTTGCTCGTCCCCGAGCAACTAAATGAAATGCAAGAGTGAAATGATTTTGGGTTCCATACCAAGGTCATGAACAAAAGTTGAAGTTGGAGATTGACTCGACATTTGGATTAATTGTGTGGCAGAACCTCATTGGGACCTGAACTTAAGACCTAACAGACTTCAAGTTCCACAAGTCTTCTATTCAAGACTCCTTAATAATCAGGCCAGAACAAATCCTCAAACGCAAATTTCTGATGACTATGATTCTTACTTGTACTGTGTAAGTGTAAAATAGCTCTCCACATCAGAAATGGCTCAGAACCAGCCTCCTCTAACAAGGTAACTCTAATAACCTGGTCCAGTAACTCTTTCCTCGAGGAGCGGGGTATTCCCTTCTAAGTTCAAGTGCGACCAACTCAAGAGGAGGGGGTAGAGAGAAGAATGGACGGTAGCCAGTGTAGCTACCTATCCCGGGATGCCTGACCAGTGTAGCCAAGTCATCCTGCTGCATTTTGCTAATATACATACTCCGACATGTATTTTATTTACACTTGGACCTGTCTGATTTTTTTTGGAGTTTTTGTATTTTTCTTTTTTTTTTCTTTTTTTTGAACTATATACAAGGTGCAGCATGTACATCAGGAGTTTTTCCTCTTGAGCCAGTAGACTATCCCTCTTTTGAAGCATTATTGCAACCCACAACACCCTGTCCTTAGATGTCAACACCACCAGACTAGGTTGAGATGCACTACCCTCCCTAGAGGAGGATGGATGTTTCCATCCGTGTGCTACTCCAATCTAAAGGATTCTACCTCCTTACCACCTCATCAATGAAGAGTTACGTGCATGGTGCTTGTCCAAGTTAGGTCACTGTCTAAAAGAATCAAGCGTGTGCACGAGATATTCTACTTAGACTAATCAAGATGACATGTGAACATAGACTTGCAGACTCAAAGAATTAAGTCACTTGACCTGAAAAATCTTAACTCCAACTCCTATAAGGTTCCTCTGAAATTAGGTGGATTAAGGTCAAATCAAGTCCATCCTTAATATCTACTCATAACTTGGTTCAGAACCCACTAGCTTTTCACTTTGCATATGCAAGATATGCAGATGAGATGCAGATGACATGCTATGTAGATGAATGTAAATGCAAGACTCTTTTTCTTTCTTTTTTTTCTTTTTCTTTTTTGAATGCAAGGATGATATGCAAGAGTAAATAAGAAGCCCTTTATTATTTTTGTGCTTTTTTTTGTTTTTTTTCAAAACTTTGGTAAACCTCTTATGTTACAACAATTTTTCAATAGTTTTATAAGTATTATATAGATTATACAAGTGTTATACAATATGCAAGTGTACAAAATATTTTAATTTTTTTCAATTTTTACAAAAGTTTTACAAGTATTATACAAAAAAAATCAACT
Source organism: Ottelia alismoides (assembly GCA_037367405.1). Taxonomy (NCBI): domain Eukaryota; kingdom Viridiplantae; phylum Streptophyta; class Magnoliopsida; order Alismatales; family Hydrocharitaceae; genus Ottelia; species Ottelia alismoides. The sequence goes on from JAZKJV010008144.1 coordinate 574,963, forward strand.
TTTACCCACCCATAATTAATGCATAATATATACAAAACTACACGAAAATACGTGAAAGTACGAGCTATGGGTAAAGTATATATGTAATATATACACGCCCCCCTATACTTAGTGTGTGCTATGTCCTCAGAGCACGAAAAGCGAGGAAAAAAGCATAGCTCATGCTAAGCGTAGGAGTGCTAAAAAACAAAATGTATAGAAGTTGCTCCGCCCCCCTATACTTAGGCTCTGGCAGCCTAAGTGTAGAAGAAGATCAAAAATGGGGCGGGCAAGGTTAAGAGGGGAAATGAAGGAATATATACAAGGCGGGCATCGGTCCCCCCTATACTTGAGATCTGGTCAGCCTAAGTATAGGACAAGAGTGAGTATGAGGACCGATGAGATCTAGAGAATATACAACGAATGGTGAGTAGACTCAGGTCACTCTCCCCCTATACTTAGGATCTGATCATCCTAAGTATAGCCATAAAAGGAAATGATATGGAGCGGGAGCGAGTGATTCAAATCACTAGGGAGGGAGGAAAAGAAAATATATACAAGAATGAGGGTGAATATACAGGGATCAAGAAGGTTTGTGACGAACCTTCTTGCGGGATCGACGAGGTGGGTAATATACAAGTGTGTCGCTGTCGGAATCATCCTCAGATGAATAGTAGTGAGGTGAAGAGATTGTCCAACGTGGGTCGACACATGGCTGCTTGCTTAGATACGGCTTAAGAACAACCGAACTGAGCTCACTCATATAAATTACCTTATCCGGACAAGATGAGGACTCCTCAGAAAATTCCTTCTCCGGTATGTTGAAGAAAACTTTCTTAGTCGGTTTTCTAGAACCTGAATCATTGAGAGGGAGATGAGAGTGACGCGCCTTGAGAGGTTCGGGAGAACACCTTGAGGAATCAATTCTCAACTTCCTCTCACTAGATAACCGACTAGAAGAGGGAGCAGCCGTGTTTTTATGTGGAGTTGATTTAATCTTGATTGTTTCCTTTGACGGTCCAGGATGCGGTGCGGTGCTGACCATGGGTTCCTCATCAGACGAGTCACCATATAGATTAGAATATTCCTGAAGGGTCAGCACGTATCTCGAGAAAGTGCTAGCGATCTCAGTTGGCTTGGCATTATTAGGCTCTTGTGTCGGATCACTGAAATTATCAAGGCAATCCACAAAGGTCGTGTCCGACTCAATGTCAGCTTCTGGTCGTGAGTCCTCCTTAGAAGCTGTCACGGTGGTGGTGCAAGCAGTTGATGAAGTGGAGGTGTAGGGAGTCTCAGATCCAACGGTCGTCCGGATAGTCGGTCTCTCAGGTGTAGTAGAGAGGTGGTACTCATCTACCTCTCGATGGTCACGACTGTCAGCAGATGTGCGGGTCATCTTAGAGTAAAGTTTATGAAAGAATGGATGAGGTCGAAGCGCTCCCAATGCTGTAAAATCGATTTCCCGAGTCTCGCAATCTATAGTCTCCTTAGCCAAGGCTAAGAACGGCTTCCCGAGAATAATCGGAGACTGTGAAAACTCTCCTCGATGCTCAATGTCAATGATCGTGAAGTCCACCTGGAGTAGAGCACCTTGGAAAGTAACGATGACTGAAATATTTCCTCTCGATCGTTTGATAGATCGATCAACCAGCTGAACAATCTCTCTCGACTTCCTAAGTGGCCTCAGTTTGAGCTTGTCAAACACAGAGGTCGGGAGGATATTTATCGGTGAGTCATCATCGATTCTTGCATGGGTAAAGATGGTGTCTTTGATTTCACATTCAACTCGAGGCAACCGCTTTACTCTGCAGCTCTTGGTCTTTCTCCCCATCACCAAGGAGGTGGCCATAGACACTATGTGTTTTTAAGTCCTTGTTGTCTTATTACCCGACCTCTTGGGCATCAATTTACTTCTCACAAATCGTTTGAGGTCGGGAAAGTGATCTATGGCCTTTATTAAGGGAAGATTAAAAATCAGTTATTCATCGAGTGCTTCCCTTATGACATGATCCAAATTTTTTAGGTCTTTTTCATTTTCGATTCTCATGTGAATTTTTGGTTTTTCAATTTTTTGGTGTTTTTGGTGGATGAATGATCAGACTCTGGATTGGAGGGTAAGTGGTTAGTAGAAGAGGGAGATAGAATGGACTCCAGCTGTACAAACGGTGTGGGTTCCCTGATGCTTGCTCGGTTTTCAACATCAGATCTACTTACTTCCTTCTCCACTTTCATACCTAGGCTGCCCGAAATTGAGTGCAATATTTCCATGACATCTCTCAACTCGTTACCAAATGATTCATTTTTCTTAATAAGTCTAGAGATGTCATCCTCCACAAAATTCTCATGACAAATCATGGAAGAGTTCTGCTCAAGTGGAGGATATTGCTGAGATGTTGGGGTCTCATACTCAACATACCTAGACTCTGGCATGTAATGCTGGGTCGAGTATGGACTACCCAAATGGCAAATATTGGTCGAAGCCTCATATGATAAAACGGGGACTGATAAGTCTAGCTCATGAGTCCAATCTTGTAAATGTATAGGCTCTTCGAATGAAGGTTGGTTAATGGAGGCTTGATCACTAAAGTCAATCAAGTCTGGAAAATCATGATGTGCAGGCCTCTCCATTCGGGTTGTTCGATCGACCATGTTATGTCCTTAGGTCAAGTCGGGATGCGTATATGTAAATTGTTGTATGGTCCCTACTTGAGGTGAGAATGAAGTATGTGGGGGCATATAGTTTTGCCAATCATCTATCTCAGCAATGGCTTGCTCTTCATTTGATTCATTGATTCCTACAAGCTCTCGAGAGTAAGGACAGTCAGCCCAAGGTGGAAGTGGATCTGGAGTGTTAGAATATGGAGTAGGTGAGAAATGCGAAGTGGAGAAGTCAGTCGAAGTTCTGACTTCGTAATCGGGTTGAGGTAGAATCGACCACTGGTGAGGCTCTCCCGTAGGTGGCAGATGATGCACGGGAGAAGAAGAAGGTGAATATGAACGGTATATTGTCGAGGAGGAATGACCAGAGGTCACAGGGTATGGGGACCAATATCCCGACATCTTGAAGAGGAAATAATGAATGTAAGTAGGTTGAGGTAGAAAATATGCAATTACACAGGATAACACACACGGACAGACACAAAGATAAATGCAAGAGCAAACCCCGAGTTCACACTCAACACGGTGAAAGAACCGAAATCGAGTCCGATTAATCAAGTTGATTTTAAGTGTGAGTTTATCATATAAGATAGCAAAGGTTACGCGGCCTATAGGAGAGTCGGCTAAAAGCCGGATGCGTCTCCCCTGTTTAACCTGTCGCCTAAGATACTGCCGGTCCTTCCTTTCTTCGCTCATATCCCAAGTTGATGGGTTCAAAGACCTGCCCCTATCTACCTACAAGCAGGCGGAGGCTGACAAGGCCGAAACTTCACCACGGGGGGTTACTGACAGCTTGTCACGAAGTACCGCAATTTCGCCCCTATCTACCTGAGACAGGCGGAGGCTACTTGGTACTAGTCAATGAGCCTGAATAATTCAACTTGTGATATTTGCTAGGATCAGTCGGAACATGATATGGAAGGCGGGGATTTGATCTCTGCCTTATGGTGTTCACACACACTCAAGTACCCTCACTCAGCCTGAAAACAAGGTCAGGGTTAATTTCCTGCAAATAAGGTTTAATTTTAGTCAACTTTTTTGGTCAATAATGTTAGCAGTCCCGGTTTTAAGTTAAGTTATCACTGATTTAGTCCAATCAACACAGCACGCCTATCGTCCAGTCCCAATTTTCTTTTACTTAAGTTTGTAAAACCAAGAGAGAGAAATCGAGAAAAGTCGATGCACGAAAATCGATGATGCTTACGCTGAGTGAAGAATACTTATAGTATTCCCTTCGCTTTTATGCAGGATGCAAAACAGAATTGAAAGCTTTTATACTACATGCAAATGCAGACGATAAAATCCGCTCTTAGACATGTAGTTCTATTAGCGAGTGAAGCACATGTTTGATTTGACTAGATCTACGGTCTAAGTGCGTCTTTTAAGTGCAATATGTGGTCCTAAAGAATTACGAGCACAAGCAAATCCTAGAGTGGCTCGAGGAGCTGCTAGTGCAAGCCTAGTCTAAAATTCAATCCACACAGCACACGGGGACACAGTTCCACTATCTTTACACACGCGAGAACCCAAATGGGAACTTCTCTAAATGCAACTTTTTTTACAAGTTAATAAAAAATGAAAAATCCTTCTAGCATCTCAACAACCGACTTGATCCACGAATAGTCGGCCTCCGATGCACTTCGAGATGCGCCGACTTCAAGAAAGCCGCTCCAAGTCCATCGGACCCTCGCACAAAAAGATAAAAATATCAGTGAGAGAGAGAAAATAAAAAAATAATTGGGTAAAAAAATGGAATAATTACGAGGTGGTTCAGGGATCAGACTACCCGATTGATTGGAAAACGCAAATCTAAATTTCTGAAGTGATCCGAAGTCATTTGCCTCCCCGACAATGGTGCCATTTGACAATGTGCCCCACTATCCTTGTTAATTCGAGCAAATTAATGTTCAAATTAATTACTGATGTTCGTTGAAGTCGGATAATGAGAGCAAATCAAAAACCACTTTCAATTATAGACAAATTAATTTCGAGCGGCAATTTTTTTACTTGGTTGGAAGTCCAAGGTCGAACTCAAGGAGGCAACTGTCTCCTTAGGTTGATTCGAAGCAAATTTCCAAGGTTTGATTTTTAGAGGAGATATTTTTTATCTTTTCGTATATTTTATGCAAGACACATGCAAAATCAGGCCAAATTACAAGTTAAATCAGAAAGATGATCAAATTAATTCCAAAAATTATGAAACTTGGCCAGATAATGAAATATGATGAAATTAAGCTACATAATGTTTTTTGAATTTTTAGATGCACAGATAATAAAAGATACAGACTTTAGTAAAAAAAATTTAACCAATTTTAATAATTAACAAACGATGATATTTTTCAGAAACAAAATTAATCCAAATAAGTCTACATAAGAGTTATCCAAATCAACTTGAATTTCATTAAAACACTTCACGACTGATTAATTAAAAATCGATTAAGATTTTCACTAAATGATTTTTCTAAGAGAAACTATACGTGCAAATAGTGTGATTTTTGGATATGTTGTATCATAGACTTATATCTACCAATGATGATTTTTCAAAGATTTTTCGATAAGCAGATAATGCGCAATCGATTAATCAATCCAAATGGGCAAAATATTGCAAATTTTTTCAAATAATATGCCATAAATATTTTGCAAATCAGAAAAATACAAATAAATGTTAAAATGGTAGAACAAGAGTTATGCTACAGAATGCAATTTCCGGAATTAAAAATGGATAACAGAACGATGACAAAATAAACGTGCAAATGCAGGGGTATGAGTGCAAGACCGGAAAAGAAATATGAGCCCAAATGAAGAACAGGGACTTACATGCAATTAGCAAAAACTTGCGATTTTTTTAAAAACTTGCAAAGGGGCATAAGTGTCCCCTTTGCAAATTCCCAATTCTTTATTCTTCGATAGATCTTCTCTGTTTCTCAGCTTGAAACAGAGGATGGAAATGGAGCTTCACGGTGGCGAGGGTGCGGCGGCCGTCGATGACGCAAGGCGGCAAGGCGGCGGCTGGAGAAGGCGGTGGCCGTGCGCGAGGTGGCGGGGGCACGGCGCTCGGCTGCGCGGCTGAGAGGTGAAGGCGGCGCCCACGCGTCCCGCGGGTGGTGCGGAGAGGCTCCGAGGGCGCAGAGCATTGGAGCTGGGCAGAGGCCGAGCGTGGCGGCCGGCTGGCGTGCTTTACCACGCGGAGGGGGGGGGTTGAGCACCTGGGGGGAGGTGGCGGGCCTAGACGGTGGCACGCGGCGCCGCCACGTGGTGTGGCTGGGGCGTTGGCGACCTGGGGTTTGGCTGCGGGGTCGTGGCGGCCTGGTCAGTGGGAGGCGCACGGGCGGCGCACCGCGGCTGGAACAATGGTTGGCGGCTTGCGGATGGCTGGTATGACGTCTCCAAGGGCTGATGGAGGTGTGGACGGCCAGGGGGGCGTGCAGATGAAGATGGCGGGCGTGCAGATGAAGATGGCGAAACAGGGGAACTCCCCCTATTTGTTTAGGATGTGTAAATGTGGAATTAATTGATTCAAGAAAGTTCGTCAAAAAAATAAATAAAAATCATCGTTGCATTCGCAACGTGTGATTTATCCGTTGATATGCGATCGGTTTTGTGAATTGATGCGTGGATGTGGGTGAATCAAGGAGAGAGAGATAGATATAATGAGAAGAAACAGAGAGGGGATCGAGAAGGAACTTCACCTGGAGGGGTGGATGTATGAGGTTCGCATGGGGAAGAACCTAAATGGTTCTTTTGTGGTTGCTCCAACCACCGGCGGATGTGGCGAGCTCAGCAACCCACGAGGAGTTGCGGCAAGGCTGGAGGAGAGCCTTGGATCTCGTCGGCCTAGCACACTATCGTCGATGGCAACTTTCCCTGCTGTCACCAAGGAAAAGAGATGGATCTAAGGAGCTAAGCTTGAAGTTGGCGGATAGGAATAAATGTGGGAGAGGGAGAGGATATAAAGAGGAGGAAGAGGCGGTTGGAGAGGAGATGGAGAAGGTGGAGGAGATGGGTTATGGAGTGGCAGTCGATGTGGCCTCTCCCTTAAGTTAAGGGAGAGTGGGGGAGGAATGGGCATCGGTCGTTGATGGAGAACCCCCTCATCCAATGACCCAGAATAAAGAAGAGAAATGGTATAAGTGGGTGAACGAGGAGGAGACACATGGCGGCTTCAGGAGTTGCCACGTGTCGCTCCGAGACAAATCCGCAACTAAATGCAAAGAAAAATCAAAAAGAAATAATAAAAGAGGTTAGATCAAAAAGTGGTCAACACAAAAGTTGCTCGTCTCGACGAGATCTACAACTTTTGTGAAGGGCCAAAAATCAAACGAGATCATCTGTACAAAAATGTATTTTTGGGTGGTACCTTATAGATATAAAATACCGCATTTTATCTTTTGTAATTTTTTTTGTCATTTTTCAATAAGAGAAAAATCAAAATAAAAATAGAGAAGAATATTTACAACTTAATCTATTTTTTTGGATTTTTAATAATTAGGAAAATGAAATGGTAAAATACAGGGGTAAAACGGTCATTTTGTATAATGTACAAAAGGGGCCCAGAACCAAAGTTTTGCATACGAGCTCTGATTTTAATGAAATTGATCTTGTTTCGAAGGTCTCTTAATGTATATTAATTTAAAAGTGAGTAGACCTAAATCAGACACTGTATGAGAGAGATATGCGCATTTTAATGCTCGTAGTTTCAAACTTGGATTGGGGTTTTATTGGTCAATTTTATAAGTTAGTATATTTTTGATATTTTTCTTTAATTAGTGTTAGTCATATATACACAATAGAGTTGGTTTTATTAGATTCGGAGTTAGTATAAAATATATACAAATAAGGTATTTTATCTAATATACAGGTGAATATTTACAAGTGAAATTGGCTTCTTATTTTATGCAAATATGAATGCTAAAATGCAGATGTTATCAATGCATGCATGAATGCTAATTATGCAATATAAGTAGAAATATGAAGCTAATTACTCGGGAACAAAGCTCTATTTTAAACTTTTAGAGTCATGAATAACAGATTCATTAGTCAATGACCCTCTTGTGGATCTGTTCTACCATGATGAGCTTATCAGCTTTTATCCCCATGATAGGGATTAGGTCATCTGTCAGATCTGCTACAGTCTTCCTAGGTGTCTCATTAGATAGGCTTGTGGAAGACACCTGATTGGTCCTGGTGGCCTGAGATCTGCCTATTTCTCCCATCTGCTCTAGGATCTTTCATATGGCATCTTTGTTCTTATTCATATAGCTACCTCCACAGGCTGCACTCACTAACCCTTGCATTTCTGGGGTCATACAATAGAACAAGGTCTGGACTAAGATCGCCTTGGTAATGCCATGGCAAGGGTATTTTTGTATATAGTCATTGAATATATCCCAAGCTTCATGAAATGGCTCGTGGGAACCTTGAGAAAAACTAGCAATCTTTGTCCTCTTCTGGTTATTCCTACTGAGTGGCTAGAACTTATTCAAAAAATAAGTCTATGAATTGACTCCAGGTCGTACATCTAACCCCGAGATTCTTCAACCAATGGGCAGCCTTATCTCCTAAGGCAGATTGGGTAGCTTTATCCTGATGTAATCTTGTTTAACCCTAGGATGGCTAAGGTTGTTACACACCAACTCGAAGTCTCTCAAGAAAGCATATGATTCTTCTGTTGCATTTCCATTAAACTTCGGTAGCAGCTCAAGAAAATGGGGATTCATCTCAAATGCCTCTGGGGGTACCTCAGGTACGAGCCAACTATGTATCTCATTCTCAGCTGGGTTGTAGGCATCTACCATTGGTCTTTCTATTCTACCCACCTCAATCACATGTCCCATCCTAGCCATAAGATCTGCATTCTGCTACTCGGCTCTAGCTAAACAGGAAAGGACTTGATGCATAGAGTCATCTCTGTGTTCCTCTTCGTCTGGGTTTTTCTTAGGCATCTTGGTCTCGGGTTCGTCCTCTTCACTTGAATAAATAATGTGGTCCAGGTTAGAGGATGTAGTAATGAATACATTCTTACCGAGGCGGAGGTCTTCATCGTTGAGATGAGAGGAGAGAAAGGGGATGGTTTGAGGGTGACCATATCGAGAGTGAGAGATCCCGAACTCAAGATGGTCATGAGCTCGGGTTGGCCCAAGTTGCGCTCGGGCCAATGAAGATGCACTTCATGGGTGGTTCAATGAAAGATTTGCGAAGCTCGAGTAAATATCCCCCAGTCGGTCATCTTTGATGGCAAAAAGAATTAATGTCAAGAGCACAAGTGTGCAAAGATAGGATTTGACTCCTACCTAAAGCAAGCAATTGAATCACAAAACCATGAGTTCACACTTAACACGGTGAAGGACCCAAAGCCAGGTATGATCAACCTGGTTGATTTTAAGCGTGATTTTCAAGCAAAGTAGCAAGGATTACATGATGGACTATAGGGAAGTCGGCTCAATGGCGCATGCATCTCCCTTGTTTAACTTGTCACCTAAGATACCAACACCCTTCCTCCCTTAGATCCTATCACTGGCTTACTTAGTTAATACCGATGAAGTTCAGGGACTTGCCCCTATCTACCTATCGAAGTAGGCGGAGGCTGACAAGGTTATCACTTCATCCCAGAGGGTTACTAGCAACTTGTAGCGGCACACTGCTGCTTCACCCCTATCTACTTGATAAGGCAAGCGGAGGCTACTTGGTGCTAGTCAGTTGAACTTCGAATACTTCAGCCTGTGATATTCATTAAGAGTAGAGCATGTTGATATGGAAAGCAAGGATTTGGGCTCTATCTTAGTGTGTACACACACTCTCTATACCCTCACTCAGCCTCAAATTAAGGTCGGGGTTACTCTCCCACAAATAGAATATTCAGTTTTATCTTGATTTTTTTGGTCAATTCGTTTAGCAGTCCTAATTTTAAGTTAGATGGTCACTTGATTATTCCAACACACAAGGCACACTTATCGTCCAGTCCCAATTTCCTTTAGTCCTAAGTTGTAAAACCAAGGGAAGGAAAAGTCGAGAAAAGTTGATGCAATGAAAAATTAATGATGCATGTCCAGTTCAGAAGACTTATAGTGATCTTCATGCTCTACATGTAGGATGCAAAATTGAATTGAAATTTTTACACTAAATGAATGCAAGCAACGAAAAACTACTCCTAGACAGGCAGTTCCATTAGCGAGTAATGAATTTAAATTTTGCTAAAGTCATGTGGTCTAAATGTGTCTTTTAATGGTGAAGTGTGGTCCTAGATATTATGAGTACAAATAGATCTAAGAAAGCTCTAAGAGCCATGTGTGCAGGTTCTATCCTACGTCAAGCAACCACACAACATAGAGAGTCTCCTTTTTTATTCAGTTACACGCACGAGAACCCAAACGAGAACACTTTAAATGCATACTTTTTACAAGTTCTCTCCCAACTACTCAGTTCAATTCAATGCGGGTTCTTCGTCTCGCCTAACGAGTCACCTTCAATGCCTCGTGTTCCTCACACAAAAATGGACAATGGTCAGAGAGAACGACACAGAATAATTAAATACTAAAAATAAATAAAGAGATATTCACAAGAAAAATCTGGAATCAAACTAGCCAGGGATGGAAAACATAAAATCTAGATGATCTAGAAATTAACCTAAGCCGTGCCTCTCTGGCAACGATGCCATTTGAGAGACCCGGAATTTACCCTTTTAATTACGCCAAATTAAATGTGTTGTAGTCAGATAAATTCGGATCAATCAAAAACCACTTATTTAATGTATCAATTAATATCAAGTGACATTTTTTTACTTGGACAAACCCAAGGTTGAACTCAGGGAGGCAACTTTCTCCTTAGATTTATTTTTATTCGAATTAGATATTAGGTTTTCACGAGAGCATTTTTCTGGTATTTTTAAAATGCAATTAAAACTGCCATTCAATTTCAGGCTAAACTGAGGGGCTAAAATGAAAATTACATTCAATCAATGTCTAAAAATTCTCAAACTTGGTCAAAAGTTGAATATGACGAAATTAGACTAATGCAATTTTTTTGGAAATTTTCGACTCAATATGAGTTAACTAAAAATTAAATATGAATGTAGTGTGGTTTTCGCTAATTATTTTTTATAAATACAAAATTAAATTATTTTCATAAACTAAAATTATTCTAGATACTCCTATGTGAGATAAATCCAGGAAAATTATTAGATCTCAAAATAATAAATTTCTGACTTATTTAAAATCAATTAAGTCAAACATCAATCTATTTAGACCTTGATATGTGTGCAAATGTGATGATATTTGGGCACAAAGTAGAAAACACCAAAATCTAATTACTTTGAATTTTCCGGAATTGTTAGATTAACAGATAATTTAATATTAATTAGAGATCACACAGAGGGCAAAATATGCCATGTTTCGCAAAAATATTTATATTAAATAAATCATGGATCAAAAAATTCAATCAAATATCCATAATGATCAGCTTCAGTAGTTCTACAATAAGAAATTTTTGGAAATAATAAAATGATAGAAATGCACGTTCAAATAAATATGTGAACATGGGGTTGTAAATACAATATAGAATTAAAATTGATTGACACAATATATGCTGACAGACTATAATGCAATTACTTATACCTGTGAGGGTATTATTGCAATTTCCAAGGAAGCGCGCGTGTCGCACTTACTCTCTAGCTAGTGGGGCTATGGGCGTGAACAGTTGGAACTCTAGGGGCCTTCTCGCAATTTTCCACACTGATGTCCAGCTAGCGGGGCTCCAGAGTGATTTGCAGGACATTCGGGGGCTCGATCGCAATTGAACCTCGCCTTCACGTACAGTGCACATGCTTGGGGATAAGGGCTTCTCCAGGGGGCGTACGGGCACGCAGGCTGAGGGGATCTGGACAAGTGGTCACGCCTGGTCGACTTGATCCTCGGTGAGCTGGGAGACATGGCCTGGCGAGTAGCAAGGTCGGCTGTTGGTGGGAGTAGAAGCTGAGGCTCGATTGAAACACGACTGAGCGATGACAAGCTGCTGTGGTCGGGGCTGAGGGCAGTGCGTCTGGAGGTTGACGAGTAAGGCGATCGCTTCGACTGGGTGGTAGAAAATAAGGCTCCACGCGAGGAGGTGGTGGTTGAATGATAGACGAGGCGGCATGCCCCGCCAGGCATTTCTATGCTGGACGGATACTAACGCAAGGAGGGTGGTGGGCCCGAGGCGTCAGCAAGGTGGTGGAGCTCGGAAATCTACCTTGCTGGATGGATGAGGTTGCGATGGAGGCAAGGCAACACACGATGCAGGGCGGTTGCGAGCGATGGTAGTCTGGAGTAACAGCGGTAGAGGATTGTTGTATATGGCATGGCAAGGCTGAGCGTCGAGAGTTGCTGTCTAAGGCAGTTGATGGCGAATGGTTGGTCCTGCGGATGTATGAAGGCGATGGCGAAGGGCGGGCCAGGCTGAAGGAGCTCGATGTCACGTTGACCGAGGAAATGAAGATGAAAGGGTTCTGAAGCGCTAGGCTGAGAGCAAGTGCGGTCGCGGTGTGTATGTAGGTAGCAGGCGGTCGGGCGGATGGTGATTGGTGGAGGTGAATGAGAAACATAGGAAAAAGTGCGGAAACAAAGGAATAGAGTCAAGAAGAACGACGGGGAGAGAGAGAAAGTGAGAAAAAGATAAGAGAAAGGGAAAGAGGAGGTTTACCTGTAAGGTCTGCTGGACGAGGTGCCTGGGATGAGGAATTGGAATGATGGAGGCTACCTCAGGTCGTTGCTCAACGCTGCGGTAGAGGCGGAGCACAACAGGCTTGAAGACCCGCAACAACATGATGGGTTGCCTTACGTCGGATCTTGCCTTGGGAAAGAAGATATCGACACTCGACGGAGGAACACCGTAGCTGTCACCCACATGTGGCCGGAGCTCTCTTTCTCTCCCTTCTCTGTGAAGACGGTGGATGAAGGAAGAATGGAGGAGTATCGGTCCTTTTAAAGACTGTTGAGGACGAGGCTAAGAGATGGAGATGAGGCAGATCGTGGGGCAATCACAGAGGATGGAAGCGATGGTAATGTGCCGCAAGGCGCAGGTGGTGGAGGCGAGACGCGCCCTACAATTGTGCGATGATCAAAATGCGCAGGATAGGGAGAGGTAGAGGGAGTCGTGGGGCAGTTGTGGCTTGTAGAGAGGAAATGTGGGGAGAGAAGAATGGGTCGCAAGAGAAACAGAGAGAGGGTAGTGGGTTGTGTGAGGTGGAGAAAGAGAAGGTAGAGGGGGAGAGACTGCGAGGCACCGCCGCTCGAAGCGGGACAGGCGGTTGCACGAGGTGCTTAGGGCATGGTTCTACAGGGGACGAAGAGGACGTGGTCACGTGCTAGGCATGTGACCGGATGAAACAGGTAGGCACCACGTGGCGTGCCCGAGAGAAGGTACGATAGGGCTTATTTTTAATTGTTTAAAATAATTAGAAAGATAATAATAATAATAATAATTAAATAAATAAAGTAACTACTTAAAATAAATTAATTAAAGTTAAGTAATTAAAATAAAATAATTAAAAATAATAAAAATGGGGACACGCCACGTGTCGCTCTTAGAAAAATCTCATTTTAAATCAAAAGAAAAATCAAAAAGAAATATCAAAAGAGGTCAAATCAAAAGGTGGTCAAAACGAAAGATGCTCATCTCGACGAGATCTACAACTTTTGTGAACGATTAAAAATCAAAATAAGCCATATGTATAAAGTGTATTTTTGGGTGTTATCTAATAGGTATAGAATACCGTATTTTTATGTTTTGCATTTTTTTTGTTATTTTTAAATAAGATAAAAGTCAAAATAAAGTTAGAAAAAATATGAATGAAATATCTACAACTTAATCTATGTTTTTGGATTTTTAATAAATAAGAAAAAAAAAGACAAAATGAAGGGTATTTTGGTCAATATGTACAATATACAATAGGGGACCAAAACCCAAGTTTCACATACGAACTCCGATTTTTATGAAATTGGTCTTGTTTTGAAGATCGTTGAATGTATATTAATTTAAATATGAGTTGACCTAAATCGAACACTATATGAGAAAGATATGTGCATTTTAAGCTTCATAATCTCAAACTTGGATTTGGGTTTTATTGGTCAATTTTACAAGTTAGTATTTTTTTGGTATTTTTCTTTTACTAGTGTTAGTAATATGTACACAACAGAGTTCAATTTATTAGATATGGAGTTAGTATAAAATAGATACCAATATGGTATTTACAGGTGATTATTACAAGGAATTTCAGGCTTCTTATTTATTGCAAATATGAATGCTAAAATGCAAATATTATTCACAAGTGCATGAATGATAATAATGCAGAATAAATGGAGATACACAGCTAATTACTTGGGAACAAATCTATATTTTCAACTTTTTAGAGTGTCACCAACCTCAAGATGTTCACTTTACACAGTCCTCCCAGCCTCAGCCTCCGTATCAGCATCACCAGTCTCCGTAGTATCACAATAATTGGAGACAGTCGTAGCAGTACCCATATTTACAGTACCGTCCACACCAACGGTACCACCCATACGCTACTAGACCTTAGCAGCAATATCCTCCTCCTTCATACCAATAGTATCAGCTTCCTCCTCCTCAACAACAATACCATCAGTCCCAGCCTCAATATCCCCACCGGCAATCACAACATGGTCAGTACGTTGAACCTTCCGAGGTAGTTCCTGTGAACCCGAGCCTTGATTGCTTGGGCCAACTCATAAAGGGTCTCACAAAGATGACAAGAAAGATAGATGACCTAATGGACACCAAAACTCCTATACCAGCCTAGGTCGAATCTAATCCAAACAATTTTAAGAGAAAAGAATAGGTAAAATGTGATGTTCCATCTGTGCCTGTAGAGTTAGATGATTATAACGTTGCTTTATCTAATGTTGTTACACTCAAGAGCAGTAGGAACCTGCCTCCTTATGCCACAATCAAAGGGAAGAATAAAGCTTCGTCAGGTAAATCGACATCTTCTGCATCAGCTGTGCTAGCTACAGTTTTGGGTCAGGAAGAAGGAGGAGGAACCATGCCCATTGTCTGTCATCATCACCGCCACCTCCATCATCTAAAAGAACAAACAAAACAGAAATATCAAAAATACCAAAAAGATGATCTTGGTCAAAGTGAAGTCACGTCAGCAATGGGGAAGCATGCCACAACAACCAACTTGGATCCAGCCGACGGAGCAGAGATCGCACTTTTTGCATGTTCACAAGCAGCAACACCATTGTTTCCATAATGTACACCTTTTTGCAGTCCGGATGTACAAAATATTGTCACGAAGAATTCTCTTGTACATAAGAACAATGCTTTTGATTTCAGTAATGTCAATATTTCTTTTCCTGATGTAATAGAAAAATCCAAAAAAATGCAAAAAGAAAAAGTGCATTGTCTGATCCAGAAGTTGTGTATATTCTTAAAAATTTAACTGTTGAGTTACCGTTAATGCAAGAAATGGAATACATGCCCGTTGTGTAGAAGGGCTTGAAGGAAGATTGTATAAACATGCGTCGGTCAAGCCATGGAATACATGCCAACAAGTTGAGAAGTACATCCTCATGATGGCTACAGTTGCACCAATCATTAATCTCCCTTAGAAAAAGCCATACAAAGGAGCACCTTTAATCAGATGCAAGATCTTTGACCAAGTCTTCAAGCATACTCTGCTTGACAGCAGCTATTCCATCAACCTCCTACCCTCATCATTATTGCAAGAATTCAGCTTGGTTCCATTAAAGTCAACAAGCATGATCCATCAATTCATTGATCGATCCATCATGCGACCCTGAGGTCTGTTGGAAGACATTATCGTGAAGGTGTCAGAGATGTAGTTTCCTGTTGATTTTGTCATCCTTGATATGGACTCCCATGCACCATTATTTTAAACCCCAATCATTCTTGGATAGTCACTCTTGCGAACTACAAAGGTCGTGGTTAACAATGGGGCTGGGAAGATCACGTTCAACTCGAGCAATAATAGAGTTACTGTAGACATGGCAGTGAGCCGAAAGTTGTATCTGATGAAGTTCATGCAGCACTGCCTAAATCAGATTGTGAATTTATTGTAGAAATCAGAGACAATAAATCTCTTTGAATAACACATGGATACGGGAAGTCCTCTCTTCTAAAGAAAACTAGGAAAGCACAGTCAACTCAAGATATGATGTCACATGGGACTCAAGTCCTGTCTCCAAAGTGACCAAGAAGCATGCCAGATCAAAACCGGAATTAAACCCACTTTAGCTAGGTGTTAAGTACGCCTTCCATGCGTGTGAAGAGAATATGTATCTTCTTATCATTAGTAGCAGGCTGACCCCAGATCAAGAATCTCAGCTTCTTGAGGTTCTAGAGAAAAATTCAGGCACTTGGTTGGCTTGTTTCGGACCTCTGTGAGATAAATCATGTCATGTGTTCACATCATATTTACTTGGAAGAGGATGCCAAGCCATCTCGAGTGTTTCAAATAATACTGAACCCAAATTTGCAGGTTGTAGTCATGAAAGAAGTCGGGAAATGATGTGATGTAGGATTCATTTATCTCATCTCTAATTCAAAATGGGTAAGCCCCTTGCATGTAGTTCTGAAGAAATCAAGGCTTACCATGGTTACGAATTAAAGAGGAGTGTAGATTTCTACTCGAGTACCGACATCTTGGCGTGTATGTGTTGACTATCGCCATATCAACGCAACAACAAAAAAGGACCACTTCCCCCTGCCATTCATCGATGGAATACTGGAGAAATTAGCAGGCAAGGAGTTCTTATGCTTTCTGGATGGATGTTCCGGGTACAACCAAGTGGAAATCACCCCAGAGGACCAAGAGAAGACTACCTTCACTTTCCCTGTTAGGCACCTACGCCTTCGAGAGAATGTCCTTTGGTCAGTTCAACACCCCTGCGACATTCCAGAGATGCATGCTTTCAGTTATTGTCGAATTAGTTGACAGTTTTTTCGAGGTATTCATGGATGACTTCTCAGTCTATGGTGATAGTTTCGATGCATGTCTTGAGCACCTGGACAAAGTACTTTAGAAATGCCATGAAGTCAATCTTGTGTTATCCTAGGAATAAAGCCACTTCATGGTCATTGAAGGAATTGTTCTAGGTCACATCATTTCCAAATATGCCATGGAAGTTGACCCGGCAAAGGTGGATGTTATCAGCAATCTTGAGCCAACTCTGAATGTCTAACAGGTGATGTCATTCCTGGGGCATGTGGGTTGCTACAGAAGATTCATTAGAGATTTCAGCCGCAGTGCCCGACCTCTCAAGAATTTTTGTGCAAACAGACTGAGTTGAATGATGATTACCAGGTTCTCCTTTCATTTAATCAACTGAAGGATCTCATCACTCAAGCTCCAGTCCTACATCCACCATATTGGTCTCTACCCTTTGAGATCATGATGGATGCGTCAGACTTTGTAGTCGAGGCTATTCTAGGACAAAGGAAAGACAAGGCACCCCATGTCATTCACTATTCCAACAAGATGCTAGATGAAGCTCAAAGTAATTACACTATCACAGAGAATGAATTATTGGTTGTTGTATTCGCCCTTGAGAAGTTCAGATCCTATATGCTTGGCTCTAAAGTGACCATCTACACTGACCACTATGCTATCCTATACTTACAATAGAAGAAGGATGCCAAGCCTAGACTAATTAGGTGGATCCTTCTCATTCAGGAGTTCGATTTGGAGATCAAGGACAAGCCTGGAGTTCAGAAGGTGGTAGCAGATGACCTCTCCATAATCTAATATGAAAAGCCTCCACTGAGCAGTGCACCTATCACAGACACCATTCCTTAAGAGTCAATTCTTGTCATGTATTCACTCCCGTGGTATGCCAATATTATGAACTACCTCATCTCTGGTGTAGTCCCATAAGATTGGATGAAAATTAAGAAGGACAAATTCTTGTTTGTTATACATTTCTACCAATGGAAAGACCCACTTTTATTAAAGGAAGGAGCATATTGCATTTAGCGATGGTGTATCCCTCAGGAGCAGCATCATAGTGTCCTCGAGCATTGTCGTTCGCTAGAATCTGGCGGACACCACTCTGGAGATAAAACGATAGCGAAAGTACTATAGTGTGTTCTTTGGTGGCAAATACTATTTAAGGATGCTGCAGCATTTGTGAAGCACATCATTGACTGTCAGAGATTGGGAGGCATCCTTACAGCTAAAGATTCCATGCCCCTGATGTTCATTTAGATTTCAGATGTCTTTGATGCTTGGGGCACCGATTTCATAGGGCCATTTGCCAGTAGTCAAGGATATGAGCACATCCTTCTTGTCGCTGACTACGTGAGGCATTGTGTTGAAGCTATTCCCGCTTGAGCTGCATACAATTGCACTGTGTGCAGATTTATGAGAGAGAACATCATATCACAGTTCAGGATTCTGTTGATACTGATATCAGACAGGGGTAGTCACTTCATATATAGAGAGGTCAAGAAATAAATGAAGTAGTACAACATCAAGCACTGAGTTGCATCTCTTTATCATCCCCAGACCAATGGCATGGATGAATTATTAAATAGAGAAATCAAGATGATCCTGCAAAAGCTTGTGAAGTCAGACAGAAAGAATTGGTCCAAACTCTTGGACTCCGCCCTTTGGGCATACAAAACGTCTTACAAACCACCCTTGAGCTTGTCACCCTATCATCTCATGTATGAAAAGCCATGCCATCTGCCTTTGGAACTGATCCACTTGGACTCATGAAAAGGTGGTCAGAAAAGAAAAGGGGATTCGAATAAGCTCCAGGAACTCCGAGACTATGCATATGATAACTTCTTGATGTAGAATGAGAATGTTAAATGATGGCATGACTAGCACATCATATGAAAGATATTCTAGATTGGATAGAAAGTGTGTGTGTCTATTTGGCGCAAAGCTGAAGATATTCTCGGACAAATTAAAGAGTAACTGGACAGGGCCTTAGAGAGTGCCAAAAGTACATGACAATGGAAGCATTTTGAAATCAGATTTGTCGCTTGATGCACAACCATTCATCGTCAACAGTCAATTACTGAAGTTGTACCTTGAGCATGCCACTTTCTTGGTCTTTGTCGATTAAATCCAAGTGACATGCAAAGAAGAAGTATCCACAACCTCAGCAGCATCAAAAGATTCATGTAATGTTCCTCAAAAACTCTTTCTCTTGTTTCTTTTTTTCTATTTTTCAGTTGTATGTTCTATTTTCTGATTTATTTTTCTCACTCATTGCTTCTATACTTAGGATATGCTTCATCCTAAGTATGGGGGACTTCATATGTTCATTCTTTGTCCGATCACCTGTGTCCTCTTTTGCTGATACTCGTGTCTATACATAGGGATGTTTTACCCTAAGTATAGGGGGAGACAGAATGAATCATTGATGTTGTTCATTCCCACCTTCAACCATCCCTACATGTAGATACAATCTGCTATACTTTGGATTATTTGATCCTAAGTATAGAGGGGACAATCGACTTCGCATTCATTCTTTCTTTATTGTTTAGTCGTTGTAGTATAGGCTTTCTTTACTCAATACGAGTTATGTCTTTTCTTTTCTCTTCGATCTATGAGGACATAGCTCAAGCTAAGTCTAGGGGGGTCATATATATGTTGTATATACTTTAGACATAACTCATACTTTTGTATTCAATAATTATGGCTAAAATATAATTAATTAAGTGTAAAGAACATATTTGTATAAAATTAATTTAAAATTCTTTTATATACCAATTAATAAATGAGATAAATTTTTTTGCAAAATGTTTGAAAGATGGTTTAGAAATATTCTTTGAAAAATCTTTTGAAAACTGTTTGGAAAATATTTTGTAAAATGTTATCAACCCTTGTAAAAAGATTTTGTTTGTAAAAATTCCTTTTCTGTGTTTGAAATAAAATGTTTTGAAAATCTATTTGCAAATGTTTTGGAAAATGGTTGCAAAAATAGTTTGAAAAATCTATACATACTGTTTGAAAATTATTTGCAGAATGAATTTCAAACTTTGTGAAATGTTTGTAAAAATTATTTACCAAAATAGTTTGCAAAATAAAGTTTTCAAGATATTTGCAAAAATCTTTTCATTTTATTTTTTAGAACTATGCACATAACTCGAACAAATAAAGATTCTTTACAAACATTGTACATACCATCATGTAAATTTCTACAACCCAACCACTGTAAAAAAAGAATGCACACTAGTCTAAATAGCTGCATATATTTCCTCTTTGTTCCAAAAACCTTTTTTTTTGAAAAATCCAAAAAACTTGCAAAACTAAAAATCGTAAAAACATATGCAAAAACCTTTTCAAGAAATTGCATAAAAAATTGCAAACCTTTTAAAATCTCCATAAAATGTTCAAATCTAGAAAATGGCATCACAAAAAATATTTTTTTTGCATTGTACATAACATTCACATTTTTCGGAATAATACATACAATTGAACAAACCCAAATAAATTATGAAGAATGGAGCTAGGAAAAGACCTTAATATGCTTAATTTCAGAGGAACCCACTAAGGACTGTAAGTGGAGATATTTCAGGTCACCTTGACTTACTTCTTTAGGTTCTATAAACTATATTCATGAGTCAATTCAACATGCTTAAATAGAACCCTTCATACCATCCGTACGACTCTTAAGATAGTGGCTTGACTGGAAACCTCACACCTAGCACTTCGCTCAACTCAGATGGACTGCTGAAAAATCTAGGAGTCTAAATCGGGACGATGCAAGACCGCTTCATCAAAGGTGGCTCAGGAACCATTCTATGGGATTGCTGATACCAGTACTCCAAGCCACTTCTTTTGTAATAATGATATCTAAAGACCGGAGATGGATTGAGACAATACTTCGGATGAGGTATAGTCTATCGACGCAACTATCCTTCCCCACCTTTGATTACCTCAGATCACTTCGAATATGAGAATTAGCTCCCACTCTGACTATCCATCATCGGAGTGTACCCATCCACCTCAAATCTTTGGTTTGATGCTTAATAAATTGGTCATAGATCAACCTCTGAGCATCAACTTCTCTTTGCAGGTCATAGCAGCTCATTTGGGAGAGAGAAGTAGGATATGGAGGTCCATCTAGAGCTAGATACCTTTCGACCTCCAGATCCTCCTCGAGCCATTGTTGTACGCCGTGGAATCTCCATATCAACATGTGATCATTGCAGGAACAAGAGAAGACCTTCAGGAGGAGATACGAGTGAAAATGGAGCGAGATTTGCCCCCATTGAAATAAACAGATTCACCATTAAGGCTCATTCTTTCATAACCCCTCAAAGCCACACGATCAAGAACACTCCTGCCAGATTGTATCACGGTCATCTATTGACACCCAATACTTCGTCGTTGCTCGAGCTGCCCAGATCAGATCAGAGTTGTCCTTGTACTTTCGATCTTATCCATCATATCATACATAAGGATGTATCTTGTTGTATGAAATGCCATGTGGAAAGGTATAACAATAGCACTCCAACCCCTATTCGTTTTTAGTTTTGCCAATAATTAAATTAGGGACATGCGTCATTTTGCTATTCAATGAACTTTTGCATAAATAACCTTATTGTTTATTTTATTCTAACTTTGGTCCAGCTTCTGAAGAGCATGCATTGCGTGATTTCTTGGATATTTTGCAACAAAGGTCTTGCATTTCTATGTTATCATTTTGCAATCATAAATAAGTAATTTGCATTTATATTCGTGCTAGTGTGATTCACATGTGCTTGCATAGGTATTTCTTGGAAAATTACATCTCTCCCCATATGTTTCTTATTTGTTATTATTTAGTCTTAAAATAAGTTTTGTGTGCATCCCTGCCCCTGTGAATCTCCATTTCATTTTGCATTTTACTTTAGTTTAAAAAATAGAAAAACATCCAAAAAAATACTTTAACCTCATGCTAATCTCTTTTATTCACACTAATTTATATTTTGCGATTTAATGATTTCATTATTTTGAATAAATCAAAAACTCCAAAAATATGTCCTATTTGCATTAATAATCAATAAAATATAAAATCTATTTATAAAAAATCCAAAAAAACTACTCTTTATTTATATCGATTTGTTTTATTTTTTGACCTAATTTCAATTTGTAATTATTTATAAAACCAAAAAAATAGAAAAACATTAAATATAATAAAAATCATTTAAAAATATTAAAATTTGAAAAAATGATAAAATTACTTTCTAGAAAATACAAAAATTTATGTTTCTATTCATTCATTTTTCTTCCATTTTTTTTATTTTATTTCTTATTTTAAAACCCTAGAAAATTCGCATTGTTTTCTATTTATCATTTTTCCTATTTTCTATTTAATTGAAAAATCTAAAAATTCTAAAAATTCTTGAATAATATAAAATCATCAGAAAAATACCAAAAACCCAAAAATAAATTTATTTGAATTTTTTGTATATTTTTCATATATTAAAATAATACAAAAAGTTGCCTTTCCTTTCTTTGCTTTTATTTCTTTTTTTGTTTATATTTTTTGTTTTCAAAAACTAAAAAAAATAGAAAAATATAAACAAACATAAAAAATATAAAAAACCAAAAAAGCATAAAAATATAACAATTAAAATTTATAAAAACTTTAATAAGTCAAAAATTCACAAAAACCAAGTGTAGTGTGCATAGAATCCCTCCTTTTATTACGTTAATTTTTCATTTAATTGATAGTCCTCCAGATTTTTTGTAGCCTCACCGAGTTTGATCTTGTACACTATAAAGGTAAATAAATAGAAAATTCTATTGATCACTTTTCTTCATTTTATCTTGGTTTTGAGAAATAAATAAAATATTTGTTGAGAGATTTTTATGGTTGCAACAATACTCCATTAATTGAATTAAATTTAAAACAATGAAGCACATGTTCAAAAGTTGTGATAGTAGTGACTCCCTCTTTGTGCCTGTGAAGAGGAGGAGTAGAGCCTTCCCCTGCCAAACAAGCTTATTAGGCAGTGGTCTTCTGCTTCCCAGGTACTACACCTCGTTTGATGCATAGTGTAGTGTTTTTCTGCATCGAATTTTCATTCTTATCATAATCGTAGCTTTAGATTTCTAGTTCATATAATTGTTTTGGATTATTTTCAGCCAATTCATTCGTCAGAGAACTATGCTGCGACCATTGTATCACTATGATATACCATGCTTACGGCCCATACAACCATCTCATTCTCTACCTCTTAACCTACTACATCTAATCATGCATCCATCCAACCATGTTCTTGTACAAATCAAGTGAACAGATCTCCTTCCACCATCATCATCTTGGACTCGTTCCCCCTTCACAATCCTCGTGTTTGAAATTGTTGTTTTGGGTCGAGGGAGTGACCTTGAGCCTATGTTCTTTTTGAGCAGGTTGTTGGTGTTAAAGACACATGCACAAGGTCATTTAGACATCTAGAACCCATTCCAGATCTGCCGGAACTTAGCGACACCCACATCTCTCTCAGCAAGACCTAGAGACTTGTGAGGACCACTACTAGTTGCATCTTGCTTCCAGGAAGTTTCTGAGCTTGTCCTTAGGATGAATGATCAACTGGGAAGCAAGGAATCATCAATTAAAGTATGGAGGAAGACTTGTTCTTCCCCGGTCTTCACCATATCTCTAGAACTGTTAGATGATGCAACCATTCCAAATTTTGTCAGATCCATCAGATCAAGGGATAATTGAAGTGTGCATCCATCGTCTGTTGATTTTAAGTGATTTAATCGCAACCGTCTTCTCGAGAGCTATTGAGGATATTGTAGAAGACAACTCATGTCTTATTGTTTTTAATATTTAATATTGAATCTTTCATTCGAGTTGTAATATTTTTGAAATATTTTCATTGTGGACCCTAAAATTTAATTTATTTGGACTTGAGTCTAGTACCACGTCACCTCATGTGCCTGTGCATGCACGGAACCTAGACATTTTACGTGACCCCCTTCGGCTTGTATGTATTTCTATTCAGACTTTAATATAAGCGTTAGATGTTTTTGAACAAATTGCATTGTTGGTACATTTGTTTATCTCAATAGCATTTATACCCCTGGATATTGCAAATGTGTTATAAAATGTTCTAAAACTTCTTAGAAATTGCAAATAGGTCCATGTATTACTGATTTAATTTTGTGCTTGTATTTAAATAATTAAAAATACTATTTTGCATCTAAAAGGTATAGGAAAACTATATTAGGTGTCTCGAACTATATTATAACACATATTTGCATGGAAATTAAAATTATTTTTTTAAAAAATAAAAAAAATGTTGCATTTTCTTATCATTAGCATTTAAAATCCACATAAAAATTTTGAAATATTTTAAATAATTCCAAATAAATTGTGTAAGCTTGTTTTATAGTATTTCATTCTTAATGCAAGGATTTTTGCAAAATACCAAGTAATCTCCTAAAATTGCAAAAGTTGCAAGAACTAAAAAAATTATATAAAATCACAGAAAAATAATAATAATAATATGTTTTAGGTTACTGAATTTTCTTTGTAGTATCTATTATATAGGAAAATTGAATTTTGCCTCAATCTAATTTGATAGATATTTATTAAGACCTTTTCAAACTCTTGGAATTTCTATTTGTTAACTTTTTGTCTATATATTTAATTAAAAACACATAAAAACCTCAAAAATTACCTAAAAAACAGAGAAAATTTTATAAAATCGAGAAATATTTTATTTTATTAATTTTGGCTTTATTTAGTAACTTATAAAAATACTAAAAAATATCTTTTCTATATAATATATATGCATATATAATAATTACTTATATTACTTTATACATTATTTTAAATTAAAAATAATAAAATATTTCAAAACTAAAACATAGAAAAATATAAAACTTAAAACCTAGCAAAAACATTTCAAAATAAAAAACCATAAAAATTTCCAAAGTTGCCTATTCATTATTATTATACTTCGCTCGTATTTTGTGGTTCGACCTCTATTGCTTGTCACTATGCATCTTTTGTAGAGTTTAAAATAATATTTAGCTCACTAAATTCCATTACTTGATTATCATTGTGGGTTAATTGTTGATTTAGAAGCTTATATTAGGTTTCGAGTGCCATGAGAGCAGCTTACACAATGATTGTTGGATCCGACTTGTCAAACATCACAAGCCCTCCAAGATCGGATGTTAGGTACTCGTATCAAAAGTTGTTCATCAAATGGCATCGTTGTCGTGGATCTATAGTTTGTAGAGCATAGCGTAGTCTACTAAGCTTGTTTTTACATTGTTCGTTGTACTGTCTACCTTTTTTGTTTGTATTATGTTCCTATCTAAGACTGTTCTAACCATCTTATTATTTGAATTTATTGTGAAGGCCCACTTATCAAGGAAGGATTTCTTTAGAGATTCTATGTAACAAAGAGCTACGGAGACCGGTGGTTCTTTGCCAACCGATTGTAAAGAATAATAGAAGGGACGAGAAATCGAGCATACTTGCCTTAGTGTAGATTTAGTTTAGTTTTACAATAGAGAGTTTTATTCAATTATTTATAATAATATAGGACCTAGACTTTAAAACATAAACTCTTCACAAGTCCATTTCATCATGTGACTGTAACATGGGGTATTTGATCCATTTTCTCACTTTTCATCACTTCTTCATTTCTTTTACCCAAATGTTCCTCTTATTTTCACTTGTTTTCGATAATTTGTGTTTTCCTTCTTATTTTATTTTTACATCTTGTGGAATAAGCCGTTAGATTTTAGAAGTGGATGTCCAGTTCATTAGGTCAAGAGCCCTAATATAATTCATCTACCTATAGTCTCACAATTTGACTTAGTCAAATTGAACAACTTCTTCAAACTAATAGAAGCTCATATCTTACGATGATTTCCTCATTGCATTGCATGTAATATAGTTTTAAATTTTCTGTCTAGCATCACACATGGAGAGAGCTGGGGAGGACTGTAAGTGATTCTAAGTTGGCATTCATCATTAAAAGATATTGGTGAGCATTCCATCATTGTGTTGACCTACATTGCTTTTCTGTCCGCTCCATCTGTTTTTGCTTACTTAGGTTTAATAAATTCAAAAAAAATCGTAGGTGATCATTATTGAAAAAATACTAAAAAAAAGTGAAAAGCGTAAAAAAATTATAACTAGGGGACTGATAAGTAAAATTGATTAATTGAACTTCATTATATTGGGTGAATAAATACTTCATAGTTCTCAGGTACTTTTTCGGATCGAGTGAGGCATGACCTCTGAGGATCAAAGCCAAAAACCTAGCATGGATTATGTCTTGTGTATTGCATAGGCTTGAGAAGAATTGGTGATTCTATAGGTGCGTGGGCAAGTAGGTCTAGGTTTGCTTGTGGTTTGAATATGTAGTACTAAGCACAGTGGAATTGCGACAGCAGGTCTCTGTCTCATCGGACCACGGTCGAGTACACTGCAAGAGGGAAGTATTGGTTTCATTTTTTGACTTCCTTTCCCCCACTTATTTGGATGAGTAGTGCGCCAATATTCCATAACATGGACCTCAAAAAGAATAGGCTATATGTTATAAAGGAAGTGGAAAGTACACAATGGTTATCGGGCGAGTACTCACTCTCCTATAGGGTTAGACATAAGGACTAAATTTGATACGATTGTTTAAGAATTAATAAAAGCGATAAGATAGTTACCGAACTCTTAGGGCCCATCTGAGTTGAGTTAGTGATTGCATCCTTGTCTTGAGGTTTGATTGGTTAGTTCAATTTGGTCATGACCAAAACACGATGCACTTGTGTGAGTTTTGTTGCACCTTCTTTTGATTGCTCAACATGAGCCCTTTTGCTTGAATTCTCTTTTCAATAATCATTCTCATTTCCTTATACTTTTTTCCATATCTCTCCTCTTGTCTCTTGATATGACAACTTCAAGATGGTTCAGTATAAACTCCGTGGACACGCACATCAATTCTCTGAGACTGATCACTTAAATAATTCGGTTATTATAGAGAGCGCAGTTTGGATCTCGCAAACCACTCTCAAGACTCCCCACCTCTTTCCCAAATAAACAAGGATCACTCTTACCCTGAATTCAACCCTTTTTGGGTGGAGGTTTACTTTACTCCATATATATCTCATACCTTAATAAAGTTCATGATCGACCTTGATTTTCTCCATATCTGGTACTTGTTTTCAAATTGATCGAGGCATATTTCCTATTACAGATCAAGATCTTGATGAATATGCATTTCATCATCTTTATTCATTTATTTTAGCTTAAAATACCTTACAAAGCATATGTAAATACTATTAAATCTCTCAATTTGCTAACCGTCATTCTTGTGAAAATATTGTATATTTATCACTATTTTAACCTAAATTAAATAAATAAAGCAATAAAGGGAAAATAAAGAAAGCCAAAGACTATATATATAGTAGATACAGGTTGACTATGAACCCGATATTAGGTCAATACTTGACCAGATCGATAAGGAATAATGTAGGGGGAGAAAACGTCTAAAAAACAGAAAATCAAGGAAATCAATTTCCACTTGTGTACATTCATGACTTTTATACCGCTGTATATAATACATATCACTTACACTATTTTATTTCTCACTAAACTCACTCCAAATACAAATGTTTTCTTCTTGAAACTTGTACATAAAAATAATTTGTAAATAATAAAAATAATTACAAGAACAATCAATATACACTGTGTAAATAAACAATAGTAAAAAAAGCCGCAAAGCACAACTTCTCAGATGAACATCTTCTCAAAAACTCAAAATTTATTGAACTAACTTTCATTGTACTACAATTTATATAATCTTTAAAAGGGATGTGGTTTCAGAAAAATCAAAGTTAAGGTGTGAAATGTGGCTTTTTGGGGTGATATTGTATAACATACCTATGTCTATTATTTCTATATTTATGTTCCTTTTAATTTTGTATACATTGTATTTTTATTTATTTCTAATTATTGTATTTGACTTGTATAAAATAGAAGTAAAGACCACAAAATCAAAAATAAATAAAAAATAAAATCATGCATATTGTATATGTATCACTATATATTGTAAATAATTAATATTTATTTACCAAAATAAATCACCTCATAAAATAAAAATAAAAATAGGATCATGGTGTTGTATATATAGGTATATATACCTATAAATAACACATTTTATTTATTTTCAACCTTGTATATATTTTATTTAATAATTTTAAAATCACCATAAAAATTTTAATAAAATTACTAACATTTCCTCTTCACATTTTTTTATTTTAAATTCATTTTCTATATAATTTTCATTTATATTCCAATTTTACGCTTTTTTGCCGTGTAGAGATTCTTGTCCTATTCCCTACGCCTTGTGATTGGTTGATCGCGGGTCTGTTGACCTGGGTCAACTCCCCTTTCCACGGACTTCTCCAGCATTTCAAACTCGTCTACCAATTGTCCTCATTTTCAATGACGCCTCGATCATTAACGATCCCCTACTACTTCTCCAACTTTTATCCCTAACGACTGACTCATCGTTAGATCATCATCCCCGCTAATCATGCCTCTAATTACTCGCAATTTTGAATTCCAAAATCTATCAAACACTAGTCTTATTTGTAGACACAGATCGTCCCCTGCCACTAACTGACTCATTTTTCCAAAGTTCTTGCCTCTGAAGCGAGTTTCTGTAGAGGAAGTGAGGTAACAGCAAGCTTCTCCCACAGCTGGGAGTGCGTGAGTTGTTGGTTTCCGATATCCAGCATGTCGACATGCATCCGCCATCACGTTTCAACTCTCTGTTCCACGCAACAGATTGAGGCGATCAACATCCTCCATTCATCCTTCGGTAGATCTGGGTACTTTCTTTTAGTTTTTACTGTAAATTTTGCTTTGATTCACCATTTTAGGTGTAATTCTATTGATTTTAATCCAAGTTCTGATCTGCATGATCGGACCTTTTCAATCGCTTTCATCCATCTCTAACGCTCAACATGTATTTGCCTTGATATTATTCACCTTTTGTCACACCTAACTCCCTTCAGATCACATCGGATTTGGAGACCGACCTCCTCTCTGACCAACTACGCTGGAGGTCCCCATCCCCTCATGTTTCCTTATCTGCTAATACAATTGGCCGAAGTAAGCCTCCGAGCAGTAGCAATATCTAACAAGTTCCTGGAGTGCACATGGAGTGAGGAGATAGCTTTAGAGATTTACATGGAGAGGCAGACCTCTTGACCTCCAGATA